>CM045733.1:51277500-51352500 GCA_024760905.1 Plotosus lineatus
CATTAAATTCAGCTTATAAAAATTCAGCTTTGACAATCAGCTGATGAGGGGACACACAATAACATGGTAATATTATTATAATCTATTCTTGTTTTTGAGTAGTATTGGAATCATTTCTAGTCTTGCTTCCCTGAAATATTGTAAAAAAAAAAATGTCTCACCCAACACTTGCTGCAAAATAGCACAAAGGAGATACATAGAGAGAGCGGGAGAGAGTCAGAGAAAGAGAGAGAGAGGGTGACTGGATGCAAGAAGTACTCCACAACTTTGTTAAATGTTCATTAAATGCCATTTATTTAAATATCAATAAGCAGAGAAATTAGTTAGACTGGGAAATATATATGAACATTATAGAGGATAACAACCCCCAGTGCGGCTAACTGGGTTATCAAAGGCAGGCCATGTCTCTCACTGTCTATGGTGAGAGGCATGTAAAAGAACCATTGCTGACTTTCGTAAAGAGTAGGCTGCAAAGCCGTCAGCGTGCTTCTGTCCCTTGCGAAAAGGGTTGTGACAGGAAGGGCATCCGACGTAAAAACCTATGCCAAAAAACAAATGTGCGAATCAGATAGTTCGCTGTGGCGACTCCCGAGTAAAAGGGAAAAAGCCGAAAGGAAGACATAGAGGATAACAAGTTTTATAGAGGATAACATTATATAGGAGAACAAGCCTCTCTGACTTTGTCTCCAAAACGTCTTACATGTGCTGTCCCTCTGGTGTACTCATTTCTGATCCTATCCATCCTCATTACTCCCAGAGAGAACCTCAACATTTTCATCTCCGCTACCTCCAGCTCTGCCTCCTGTCTTTTCCTCAGCACCACTGTTTCTAAACCATACAATATTGCTGGCCTCATCACCGTCTTGTACAATTTCCTTTCATTCTTGCTGATACTCTCCTATCGCACATCACACCGGACACTTTTCCCCAACCATTCCAACCTGCCTGCACACACTTCTTCATCTCTTTTCCACACTCCATTGCTCTGGATTGTTGAGCCGAAGTACTTAAAATCCTCCATCTTCCTTATCTCTGTTCCCCGGTACATCACCGTTCCTCCTGGGTCCTTCTCATTCACACATATGTATTCTGATTTACTGAGGCTAAGCTTCATTGCTCTCTTTTTCAGGGCATATCTCCACCTCTCTAGATTTTCCTCCACTTGTTCTCTGCTCTTACGACAGATCACAATGTCATCTGCAAACATCATAGTCCATGGAGATTCTTGTCTAACCTCGTCTGTCAGCCTGTCCATCACCATCACAAACAAGAAGGGGCTCAGAGCTAATCCTTGATGCAGTTCCACCTCCACCTTGAATTCTTCGGTCACACCGACAGCACACCTCACCACTGTCTTACATCTCTCATACATGTCCTGCATCACTCTAACATACTTCTCTGCCACGCTAGACTTCCTCATGCAATACCACAGTTCTTCTCTCGGCACCCTGTCATATGCTTTCTCCAGATCCACAAAGGCACAATGCAGCTCCCTCGGACCTTCTCTGTACTCCTCTATTAACATCCTCGAAGCAAACACTGCATCTGTGGTGCTCTTTCTTGGCATGAAACCAAACTGTTGTTCACAAATGCTGACCTCTGCCCTTAGTCTAGCTTCCACTATTCTTTCATATAACTTCATCGTATGGCTCATCAACTTTGTCCCTCTGTAGTTGCCACAACTCTGCACATCTCCCTTGTTCTTAAAAATGGGCACTAGCACACTTCTCCTCCATTCCTCCGGCATCTGCTCACTCTCTAAGACCTTGTTGAATGTTCTTATCAGAAAATCTACTGCTATCTCTCCTAGACACTTCCATACCTCCACAGGTATATCATCTGGACCAACTGCCTTTCCACTCTTCATCCTCTTCAGTGCCCTCCTCACCTCACCCTTACTAATCTTTGCTACTTCCTGCTCCTCAACGGTCACCTCTTCTGCTCTTTTTTTCTCTCATTTTCCTCATTCATCAGCTCTGAAAAGTACTCTTTCCATCTTCCCAGCACACTTCTGTCATCAGTCAATACATTTCCCTCTCTGTCCTTTATCAATCTAACTTGCTGCACATCCTTCCCATCTCTGTCTCTTTGCTGTGCCAACCTGTATAGATCATTTTCTTACTGTCCCACCTATCATACAAGTCATCATACACCCTCTGTTTGGCCTTTGACACCGCTACTTTCAGCTTACGCTGTGTCTCCCTGTACTTCTGTTTACTCTCTTCAGTCTTCTCAATGTCCCATTTCTTCTTAGCTAACCTCTTCCTTTGTACACACTCCTGCACTTCCTCATTCCACCACCAAGTCTCTTTATCTACTTTCCTTCCAGAGGACACCCAAAGTACTCTCCTACCTGTCTCCGTGATTGTCCAGTCATCTGGAAGCACTTCCTGACCACCCAAAGCCTGTTTCAACTCCTCCTTGAAGACAACACGACACTCTTCCTTTTTCAGCTTCCACCACTTTGTCTTCTGCTCTGCCTTTGCCTTCTTCACCCTCCTCACCATCAGCGTCATCCTGCACACCACCATCCTATGCTGTTTGGCAACACTCTCACCCACTACTACTTTGCAATCACTGACTTCCTTCAAA
The DNA here is from genome assembly GCA_024760905.1 of Plotosus lineatus. NCBI lineage: Eukaryota > Metazoa > Chordata > Actinopteri > Siluriformes > Plotosidae > Plotosus > Plotosus lineatus. The sequence continues at coordinate 51,280,093 of CM045733.1, forward strand.
CTGCATCGTCTACACAAAATGTAGTCTACCTGTGTGCTCCTACCTCCACTTTTATAAGTCACACTGCTCCTGTCTCTTCTGGAAGAAAGTATTCACCACAGCCATTTCCATCCTTTTTGCAAAATCGATCAACATCTGTCCTTCTGTGTTCCTGTCCTGGATACCAAACCTGCTCATCACGTCCTTGTCCCCTTTGTTGTCTGCACCAACATGTCCATTGAAGTCTGCACCAATGACCACTCTTTCACCTCTGAGGGCACTGTGCATCACTTCATCTAAGTCACTCCAGAATCTCTCCTTCTCTTCTAGCTCACATCATGCCTGTGGGGCATAAGCACTAACAACATTGAACATCACACCTTCAATTTGTAACTTGAGACTCATCACTCTGTCTGACACTCTTTTCACTTCTAGAACATTCCTGACAAACCCCTCCTTCAAGATGACGCCTACTCCATTTCTCTTCCCATCCACACCATGAGAAATCAGCTTAAACCCTGCTCCTAAGCTTCTGATTTTCTGCCTTTCCACCTGGTCTCCTGAACCCACAGTATGTCCACCTTCCTCCTCTGCCTCATGTCAGCCAGCTCTCTATCTTTTCCTTTCATAGTTCCAACATTCAAAGTCCCTACTCTCAGTCCTAGACTCATGCTTTTCCTCTTCTCTCTGCCTACGGACACGCCTCCCACCTCTCCTTCTTCAACCAACAGTCGTCCAATTTCCATCAGCACCCTGTTGGTTAAAAGAACTGATGGCAGTCGTTGTTAACCCGGGCCTCGACCGATCCGGTATGGAGGTAATATTTGTGATTTACATGATTAGGTTTGACATTGGTTTTATGTCAGATGCCCTTCCTGACACAACCCTCTGCATTTATCCAGGCTTGGGAGCGGCACAAGGGAGAGACACTGGTTTGTGACGACACCCCCCCCCCGGCTGCATTTCTATATATATATATATATATATATATAAAGTAATAAAAATAAAAGGACAGGACAAAGACTTTCTACTGAAACTCCATTTATCATGTGATAAATGGAGTTTCAATAGAAAGTCTTTGTCCTGTCCTTTTATTTTTATTGTTATTTGTTCTACCAAAAAGTATTGAGCACTCTCCTACGGAAGGATCTACTCAGAAAATCCCCTATATATATATATATATATATATATATATATATATATATATATAAACAGACAGTGAGAGAATTGGGCTTAGTGTATTCACACAGTTATAGGTTTGTATTGTGCTTTGTTTTAATTTGCATACTGTTTTGCCACTTCAAAAAATAAAATAAATAATAGTAATAATAAAGATAATAATCGTAAAAATTGCAGAATGTCACTTGACGTTTAACTTGCAGTTTTAATCTGCCACTGTGACATTTTTCTAACCTGTTTTACTGAATTTAAAACTTGTGGTTAAATATATGGAATATTGTCGAATAATCACTGACCAAACTCCTGTAAGAAATGCTGTAATCACTATCGTAAGAAATAAATAAGAAATATGTAATATATTGTGTTCACACAGTAGCAGAAAATGTTGCTGTATTTCACAAAGGCTGATAAAATAATTGTAAACAACTCATCACAATTGAAATTGGTACCAAATTCCTCAACATACTGAACTTCTTCCACAATGTCTTCTATTTCATTTGTGAACAGTTGTGAAGTAAAGGTTTGGTATTCAGGTATCAACATACAGGGAAATAACACTCTAATCTCATCGTCGTGTCCAAAAACAACTAATTGCATTGTGAGTAGTTTGAGCTGGCCTTTTTAAAGCCTGCAAAACGAGTGTGTTTGTGGGCAGGTTCTAAGTTTCCACCTCAAAGAGTAAACTTTCTGACAGGACACATCACAACTAAATAACATGCATGACTTCATAATGATGCAACTTTTCTAGTCCGTCATATTTAAGATATCACACTGGCTACAACAACCAACTTCTTACAAATACAGTACAGGGATCACTCGCTACTTCACGCTTCAATTCATGCGGCTTCAGTGTATCACGGGTTTCTTTAAATATTCATCGAATTAAAAAATAAGGAAATTAAGGAAGAATACGGGAAAGTTAAGGAAAATGCTTCAAAACAAGGCCAATTATGCAAAAAAAAAAAAAAACCCAAACAAACAAAAACAAAAAACAACCCCCAAATCAAAACTACTTACATTTTAATTTTTGAGGTGTGCATCTGTGTGCGCGCACCCTTCTGTATGTGTATGTATTTATATTTTATTTCTATCTTCTGCATTATTTTTGAATGTTTAATTGTTATTAGAAGCATTTATAGCATTGAGTATGTATTTACTGATATTATATACACATATACATGTACGTATTCGTCAATCGGGGGTGCTGATCCTACTTCGCGGAATTCGGCGGTCACGAGGGGATTTCGGTCCCGATTAACCGTGGAAAGTGAGGTATCCCTGTACAGTAGGCCCTTGATATTCGCAGGGGTTCGGTTCTGGACCCTCCCGCGAATGAAGATAATCCGCGAGTTCTGTACCCAGAAGTCAACCCCATGTATCATATTACATGCGTGAATGAGCACCCAGAAGTAAAATACTGTGTATCTGTTCCATGCCCTAAAATATGCTTCTTAAACACATTCTATTGTCAGTCTTACTCATTAATACAGTATTAATGTAGTAAAATATAGTAATGATTAAGAAAAAGTTTTTAATTTTTACTGTTATATTTATTGATGATAAAATATAAACATTATACAGCATATACTGTTGTAAAGCACTAGTATTAAAGTATTTTTCAATTATTATTCCAGTACAGTACCTAAGTTAATGTTTAGAATGTTTGTGCATGAGATTTTATGTTCTGTAGTATGTTTAACAAACATTACCAAAAGGATAAACTTTATTACGCTTCATTTCCTTATACAATGAACGTAACGTCTCCAAGATGGCGCTGCCTAGAGGGCGACGTCGTAGAGTTCTCAGAGTAAAATTGCTTCTTTGTTTGTTTTAATTTGTTGTTTTGTTTGTTCATGTTTTGCACTATGCTCGTCTATGACCGGTCGACCCTACTACAGCTATGAGATCGGAGTCTTTGGGCGTGTACAACCGAGCACGCTCAACTCCTGTCCTATGCTAATATGCTATGGTAGCTCAATGCTAGCCACACCCCGGCTAACAATAAGCCCAAGTTGAGTTCTCAGAGTCTCCGGTGCTTGGTTAGAAGTGGAAATTTAGCACTTCCGGTCATACTGCTCGAAAATGTTCAGTCCCTGCGAAACAAGATGGACGAGCTTCATGCTCAGATTGCAGCGCAGAGGGATCTACAGGACTGCTCCATGCTGTGTTTCCGTGAAACATGGCTCGAGGAGAATACACCCGACGAGGCGATTTCACCAGCCAGCTACACGGCCTTCATCCCCTGCGATCCCAAGCGCTGGAATTGTCGTTCGTCCCCCTCACCGCCTGGGCTTATTGTTAGCCGGGGTGCGGCTAGCATTGAGCTACCATAGCATTTTAGCTCAGGATAGGAGTTGAGCATGCTAGGTGCTAAACATTGAAGACTCCGATCTCATAGCTGTAGTAGGGCTGACCGGTCATAGACAAGCATAGTGCAAAACATGAAACATGATAACCTCTCATACTTCAGATAGGGTACTTTACAACTATGGTTCTTCTTCTTCTTTTACTTTCAGCTTTTCTCTTCAGTGGTCGCCACAGCAAACCATCTGCCTCCATCTCACCCGATCCTCTGCATCTTCTACTCTTACTCCAACTACCTTCATGTCCTCCTTCACCACATCCATATATCTTCTCTTTGGTCTTCCTATAGGCCTTCTGTCTGGTAGTTCCAACCTCAGCATCCGACTACCAATATACTCACTATCCCTCCTCTGTACATGTCCAAACCATCTCAATCTAGCCTCTCTGACTTTTTCTCCAAAATCTCTCCCATGTGCTGTCCCTCTGATGTACCCATTCCTGATCCTATCCAGCCTCGTTACTCCCAAAGAGAACCTTAACATTTTCATCTCTGCTGCCTCCAGCTCTGCCTCCTGTCTTTTCCCCAGGGCCACTGTTTCTAAACCATACAACATTGCAGGCCTCATCACCGTCCACTTTTCCTTTCATTCTTGCTGATACCTTCCTATCACGCCTAACACCGGACACTTTTTTCCAACCATTCCAACCTGCCTGCACACGCTTCTTCACCTCTTTTCCACACTCTCCATTGCTCTGGATTATTGAGCCTAAGTACTTAAAATCATCCACCTTCCTTATCTCTGCTCCCTGTAACCTCACCATTCCTCTTGGGTCCTTGTCGTTCACACACATGTATTCTGTTTTACTGAGGCTAACCTTAATTCCCCTCCTTTCCAGGGCATACCTCCACCTCTCTAGATTTTCCTCCACTTGTTCTCTGCTCTCACTGCAGATCACAATGTCATCTGCAAACATCATAGTCCATGGAGATTCTTGTCTAACCTCGTCTGTCAGCCTGTCCATCACCATAGCAAACAAGAAGGGGCTCAGAGCTGACCCTTAATGCAGTCACACCTCCACCTTGAACTCTTCTGTCACACCGACAGCACACCTCATCTCTGTCTTGCATCTCTCATACATGTCCTGCACCACTCTAACATTCTTCTCTGTCACTCCAGACGTCCTCATACAATACCACAGTTCCTCTCTCGGCACCCTGTCATATGCTTTCTCCAGATCCACAAAGGCACAATGCAGCTCCCTCTGACCTTCTCTGGACTTCTCTATTAACATCCTCAAAGCAAACACTGTATCTGTGGTGCTCTTTCTTGGCATGAAACGAAACTGTTGTTCACAAATGCTGACCTCTGCCCTGAGTCTAGCTTCCACTTTTCTTTCCCATAACTTCATCGTATGGCTCATCAACTTTATCCCTCTGTAGTTGCCACAACTCTGCACATCTCCCTTGTTCTTAAAAATAGGCACAAGCACACTCCTCCATTCCTCCGGCATCCTCTCACTCTCTAAGACCTTGTTGAATGTTCTTGTCAGAAAATCTACCGCCACCTCTCCTAGACACTTCCACACCTCCACTGGTATGGCATCAGGACCAACAGTCTTTCCACTCTTCATCCTCTTCAATGCCTTCCTCAGTTCTCCCTTACTAATCTTTGCTACTTCCTGGTCGTCACCAGTCACATCTTCTACTCTTTTTTCTCTCTCATTTTCCTCATTCATCAGCTCTGAAAAGTACTCTTTCCATCTTCCCAGCACACTTCTGTCATCAGTCAATACATGTCCCTCTCTGTCCTTAATCACTATAACTGGCTGCACGTCTTTCCTATCTCTATTTCTCTGCTGTGCCAACCAGTATAAATCATTTTCTCCCTCTTTACTGTCCAACCTATCATACAAATCATCATATGCCCTCTGTTTGGCCTTTGACACCACTACCTTCGCCTTATCCTGTGTCTCTCTGTACTCCTGTTTATCTTCTTCTGTCCTATCAATGTCCCACTTCTTCTTAGCTAACCTTTTCTTTTGTACACACTCCTGCACTTCCTCATTCCACCACCAAATCTCCTTATCTACTTTCTTTCCAGAGGACACACCAAGTACTCTCCTGCCTGTCTCCCTGATCACATTAGCTGTAGTTGTCCAGTCATTTGGAAGCACTTCCTGACCACCCAAAGCCTGTTTCAACTCCTCCTTGAAGACAACACGACACGCTTCCTTTTTCAGCTTCCACCACTTTGTCTTCTGCTCTGCCTTTGCTTTCTTCACCTTTCTTATCATCAGCATCATCCTGCACACCACCATCCTATGCTGTTTGGCAACACTCTCGCCCACTACTACTTTGCATCACTGACTTCCTTCAAATTGCATCATCTACACAAGATGTAGTCTACCTGTGTGCTCCTGCCCCTCTGTTGCCTGCACCAACATGTCCATTGAAGTCTGCACCAATGACCTCTCTTTCACCTCTGGGGTACTCTGCATCACTTCATCTAAGTCACTCCAGAATCTCTCCTTCTCTTCTAGCTCACATCCTGCCTGTAGGGCATAAGCACTAACAACATTGAACATCACACCTTAAATTTGTAACTTGAGACTCTCACTCTGTCTGATACTCTTTTCACTTCTAGAACATTCCTGACAAACCCCTCCTTCAAGATGACTTCTACTCCATTTCTCTTCCCATCCACACCAAGATAAAACAGCTTGAACCCTGCTTCTAGCATTGCTACCTTGCTATTTGTGATTTGCATTATAAAGTTTGGCATTGGTTTTACATCGGATGTCCTTCCTGACACAACTCTCTGCATTTATCTGGGCTTGGAACCGGGGTGAGGGAGAGACACTGGTTCGTGCCCCCTCCCCATGGCTGCATATATATATATATATATATATATATATATATATATATATATATATATATACACACACACACACACACACACACACACATATATATATATATATATAAAATATCTAGGCGGCACAATGATGTAATGGTTAGCACGTCCACCTCACACCAAGAAGGTCCTGGGCTCAATTATCAGCTCGGGCATTTCTATGTGGAGTTTGCGTGTTCTTCCCATGCTTCTATGGGTTTTCTCCGGGTACTTAGGTTTCCTCACATTGTCCAAAAACATGCACAGTAGGTTAATTGGCTGTTCCAAATCACCCATAGGTGTGAGTGTGAGTATGAATGGTTCTGTGTGCGTGCTGGCCCTGCAATGGCCTGGCAATCCGTCCAGGGTGTACCCTGCCCTCGCCCAGAGTTTGCTGTGACCCTAATTAGGATGAACCAATGAATGAATAATGTATATGAGATTTCCTTTCAGCTTTTTCCCTTTATCATGGGTCACCACAGCTAACCCTGCATACAGTGTAGTATATATATATATATATATATATATATATATATATATATATATATATATATATATATATATATTCCCTTTAGCTTATACAGTTTTCTTTCTTATTTAGATTTGATCTCAATGTTAATTTAATGTGCAGTGTTTGTTTCTTAAGTGAATATCTAGGAGGCTCTGAATCCAGTAATTTAATTCCTGGAAGTGATGTTTCATTGTTACCTGTATATAGCAAATAGACTTGAATAAACTTCCGTGTGTTTCAAGATGGAGGTTTTCTTTAAGAAAAAAGTGAGTTTTATTTCAGGCTAATCAGGTGCACACCTTCTTCAGGAAGATAGAAGCACGATAGAGAGTGATATCATTCCTCTTATTTGTTTAATAAGATTCAGACAGATAAAAACTTCTGACTGAATACAAACACCACGGGTTTACATTTAATATACTCGGTTCTGTTTGCACTGTACTTTATTTAAAATCGTGGTTATTGTCCCTTTGTTGTGGTTGCTAGCATTGTTAGTAGCCCTGCAGGATGCTGCCATGTCATGAGGCGCTCTGTGCGAGAGGTGGCGCTCGTGTCGACGCTGCGATATGAGGTTATTTTTGGGCTGTCTCGGGGGAAGAGAGTCGAGAATGCGGATGGTTCTTTTGCCGGCTGTGGTTTATGGTGTCGCACTGAGATGGAAAAGCTATAAAACGTCTGTTTATGCATCCATAAATCCAAATTAAGCCCGTCGCGTGGAAATCGTTTGATTTATGGACTAGCTTTATAAGCATCAAAGACGCTTTTGTGTTGCAGCAGGAGCAGCTCGAGTGTCGCTAAATCGAACGGGGATGGGTTCCCTGTGTGGTGTGTGCATTTTATTAAATAAATGAAACTTGTTTGAATTTGTTTTTTGCGTTGATCATCGGCTGAATACGGAAATTAAATCGAGAAAGACCGACAACAAAGAGTCCGCGTGCGTCTGCAAATCTCGCGAGAAGGCGCGTGATCTCAGCACTTTGACATTCGAACTTCTGCTGTTTGGTTTGTCGGCTCTTCACAGCGAAGCGGACGCGAGACTGTCGGCTTCGGTTTCGCTGTGTGCTGTTTACACAGGTATCCTGGACGGTGGATGACCCATATATCGGTATAATCATAGCAATATGACTCAAAACATTACTAATTTTAGACGTATCCAACCCGAAAATTTTACTGGTTAGCCAAAGGGAGGTTCGTCGGTGTGCGCGCGCGGTGTCCAAAGAAACCGGAGATAACCGAGGATGACGATGCACATAATTTCGGTAAGTGTTTTTTCCCCCTCCCCGTTGATAATAAATAGTTAACTTGTTTTCTAACTGCTTCCTCATAACCGTGTAGAGAACAGCTTATTTTCTAGTCACATTTTGTTTCTCGGAATGTTCACGGTTAGCATCTCATGCTAACTGCATTCGCGTTCACTAACGTCCGTTAGGGAAGGTGAGCGGTTAGCTTTAGCCAACGTGTATTGTGACGAGAAAAGGCACCGTGTTAATGTACAATACAACGTATTAACATTGTGGGCTTTTTAAATAAGGCAATCCATTCGTATGTGTTCTAACGACAACACATTTATGCAGTGGGAATATTAATAATAACCATTAATTGATCGCCAGACGTTAGCAAAGCTGTCTAATTAGCAAGTTTATCGAAGCCCATAGCATTAATTTTAAACGCACGTGGTTAATATTAATTTTGCACGACGCCTGTGATTTATTTTGACCATTTAAATTATGACTCAGATTTCAGCAAAAGATCCAGATAGGTAACTTTTTTTTTTTTTTTTTTTTTTTTTAGCTGCCACATCCGCTAAGTCCACGTCTGTCGATTTGTGAGGTTGTCATTAAACAGCTGATTCATGTGGTTTCTTCACGAAATATCTGTGTCGAACTTTTTATAATTAATATTAACATGCTTATAACGACGGCTTATTCTGTCATGTTGAGTGATTCGACTCGAGGGAACTCCAGGAAGTGTAGCAGAATGAGTGCCTGTACGTTTAGGATATCATTGTGTCACTTTATTTGTTTGTGGATAATTTGGGCCTTTAGTCTCTCGTTCGTAGCATTTGTTTTTTAAGTGTTGTTAGGTCAGAATATTATCTATGTGGGTCCTGTCGTGTCTGTGTTCTGACATCTCACTCTACTTCATTCCTCAGCTGCTCTTATCTTTAAGTCTTCTGTGCTGCATGTATATATTTGAGCATTATTAGTTTTAATTTGCTGGCTATCATTTGGATGGATGCACTTCACTGAAGTCATGTTGCCAGAGAACACCCAGGTAATAATTATCTGTTCACAAGGTTCAGTGATGTCTGTATAAATCAGACATGGGGGGGGGGGGTGTATACAGGATGTGTGCTACATGTACACTCTGTTTTAATGTAGTTTGTTTATTTTAATTTTTTATTCTAAGCACTGGTCATTATTTAAATTGTTGTACAGACCAAGCTTGATCATTTGTAGGTCACATGACCTTGGGCTTTACCTGTTGTAGGAGTTTGCCCGAAATCCCCTGTTAAGTCTCATCTCTTGCTTACTCCGTTTTAAAATCAGTTTTTAAACTGCAAACAAATTTCGTTTCTGGAAAAGAAATGACAGAAGCAGCACAGGCTTCATAGTGTGACTCTATACCGAAGGAAATAGCTGAAACATCTTTTACAACAGGACACAACATGGTATTTTAAAGCTTGTCAGTTCATGCAGAGACATGGTGTGTGTGTGTGTGTATATGTGTGTATATATATATATATATATATATATATATATATATATATATATAGGTGTGTGTGTGTGTATATACATATGTCTGTCTTCCTTTCGGCTTTTTCCCTTTTACTCGGGAGTCGAGCACGTTTGATTTGGGAGAGGTTTTTACTTAGGATGCCCTTCCTGTCACAACCCTTTTAGCAAGGGACAGAAACACCTTCTCACCATAGACAGTGAGAGACATGGCCTGCCTTTGATAACCCATTTAGCTGCACTGGGGGGACAGTGACAACCTTGTGGAGAGTGGGATTCGACCCCCCCAACCTTTGGATCAGCGGTCCAGTGCCCTATACCACTATATATATATATATATATATATATATATATATATACAAAATAATTATTTTTTTTCCTTCATCACTTGATCCTAATTAGGGTTGTGGGGAGGCTGGCATCCATCTCAGCTGACTCAGGATGAGGGCAGAGTACACCCTGGACAGCTGGGCAGAAACATGCTGAAGGCTATGCAGCCCACTCTTGATGAAAGTCGGCAATGGTTCTTTTACATGCCTCACACAATAGACAGTGAGAGACATGGCTGGCCAGTTAGCTACACTGGGAGGACAGTGACAACCCGCTGAGAGTGGGGCTTGAACTCCCAACCTTAGGATCAGTGATCAAGCAACTTACCACCAGGCCACCACTGTGCATATATATATATATATATATATATATATATATATATATATGTGTGTGTGTGTGTGTGTATATAGTGTGTGTATGTGTATATATATATATGTGTGTGTGAGGCGCAAGTGGTATGGTGCTTTTGAGACGAAGCGCGGCTTATCCGGGCTTCCGATCTTTCAAGTGAGCAAGTGAAGATTGAGTACTAAACAAGTATTCAACGCACATATGCTCACTTGAAAGATTGGAAGTCCGAATAAGCCGCACTTTGTCTTACAAGCACCATACGTCACTTGCGGCAAGTGCCTACATTTGGTGGAGCGCCTCATATATATATATATATATAATACATACAATTATACAACACAATATCCCTTTTCATGATCTAATGCTATCTGTAAATAACAGTAAAACCTTGATTTCGCTTAGGCAGATTTACTCCATTCGGAAGATTTATCCCAGCATTATCTCATTAGTGTTCCAGTCACCTCCATCAGAACGCCTGACAGCCAAGGAGCTGCCTTAAGAACCAGAAGGGTGTGCCTTCCATTCTTAGAAAGTTTTGTCATGTTGAAATATGCTGTTGGTCATGCACCAAATCAGTTCAACCACATTGTTTTAGATTGGATACGTTTTTCTTTATCCCATGCTTACTTGCTATCCTCCTGAAAGGCCATGGTGGTCTCAGCCACCGTTCTCTTGTCATGTTTTGTGTGACTAGCATAAGACACATTCAGATTGGTGTGAAATTGTATGGAATTGTACTCCAGTAAACAAATTACATCATGTGTAAAATTAATCTGGTCTGAATAGAGCTTTGCTTACTTTCTCTTGGACTCTATAAAGTGGTGTTCAATTTGATCAATTTGCTATTATAAATTACATTTTTATGTAATTATCAGAATATTTTCAAGACTGTATATTCTACTTTGTGTTGTTACAGTGAAACTGAAGCTCGGATCACATTTGAACCCTTGTGAAACTTTGTGGCTGAAAAGCATACATCAAGTATTATAGCCCTACCATAACACGTCACCCCGTATGTTGAATGAATGCAGCCTGCGTTTCCCATACAATGGATGACCGAAGTTTAAAAACCCTTCTGCATTGTCATCAGTTTATGCAAGACCGTGAACTGGTCTTTCCCTACTTCATTCACAGTGCTCTTCCAGTGCTTTACTCAAGCTCTTTGGTTTTTAAGAGCATTGACTTCATTTGAGTGATCACCCAAAAGCACAGCAAATAAGTTTTTTGGTATTTCTCAAAACATTTATTTGAGTGCATGGAAGTGATCTAGGCTTCGAGTGTCTCCTCACTCTATGTGAGTGGAGATATGTCTGAAAGTTTTAGAGAAAAGATGGTCAAATTCCTGTCCCCTGCTTCGAAGCACACCAATGGTTCCAACTCGGACACGCAGTTAGGTGAACGAATTGGTCCCGAAGTCCGCCGTCGCCATCACACTATGGATCGGGACTCGAAAGCTGAGCACCGATTTGTCCGGCGCAGTGTTATTTGTGACTCAAATGCCACGGCTTTGGAGCTTCCTAGCAAAATCTTTTTCCTGAATACGCCAGCAGATCTTTCAGCTGCCCCCACTGATCTTAAGTGTAGTGAGATTGAAATCACAACTCCGTCTGAGATCCCTCTGTTGACTGATGGGTCAGTTATTGAGAAGGTGGAGGAAGTACAAGATGGTGTCCATAAGGAGATAGTGGCAGAGGAGACGCCCACGGTGTCAACTAGTCAGGTTGTGGAGACGAAGAACGAACCTTGTCTGGAGCCACAAAACAAGACATCAGAGCAGGAGCCGGGCAGTGAGATAGGCACAAAACAGGGAAATGATAAGGAGGAGGATGATGAAGCCAAAGCAAAGGCTCGGGTGGATCTAGGGCAACAGCGTGAGCCTGAGAAGAAGGACCAAGAGGACATAGAGGAGGTGGAGACAAAGGCTGTTGGTACTTCGCCCGATGGCCGATTTTTGAAGTTTGACATTGAGATTGGCCGGGGCTCGTTCAAAACTGTGTACAAAGGATTGGATACAGAGACGACTGTAGAAGTGGCATGGTGTGAACTGCAGGTAAGCCATTTCTTTGTGCTGGTTCAGAGTGGGGATTTCTGTGTGTATATTTGATGTGTGAACACATAGGAAATGTTTTTTATTTAAAAGGGTGTTATTTACCTACTGTATCACTATATTTTCTTGCCCTTTTGTTTCCAAAAAATTTGGTTTAACTCTTTAAACCCAACAAATCTACTGTGGCTTTGAATACTACCTGCAAGATTGTAGCTCAATCTTTTTCATGATGGCACCTGATATCAACATTGGCAGGTTATACCGGAAACAGAGTTCAGTAATCACAGAATTATATAATGCCAAGCTGTCAAGTATGATGGCTCTGATAAGCGCTCAAGTGACACTGCAGACCACAGGGCAACATCCTGCTGCTGGAAACATCAACTTGTGACCCACTTCTCACTATTTGCCTTCAGTGACATCCTGTTTCCTCCTTTCGTTTCAGAAGGGTTAAGAGAGGAAATGTAATAGACCCTTGTTAGAATAGTTATTCTGTGAGTGTAACACATTGGTTGATATATGTTGAGAAAATGGGTCATAGTCTGTTCTTGTCAATGTGAAAATCAGCTCTCTAGCTTGTCAAGGCTTGCCTTTGCCCTCTCAACTCCCTCCTCCATATTGCTGTTGCCTCTGGTTAATGACAGGCCATTGCATGTGGTCACGTGAGCTGCAGCTCTGCTGCAAACAGCCTTCAGGTTAAGCCAGTTTGGAAAATGTGCTGAAACAAAAGCTGCAGTATCTATTTCACTCACACTCTTTTACATGTTCTCTCACATTCGGCTGCCTTTGTGGCTCTTATTTCTTGCACCCTCTCATCTTTTCTTCCCCGCCTACTCTTCCTGTCTCTCTGATTTTCTTTTCTTTTTTTTTTTTTTGTTTTTTTGTTTTGCCTGTTGTCATTTTGTCCAGTGTTTCCTTTAATATTTGGCAGAAATGCACAAAACCCAAATTCACCTCAATATCATAAGGCAAAAATACATACAGTGCTTGTACAAACCATTGGCATACTTCCATTCCATATATTTCATGTTGCATGATATGACACCATAACGAATAATATTAGATCTTGGTGCAGGAGAAGTTTGTAAATGGTTTCAGTTCTGTTGTCTTTTGAAGAAGTGCTTTCTGTGCTTCCCAAGCATTTGGGCCTTTTATAAATAGCTGTTGGAAATAAATGTTAAGACATTGCTCATGTTTAAATCCAGTGCTACCAGAATATAATTGAGTCATGACATGTTAGGCTGGCAACAAAATAACTGCAACAGTAGCCATGCCTGTAAGGCTTTTTAAAAAATTCTAAATATGAACTGTCTGTTTTGCTATCAAGGCTATTTATCTGATTCTTAGACACATAATAGTAAAAATGCCAAGTCCATGACACACACACAGCTTGTTCATATTAAGCCCAACAAGCTTATAAACAATGTTTTTCTGATCCTTATTCATGTGCTAAAGAACTTTGGTGTTTTATACAAAAAGAGCTGTAGCACTAGACTTCATAATGTGAACGTTTTTCCCCAATACAATTGATGATTGCCACTTAAACTAAGAAGGACTAAATACCAGTATTGACATTTATTTTTTGGGGGGGGATGAATGGGATTTCTGTTAATTCCCCCATGTAATTAGATTTAAGAACAGAAACTGTTTATAATCTGCAATATAAAGTTAGCCCATGATGAAACTTTGCAATTAACTGTACAGGCCAATGATGTACATCAAATACAGTACTGTACACAAATTCAGCACTATTTAAGCTGGAAAGTCACACTAAAGATTCTGTTTGTTTTGGTCACTTGACTGAGTAGTGGAACATTTTTGAATTTCTAAAAACGAGGCCTTGTATAATGCAAAAGAAAAGCCTTTGGCAGATCTTGTCCAGATTGGATGTCATTTCTCTCGCTCCCTTGTCTGTCACAGTGTCACTATGCCATCATTGGCATCTGAGAGGTAATGTCTGGCTTCGTGTGTTTCAGATGCAGTATGTCGCTTTCATTCAGTTCAGTTGGTCGCTGTTGTGTGATGAGTAGCTGGCTGGTGGTTGGGATTTGGCAAGTGATCGTATTAGGGAGTCGCATAAATGTTTGGAAATTTTAGATGAGCACAGTATTTTAAAAATGTACAAGAGTATATATTTAGATTGTGGAGGAATTATGCATTTTGGGGGTGGTGCTTTTGAAGGACCTCCAGGAATTGTAACCTCAGTGAAGTAGGTCATACAGAGGAGCTTGGGGTTGGTGGGAATTGAGCTCTATTTCAAGTGTTTATACTCTTCAATTACTGTATTTTCCAGACCATATGCAGTATTATTAATATTAAATAGTTGTTTGTTTTGTTTCCAAGAATTTTAGTGTATTTAACAAACGTTTAATATATATTGACCGACCCTTATTTTGCAATGTTAAATTTAAAATGCATTTCAGGACCGTAAGTTATCCAAGTCAGAGCGACAGCGCTTCAAGGAGGAAGCTGGCATGCTGAAGGGCCTGCAGCACCCCAACATTGTACGCTTCTATGATTCCTGGGAGGCTCCCTGCAAAGGGAGGAAATGTATAGTGCTTGTGACGGAGCTTATGACGTCTGGTACCCTGAAGACGTAAGTGCATATGTTGAGACAGGTTTTCTCTTTAGACTTTTCAATTGATAGGAGGAATCTTTTTTTCAGCAAGAACAATGTTAGAACATGTGCTGTATTGTTATGTATATGATGTGTTAGTATCTGGTTTTTAATTTTTGTTTTTGGTATTAAATAAAGTCTTCCCCATTCTGATGATGGTTAATTTTTGATTTGCAGGTATTTGAAGCGGTTTAAGGAGATGAAGATCAAAGTTCTTCGCAGCTGGTGTCGGCAAATCCTGAAAGGACTTCACTTCCTTCATACCAGATCTCCTCCGATCATCCACCGTGATCTCAAGTGTGACAACATCTTCATCACTGGACCCACTGGATCCGTCAAGATCGGTGACCTGGGCCTTGCTACTTTAAAGAGGGCTTCGTTTGCCAAGAGTGTCATAGGTACGATGCATAATCCACCACACACCAATTCTCAGTTCTTTTTGTGTTGACTCCCTATGCTAGTTTGCTGGCAGCAAGAAGGAAGTCTGTCCTCTTCTGAAATTTCTTTCTTTTCTTTGGCTTTTAAAAGTGTGATTTAACATTGTGGTGCGAAGGCAGACCACAGTGTTTCTGTGAGCCCCCAAACCACAGCAAACCAGGGCCCCTGCTTCTCGCTCGCGCTGTCTCTCCACACGGGATTTCCCTACCTCCTCTAGGTCTAAAATTGTTTGGTTGGTCATATTATCCTCAGTGTTTTAAGAGGCCCTTATTTCAGGTTCCTCCAGAGAGTAAGTAGTTTCTTAACTCTCTTTTTGTCAGTGATGTGCGTAGTTGTATTGTGGCTTGTCTGCAGGCAAACCTGATCATGGCAAAGGGATAGCACAAAAGCTAGAGGTGAGCCCTGGGCTTTCAGGTACCGTTCTGACTGATCTTTGTCCTGTGGTTTGGATATTGGTGGTCTGTTTCTTCAATGAAATAAGTGATGATGATGCTAATAACTGTCATTTCTCTCTCTCAAGGCTAGATCTTCTGTTTTGATTATTTTTTTCTTACAGTGTCTTAAGATCCAAGCCTTAATCTCTCTCCTCATTTACTCTCAGTTATAGACTTAGAGTCCATTTATCATTTTAGGAAACTTTAGAATCTAACCTCAGATCTCCCTTATTCCACTTTAAGGATTATTTAGTGTACTGCGGTAAATGCAGAAAATGGGCCTGGTAAGTCAACCAGTACAAAGTGACACATTACAAATCTAAATCAATTCCAAATATGATAAGTTTTTCTGTGTGAGGTCTTTGTTTTATGGGCAGCTTTTTTTACTACATAAACTAGTGTGCAGAACCTCATTAATCAGAGACTAGCTATGGAATATGTTATACTTTAGCAAATGTAATGTACTTTTTTTTTCTTACAGGTAACCGAAAGGTAAGTGCTTTTAAGGGGATTTGCATCAGGCTTACAAAATGCGCCCAAGAGTTCCTTCCATAGCTTGGGTATTAGCTTTTTCTAAAATTATCAGTCCTTGGGCTATTGACTGACCATTGACTCGCCTCAAATATTTCCCAGTAAGAATGTCTAAAGTCTTTACTTAGTGCTCAGTCCCCTCAGTTAGCAGACTGAGCTTGAATTCTCTGGTCAGTCAGGCCTTTTCGTAGGTTCTGTGCTCTAGTTTTGTTTCCATAGCCCTGCCCTAAAGGCCTTACACTGAGGAACTTGGGCTTTTTATCACAACAGCCTAACTGAGAACAGTTTACCCCCCTCCTCCTCTTTTTTTGCCTTCTATCCCCTTTTTTGCTCTCCCTTCTCTCTTTCTCTTTTCTCACAGGTTTCTGGAGAGGTCATCTTCAGCAGCATCACCTTCCTCTTCCTCTCTCTTCTTCACAGAGAGGGTGGTATAGGGAAATGAGAGAGAGAGAGAGTTCTGAACCGTTCTTTTGATTTAAGGTACCCCTGAGTTCATGGCGCCTGAGATGTATGAGGAGAAGTATGACGAGTCAGTGGATGTCTATGCCTTTGGGATGTGTATGCTGGAGATGGCTACTTCTGAGTACCCTTACTCCGAGTGCCAGAATGCGGCACAGATCTATCGCAGAGTGACCAGCGTAAGTGCCCAACCTTTTGTTGGAGGAGAGGGCCATGTGTGCTCGCCCTCCTCCCCTCTCCTTCTCTACATTCTTTTAAATCTCCCCTTTTTTGGCCTTTGAGGCATTTTCTACACTCTTTTTTTCCCCCCCATGAGTGGTAAGTTATGTTTTCAAGAATTCCAGTCTAGTTGCATGCAACAGCATATGTAACATGAAATCAACACGCACACAAACAGAAGAGCCAAACAACGCTAGAATAGGAATCTGTTTTCTGTGATGAAATCGCTCATGACTTTCCAAATGTACGCAGGAGGGTTCCAGGTAAGGTGGCAAGAATTTCGTTGCATTTAATTTACTCAGGACATAGAGAATTGTAGAATCAGGCTAACTAATGGTAATATTTAGGTGAATAAAAGAAAAAATGGAAGCATTGAATTCTTAATGACTTGTGTATTTTAGAAAATCTAGCTATTCATCATAGCGGGGTGTTTTTGCATAAACACTTAAGTATTTCCTGGCTGGGCTCACATGGTAATTGAGCAAGAAGTGAAATGAAATTTAGCATCAGTAATTGTACATGGTGCAGAACACATGACCGTGTAGACACTAAAATTAAGTTAATTCACATTTGTCAGTGAATGTACATGTATTTTTATTACTTTTTTAAATAAATCTGTTGCATAGTGATGTCATAACTACAAAGTACACTCCTGTAACATTTTGGTATGGCATAACTGAAATTTTGACAATAACATAACCCTCTAATACAAATAATAAAAAATAATTTTATGTTAGCTGCATACATGATATCAAAATATACCTCAGTGGTTTCTGGGTTGGATTCAAATTGCAACAGAAGTTAGAACTAGTGCTTGCTCTTCAGAGTCAAAATCTCTCAGAAGCACTCCCTCAACCCAGAGCAGTGTAAGATTCATGACCAAGCTTTACATAATAGATAGTTATATGATCAGTGTCGTCCCGTAAACTGTTTGTGCCATCGAGTTATTTATTTATTTGTCTGTCTATTGCAGCTAGGGCTGGGAACAGAAACTCAAAAAATTATAACTGATACATTCATGTATACAAATTAAATGCAGACACTCAGGTAATCCACAATGTGATTTGATCCTTTTTGGGTGCTCACCACCTTTCCACACTGATGATTCATTTGACTTAATACTTTTACTAGTCAAATATTATATTTATAAATGCAAACTGCAGAAGGATAAGCCCTCTTTACAGTGTTTCAAAAAAGAATTAAAGTATTATTACTATGTAGAGAAAGTCAGATATTGTAATAAATCCAAGCTTAGTGAATTTGAAAAGAAATGGGCACTTTATACCCAACATTTGGATGATTTAATATTTATCAATTTTAAAATTAATAATTGTAAGAGAACACATGGGAATGAATGGGTGAGTGAATGGTTTGTCTTCTTTATTTGTTAAAAATCCTGTCACAAAACTGATGCTTTGACGGAGTATGTTAACTTTATAGAAATAAAAAAAAAAATTATAACTGAATCCAAAATCTCAAGTAAAAGGTACCACAAAAATTAATTTGTTTATCTGTAAGTATGTGTACACACATCTGCCATGAATCGAATATGTGACCTGCATCGTACTTCAGCACATCTACATTTGTTAGGATATAAATTAACATGCTTAGCTACAGTAGTGGGGAAAAACTGACCACAGTTAAATGGTCAAAGGGTATATTTTGTTACTTAAACATGCGATGCATTATAATTTTCAACAATTTTGCAATTGCAGTGGGGAATCAATACAAACTGGCTTTGACATTTAAGCATACCTGTCAGATTTGGGTTTTTTTTTGTGAGCTGCTACAGAATGCTTTCTCATTCTTACATGTAGTTGTTAGGGTTAAGCTAACTGAAATTTACCCCTTTATGGGTTTTTAAATTTATTTATTTATTTTACATTTTTTACCTCACTGTGAAAGATATTGATGTTATTGTCTGAGAGTAGTGTAGTGATAAAATAGTTGTAGAATATTGACCAACATCCACTGAGCCTGACCCGAATAGTTGTTTCAGGGTACACTTGGATGGGTGAAAATGCAAACCAAATCCGAAGTAATATTTTTGTAATTTGTTTTATAATAAAGTGGCAGGTGAACCCTTCATGCATGAGCACATGTCAACCTTCTTGAGTAAGCAAAGAAACTTGGTGTTGTTCTAGAGCTAAAGAATAACTTCTCGATGAAAGGTACCCAGATTTACTTAAAGGTAATCGGCTGCAAAAAAAAAAGTCAATTCAGTTTATATGCAAGGTTGTAGCAACCAATTTCCTTTTAATAAGATTCATGTTTTGAAACGCATTTATAGTTTCAGTACTCCATAGATGACGTAAGGAAAGTGCACTCTGTAACCGGCATCTTTTTGAACTTAGTTTTAGTATATACTACATGAAAAATTGTGAAGAGAAAACTAAAACTCGATTTTTTTTATTTTATTTTATTTTTTTTTCCTTCTTCATCTGTAAAGTGATGTTAATTGTGCACCTGCTCTAAGTGACTGGTAAACTGAGGTTTTTGTCCACCATTTTGATTCAAGAATTGTCCACTCAGGATAATTTCTGTTCACCCTGAGATAACGAAACTAGATCGAATCAGATTGCACCTTTCCCATGGAGTATGCACTAGTTAACACTTAAAATTAGAAATTATGTGATTTTGTTTGGGAGCGCTGTGTGATTTGGATATTTTCCTTGTTCATTCATAGGGCGTGAAGCCAGGCAGTTTTGATAAGGTTGCCATTCCTGAAGTAAAAGAAATCATCGAAGGATGTATCCGTCAAAACAAAGATGAACGGTTTGTTCAGCACAGTAAACTTATGTCTCCTGGAAATGTCATTTTTGTTTTTTCTTTTGTCTCCTCCTTACGTGAATGTCTTTTTATTCTTCAGATATTCCATCAAGGACCTGTTGAACCATGCCTTTTTTCAGGAAGAGACAGGGGTTCGTGTTGAGCTTGCTGAGGAGGATGATGGGGAGGTGGTGGCTATCAAACTGTGGCTACGCATTGAGGATGTTAAGAAGCTCAAAGGGAAATACAAGGATAATGAGGCCATTGAGTTTTCCTTTGATCTCCACAAAGATGTCCCAGAGGACGTGGCACAGGAGATGGTAGCAAAGCTGATTGCACCTGCTGTTTCTTTCAACACTTCAGTCTTGATCTCACTATGTCTTTTGTGATTTAATTCTAATTTCTCAGACTTGCTTTGTCTTTTGTGTTTGGCAATTTTGTTTAAATTTATTGTATTTTTTTTTTTTAATAAAAAAAAACACAATGACTTTCCAGGTTGACTCCGGCTATGTTTTTGAGGGCGATCACAAGACCATAGCCAAGGCCATAAAGGACCGCGTGGCTCTGATCTGTAGGAAGCGAGAACAACGGAAGCTGGTACGGGAAGAGCAGGAGAAGAGGAAGGAGGAAGAGGAAAGGGGGCAACAGCCTTTCAATGAGCCCACAGCTGCTCACTCCTCCACCACAAATACCTCCATGTCAACCTTGACACCGGTTCCCACAGAGACAGAGGAGCCCGAGGGGGAGCAGCACCACCTGCAGCAGCAACCTGGAGTGTCTGCTTTGTGTAAGTAACGTAGTAAA
Source organism: Plotosus lineatus (assembly GCA_024760905.1). Taxonomy (NCBI): domain Eukaryota; kingdom Metazoa; phylum Chordata; class Actinopteri; order Siluriformes; family Plotosidae; genus Plotosus; species Plotosus lineatus. The sequence continues at coordinate 51,300,694 of CM045733.1, forward strand.
TTTATCAAGTATTGTGTTACAAAAGCACCCGAAATGGCTGGGTTGTAACCTGTTATTTATTTGCATATCTCACAGCTGTAAGTGGTATGGAGGTTTCGTACTCACTGGTTACATCCGAATCGCATCCTCTTCAGCCCTCTTACAGCTCTATTCAGCCTGAGCAACAGCCTCACACCTCTACCACACAACACACCCCTCATTCTCAACTTCCTCAGCAGCATGCTGTCCACGGACATAGTCTGGTTGGTCATCTTTGTAATTATCAATATCGGGCACCATTGTAAATAATCAGTTGAAGTTTGCTGTTTATTTTTTTGTTTTTAACAGCCACAGGTTCCTTCTTCACAAGGAAGTAGTAGCCAGTCCCTGATTTCTGTGTCCCATCCTGAATATAATGCTGCACCGCAGGTACTCATCATGTCGGCTGTTGAGATTTGTTACTCGTTATGAGGATTTGTTTGTTTGTTTTCTTTCAACTGCTTGGATATTAGATCAGGGATGTCCCATCTTATCCACAAAGGATCAGTGTGGGTTCAGGTTTTCTTTTTAACCATGAAGTAGTCACACCTTTCACCTGTTCAATCACTGACTTAAAAAAAAAAAAAAAAAAAAAAAAAAGACTACAGTGCACATTAGTGTTTCGATTTGACGCCATCTCAAAATGGAACTGGTGAAAGCCAACACGGCACAAAAAACCCTGTAAATTTTACTATTTTCTATATTATAAACAATATATAGTGTGTGTGTGTATATATATATATATATATATATATATATATATATATATATATATATATATATATATTTGGAAAAACGGGTTTCAAACAAAATGTACAACTTGGGTGTAAATATTTCCATTTTTTAATCTTTTTTGTATGTTATTTGAGTACAAGTAATATTATTGTGGCTTCACCAGGATGGCACCAGGCAGGCTTCAGGTTTTGCCGCATGCAAACAATAAAATATAAGATCTAATCACTTTCTGAAATCAGTGATTCACACAGGTGAAATGTGTGGATACTGGTTGGTTGAAGTGAAAACCTGCACCCACATTGGCCCTTTGCAGATAAATTGGGAAACCCCCTGTATTAATTAGATCATTTGAATCTGAATAGCAACAATGTCCTGTATGTCTCTCTCCCCCCCCATTCCTGGTTAGCAGACCACTCAGTCCATGACATCTGCTCAGTCCATCGTCTCCCATCAGCACAACCAGCCCCCTTTGGATGCTGCATCCCAAAGCTTAACTCAGCCGCCGCAACCACACAGCTCTCAGGTGGTCCAGGTATATTACGGGCCATTTTCACTGTACATTCAAAATCAAGAAATTTGGAGTTGTAAACTTTTCATCAGACATACATAGAATAGGCATGGTGCTAATAGTAAGAACATGTTTAACTATTATGTAACTCAATACCATCAGTGTTAGTCATTATAGAAGTTCTCAGGTTCACCTACTTTGTCTAAACAATAACTATATTAGTGAGTGTGAGTTATGCTTGAAATCATCATGGCATAATTGAAGCAGACATTTTCCACATGGTTGTACAAGGACAGGAATAGTTGGTACTTGTAGTCCTTCCTCTAAAGAGCATTACTTCCTGTTGGTCCCAGTTTTGACCATGTTAAGTAAAATAAAAATCCAGCTCAAGTGAAAATGCTGGTATTTCACTTGTGGCCAATGAAGTCACATTACCATTTTTCTGGTACTTTTATGCTTCATCTTGTTGTTTAAAAAGGGAGGTGCTTGCTTTCCTTTAACTTGCATAGGGGAAAGTACTTTTACTTCTGTGTACGTAGTTCTGATTAAAATGCTTGAAGGCTCGATGTTTATTCATAGTTCCCTTTTCACTATCTTTCTCAGTCTTCCTCTTTTCTTTACCTCTGTAATTCCATCTGCTTTAAAACCCTCTAACATGGCATCTGTGCTGTATTTCGCCATAACTTTATGGTTGATTTGTGGTTGCAAAAAAGTGCTATTTTCCTCCCATACATTTCCATTTTGTTTGTATTTAAAAGATTATGCTGTAAGTGTTGCATTAGTGGAGTTTAGAGCACATGTGTCAAATAACTGTCTTAAATGAGTGTTCATATCCTCATTCTTCTGAAATCAAGTAACCATTACCTTCACTTCTTTAACTACTTCTATCATTAATAACTTCATTCTTCTGCTGTTTTACATTTCCACCCCTCTTTCTTGCATGCTGGCTGCCAGGTACGGCCAAATCAACTCAGCCCTCCTGTTTTCTCTCCACCTCCAAATGCTGAACACCTGTATTTCTTATATCAGGCATCTCAGTTATACCGGGTGCGTAGTAGAATGGTGTGTTTCATCAAAAGAAGACTGATGTTTTTCCTTAAAGCTTTGGTTTGTTATAACTAGAGGACTGGTCTAAATTCTGAGACATTTCTTAAGAATAGCTGAGACTAATTTCATTGTAATGGGAGCTTTGACTAAATGAGGTAAATTTTGTACCTCAGAATGTTGCCCTTTTTCATTTATAGGTTCCTCCAAACCATACCCAGTCTCCAGATCAGACTCAAACACAGTCCATGCTGATTCCACCATCTGCAGAGAGGTATAATGCAATGCTAAATGGCCTTTGGAGTGTTTTCTGTGTAATTTGCATTAATTTTTCATTGAGTGGAAGCTATTTTGTAAAGTTATCAACTCCATCAGAATGACCAAATTTTTTTTTTTTTTTTTTTTTTTTTTTTTTTCCTTTCTTTTTATCCAAGTGGCTTGTCAGATGCAGCTTCAGGGTTGAGTGACGGTAATGAAGGCAAGCACGAAGATAGTTCCACAAAGCGTCACCAGCGCCGCTCAGCACGCAGCCGTTCACGTCAAGACAAGTCTGCCAAGCCCAAGCTTGCTGTGCTTAATGTAAGAGAGATCAAGTTCCTATCAGGGCTGGGTAGATTTCCAATGGAAATATCACTGACTAAAGATGTCTTCAGTAGCAGTGTTTTATACTACTGAAAATAATTTGCAAGGTTGGATTATATTTGGATAAATGTGTTCAATGGATGTAAGCAATTTTTGTATAGAATTTGTGTACTTTTGTGTTCTGTCTCATTGCAAAAATTGCAGAAAACCAGTAAAAATATTTAATACAGAAATTGAGAATTCATTTAATATAAATAATTAATGAACAATGAAATAAAAGGATGGAAAGTTATCAGAGGATAATGGCTGTATGTGTAATAGAAGCCTGTATATAAAGATATGAGGTCTTTGTCAACTGTTGCATTAACAACGAAAATCAGTTTAGCAGCAATTATAAGAAAGAATAAAGCACACAAGAGACAACTAAGAACTACATTAAGCTATACGTGTGCACAATAGACACACATTTGTATGTATACAGACATACTGTATATGCTGTACCTATTCAGACATTTACAGATTTATACACAGAAAGGTGCATGATAGTCGAAGGTGCATGATATACACCGGGTATGAGGTAGAGCTTTTATTTATAACATGCATGGTGATAAAATGTTATGATGCTTATATACACACCGTATTTTCCGGACTATACGTCGCTCCGGAGTACAAGTCGTTTACGTATATGAATAATAAACAAGAAAAACACACAAGTCACACTAGACTATAAGTTGCAAATTCATGGAAACTGTCAACTTTGGCTTGGAAATCTGCTGGCAGTTTTTGTGACATTGTGGTCCTCACTCTGATATAGAGAGGGGGTTGCGTTGTATGAAGCGGTAACACCAAGAAAGTCCTCACGCCAAGTTATTTATATTCATCTCCTTGACAACTACCTGGACGTGGAGACGCAACTGAACTGTTGACAAGCCTCTACCTGAGGCACATTGCTCAAGCCCCCATATGCGAACTGGTTCCTCTAGCTTTTAGCCTGCGATTAGCTTTGTTTTTGTTTGTTTTCTTCGTTTCAGTAACAAGTCTCCGCTTTCCTGCCCTCCTGTTGCCTTCTTGCAGTTGTGAGTGTAAAAATAAACATGTGAAATTATGTTCGAAGGTTGTCACTGTCCCCCCTAGTGCAGCTAACTGGGTTATCAAAGGTGGGCCATGTCTCTCACTGTCTATGGTGAGAGGCATGTAAAAGAACCATTGCTGACATTCGACAAGAGTAGCTGCAAAGTCGTCACCGTGTTTCTGTCCCTTGCTAAAAAGGGTTGTGACAGGAAGGGCATCCGACGTTAAAACCTCTGCCAAATCAAACGTGCGTGTTGACTCCCGAGTAAAAGGGAAAACGCCGAAAGAAAGACAGACATTATGACAAACTTTATTTATTTAAAATTTATTAAATAAATTTATTACAAATTATATGTAGTAATTTCACCACCTGCACCGTTTACAAGCCTCTCCAAGCAGCCTGTTGCTCAAGCACCCATGTGTGAGCTTGTTCCTCTGGCTGTGGCCATCTAGATTTTAGTCCGTGATTAGCCTCTTTTTGTTTTTGTTGTTTTCTTCATTGCAGTAATTTCCGCTTTTCTCCAGTCCCTCACAAGTTTCTCATTCACTCCAAACTTTCTTTCTGCTGCTTGATGACCATTTTCTGCTGCATATTTCACTACTTGCGGTTTGTAATCTACAGAATAGGATTTTCTTTTTGGGGCCATTTCTTCAGTGTTGGATGAGCAGGTACTGGTACCCAAACTTAGAGTGCCCTCTTGTGGTTGAGTATAAAAATAACAGACGTGAAATTGTCTTATGACGAACAGAATTATATGTAATAATTTCACATAAGTCATTCTGGAGTATAAGACACACCGTCAACCAAAGTATGGAAAAAAAAAAAAAAAAAGTGCGACCCATAGTCCAGAAAATAGAGTAAATAAAATGAGTAAATAGTCATTCTAAGCACACTCGGTTCCCTGTGTAGTAAAGGGGGTTTTAGAGTTCGGTTTTTAGCTGTGTTCACACAATTTACAGATTTTCAACAAATCAAACTGGTTCCTTAAATCGAGTGTGGGGGTGAGGTGGGGGGTGGGGGTGGTAGTTCTTCATAAATGAAACCTGTCCCACATCACTAATTCTGGTTCAATGTATTTGATTCATGTACTAGATTTCAAACATTGGTGACAGAGTGGCTGAATGTCAACTGGAAACCCACAACAGGAAAATGGTGACATTCAAGTTTGATCTGGATGGAGACAATCCTGAAGAAATTGCACTGATCATGGTAGACTGTTTTCCTTTTGACTGCTCTCCACTGTAAAAATATTTGCTTTATTTTTGCCTGTTGCACACAGCTATTTATTAAAGGACTATTCTCCCTGTAGAAAAATGTCACCAATAATGACCTGATTGTGTTCTATACAGGGTAGCATTTGCACATTTACATAACTTTTAATCGTCAGCTCACTGTACAGTTCACAGTGCACAACTCATATTTGCACTTTACATACCTGATCAGTGACACAAATTACATGATCTGTCACACAAACAGATAAGAATTTTCCTGGGTCTATATTACATGAGATTTTATTACCCCACCACCCAAAAGAAAAAATAAAGTGTGGCAGCAGTTACAACAGTTGTTGTTACAGTATTTATCCTACTGATTTAATAACCGAATTGTTAAATGTGACACCTTATATGGCGGACAGTGCAGAAAGAAGGAAGGGGGCAGTGGTGGCCTGGTGGCAAAGGGTGCTGGATCGCTGATCCTAAGGTTGGGGGGTTTGAGTCCCACTTTCCACAGGGTTTTCACCCCCCCCCCAAGTGCAGCTAACTTGGTTATCAAAGGCCTGCCCATGTCTCTCACTGTCTATGGTGAGAGGTTCATGTAAAAGAACCATTGCTGACTTTTGTAAAGAGTAGCTGCATAGTCGTCAGTGTGTTTCTGCCCCTTGCTAAAGGGTTGTGTCAGGAAGGGCAGCCGACGTAAAAACCTATACCAAATTGAATATGAGAATTGGGTGATTCGCTGTGGCGATCCCTGAGAAAGGGAAAAAAACCGAAAGGAAAAGAACTACAGAAAGAAGGAATACTGGTTCTTGTGTTTATTGCTATGCAGTGTCACCATATTAGCACAACCAAAACCTTGATTACAAAACTTCTTGAATTTCCCGCACCTTGAGCGCCACCAGACTTGCTGCAAGTCACAAGAGTTTTCACGTTTTCGGATTTTAGTTGCCAAATGGAAACATCTGTTTTTGGCATCTGCCATACTTTTGAACAGTTCACAAATGTTAATTCGTCTTTGGCCTGGGGCTTTTCATGACGATTTTAAAAACTAGACAAGCACTGACCCAGGGCTGAAATCACTGTGTGAAGTCAGCACAAATTGATCATTTCTGCTGCTTATTCCTTAATCATTCACACAAGCAGCAACATTTAACCTCAAATTTTCCAAGTCACTCTGACTTCTTTGGACCTCCCAGACAACTAATTCTTGCTTCATTAAGAATTTTTTTAAATTAAAAAGTCCTTCACTTTTATTTGCATAAAGTTGAACTTCACACAGGTGATTGTAGTTTTCTAATCCTGTCTCTCTGCTTCAATTACGTTGCCAATTATAATAATCATAATATGAATAATTTTCATGTTTTGTTGGTAATATGCAATACATTTTGGATAATAAATAATTTTGCTTTGCATTCAGGTCCAGAGTGACTTCATTTTAGAAAGTGAACGCGAGTTCTTTATAGATCAAGTGCAAGAGGTTATAGACATGGCAGATGAGAAAAGAGAAGCTGCTAAAGATGGTCATCCTCAGGTAACGAATTCTTAGAACTTGGCCTTTGTTAGTCTGAATATTAGTCAGACAATTTCTTGATATCCAGTCTTTATTAAAGGTGATAAATGACACAAGCCAGCAATTACCCGAGATGTCAACTCAGAGTCTGCCAGGTAATTCTGATAGATTGTTTTCAGTGTACTTTATTGATCCTGGAGGAAACTGTTTTGTCAGCCATGTTGGTACTGAATCACAATAATATTGATTATTATGCACTTTTGTTAACAGGTGTGCCACCCAGCTTAGCTGCACAGGTGGTGCACTCAGCAGGACGGCGCTTCATTGTCAGCCCTGTACCAGAAACACGTCTTCGAGAGTCATTTTTTGGCCCTCAATCTGCCAGCACATCTGTTGGAGATGACCTTACAGGTAAGTTGTTCTTTCTGATAGAGGGACAGGTATCTTGCTAGTGTATGATATGCATTTAATTAGTTTTGTTTTCTCATTTTAGTGGCTGATCCTGCCCCAGCTAACCATGCACAACAGGGGCAAACCATTCTGCCTGCCAACACCAGCCAACCCTCAGTATTACCCTCTCAACCTGTATACCAGGGCACAGTTGCAGTTTCACAGAACACCCCCACAACTGTGTCTGTTACCACTTCCCCACCGACTTCTGCTCAGACACTCTGGACAGGCAGGACATCCCCAACCCTTTCCCCTTCAGATCAGTCCATCACTCAGCGTCGCACCTCACTTCCCACCTCAGCTATTTCCTACCAGCTCCCCGAGGGAAGCACCACTGTTGCAACCTCAGCTGGAGAACAGCATCCTGCTTCTGCCCATAGTTCTACCCTCACTCCTCTGCCTGCAGTTGTCCAGAGCCAGTGTCCAGAAAGTGAGGGTGAGACACAAGGGAAGTCACCAGGCATTGAGGACATACTTGCACTGGACAAGAAGCTCCGTTCTCTATTCCATGACCAGGGTTCATCTTCCGGCACCCCGGCCCAACCTGATACGCCGGGAGATGTGGTCCCTACAGCCTCACCTCCCAATACAATCACTTCTCCACCTCCGGGCCTCGCCTCCACAGGCCATGCGACACCAGGTACCTTGTCTTTGAACTCCAGTGGGAATTTTTCTCCTGGCATGTTTTCCTCTCAGAGCCAAGGAGTTCCTGCTAATGTTCAAGTGCAAACTAGTCAAGTTGATACAGGAGTTCCAAGACAGCAGGTGGGCTGTTGTACTTTTAAGAGGTTTTGTTGCCTCTTTTTTGTGCAATTTTTATATGAATATTGTCCCCTTTAATTTAGACTCCTGTAAGTGGACCTCAAGAAGGCCAGATTACCGTTGGGAACAAACAGCCAGTGATGCCACCAACCGAAGAAGGCTATAGACTTGGCCGATTTCAGGTAGTGAGAAACATTCTTGTCGTTTTGAAGATTTGAACGATTTTCTTCTTTTCCTTTCGGCTTTTCCCTTCAGGGGTCGCTACAACAAACCATCTCCCTCCATCTTACCCTATCCTTTGTATCTTCTTCTCTTACTCCAACTACCTTCATGTCCTCCTTCACCACATCCATAAATCTCTTCTTTGGTCTTCCTCTCTGCCTGGTAGTTCCAACCTCAGCATCCTACGACCAATATATTCACTATCCCTCCTCTGTACATGTCCAAACCATCTCAATCTAGCCTCTCTGACTTTGTGTCCAAAACCTCTAACATGTGCTGTCCCTCTGATGTACTCATTCCTGATCCTATCCATCCTCGTTACTCCCAAAGAGAACCTCAAAGATTTTGTTTTTCATAATTGACCAAGTGTTTTTAAACAATTTGTTTAGGTTTCTGTGGCCAGTGATCAAATCAGTGGTGGTGTCTCTGGTCAGAATACCACATCGTCATCTTCATCCACAACTTCATCTTCATCCTCAACGTCCTCGACAGCTTCCAGTCCTGAAAACACCATTCATAAGAATCAAATCATGCCAAGCCTAGGGCATGACCTTTCACAATCCGTTTCTCCTCCTGATCCTGCACCTCCTCCTCTCCTTCCTGCTTCTGCTGTGACTACTACAATTGGCCGCTTTCAGGTGACCTCTGGTGCCGAAGTCAAAGTGGGACGTTTCTCAGTTACTTCAGCTGAAAAGGAGAACGCAGGCTCAAAAGTAGAGGAAGATGTTGGTGTATCTAATGTACCCATAGTCCTGCCCAACTCCCAGACCTTAAGCAGTGATGACTCTGAACCAGAAGATGAAGCCTTTAAGAAAGAGATCAGAGAGCTCAAGGAAAGGTAGGATTTGTGTCCAGGTTGGGTTTTTCTTCTGATGCTGGTGCTCACTGCATTTATTGACCATCATGTTTTCCATTCTAACAGGCATTTTACGGAGTTCCAGGCCTTGCAGTCCAGGCACAAGAAGGAAATGGAGGAGCTATATACACGGATGGGCAAAAAATGCCACTCTGTGGTGACATCCTCTCCTGTAGCTGCCGGAAGCCGGCGCAGACTCACCAAAAGCAAGAGCAACAAATCCAGCCGCAGTGGCAGCACCCACAGCAGCCCTCATCAGCAGGGTATATAACCAAGTTAATTTCTCTATACATGTATTATATAGTATCGACTGGTTCACAGGATCTGATACCTCTGGTTGAAATTTCTCTGCTGTGTTTGCAGGTGAAACCCGTAACATACTGACATTGGTCAGTCACCCAGTCGTAGAAAGGCTTCCAGATTCCCCAAGTATAGTGATCCAGGATGTGAATTCAGAAGGTAAAGTTTTTTCCTCTCTATTCCAGACTGAAGGATTGTGAAGCATGATTTCTATACATGACAACTTATTTTTTTGACTATATACTTAAAGCTTTTTTTACTTCCTGATGCCATTATAGTTCCCACCCTTACAATTAAAGCAGAAAATGGATCAAACCAAACTGCTCATCTTCCACGAAAAGGCACATTTACTGATGACCTCCACCAGCTGGTGGATGATTTTGCTCGTGATGCCATGGTCAAAAAGAACGGCAAACAAAATGCACAAAGCCTTGAAGTAAGCCACATTAAGCATATTTCACCTTTCGCACTATAACTGTTCTTTTAATGTGTAAACAATTTCTCTGTATAAACTGGGAATTATTTGGTTAGCAGACTTTTTTTTTTTTTTTAACTACTTCCTAGACAATGCCTCGGAAGTTCTCTGCACCAGGGCAACTCTGCTCCATTGGTGGTTCTTTATGTGCTCCCTGCTCCAACTCATCTGCTGGAAGGAAGGGTTCATTGTGCTTGATGACCCAACATCATACTTACCCCTGTACTCCTTATGTCTCCACACAGTGGGTGGGGCCAGGAGGAAATGCAGTAGGTTTGTTACAACCTACATCAGCGAATACTGTTCAGTCAGCTTTCCAAGTGGCCTCAGGAGCTCAGAAAGCAGGACCTAATGGTGGGGGAACCAACATACGGCCCACTCAGGCAAGCTGAGATACAGAGGGACATCATGCACAGGTTTATCCCAACTGTTGACTGTGAAATGTTTTCAATCACTTGGAATCATATTTTAGTCCCGAACTAGACTTTACAGGAGTTATGGCAGTGTAGTACAGTGAAAACTCTGAAGCTTGTTTCTGTGGTAAAATGTAAGTAGACTGTTTACAGTAAAAAAAACAGCCGGAAAGCCTTTAAAAAACAAAAACCCCAATCTCATCCTGTGACTTGGTTAGTACATATGAGATGTGTCGTAGGGCAATAAGACTTTGAGCCTTACAGATGGATGTGTACAGATGGGTATGGCAGTGCTAGATGAAGATGAAGCTAAAGCTATGGCCTTAATTACTCAGCGTTCGTCCCGTTTTAAAGAGGATACGGAGATGTCATGCTTTGTAATGTAAAAAGGTTTCTAGTATGCAGTTAAATGGTTAAAACTGTCTTGAGCAGCCAGCAGTTTAGCTTAAATGTCTCCTTATCTACACTGTATAGTAATTAAAAACAGTGTGACTAGTTTGTAAGTACACTTGTTCTGTTCCTAAGCAAGACAGCAATAAAGGAGATGAATAAAGTTAGTTGATAGCAAGTTGGAAAAAGAAAAATCTTCGATTTGGTGAAGCAGAGGTTTGGGTTGAAATTATAAAGTTATTAAATAGTAATCAAAAAAGTAGAAGGGGAGTGCTTTTTTTTTTTTTTTTTTTTTTGAGGTTCTGAAATGTGGTGTTTTTGGGAGGTTTTTTTTTTTTCTACTTAAAAAACAAAAAAAACCCTTCAAAATAGAATTTGACCCAAGGACAGATGTGCAATATATGACGGTTAAATAAGCAGGGTTGTTGAGCATTTGACAAACCTTACAATTTTCCAATTTTCCCCCCCATGATGAGTATTTTGCTTTGTGACTTTTGTATTTGTGGCTGCATTTGATTATATGCGACATCGACCTGTATTCTCTCAAATTCTACTGTAACCGCAGTAGATGTATCGAGGGCATGAAGGTTGTAGGCGTTCTGCAGCGGCTACCGTCCGTAGCTTTCTGTTCTGCATGTGTACAGGGTGCCTTCTTAAATGATCTTATTTGTTGTGCCAGCCTCGACACAGTTATCCTCCCTATAATTTGTTTTCTTTAAGTATGTTCGTCACACTTCATGCTGGCTGTTATCATCCTGCTCAAACTGGTAGAAAGTTCTCTTTAGTGAAAATCAATCACAATATATAAGAATGTCGCTGTGAAGTTAATTGAAGTAAATTAACCAAAACTCACTTTCTGCAGATTACAGTATTGCACAATTTGTCTTTCTACTCTTCAATACCATACAACATAATGACTCCGCCACAAAACACAGTGCCATTCCCACACAGAAGTGATTTTCTCTCACCTCTGAAATGATTCGCTCGACTTCTCTAGAGAAGGAAAAATGTTACTGCAATGCAGAATATGCACCATTTTAAAAGGTTAAGCAGGCTCGGGAGGCTAATGTTACTTTTGATACTTAAGTGCATGATTTTTTTCTAAACCTTTTCTTTAATCTGATTTTCATAAACCACTTGATCACAACTGTTTTTAAAAGTACCACTAATGTCCCATCACACAAATCCAGCTATACGCGCATCTTTCTCAAAGCTGCATGTTTTAAAACCAGAATATTTCACATGTTTATTAAATCAGCATTAAACCTAGAGGTTAGAAAAAGGTAATATTGCTAATGTATTGATTCTCAGTTGTCAGTTTTGTCCCAGGTCTTTTTGGTGATTATATTGATGGTCATGTGTTAAGTTTTAATTTTTTTGGTGTGTATATACCAGAGCTGAATTAAAACCTTTTGGAAATTTTGACTCTTTCCCCTTCCTCTCCACTACAAAATTACATTTAAAAGCCAACGGCCTAATTTTGCTTAGAAAGCTCTGTTTATGGTTCTCTTCTCCACTCGCACTGTAATTAAAGAACATCTACACCTGTGTGCATTCATGCAGTTATCATCCACTCAGACCAATACAGTCGGCCCCCAACCTATGAAACTAATCCGTTCCAGAGCTGTTTTTCGTAATGCGGGGATTTCGTCAGTAGGGGTCGCATTTTACATGTTAAATGCCTAATTCATTCCAAGGCTCCAGTCTTTGGACTGAATAAACCCTTTAAAAATGATAAACGTACACCAATTTTGTATGAAATGTTAGAATTAAAAAATTAAACCATTTAAACACTTTATTAACAAACTATTTTATTAACACTGGCGCTCTCTCTCGCTGCAGGCCACGCCCACAAGACATGGAATTCAAAGTGCATTCCCTGCTTGACAAACTCAACTTTAATTTGATTTCTTGAGGGACCGGAATTCCAGATGAGCTGAAACGCGCCCACATTTATTAAACATTTACTGAATTAAAACAACTTAAACTAAAGAGTGAAGCTTCCTTCTGTCTCTATCTGGGAGGCCAGCGGGGCGGAATGTTGAGAGACAGCCAATGAGAGAGCAACTCGCGCATCATGTGAAATTTTGATTGACGCGTTTGAATTTCTTTTCGTAAGAGGGGGTTGTTCTCATATCCCGGGGACGGAAACTTAGGAAAATGATTTTCATAACCCGGGGATTTCATGCACAGGGGTCTTCGTAAGTAGAGGGCCGACTGTATGGGATTTTTCTGTCCCCCAGAGTTCACAAAAAACAGTGGAGGAAAAAAAAAAAAAAAAAACCCCATGGCTCATAAAACTTGGTTTAAAGTAACTCAGATAATCATTCTTTATAAATGTGAACAGAAAAGTATCTCAGAATGTGAAACAAGGCAAATAAAACCGGATCAGCCTGTGAAGTCTCTGATTCTACTTCCCACAGGATTAGATTGGTTAATCTCCTTTTAATGCTCATGAACATTTTTATACAAAATCTGAAGCCAGAGTTTTCTACTGGTTTATAAAATGGCATGTATGTGTCTACATATCTATATAGATAGAGATAGATATATACACGCATATTATAGTGTAGAACATGAAAACATAAAATCTTCACAAAGAAAGTGTGGCTAAGTTACTGAACTAATTATAGTAACCATAATACAGGCCCTCACGACTGTTCATTTGATCAAAGGGTTATTAATGTTCAATATTTATTAACCCTTTCAGCACAATTCTGAACAAAAACATGCAATAAATAAAATCTGAAGTTCTAAAAATACTTTCAAGGCTCAAGCTTCCTTTTCCTTATGTGCTGTCCTTGTCTGAATGGGCTCAGCTGACCTGTAGGAATTCAGAATCCAAGAGAACAATAGAAGTGTTAAATATCATTAATTAAAAAAAACTAGGATTTTTTTTATTCAAGGTACTAACTTAATTCACACTCGTTCTCAGGTTAGTGACCAGCTTAGTTTTTACCTGTTGCTCTTGCTGTATTCTGAGCGGCTAGGTCACCCTGACGATAGTTCATGACGCTTCCTTGGCCCTGATGATCTTGTGGGTGACATGGTGGCCTGAATGAGGAGGATCTCTGAGGAGTTTTACTGCGTGTTACCATCGTGTGTTTATTAGGTGTATTGGGATGTGGCAGTGCTGAGGATTCCTTCCCTGGATCATCGAGTACATCAATGCCATCCAGAGTAAAGTCCCACAACTCTGGGTCATCTGCGGTCAAAATGTTTGGCCAGTGTTATAGAAACCACCTGACACTATAGTTGTCAATTCTGTATAAACAGAAATGAAGCTGATTTAAAAAAAAAAAAAAAAAAAATCTCTTCACAAGACTAACACTTGCCAGTCATGTATTCCTCCTTGTTCAGTATATTAGGTCCAGAAGGTGTGCTGTGGTTAATGGGACCCAAAACCTGACCTGAGGAGACAGTTCGGCTAAAGATATCTGCTACGTTCCACTTCACATATAACAACTGGACCAAAAATAATAAATAAATGAAGCATGGAAAAGATCGTAACTAGTGGAAATTTATTCCGTTACAGAAAGATTTTAAAGTTGTGCACGTTAGTGGCATCTGGTGGTCAAATGAAGTGCAGTTATTGTACCATGTCACAAGTCTCCAGATTCTAGGTTAGTCTTAAACATTGTACAAAAATGTAAAAACAAACATACAGATATCATGGGGGTAAAACATGAACTAATTCTATCAGAATCGATATTTAGGACAATCCTTCTATATAACAACCATTTTAAGAGTTGAATTTTTGGGGGCTAATCAACTTTTAACCCAGCCATAGTTACTGGACTTCCTGTTATTTTATAAGCTGGGCTCGTGTCTGAGTAATGCAGTGCCAGACCTGAGGTGATTTCATGTGGCAGAATGAATAAGCAGAGTATGTTTTCTAACTTTCTTTTTTTCCCCCGACTCCAACATCAGGGTTTGGATTAACGCATTGTTGTCTGTCTGGTCTGCAATGTGTTTAACGAGCCTCTACAGGCTGCAAAAACACCTTGCGGGGGCAAAAAACCCTCAAAAACAAAGAACCTAAGAGATTACACGGACTGTATTATTCTTTATAAAACACAATCAAAATATTGTGCAAATGTTTTCAATTCACTAAAACCTGGCACCCAATATACCATCAGAAAACTAAAATATTGGTTCCTTCATTTTGTCAGAATTTAATTCAACCCAATTTGATTTATATCGCTCTTGAAATCATGAACATTTCCCCAAAACCAATAAATTGACATTTGTCTAGAATTGGTTTCAGTAAAAATTCCCCAGTAAAAGCAGATTGCAGGGATGTGACTTGTTATGTAATAAGAAGGAATATTTCAAGCCCCACCTCTCAAATTTCCTCAGGAAGCACCAAAAATCATACAGACCAGAACCATTCGTACTGAACTCATGGCTGATTATATATAAAATGCTGTTCCACTACTTTATGGAATGGAAAAAGCCTATTGTTATAGTTCAATTACCCATTACTCCCTGCCCATCCTCAGACTTCTATCAAAACAAAATAATAAAAATGAAAAACTAATTCTGTGTGTGTGTGTGTGTAAGTTGGATCATGTTGCAGTACCAGTGTTAAAATGAGACGCTGTGGGTTCAATCTTTTGTTGTACTTTCCCCTGCTGCATCTTCTTGGCCTCCATCTCCTGTCTGAACTTCTGCTGCAGCTGCTGCTGCCTCAGCTTCCTCTGCTGCTTAGAGTCCAGCACAGGGTCAAAGCAGGACAAATCGGTCATGTCCGCAGATGATCTGACCACAGAGAAAGAAAGTGTGTGTCAGCATGTTGGATTTTTACAAACAACAGACCAGTGTGGTCTAAACTAACAGTTAATTCTGGCATTTCTTTAGTAAGACATCTTTGTGTTTGCAAGTTGATTGTGGTAATTAATTTAAAAAAAAAGAATACTACAATACAATAATATTTCATTCATTTATCCATCCATCTGCTAATCCGTTTTATCCTACTGGGGTGCTAATGAGGACGGCGCCTATTTCAGCTGACTCTGGGTGAAGACATGGTACACCGAACAGATCGCCATTCCATTGCAGAGTATCAAACACAACCATTCGCGCTCACACTGACACTTGGAGGCAATTTGGAGATGCAAATTAGCTAACTATACATGCCTCTGGACTGTGGGAGGAAACTAGTGTACCTAGAAGAAACCCACACAAGCCTGGGACAACACACAGGCTCCACAGAGCAACATCCTCGCCTTCTTGTGATGAACGTGCTAACGACAACCACAACAATATTTTACAGTACAATACAATCACAATTGTGGTCATTTTCACACTTCAGTGTTTTTTTTTTTTTTTTTTTTAACAAAGTGTATGTCATGCAACCGGTGGTGAGAAGTCGTTGGTTTAGGTCCACATTAAACCCCCACTCCCAGTTGTGCTTAGACCCCTCGGCAAGGTCATAAACAAGTGTGTCTCTGCCACCCAGCAGTATACTGTAAATGGGTACCAGTAAAAATACTGGGAAGAGAACCTGTGATGGACGAGAGTCATCCAGGAGTTGAACTCCTAGTCGCTTCACACCCATAACCCTGGGCTAAGTTTCAGCTTGACGGACCCAGTAGGCTCAAATAGAAGTCCAACAGTAACGCATGTGTAATGTCTTGCAACTGATTTTTTCTTTTAGAAAACTATTTGACACAACTTCTTAGAAAATTTGACTTTATATGGCTAGATCTCCCAACAAAACATCATCTTGTTGGGTTTTTTTATTTTTTGTTGGCATGATCGTGATTACTTGGTGACTGTAATTGTGTGTAATTGTCCAACATTTGGAAGCAGATTTAACAGTCACAGACAGACAGTAACATGCGACAACATCAGTCGTAGACCCCACACGTTTGCTCCAGACCTAAAAATTGATTGAGTCGTGAGCATTGTCAGGCGTGATCACCCAATAAGATCGGGGCTTTACTTGTTCACTGGAGTGACGACGAGTTAAACCAGAGTTTTAACTCTACTGACAGAGACTCCCATCTTTCTTAATATGAAGGAAAATATAATTGCTCACTGATAGTATGTTCCAGTTCTTTTCCTTTCGGTTGTTCCTTTCAGGGGTCCCCACTGCGAATCATCTGCCTCCACCTCACCTTATCCTCTGCATCTTTTCTTTACACCAACTGCCTTCATGTCCTGCTTCATCACATCCATGAATCGTCTCTTTAGCTTTCCTCTGGGCCTCCTCAGCAGTTCCAACCTCAGCATCCTACTACCAATATACTCACGATCCCTCCTCTGTACATGTCCAAATCATCTCAATCTAGCCTCTCAAACATCTTACATGTGCTGTCCCTCTGATATACTCATTCCTGATCCTCACCATCCTTGTTACTTCCAAAGAGAACCTCAACATTTTCATCTCTGCTACCTCCAGCTCTGCCTCCTGCCTTTCCCCCCCCAGGGCCACTGTTTCTAAAACATGTAACATCACTGGCCTCAACACCGTCTTGTACTCTTTTCCTTTCATTCTTACCAATACCTTCCTATCACACATCACTTTTCTCCAACTATTCCAACCTGCCTGCACACGCTTATTCACCTCTTTTCCCACACTCTATTGCTCTGGATTGTTGAGCCTAAGTACTTAAAATTCTCCACATTCCTTATCTCTGCTCCCTGTAACCTTACCGTTCCTCTTGGGTCCTTGTCGTTCACACACATGTATTCTGTCTTACTGAGGCTAATCTTCATTCCTCTCCTTTCCAGGGCATACCTCCACCTCTCTAGATTTTCCTCCATTTGTTCTCTGCTCTCACTACAGATCACAGTGCCATCTGCAAACATTATAGTCCATGGGGAATCTTGTCTAACCTCGTCTATCAGCCTGTCCATCGCCATAGTAAACAAGAAGGGGCTCAGAGCTGACCCTTGATAACAGTCCTATCTTCACCTTGAACTCTTCTGTAACAGCAACAGCACCACTGTCTTACATCTCTCAGACATGTCCAGCACCACTCTAACATACTTCTCTGCCACTCCAGACTTCCTCATGAAATACCACAGTTCTTCTCTCGGCACCCTGTCATATGCTTTCTCCAGATCCACAAAGGCACAATGCAGCTCCCTCTGACCTCTGTACTCCTCTATTAACATCCTCAAACAAACACTGCCTCTGTGGTGCTCTTTCTTGGCATGAAACCAAACTGTTGTTCACAAATGCTGACCTCTGCCCTTAGTCTAGCTTCTACTATTCTTTCCCATAGCTTCATCGTATGGCTCATCAACTTTATCCCTCTGTAGTTGCCACAACTCTGCACATCTCCCTTGTTCTTAAAAATGGGCACAAGCACACTTCTCCATTCCTCCGAAATCCTCTCACTCTCTAAGACCTTGCTGAATGTTCTTGTCAGAAAATCTACTGCTAGCTCTCCCAGACACTTCCATACCTCCACCAGTATGTCATCAGGAGCAACTGCCTTTCCATTCTTCATCCTTTCAATGCCCTCCTCACTTCACCCTTACTAATCTTTGCTACTTCCTGGTCCTCAACAGTCACCTCTTCTACTCTTTTTTCTCTCTCATTTTCCTCATTCATCAGCTCTGAAAAGTACAGTACTGTTTCCATCTTCCCAGCACACTTCTGTCAGTCAATACATTTCCCTCTCTGTCCTTTATCACTCTAACTTGCTGCACGTCCTTCCCATCTCCATTTCTCTGCTGTGCCAACCTGTATAAATCATTTTCTCCCTCTTTACTGTCCAACTTCTGTTTGGCCTTTGACACCGCTACCGTCACCTTACGCTATGTCTCCCTGTACTCCTGTTTACTCTCTTTGGTCCTCTCAATGCCCCACTTCTTAGCTAACCTCTTCCTTTATACACACTCCTGCACTTCCTCATTTCACCACCAAGTCTCCTTATCTACTTTCCTTGTCCATTGAAGTCTGCACCAATGACCACTCTCCCCTCTGGGGGTACTCTGCATCACTTCATCTAAGTCACTCCAGAATCTCTCCTTCTCTTCTAGCTCACATCCTGCCTGTGGGGCATAAGCACTAACATTGAACATCGCGCCTTCAATTTCTAGCTTGAGACTCACTCTGTCCGACACTCGTTTCACTTCGAGAACATTCCTGACAAATTCCTCCTTCAAGATGACTCCTACTCCATTTCTCTTCCCATCCACATCATGAAAAAAACAGCTTAAACCCTGCTCCTAAGCTTCTATCCTTGCTACCTTTCCACCTGGTCTCCTGAACACACAGTATGTCCACCTTCCTCCTCTGCATCATGTCAGCCAGCTCTCAACCTTTCCCTGTCATAGTTCCAAGTTTCAAAGTTCCTACTCTCAGTCCTAGACTCATGCTTTTCCTCTTC
Organism: Plotosus lineatus; assembly: GCA_024760905.1. NCBI lineage: Eukaryota > Metazoa > Chordata > Actinopteri > Siluriformes > Plotosidae > Plotosus > Plotosus lineatus. The sequence continues at coordinate 51,319,596 of CM045733.1, forward strand.
TCTCTGCCTCTGGACACGCCTCCCACCTCTCCTTCGACCAACAGTATTCCAATTTCCACCAGCACCCTGTTGGTTAACAGCACTAATGGCAGTCGTTAACCCAGGCCTCGACCGATCCGGTATCAAATTCTTTGTTCAGTTCATACTGTGTAAACAGCTTTGGATTGTAGTCGAGCTGTACCATATTTTCTGGCGCACTGGATTATAAGGCGCAATATCGATGAACAATGACTGAGGCAGTGGTGGCCTGGTGGTAACGGATGCTGAATCGCTGATCTTAAGGTTGGGGGTTCAAGTCCCACTCTCCACAAGGTTGTCACTGCCCCCCACCCCCCAGTGCAGCTAACTGGGTTATTAAAGGCCGGCCATCTCTCTCACTGTCTATGGTGAGAGGCATGTAAAAAAAAAAAAAAAAAAAAAAAAAAAAAAAATTGCTGACTTTTTGTAAAGAGCCGTCAGCGTGTTTCTGCCCCTTGCTAAAGGGTTGTGTCAGAAAGGGCATCTGACATAAAAACCTATGCCAAATCAAACATGTGAATCAGATGATTCGCTGTGACGACCCCTGAAAAAGGGAAAAAGCCGAAAGAAAAGAATATGATAAGATTGATGAACGATGATTGAATGGTCTCCGTCCATATAAAAGGTGCACCGGATTATAAGGCACATTCAGCAAAACAAAAGTCAGGTAAGTCAAACTTGATTCAACTCATTCACTATAACTCAAATTTGTTCAGTTGTAACACATAATATTAGGTACCGGCACTGACACATGATACATTCAGGAATTGTGACACAGCTAAGCCTGATGGCTGAAAATAGTCAAACTTCAACCTGCAAACGCAGTCCTTGCAACCAAATACAGCAATGCTGAATAAATTTGTGTTAAACATTAATTTAATTCCTGTTCCAATGGTATCAAATTCAGCCATGTTCACAGAAAAGAACATTTCAATTTTAAACCGAGTTTGTGTTGATTTTTCACCAACCTTGATTAGCGCGCTTTTGGTTTGACTAGATCTCAAGTCTACTGCGACCCGGTTGCAAGGTATTGTCGACAGAATCGGGTTGCGCATCGCAACAATCTGAGAAACTTTGTCTAAAAATTAGCATATTCAGCAGTGAATCTCTAGCTTTCCATAATACCTAGTTTGTCAGGGATATATTTCACCGTTTTTCTTCTTCATGTTTCTAAATATCCCCAAGAAGATTGGTGGTTCTTTAAAAATCTGTACAATATAGCCCCCACAAACTAGGTACCAAAATTTAGAGATTTTGATCTAGTTTAAAATGAAATTTGAATCGGAACTCAAGAATTAAGGAGTGCGACACGCCAGGAAATTCAATTGCGAGTCCCCCCTCAAAAAAGTGGTATTGACCATCACATGCCAAGATGGCCGTGTATGAGCAGGAAACCGTAATTTCTGATCTAGTTATTCCAGATTCCTGAGTGAGTAATATATATTTCTATGATCAGAATATAAGCTCTACTGTGTATAGAATTTTCATTTGTGGCCGTTTTGTTGAAATCTTGTGATAAATATACTTTTGACTCCAAATTGATCGGGTCACTCGGCTCGCTGGTTAAACATGAATGGAATTGGCACTTCTAGCAGATGTTTATTTAATTGATGGGTTCTAATTTCAAAATCAATAGAAAGAACATGTTCTGCAGATGTAAATTAAGACTCCTACTTAGTCTGAGGCTATTTAAGAGTGTTTTGATGGAGAAATCTTACTTTTAGAATACATAGTGAGTCATCGTGACCCATTTCAAACAATATTTGTAACATTGCTAATAGTATTACCGTATTCGACGTAATAAGCGCCCTGCTCCAATAAACCTCTTACATGTGCTGTCCATCTGATGTACTCATTGCATGTGGTATTGTTTAGAATTACTTTTTCATTCATTTAAGGTTTATACAGACATTTACAGACAACCTACAATGATATGATAATGCATACATTCCTATCTAAAACCAGCTGCTGCACGTATACTCGAGGCCACGCCCCAGTCACTCAAGGTAGAATGATCATTATCAATAAAAAAAAATGTTTATTTATATGATCCATTTCCAGTGAATGAAGAGTACAATACTCTGAAAAAGATTACAATTATTACTTATGACAATACTCTGAATTTTCCAAAATGATTATGTATGAGACTTTTCCAACATTTTGCCATTTAACATGTTTGACCTCCTTCACAGCTAAATCCATGGTAGAGAGCCTAAAACTGATGCTTCCAATGAATTAAGCAAACAAAATATTTCATGGTGCAAATTATAAGTTTAACAGCTTCTGGGTCTTATTTTGAAAAACGAATGTTTTTGACATTGCCACAGAAGCACTGAAAGTCCTTCCGTTTCCAACCAGGTATCTTTGTGAGACGGGGTTTTCTGCGGTGACAGCCACCAAAACAAGACTACAGAGTAGACTCTAACCGGTCCACGGAAACATTTTCATAAAACTGGTTCCTGGTGCAAAAAAGGTTGGAGACCACTGGTTTAGTCTATCCCATAATCTTGGACAATAGCATGAAATGGCTTTTACTACAAAACCTATTACTTGAGAAGTCTGAAACTCCATAATGCAGAGTTAGGTTGTAGAAATGACCGAGAAATGGCACAAACGGCGCAAGTATTGTGTTCATTACAGAATGGAGGTAATTACTCTTAAGAGGCTGTATCAGTGTAACTGTCAATTCAAGAAGGTTAATCCGAGGTCTCAGGAGGAGACCTCTAGCAGTGCTTTATCCCGATGATGAACATCTTTTCCTTTCGGCTTTTTTCCCTTTCTCAGGAGTTGCCACAGCGAATCATCTGATTCGCACATTTGATTTGGCATAGGTTTTTAAGTCGGATGCCCTTCCTGTCACAACCCTTTAACAAGGGACAGAAACGTTAACGGCTTTGCAGCCTACTCTTTATGAAAGTCAGCAATGGTTCTTTTACATGCCTCTCACCATAGACAATGAGAGACATGACCTGCCTTTGATAACCCAGTTAGCTGCACTAGGGGGACAGTGACAACCCTGTGGGGACTCGAACCCCAAACCTTAGGATCAGCGATCCTGTGCCCTATCCACTAGACTCATTAAGCCAGTTGAGCATCCTGAGACACAGAAGCATAGTAGTAATGTTAACCGGTATCTGGAAATAAAGCCCGGATTCCTATAACTTACGACCTGTTGACACCAATATCTAGCGGTTTAGTTCATTCACTGGAATGATGGTAAACTCTGAATTAGTTTGCTTCACTTGGGTTTTGATGGCATCGGTGAGATGACGTCATCTACACATAAGGTGCACCATCAAATTTGTTTTGAACATTAAAAGGATTTCAAATGTGCCTTATGTTCCGAAAAATACGGTAATCAGATTCTGTCACCGTTGGTCTTCTTCATCAATGTTTTAATGCACAAACTTATGACTCAACTGGATCTGAAATCTGCATTTTGGAAACAATCAGACTCAAACGCCCTTACATAATCTACTAAACTGCAGTTTTCCTCTGCACTATTATTGCATGGTCTCAGAGACGAAACATCAAGAGGACTACAAAGTGATATCCACCCAGGATGCTTTAGTTTATTTAGTATACACCACATTAAAAAAAAAAGGCAAAATCTAGATTTTTCCAAGTTTACTTTACACTTCAAAAGTATGCCGATGATCTCACATGTTCTCTCATCATATCTTCTGGAATTTACTCTGAAGTTTTTTGTTTGTTTATTTTATTGGGGGGGGGTGTTGTTCCCGTTTTGGAGAAATAACACTCTCCGAAACAGAATAATTCTCCATATCATCCAAAAGCCTAATTCTGTAATATTTTCTATTAATTCAACATATTTTCAGACAGTCACATTGCTATGATGAGCATGGAGAATGATTATGAGCATGAAATATTAATTCGGTTTATCCGATGTCAAGAAAGAAATAATTTGGTTATCTGATGGCAGTGATGTAACACTAGGAATTAGTTCATGGCTGTCCACCAATCAGAAATGAGAAAATCTTTTGAAGCAATAAATTGTTATTCATTCAAAATAATTTCACTGTTCTGATTGATGGAAATTCACCAGCTACTTCTTGGTATTTTTTTTTTATTGACATCAGATAAGTTAAATAATGATAAATATTTTTGTCTATAAATAAAAATAATTTGAAAGTACAATATGGAAAATGTGTGACAAAACCCTCTTAATCTCCAGATCATGCTTCACCTCATTCAAACAGCCAGCTGAGGATAATGTTACCTGGACATGTTAGTTGACCTGTTTTCACAGTGCTGTTGAGCAGAAGTGTTGACTGAATGTGATGTCATATCTTGGACTGGGTTTTTGGAGCACACAGTGTTCTGTGGCATTGCAGGCACTGGCTGGATTCCGGTCTGTACTAACTGAGAGTTCAATACTGGTTCAGCTGGATTATTGAAAGCTCTGGAGTCAGTATGTAGTAGGCTGCTGTAGCGAGCTTTCTCCACTGCCACTTCGGTATCAGTTCGTTTTGTTTTTTGTGGGTCTAAAGGTAAAGTGGGCTGCAAAAGGAGAAAATGAATTACTGACTGAACTTCTACATCTGGGATTTATACATGGCCGTAATTCCCTTCTGTAAGTAGAAGATGACTGAAGTACAGGTGGGCATTAAGCAATAGAACATGAGAGGGTTCATACTTCTGCACGGCTGGAATGTTATTTGCAAGACCAGACAAGCTGGGATGCCCGGTCTCAAACAGCATATTATTCATAAATAGACCGGTAAGAGAATAGCAAAGCAACTACATTATCTCAAAGAAACGTTTCAAGTAGACAATCTCAGTCAGTATGGGCAATTTCTTTTGACACAAAATAACTGCACTAGAACTGGCTTATTGCTTTGCAACACAACCAAATATTGTCATATTGTATGGGTTCTACAGGGTTTTCCAATTCATTCCTATAAAAAAAATTTTGTAATAATAATGATAATAACAATAATAATAATACAGGCTGACCCAATAAAACATCCCGCATTTCAAAAGTAATAAAAGAAATTAAAGACAAAAAGAAAAATCCTCCAAATGGTAGCTGTCCTTGTGTACACACAGTTAGAGTCGATTTCCAAAGGTTCTTGTAGCTCAATAAGTCGTGTTAAGTGAAACAGTGGCTACCTCCTTCTAAATAGTAACCTGAAGGTCTTCAAGAGTTTTGGGTCTATGAGCATACCCTTGTGATTTAAAGATAGCCCCTCAGGGAAAATCAAACCTTCTAAATCATCTTGGAGCTGTGTGTGCGCTGTACGTATCTCCATTTTACTGAAACCACACATCCGGTTCTTCAAGATCAAGTTTGGGTGGGTTACCACCAAACCTTAGCACCACTTCGCCTACCTCACTGTTTCATGTGTACAAATAATAAAATCTGTATTAACTGAAGTTTCTGTGTGCAAATAATTACTTGATTATCTCTACTTTTTAAAACTTACCTTTAAAATATGAGAGGGTTTTTGGGTCTGTAGGTAACATACATGTTTGTGGTTTTGCAAATTTTGTTGTTTTAATTGTGAGTTGGTGATTCACATTGTTTCTAAACTATTATGCACTATGTGATTGTGCATCTTCTAGAGTAGGTGGCAATGGCACTCTCACTGTGTTCCCTATGGTGGAGGGAAAAGCACCATGCAAACGATATGAAGTGCAGTAAAGACTATTTAGAGTCGAGCGCGGGACGTTGGGGGGAAATTTTTTTTTCTCTTCTTCCTATAGGGGCATCACAGAAAATAATTGAGAAGCACTACACAAGGCATTCTCGGAGCACAGAGGAATACACACGGAAGTAATACAAGACTAATCAACCTGGAAAAGCCAATTCCCCAGCAGAACTTGTAAGTAGAAAATTTGCTCATTGGAGGGGGTGTCTATCAAGATCATCATGTTCGAACATAAGAGTGCCCATAAGTGCACTTGGCACCAGGACACACTAGGTCACAGTTCGATGATCAACTTTGTAGTTGTGTCACCGGACTTGCGGCCACATGTTCTAGACACTTGGGTGAAGAGGAGAGCTGAGCTGTCTACCGATCACCATCTGGTGGTGAGCTGGCTTCGATGGTTGGGGAGGCTGCCTTCCAGTCCTGGCAGGCCCAAGCGTGTAATTATGGTCTGCTGAGAACGTTTGGCGGAGTCTCCTGTCCGAGAGGCCTTTAACTCCCACCTCCGGCAAAGCTACAACCGCGTCTCGGAGGAGGTCGGTGGCATGGAATCCAAATAGGCCATGTTTCGTGCCTCCATTGCTGAGGCGGCAGCCCATAGCTGTGTCCGGAAGGTCGATGATGTTTGGCGGTAACCCCCGAACCCAGTGGTGGACACCTGTGGTGAAGGGGGCCGTCCAGCTGAAAAAGGAGGCAAGGCGAGTTTTATTAGCCTGTAAGACTCCTGAGGCAACAGACAGGTACCGGCAGGACAAACGTGCTGCAGCCGAGGCTGTCGCAGATGGAAAATGTCAGGCATGGGAGGAGTTCGGTGAGGGCCTGGAGAGTGATTATTGGTTGGCCTCAAAAAGGTTCTGGACCACCATCCGATGCCTCAGGAGGGGGAAGCAGTTCTCCACAAACACTGTTTACAGTGGGGGTGGGGAGCTGCTCACCTCGACTGGGGATGTCATCAAGAGGTGGAGGGAATACTTTGAGGACCTCCTCAATCCCACCAACACGCCCTCCGTGAAGGAGGAAGACCCTGGGGGGTTTGGCCAAGCGTCTGCCCATCACTGGAGTGGAGGTCACTGAGGTAGTCAAAAAATTCCTCGGTGGTCGGGCTTCAGGGTTTGATGAGATCCGCCCTGAATATCTCCGGGCTCTGGATGATGTAGGACTGTCTTGGTTGACACGTCTCTGCAACATTACGTGGTCATCGGGGGCAGTAACTCTGGATTGGTAAACCGGGGTGGTGGTCCCACCTTTTTAAAAAGGGGGACCGGAGGGTGTGTTCCAATTATCGGGGAATCACACTCCTCAGTTTACCTGGGAAAGTCTATGCAGGGGTACTGGAGAGGAGGATCCGACCGATAGTCGAACCTCGGATCCAGGAGGAACAATGTGGTTTTCGTTCTGGCCGTAGAACTCTTGACCAACTCTATACGCTCCATCGGTCGCACAAGGGTGGGATGCACCCTCCGGGTCGGGAATGAGGTCCTGCTCCAAGTGGAGGAGTTTAAGTATCTTGGGGTCTTGTTTACGAGTAAGGGAAGGATGGAGCAGGAGATCGACAGACAGATCGCTGCAGCCTTTGCTATTAAACGGCGCCTGTACCGGTCTGTTGTGGTGAAGAAGGAGCTGAAGCGCAAGGCGAAGCTCTCAATTTACCAGTCCCTCTCAAAAAATTAGCATATTGTGATGAAGTTCATTATTTTCTGTAATGTACTGATAAAAATTAAACTTTCATATATTTTAGATTCATTGCACACCAAATGAAATATTTCAGGTCTTTTATTGTTTTAATACTGATTATTTTGGCATACAGCTCATGAAAACCCAAAATTCCTATCTCAAAAAATTAGCATATCATGAAAAATTCTCTAAACGAGCTATTAACCTAAATCATCTGAATCAACCAATTAACTCGAAACACCTGCAAAAGATTCCTGAGGCTTTTAAAAACTCCCAGCCTGGTTCATTACTCAAAACTGCAATCATGGGTAAGACTGCCAACCTGACTGCTGTCCAGAAGGCCATCATTGACACCCTCAAGCAAGAGGGTAAGACACAAACAAATCTCTGAGCGAATAGGCTGTTCCCAGAGGGCTGTATCAAGCCACCTCAGTGGGAAGGAAAAAGTGTGGCAGAAAACGCTGCACAACCAGAAGAGGTGACCGGACCCTGAGGAAGATTGTGGAGAAGGACCGATTCCAGACCTTGGGGGACCTGTGGAAGCAGTGGACTGGGCTACAGGTGCTGCATTCCCCAGGTCAAGCCACTTTTGAACCAGAAACAGTGATAGAAGCGTCTCACCTGGGCTACAGAGAAGCAGCACTGGACTGTTGCTCAGCGGTCCAAAGTACTTTTTTCGGATGAAAGCAAATTTTGCATGTCATTCGGAAATCAAGGTGCCAGAGTCTGGAGGAAGACTGGGGAGAAGGAAATGCCACAGTGCCTGAAGTCCAGTGTCAAGTACCCACAGTCAGTGATGGTCTGGGATGCCATGTCAGCTGCTGGTGTTGGTCCACTGTGTTTTATCAAGGGCAGGGTCAATGCAGCTAGCTATCAGGAGATTTTGAGGCACTTCATGCTTCCATCTGCTGAAAAGCTTTATGGAGATGAAGATTTTCATTTTTTAGCATGACCTGGCACCTTCTCACAGTGCAAAAACCACTGCTAAATGTTTACTGACCATGGTATTACTGTGCTCAATTGACCTGCCAACTGTCCTGACCCGAACCTCATAGAGAATCTGTGGGATATTGTGAAGAGAAAGTTGAGACACAGCAGACCCAACACTGTGGATGAGCTTAAGGCCGCCATCGAAGCATCCTGGGCCTCCATAACACCTCAGCAGTGCCACAGGCTGATTGTCTCCATGCCACGCCCCATTGAAGCAGTCACTTCTGCAAAAGGATTCCCGACCAAGTATTGAGTCCATAACTGAACATAATTATTTGAAGGTTGACGTTTTTTGTATGAGAAACTTTTTTTATTGGTCGGATGAAATATGCTAATCTTTTGAGATAGGGATTTTTGGTTTTTCTTTACTTTTTTGCCAAAATTATCAATATTAAAACAATAAAAAGCTTGAACTACTTCAGTTGTGGGTAATGAATCTAAAATATATGAAAGTCTAATGTTTATCAGTACATTATAGAAAATAATGAACTTTATCACAACATGCTAATTTTTTTGAGAAGCACGAGTATGTTCCAACCGTCACCTATGGTCACGAGCTTCGGGTAGTGACTGAAATAACAACATCACAGATACAAGCGGCTGAAATGAGCTTCCTTTGTCGGGTGGCGGGGGTCTCCCTTAGAGACAAGGTGAGAAGCTCTACCATCTGGGGAGAGCTCGGAGTAGATCCGCTGCTCCTCTGCATTGAGAGGGGCCAGTTGAGGTGGTTCGGGCATCTAGTCGGAATGCCTCCCGAACGCCTCCCTGGTGTGGTTTTTCAGGCATGTCCAACCGGGAAGAGACCCCGGGGTCGACCGAGAACACGCTGGAGAAACTATGTATGCTCAGCTTGTCTGGGAATGCCTCGATATCCCCCTGGAAGAGATGGAGGAAGTGGTGGGGAAGAGGGATGTCTGGACCTCTTTGCTCACGTTGCTGCCCCCGTGACCCAATTCTGGATCAAGCGTAAGATGATGATGATGATAGATGAGGCAGATTTTTGGTGGGATCGGAGCTCGTATCATGGAAAATTCGTTATTACCACTGTATTTGGTCTTGGTTCAAAATGATTAACTAACAAACTCAGTATCATATCAGTCCAGAAGCAAGTGTGAGTGAGTACAAGTCAGTTGAAGTCACACTACCATTTTCATTTCATTTTAAGAGCAGACTAATTGCTATAAAAGTCAGAGACACGTTTGAAATAATCATCTTGTGTTAGCAGCAATCATTGCATTGCATCAAAATGGCCTCACATGCAAGGAAATTTCTGCTCAGTATATTGAACCTGAAAGAACCATTTACCAAAATCATAAAAACTTCAAGGAGACAGGTTCATCTGCAGCAAAGAAGGCTTCAGGACGTCCCGGAGTGTCCAGCATGCAGCAGGACCGTCTCCTCTTCAGGAGTCAGCTACAGAATATTGTTGCCATTAGGGAAGAGCTCGCTCATGATTGGCAGCAGGCAGGTGTGACTACTTCTGCATGCACAGGGAGGTGAAGACTTTTGAACAAAGGTCTGGTATCAAGAAGGGCAGCAAAGAAGCAACTTCTCTCCAAGAAAAACATCAAGGACAGACAGAAATTCTGTAGGAAGTATAGTGAGTGGCAAGCACAAGACTGGTGCAAAATTATTTTCTCTGATGAAATCCCTTTTGAATATTTGGGACATCTGGAAATACAGCTGTCAGGAGAATAAAAGGCGAACATTACCATGAGTCCTGTTGTTGTGCCAACAGTGAAACATCCTGAGACCATCCATGTTTGGAGTTGCTTCTCATCCAAGGGCGTGGGCTCACTCACAATCTTGCCCAAAAAACTGTCATAAATAAAGAATGGTATCAAAACACTCTCCAAGAGCAACTCCTCCCAACGATCCAGGAGCACTTTGATCAGGATTTGTGCATTTTTCAGCATGATGGAGCACCATGTCATACGGCAAAAGTGATCACGAAGTGGCTCAAAGATGATAATATTGATATTTTGGATGTATGGCCAGGAAACTCTCCAGATCTTAACCCAATCAAGAACCTGTGGTCAATCCTCAAAAAACAGATGAACAAGCAGAAACACAAATTGTGACCAACTTCGAGCACTGATAAGGCAAGAATTGGCCACAATAAGTCAGGACGTAGTCCAGAATCTAATATCCAGCATGCCAAACGAATTGCTGAAGTTTTGAAGAAGAAGGGGAGTCAAGAATGTAAATATTGACTCTCGGTTTAAAAAAATAGACAGACATATTTTCCAATTAAAGTCTCTAAAACATGTAAAATGTATGTAATTGTTCGCGGGCATACCGTAAAAATGTGTGGGAGGTGTCTCACAAAATCAAGCAACAAAATTTGCAAAAACATAAAATTTGCATCACTGTCAAAACTTCTGGCCATGACTGTATGTTCTCTTTGGTAATACGTACTACCATTTTCTATTTTTGTATTTGTTTCAATTGTGTTAACAATGCAAAACTGCATGATCATGGCTTTTACTTAGCAGCCTATCATCAGTGGATCAGTGGATAATAGGGATCAGGTGGGGAGGGAGGAAACATCCTTATTCAGAATATCCGTCCTTATCCTTATTACCAGGCAAGTTGTGCCTTATGCATTTTTAAATTAAACAAAATTTATAAGAGAATCAGTAAAACAAAATTAGGTTTAAAATCTACTGACCTGCTTGGGAATTTTGTTGACTGCCATCAGATATTCCTTGTTAAGAATGCAGTTTCCAAGAGCATTTCCAAAGCACCTACATGAAAAGAGCCACACAGTGTAATGCATTTCATTACAGTATATTTTGGTAATAATAAAGGACAACTACATTCAGTGTTGTGCAAAAGTTTTTGCCCCTGACCAATTTCTGACATTTTTTACACGTATGTCACTGTCATCCATTTCAGATCAGGCAAACCTAAATATTATACAAAGATAAAATACAAGTAAACACAAAATGCACTTTTCAGTGCCAATTGCATTGATTATGGGGAAACAACCTCTGAACCTACAAGGGCCCGTGTGAATAAGTAAATTCCTACCTCATAGCTGGTTGAACCACCTTTTGCAGCAATAACTGCAGTGAAGCATTTGCGATAGGAGACAATGAGTCTTTCACATTGCTGTGAAGAGATTTTGGCCCACTCTTCTCTGAATAATTGTCCAAGATCAACCAGATTGGATGGTTTTCGGGCATGAACAGCCTTTTTAAGGTCATGCCACAGCATCTCAATAGGGTTCAGGTCGGGACTTTGAGTAGCCTACTCCAAAACCCTCATTTTGTTATTTTTTAGCCATTCAGAAGTGGACTTGCTGGTGTGCTTCGGATCATTGTCTTTCTACAGAACCCAGGTGCGCTTTAGCTTGAGGACTCGAACTGAAAGACGAACATTCTTCATCAATATTTCTTGGTAGCGAGCAGAATTCATGGTTCCATCAATCGTGACAAGTCGCCCAGGTTCTGAAGCAGCAAAGCAGGCCCAGATCATTACACTTCCACCATCATGTTTCACTGTTGGCACAATGTTCTTTTTTATCAAATGCAGTGTTCCTTTTACGCCAGATGTAACGGGATTCAATTTCTCCCAAAAAGTTCAACTTTAGTTTCATCAGCCCAGAGGACATTTTCCCAAAAGCTTTGGGGATGATCAAGATGATTCTTGGAAAAAGTGAGTCGAGTTGATATTCTTTTTTGTCAACAGTGGCTTCTTTTGCCTCTTCCACGGATGTCATTTTTACGAGTGTCTTGCTGATGGTGGAGTCATGATCATTGACATTAAGTGAGGCAAGTGAGGCTTGTAGTTGTTTAGAAGTGATTTTTGGATCCTTTGCGACTTCTCCGGTTAGTCTGCGCCATGCTCTTGGAGTAATTTTGGTAGGTCAGCCATTCCTGGGAAGGGTCACCACTGTGCCATGCCTTCTCTATTTATGGATATTGGCTCAGACAGTGGTCTGCTGGCATCCCAAAGATTTACCAGTGATTTTGTATCTTTTCCCAGAATGAGACATCTCTATAATCTTGTTTGCTCTTGAAGCCCACTGGATCGCGGCATGACTGTGTGTGTTCAGTATGCCCTACCTCACCTTGTCAGAAAGGTTTTATGTTCGGGATCTCCTGATTGGAAATGTCTGGCAGCAATCAGGCCTGGGTGTGGCCATGAAATTGAACTCAGTTTTCCCCAACAATAGGATTAATCACAATTACCTCACCTTTTAACAAGGGGGAATTACTTTTTCCACAGAGGTTCATGTAGGTTTGGACAGGATTTTTCTCTTAAATAAAATCACAACAGGAAAACTGCATTTTTTGAATACTTAGGTGATCTTTGTGTGATGTTTAAATTTGTTTGATGAGCTGGAGAAGTTAATTGTGACAAAGGTGCAAAAAAGTTAAAAAAAAAAAAAAAAAATCATAAAGGGGCAAAAACTTTTGCACAGCACTGTACATATACACAATTTTTTTTTAGATTCCTCTTGACCTGTTGCATTTTTACCTAAAAGATAAAACTTTCAAGGCGTTTTTGTAGAATGTCAGAAAGAAACATGCATTTTTATCACTTGCATAAAAAAACTAGAGTCCAAACCTCCACCAAGCCCATCAATCCCCCATATGAAACAAAATGATAAAAATAGTTCACGTAATTCCCCCATTTTCTCTCATAATTTGAAGACTCGTTGAAATTAAATCCAATTTCCACCCTTCACATTTTGCCTTCCCTATTACACAACCGCCACCAACCAGGGAGTGGTGAATACATGCACATGCCCCCTCCATGACATGCGATGCTACCAGCCGCCTCTTTTAGAACTACTGTACATGCGCGTATTTGGGGCAGCCTAACCCAAGCGCTAGAAAGTGCCATCTGCCACCCATACGAATGATCTCACAGGCACCCATGATTGTCAGGTGATCGCTGTGAGTGACAGGAAAGTGAGCGTATGCCATTCCTCCCTCCCATGAGAACTCGCCCAATTAGCTCCCATGGACTCTGGGTCATGGATGGCTCTGGCATCAACTTGGAACTTGTGATCTCCGGGTTGATAGTCACACACCTTTCGGGAAAATATGACCACGACTAAAACAAAGTAAAAATGCATGATCGTAAGGAAACCAAGGTATTTGCATATTTATGTTTGTGTAGACAACAATCACAAATTTTCCCTGTATAACATTGCTGTTGAACACAGGACTCTGACATTTACAGCTCAATTTGTAAATATATTAAAGAATTCATGTTGTTTTGTAGAAAAGCAGTTTGCATTCATATTTACTGATGCCCCATTTGATCCTGGTCGACTTGTATTTTAGGTTGGGGCAATTGCGTTCTCTTTTTCAATACAGGTAATCAGGTAAGTATTCTGATCTGCAATAATCATGCACACACTACAGATGCAACAGGTAGACAAGAAGTTGAAAAACACTGAAGGTTTTATTTAAACCAGAAATCTTATGATTACTTCAGTGCACGTTTCAACCCGTCTGTAACAGCTTCTTTTCTCGCCTTCTCCAGGGCCAGCGCCTTGGATTTGAGACCCTCACTTACTCCATAGCCCACATCTTCATGGAATGAGCCATCCTGAGACAAAGAAATGTTCCTCACTTATTAAAGAGCATTAAACTGATGAAAGCAGTGGAGACAGATGTAGCTCACGCTCTGCTATACTTGATCTCAGCTACGCTGCTCCTTCTGCGAATACAGTAGGATGCTGCTTGTGTATACAACCATGAAGAGAATTGAGAGACCACTCTTAAATGGGATCCTGCAATTTTCCCCATGAAATGTACTATGCACAATTCATTAATAAACCTAAATCATTTGATTCGACTGCTTTCTTACCTTTAACTGAACTTTCACAAAAGCACTGACTCCAACGTAAAATTTTCCATTAATCAGATCCACGAAGTCTGCACAGTATGAACAATGAGCCGTGTTAAAGAGGAATTCAGGATCAACTGCACTCATACAATTTTTCTTATAAAATTATGAATATAATAATAATAATCTAGGCATAAGTTTAAAAATGTTGTTTAGGATTGTCACACTTGTTACAAAATTTTCTATTTTTTATATTCAATTGATAGTCTTTATTCACTCTGAATATTTTACTAGCCACAATATTAACTTGAAATGAACAGGATTATTTGAGTTATTGTGAATAATCAGTCCTGTGTTTTGGTTTAATATACACTATACTAGTCCTTCTCAAAACATTAGCATATTGTGATAAAGTTCATTATTTTCTGTAATGTACTGATAAAAATTAAACTTTCATATATTTTAGATTCATTGCACACCAAATGAAATAGTTCAGGTCTTTTATTGTTTTAATACTGATGATTTTGGCATACAGCTCATGAAAACCCAAAATTCCTATCTCAAAAAATTAGCATATCATGTTCAGGTAGTCTAAACGAGCTATTAAGCTAATCATCTGAATCAACCAATTAACTCTAAACACCTGCAAAAGATTCCTGAGGCTTTTAAAAACTCCCAGCCTGGTTCATTACTCAAAACCGCAATCATGGGTAAGACTGCCGACCTGACTGCTGTCCAGAAGGCCATCACTGACACCCTCAAGCAAGAGGGTAAGACACAGAAAGAAATCTCTGAGCGAATAGGCTGTTCCCAGAGTGCAGTATCAAGGCACCTCAGTGGGACGTCTGTGGGAAGGAAAAAGTGTGAAAGAAAACGCTGCACAACCAGAAGAGGTGACCGGACCCTGAAGAAGATTGTGGACAAGGGCTGATTCCAGACCTTGGGGGACCTGTGGAAGCAGTGGACTGGGCTACAGGTGCCGCATTCCCCAGGTCAAGCCACTTTTCAACCAGAAACAGCGGCAGAAGCGCCTGACCTGGGCTACAGAGAAGCAGCACTGGACTGTCGCTCAGTGGACCAAAGTACTTTTTTCGGATGAAAGAAAATTTTGCATGTCATTCGGAAATCAAGGTGCCAGAGTCTGGAGGAAGACTGGGGAGAAGGACATGCCAAAATGCCTGAAGTCCAGTGTCGAGTACCCACAGTCAGTGATGGTCTGGGGAGCCATGTCAGCTGCTGGTGTTGGTCCACTGTGTTTTATCAAGGGCCGGGTCAATGCAGCTCGCTATCAGGAGATTTTGGAGCACTTCATGCTTCCATCTGCTGAAAAGCTTTATGGAGATGAAGATTTTCATTTTTCAGCACGACCTGGCACCTGCTCACAGTGCCAAAACCACTGATAAATGGTTTACTGACCATGGTATTACTGTGCTCAATTGGCCTGCCAACACTTCTGACCTGAACCCCATAGAGAATCTGTGGGATATTGTGAAGAGAAAGTTGAGAGACACCAGACCCAACACTGTGGATGAGCTTAAGGCCGCCATCGAAGCATCCTGGGCCTCCGTTACACCTCAGCAGTGCCACAGGCTGATTGCCTCCATGCCACGTCGCACTGAAGCAGTCATTTCTGCAAAAGGATTCCTGACTAAGTATTGAGTGCATAACTGAACATAATTATTTGAAGGTTGACGTTTTTTGTATGAGAAACACTTTTTTATTGGTCAGATGAAATATGCTAATTTTTTGAGATAGGGATTTTTGGTTTTTCTTTACTTTTTTGCCAAAATTATTAATATGAACACAAAAAAGGCTTGACCTACTTCAGTTGTGTGTAATGAATCTAAAATATATGAAAGTCGAATGTTTATCAGTACATTACAGAAAGTAATGAACTTTATCACAAGTCGCTAATTTTTTTAGAAGAACTAGTATAACCAAAAGTTTGGCTACACCAGGAGTGGCCAACCAGTCAGAGACCAAGAGCTACAGTTTACACAGTGTTACCTCAAAGAGCCACATCATACACATGGGCACACCTTACCCATCCATTTCACACACACACACTTCTGCTCAGCCATATTTATTTTAAATTCACACACCAACATGCTCATAAAATTCTCACATCGTTGAAGGTCAGAGTGCAACTGTGATTCAATAGCCGTGTTAATGTCCGATTATCTGTGTTAAACAGTGTGGTGGGACAGTTGGACGTCCAATACCATGCGGTTTAGTTTGTCGTTTTCAGGTGACAAGATTTCAACATCACTGAGGCATTTTATAACGAACTCTCCTTCATTGTATGACTTTCTGGCCAGTGCAATGTTCCAGGCCAGTCGATACAATGCAAGCGTTACGGTCTCTGAGCACTTTGTAAATTTTTGGAAAAAACTGTATTGGCTTTTCTGACTGACATTTCAAAGTGAACAACTTGTGCTTGCAAAGTTCAGTCCCTTTAGAAAATCCCTGGACGAAGTTAGCATGGAGTGAGCTGAAGTGGAGTCAATGCTTTGAAATGCATTAATGACGCCTGACATGAGGCAGACGAGCTTTCAATTATATTCAAGAACAACAAAAAACCTCTCTCCCACTCTGTTAAAAATATCCTGTGTTCATCTTCATATTTTCTTTTTTTACTGTGCATTTTTTCCTCTGCCATTAAGAGCCAACTTGACAAATTGTTTACTTCAATGATCTTGCATATACTGGGAAGCTTTGTATTGTTTTCATCTCGCGCACAAGCGTATTTAAGGAAAATACCATAATGAACTCAAGCAGAGCAAACATGTACATTAAAAAATACACAAACTTCGATATGAACATAAGAGCCACATGAAACCAGGCAAAGAGCCGCATGTGGCTTGGAAGCTGCGGGTTGGCCACCCTTGGTCTACACCAAGCAATCACACCCATATGTAATTGATGCACATCAGTTTCCACATTTAGTCTTTTTCCACCATAATACTCTCCACTGGATAGTGGCCCGTGTTTGTGGAGAGGTAAGTGGTGGTGGTAATATTTTTACTAATCAGGGTACAAACCCAACTGTAATTCTTACCGGCTCTGAATATATTAATGTGACTTGTTTGTCTGGGTTTCCAGTACAAAATTGCCGAGGTTTCTGAAGAGTTTATATGCAAAGTTTTGACTGTATCCAATATTTTTGACACTTACATGAAATGTAAAAATCAGATCTAAAGTCCACAAGTAAAGCCAACACACTTAAGCCCATTGACAATAATTATTAGAAATCATCATCCTTACCAACATTTTGTTGGGAAATTGAGTGAGACCAGCCATTGTACCCAAACATTTCATTAGCCAGACTAATGACCTTGTGGCCCTCAATGTAACACACCTGCAAACAGACAGGAAATACCTACATATTTCATATAGGTTGCAATTTTTCTACCAAGTTTAAAGAAAAACGTATACTGTACACTATCAAAACATAAATTAATAACACTGTACAAGCTAAATGGGAAAGTCTCCTTGCCTTTTGTCCTCCTCCTGCCAGTCGAGTACTAATGTACTCTGGGCCAAGCATACGACGAAGAGCATCCTGAATGGCCTGGTACTCCTCAGCAGTGTAGTGGTACTGAAACATCAGAATTATTAGCATTTATGCTTTAAATTACACCAAAAAGTTCTAGCTCAATTATTATAGTGTTTGGGAATAGTTCACTCAGACATTTCCAGGGTCCTGTCTGTGGATTCAGGTTTATTTGTCTGTCTGGGATTCTTACATTGCCCCAAAGTGGGTGGGGACGGGTGCTAGGGTCTCCTCTTCTTTTCCTTTCAGCTGTTCCCTTCAGGGGTCGCCACAGCAAACCATCCGCCTCCATCTCACCCTATCCTCTGTATCTTCTACTCTTACTCCAACTACCTTCATGTCCTCCTTCACCACATCCATAAATCTTCTCTTTGGTCTTCCTCTCGGCCTTCTGCCTGGTAGATCCAACCTCAGCATCCTACCACCAATATACTCACTATCCCTCCTCTGTACATGTCCAAACCATCTCAATCTAGCCTCTCTGACTTTGTCTCCAAAACGTCTTACATGTGCTGTCCCTCTGATGTGCTCATTCCTGATCCTATCCATCCTCGTTACTCCCAAAGAGAACCTCAACATTTTCATCTCTGCTACCTCCAGCTCTGCCTCCTGTCTTTTCCGCAACGCAACTGTTTCTAAACCATACAACATCGCTGGCCTCAACACCGTCTTGTACACTTTTCCTTTCATTCTTGCCGATACCCTCCTATCACACATCACACCGGACACTTTTCTCCAACCATTCCAACCTGTCTGCACACGCTTCTTCACCTCTTTTCCACACTCTCCATTGCTCTGGACTGTTGAGCCTAAGTACTTGAAATCCTCCACCTTTCTTATCTCTGCTCCCTGTAATCTCATTTTCCTCATTCATCAGCTTTTCAAAGTACTCTTTCCATCTTCCCAGCACACTTGTGTCATCAGTCAACACGTTTTCCACTCTGTCCTTAATCACTCTAACTTGCTGCATGTCCTTCCCATCTTTATTTCTCTGCTGTGCCAACCTATATAAATCATTTTCTCCCTGTTTACTGTCCAACCTTGCATACAAGTCATCATACGCCCTCTGTTTGGCCTTAGCCACTGCTACTTTCGCCTTACGCTGTGTCTCCCTGTACTCCTGTTTACTCTCTTCGGTCCTAATCAAGGCTGATTCACCTGAAGCTGTTATGGAAGGGGATCCTCCTCCTCTCTCCCTCCCCAACATTTACTTATGCCAACTGCTCACCACCACAAAGGTAAAAATTCTTATCTTTATTGTTCTTATGCTTTAACTGTACTGTGGTTTTTATTTTAGTGTACTGTATTCAATAATTTTTCACTTAATTTGCAGACCTATGGTACGAGTTATGGTACCGTAAACTTCTGTTCAAAAGACGACGGAACGGATTAAGACCATTCACATTATTTGTAATGGGAAAAATAGATCAGGAATTCAAACAAATAGCTATTCGAACAGCCTTCTGGAACGAATTGTGGTCGGAAACCGAGGTCTGCTTGTAGTTAGGATGGTTAATGTCAGGGTAAGGGGTGAGTCAATAATTATATATATTATAAATAACATTGTCAATAAGTTGTTCCTAAAAAACAAACTACAAGTTCGAGTGTACTGTATGTTTGTGTGTGTTATAGCAGTGATAGACAGATATCTGATCCAGGGTGTGTTCCTGCCTCACATACAGCATTTCCTGAACATACTTTCAGCCAGATGCTTGTTAGTACCTATAAAAAGCATCTGGTCAAGGTGACATTCGCTCAGGAACATTTAACCAAATATTTGATATGCTGTTTTTTTTTTTTTTTTACTATGTTGGTTTCAGAAAAACAAAAATGTTATTAACCCTTCTGAGGTTATTTTTTTTGGTCAATTTGACCCCAACCAATCTTTTTAAATTATAAAAATATGCAGAATTTTTCCCCTCACACTTAATATATTATGATTTTTCCTAAATCAGTGGGTACGACTGATTAACATAAATGTTTATATTTTGGTCTTTTTTTCTCTCTTGTATACAACTTGACTACATGGGAGTTTTTATTCTGAATGATGACTCTGCAGTACCACAGTGAAAATAAAGTGCCTGTAATCACTTCACATTTGGCTCCACCTGTCTTCTCATGCACCAAACATTGAGCTATTTGATCTTAGGGAAAGAAAAACTAATAATAATTTGCAAATCTTTCTATAAATTTAAATATGTATATAACCACAAAAGACATTCTGAATGTCAGGCCTTAATGAACAGGACAATCATTAATAACCAGTACACAATTTTTTTTAAAAAATCACGTGGTTCAAATATCAGCTGTCCAACTGTTCTGTCCAGAAAAATCATATTTCAAATAAATGAGAAAAACTCAATATTCACGTGACATTTACGTCCACGAGGAGGAGAAGGAGGAGTGTATGTACATTTCTAAACTTCTGGGGTTATTAATTGGTCATTTCTGCCTGTTTTATGCTTTATTGTTTAAAGTGAAGTTAGACATGTACATACCTGCCCAAAACATGTGGTGGCTGTGTGCTTTCCGTTTCCTCGGTCATCGCAATGCTCCATAGGTAAATGTGGTATAGTATTTCAACTATTACTTCCGGTTTACTAAACACACTCCCATGAACAGCAAAAATATTCACTGAATAACTTAGTCAGGTGGTTACCGTTAGTTAGCTTCTATGCTAATTAGCTGCTCCCTGCTAAGATATCGTCATAATGCAGCTCCAGGAATCATTATTACATCGATACCGATGTTTCTACTCTTATCAAATCTTACGACTATCTTACATATAGTCATACATGCTACGTTTTTTTTAAATAAAATATTTAAATAATTTTACCCGCGTTGAATAAACGTTGATAGTTAGTGAGCCAATCAGTGTGTTAGACGTAAATTGTAGGCGGTCCTTCATTGGCTGGCTCCCAAATACCTCTTAACTTTCTTAAAAGTGCACTGCCTCTCGTTGCATGCGTCACAGTGGCGGAGTGAACAGTGCGTCCACTGCACGTATTCTGGGTTCGAGTGTCAGACTCAGGTGTTTGTGTGTAGCTCTTCCAGTGCTTGCAATGGATTTATTCCGGTTTCGTACCACTATTCAAAGGCAAGGCTCTGCTGAGATGCCTATAGCACTATACGACAGTATACAGTATACTGTATCCCACCTTCACCCAGTGTTGGTGATTCTAATTGGTTGGACTAAGCAGTTCCTGAGAGAGATGAGAATGGTCCCCGGATGGAATTGTCCTGTTCGAAATACAAGAAAGTCACATTGGGGTATAAGTGAACTTTTGAGTCTGATCCCATCATGAAACTCCATGGTACAATGTTTTGCACTCATGTGCATTAATTTATTATATACAATACACAAGAAATGCATAATATTTGTGTAAGCATTGGACACGTAACGCTCTGGCGAGCTGTCCAGGGTGCTCCCATAAACTGTTGTAACTGTATGTCTGACATTTGTTTTTCAGCACAGGCATATCTCAGGCATTACTGATATGATTCCTTAGATGAAGTGAAATGACATCACAGTGAAATGAAGAATAAATTACTCAGCATTAGGTGCTGATAAGGTACTAAACCAGGGGTGTCAAACTCGTGCCACAAAGGACCATGTGGCTGCAGGTTTTTGTTTCAACCAAGCATCAGCACACGTGACTTGGCTCATTCAAACAACTGATAAGAGTCTTCAGGCGTTTGATTGGTCAGTCTCTGGACAGAGCAGACAGATTCACCAATCAACTGCCTGAAGACTCTTATCAGTTGTTTGAATGAGCCAAGTGAGGTGTGCTGCTGCTTGGTTGAAACAAAAACCTGCAGCCACATGGCCCTTTGTGGCACGAGTTTGACACCCCTGTACTAAACACATCAAAAAGTACACTCAAATACCAGCATCTTCTCAGCTTTCTGGGTTTTTAGGGGATTTCCAAACCTCAGATTATTAATCCTTTGTCTTTTAAACAATGCTTACTGTGTGTTTAAAGCCGAACAACAGAACTATGTACAGTAAGAATGTTAACTCCCCCCACACCCTCTACAACGGCAGCAGGATTAGTCCTCATGTGTTAAGGGTGTATTGTTGCAGGAGACACAGATCATAAACCTCACTTTACACCAAAATCAGGATTGTTGTTTTGTGAATTCTCCATCTTAATTTCTGTACAACCGTTCAATTTGCTCTATTGTCCCCTATGTTGTGCATCTCCCACTATCACTATTATTATGTCAATATATCTATCCTGGGTGGCATGGTAGCACATCCACCTCACAGAGCAAAGGTTTGAGTCCCAGGCTCTGCAAGGGCGTTTCTGTGTGGAGTTTGCATTTTCTCCTTGTTTTTGTGTGGGTTCCTCCAAGGTACTCGGGTCTCCTCGCATACTCAAATGGAATGTACATTGGACCAACTAGCTGTTCCAAATTGCTCCTTGGTGTGAGGACAAATGGATTTGTATGCGTGTATGTGTGTTGGTCCCATGTTGATCTGGCGAGCTGTGTTAGGGTGTACTCCACCTTCATCCAATGTCAGCCAAGATCCAGCCTCAAGTGGCGGGCCAGGCATTTGGTACCTGAGCCTTCAGTTTGATTAACGGACTTAATCCACCCCTTAATATTAAGGCTATCACATGGCAATTATACAGTTAATGATCTTCTTCTTCTTCTTCTTTTACTTTCGGCTGCTCCCTTCAGGGGTTGCCACAGCAAATCATCCGCCTCCACCTCACCCTGTCCTCCGCATCTTCTTTTCTGACTCCAACGACCTTCATGTCTTCCTTCACCACATCCATAAATCTCTTCTTTGGTCTTCCTCGAGGCCTTCTGCCTGGCAGTTCCAACCACAGCATCCACCTTCGTTATCTCTGCTCCCTGTAACATCACCGTTCCTCCTGGGTCCTTCTCATTCACACACATGTATTCTGATTTTCTGAGGCTAACCTTCATTCCTCTCCTTTCCAGGGCATACCTCCACCTCTCTAGATTTTCCTGCACTTGTTCTCTGCTCTGACTACAGATCACGATGTCATCTGCAAACATCATAGTCCATGGAGATTCTTGTCTTACCTCGTCTGTCAGCCTGTCCATCACCATAGCAAACAAGAAGGGGCTCAGAGCTGACCCTCGATGCAGTCCCACCTCCACCTTGAATACGTCGGTCACACCGACAGCACACCTCACCGCTGTCTTACAGCTTTCATACATGTCCTGTACCACTCTAACATACTTCTCTGCCACTCCAGACCTCCTCATGCAGTACCACAGTTCTTCTCTTGGCACCCTGTCATATGCTTTTTCCAGATCCACAAAGGCACAATGTAGCTCCCTCTGACCTTCTCTGTACTTCTCTATTAACATCCTCAAAGCAAACATTGCATCTGTGGTGCTCTTTCTTGGCATGAAACCAAACTGTTGTTCACAAATGCTGACCTCTGCCCTTAGTCTAGCTTCCACTATTCTTTCCCATAACTTCATCGTATGGCTCATCAACTTTATCCCTCTGTAGTTGCTGCAACTCTGCACGTCTCCCTTGTTCTTAAAAATGGGCACCAGCACACTTCTCCTCCACTCCTCCGGCATCTGCTCACTCTCTAGTACCTTGTTGAATGTTCTTGTCAGAAAATCTACTGCTACCTCTCCTAGACACTTCCATACCTCCACAGGTATATCATCAGGACCAACTGCCTTTCCATTCTTCATCCTCTTCAATGCCCTTCTCACTTCACCCTTACTGATCTTTGCTACATCCTGCTCCTCAATGGTCACCTCTTCTACTCTTTTTTCCTCTCTCATTTTCCTCATTCATCAGCTCTTCAAAGTACTCTTTCCATCTTCCCAGCACACTTCTATCATCAGTCAATACATTTCCCTCTCTGTCCTTTATCAATCTAACTTGCTGCACGTCCTTCCCATCTCTATTTCTCTGCTGTGCCAACCTGTATAGATAATTTTCTCCCTCTTTACTATCCAACCTATCATACAAGTCATCATACACCCTCTGTTTGGCCTTAGCCACTGCTACTTTCGCCTTACGCTGTGTCTCCCTGTACTCCTGTTTACTCTCTTCGGTCCTCTCAATGTCCCACTTCTTCTTAGCTAACCTCTTCCTTTGTACACACTCCTGCACTTCCTCATTCCACCACCAAGTCTCCTTATCTACTTTCCTTCCAGAGGACACACCAAGTACTCTCCTACCTGTGTCCCTGATCACATTTGCTGTGGTTGTCCAGTCATTTGGAAGCACTTCCTGGCCACCCAAAGCCTGTTTCAACTCCTCCTTGAAGACAACACGACACTCTTCCTTTTTCAGCTTCCACCACTTTGTCTTCTGCTCTGCCTTTGCCTTTTTCACCTTTATCACCATCAGAGTCATCCTGCACACCACCATCCTATGCTGTTTGGCAACACTCTCACCCACTATGACTTTGCAGTCACTGACTTCCTTCAAATTACATCGCCTGCACAAGACGTAGTCTACCTGTGTGCTCCTACCTCCACTTTTATAAGTCACCCTATGCTCCTGTTTCTTCTGGAAGAAAGTATTCACCACAGCCATTTCCATCCTTTTTGCAAAATCTATTAACATCTGTCCTTCTGCGTTCCTGTCCTGGATACCAAACCTGCCCATCACTTCCTCGTCCCCTCTGTTGCCTGTACCAACATGTCCATTGAAGTCTGCACCAATGACCACTCTTTCACCTCTGGGGGTACTCTGCATCACTTCATCTAACTCACTCCAGAATCTCTCCTTCTCTTCTCGCTCACATCCTGCCTGTGGGGCATAAGCACTAACAACATTGAGCATTACACCTTCAATTTCTAACTTGAGACTCATCACGCTGTCTGACACTCTTTTCACTTTTAGAACATTCCTGACAAACTCCTCCTTCAAGATGACTCCTACTCCATTTCTCTTCCCATCCACACCGTGATAAAATAGCTTAAACCCTGCTCCTAAGCTTTTAGCTTTGCTCCCTTTCCACCTGGTCTCCTGAACACACAGTATGTCCACTTTCCTCCTCTGCATCATGTCAGCCAGCTCTCTACCTTTTCTTTGCATAGTTCCAACATTCAAAGTCCCCACTCTCAGTCCTAGACTCATGCCTTTCCCCTTCTCTCTCTCTGCCTACGGACACGCCTCCCACCTCTCCTTCTTCGACGTCTTCGACCAACAGTAGTCCAATTTCCATCAGCACCCTGTTGATTGACAGCACTGATGGTGGTCGTTGTTAACCCGGGCCTCGACCGATCCGGTATGGGGGTAATACTTCTGATTTGCATCATAAATATTTGGAATTGGTTTTACGTCGGATGCCCTTCCTGACACAACCCTCTGCATTTCTCCGGGCTTGGGACCGGCATGAGGGGGAGAGACACTGGTTAGTGCCCCCCCCCCCCCACCTGTAAAACCCCCCCCCCCACACACACACACAATATTACATAACATAAGCATTACATAACTTTTGGCTTTCGTCCAAAAATTAAAAAACGGTAAACCTTTCCTCCACTTCCTGACTCAATGATGTCTATCTTTTCTGGAAAAGTCCACCTTGAAAGTTAATTTTTAAGAATGTCAGATTCCAAGTTAATTTCTCATTCTCTGAAAGTCATTGTGGTCATAAAGAATTCTAACTTCAATGTATAGTATGCAGATCACCACTGGCCATTCAGGTAGTTTTGCTCTGACCACCAAATCAGAGGACAGAAAAATGCTGACGATATTGTAGGTCAGCGAACTGGCCCTGTGAGGCAAAACTGAAATCTGATTGGTTAAAGAAACAAGTCCATTGATAATAAAAGTGACATTGGCTAGCAGTGCTGATTCTGAAGGCCCTGGGCAGATTAGATTGCCATAGCTGCACATAGCAGCTGAAACCCAGTTAGCTGCACTGGGGGGGACAGTGACAACCTTGTGGAGAGTGGGACTTGAACCCCCAACCTTTGGATCAGCGATCCAGCGCCCTATACCACTAGACCACCACCGCCCTAATTCTTAGTGAGACCGAATGCACTGAAATATAAATCGATTTTTTTCATAGACTTAAAACTTTAAAGCGCTGTCTTGAAAATTAACCAAACTCAGTTAGACCACGGTTGCTCTATTATATTCTCAAACTTTGCATAATGAGACAGTTGTGAGTTCTGGTTTTCCCCAGAGGCTGCCAATCAAACAATCAAATATGGGTGCGGCAAGTGTGAAACAGGAATAAAACACAACAAAGCCTCACCTAGCAATGATGTGAGTGTTTGGAAACTGGAATCCCCTGCCCTCCCATCAAAGCTGGCTTCAGGTGAGAGGCGTGACGGATCCTAAACAGGTCGTCAATCTATTACAGGACTAGCTTGAGAAAAAAAAAAAAAAACACTTACTCACTCCTGTGGACGATTTAGAGCAGGGGTCGGGAACCTATGACTAGTGAGCCAGATGTGGCTCTTTTGATGACTGTATCTGGCTCTCAGATAAATCAGGTGGCCTTTCTTAGAATAACGAATACATAATTTCACTGTCAATTAAATAAAAATACAAAAAAAGCCATCAACTACAGCAAAAACAGATGAATAAATCTCGCGCATTTAAATCTATATATCTATTTTCAATGCCACGTCATTGTGGTGCGCAGTGGAGAGCCAATCCTTCCTGTACGCCAGTATGCGGGCGGGTCCAATACCTTGAAACTCTAATTTTATTGGATTATAACAACAGCCACAGACTGCACGTGTTGTTTTTTTTGAGTAAAGAGGTAAATTTCCCTCATTTTTTGATCAGCTCATTTGCACAAAGCCAAGTAGAGCTGGAAAGCAAACACAAATGGACAGACATGGAAAAACTTCAACCCACAGATCAGCTGGTTGCCAAAACTTGGGACGCACTTCCTGTCACATACCAAACATTGTAGTGTGAGTCCTGTCATATTGACCATGTTTGGCTCTACATGTGCACACGAGCAGTCTTTCTCACCTGAAAAACATCAAGACCAACCTGCGGTCACGTTTAACAGATGGAAGCCTAAACACCTCACGTATCAACCAGACTACAAAGCCATCAGCAACACCATACAGCACCAGAAGTCGCATTAATAGTAAGAAGTACTTTTCGTATTAATAAATAACTTTGTTATAAAAATGTTGCTTAAAATAAATTCAGAGTCATATTATACTCTTATACTCTTAAATTGTTGGTCTCTCTCTCTCTCTCTCTCTCTCTCTCTCTCTCTCTCTCTCTATATATATATATATATATATATATATATATATATATATATATATATATATATATATATATATATATATGGCTCTCAGAGGATTAGGTTTTAAAATGTCTTTTTTTGGTCTCTCTTAGTTAAAAAGGTTCCCGACCCCTGATTTAGAGCAACTATTTGACCTCATGTGAATGTCATTGGACTGTAGAAGAAAACTAGAGCACCTGAAGGAAACCCACGCAAGTACATACAAACTCCTTACAGAAAATCCCTTTGCTAAAATTCGAACCCTGAACCTCTTTGCCACTGAATCTCTGGTTCCCCTGACTAGCAGGATAACTATATAAACCCAAATACAAACATTCAGGACCAGAAACTTGTTCTCCAAAGGGGCTTTCTCAGCTGCACAACACACTTGTTATGAATCAGTTTGCTTAATCCATTCATTCATTATCCGTACCGTTTATCCTGTTTAGGGTCACGAGTAAGCTGGAGCCAGTTCCATCTGGATTTGTGTGAGAGGTAGTTTTCATAGCTCAGCAGTCCATTTCAGGAACTTCACAGACAAACAATTATTCACACTCACATTCACACCTAGAATAGCCCCATTGGACTATTGTGTATGTCTTTAGATTGTGGAAGGAAATTGGAACACCCAGAGAAATACTGCATAAGTACATATAAAGTCTATGGGAAAAAAAGGGAGGGGGGCAACCATGGCCTAATGGTTAGAGAATTGGGTTTGGGACCTAAAGGTCGCTGGCTTGATGCATGAAAAATATGTGGCGGTTGGGGGTGAAGCTGCACCTTCCCTTCCTCCACATTGGATGCTCGTGGCTGAGGGTGCCCTTGAGCAAGGTATCTAACCCCCAACTGCTCCTCCAGGCGCTTTAATGTGTGGGAGCCTGCTGCTTTAAATGTGTGAGTTCACTTTGGATGGGTTAAATGCAGAAGCAATAACTTCCCTTGCGGAATTAATACAATAAACAATTTTTAAAAAGGTTTATAAAAATTTGAACCATGAACTTTCTTGTGAGGGAACAGTTCAAACCACTCAGCCTTTAAGCTCTCTGACTAACAAGACATCTATATGAAAATAAACAAGACAATCTTCTTTTCCAAAAGTTTGTCTCAGTCACAATTGTTTTGACAACCATTGCTTAATGCTTTTTTAAATAATGTTCCATGTGTTTTCTAAATTATTTGGCATCATCATCATGTTGTTGTTCTTCTTCTGCTTAATTCAGGGTCAACCAAGCCAACCCTACAAGCTCCAGAGCCCTGAGATATTCAGAGTGGATCTCATCCATTCCAAAGCCTGATCACCGAGTAGCCTTTTGACGACCTCATCCACCTCAGCCCCAGTGATGGGTGAACCCGTGCCCAAATCCCTAGGGCCTTCCTCGTCCACATAAGGCGTGTAAATGGGATTGAGGAGATCCCTGAAGTATTCCTTCCACCTTATTGGTGGATTATTTGTACCTTATCTGAAAGTCGGGAGTTCAAGCCCCACTATCACAGAGTTAAAGATAGAATTGAGGTAAGAGGCATGTAAAAGAACCATTGCTGATTTTCGTAAAGACCATTGTCTTTAAAGCCTTCAACGTGTTTTTTGCTCTGACATGGCCTGGTGTGCTGAGATGGGCACCCGCCTCCCCACGACCCTAAGTAGGATCAAATGGTGGAGAAAATGAGTGAATGAATAACTGTTTCTCCTTTAAGTAAGTAAGTAAGTAAGCCTAAAAATATGAGCTGTTGAAAATTTAGCCAAAGACTTGAACCAGTCTACTCATGTCAACAGAAAAAAAAAACATTTATAATTGTGTTTTTATCTGTTTTACCTGTTTTTATCTGACTTATGCTAGAATTGGCACTAACAGTCTTTATTCAGAGCAGTTGGTCCTTGAGGCGGAATGATAAATTCTAACACAATATAAGAAGAATATTGCTTTGCATATAGAGCCACACACAGTGTGTTTGTGCAGCACAGCATACTACACACACACACACACACACACACACACACGCAAGATGAGATTTCCTTTCGGCTTTTCCCTTTTTTTCAGGGGTCGCCACCACGAATGATTCGCACGTTTGATTTGGCAGAGGTTTTTACGTCGGATGCCCTTCCTGACACAACCCTTTTTAGCAAGGGACAGAAACACGCTGACGGCTTTGCAGCTACTCTTTACGAAGGTCAGCAATGGTTCTTTTACATGCCTCTCACCATAGACAGTGAGAGACATGGCCCGCCTTTGATAACCCAGTTAGCTGCACTGGGGGAGACAGTGACAATCTTGTGGGGACTCGAACCCCCAACCTTATGATCAGCGATCCTGTGCCCTATACCACTAGACCACCACCGCCCTGCCACACTGCCCACTGCACCACTGCCACACACACACACACACACACACACACTCTCACAAATAGTTCTCAAAAAAAGAAGTGCTAATGTTGGTACGTCTGTATGTATAGTTGATTTTTCCAACATACTTGAGCCTACAGATCAAAATGTTTTAATACAAAACATTTGATGTTATTTTCCAAGCCACTTTAACCTCTATTAGGGTTTCAGGGGAGGCTGGAACCTGGTGGGGTACACACGAAATGGCTTGCCAGACCATCACAGGGCAACACTCACACACAAATAACCATTCACACTCACAATCCGATCCAGTGGCTTGAACCTAGGACCTTCATGCTACATGGTGGATGCTACATGCTACATGTAAACAGATAACAGTATATTGTCAGTTACTATGATAAAATATAGTTTATTGGGATATGTTGGGGCAGTGGTGGCCTGGTGATAAGGTGATGGATCACTGATCCCAAGGTTGGGGGTTCAAGCCTCACTCTCCACGGGTTGTCACTGCTGTGCAGTGCAGCTAATTGTGTTATCAAAGGCCGGCCATGTCTCTCACTGCCCATAGTGTGAGGTTCATGTGAAAGAACCATTGCTCACTTTGGACAAGAGTAGCTGCATAGCTGTCAGCATGTTCCTGCCCAGCCATGGCCTGGCGAGCGGTCCAGGGTGTACTTGATCCTCGCCCAGAGTCAGCTGGGATGGGCACCAGCCTCCCCACGACCCAAATTAGGATTAAGCGGTTCAAAGAATAAACGGATATGTTGGTAATGATTTAAAAAATAATATATAATTTCTTGGTTTTAAAATGATGGGATGTGATAAGCATGGTTCTTGGAACCTCACTGTGAGATTTAATCCGACCCAAAAAAAAAAAAAACAGGCAATACTGCAATAATTGAATCTCTTTCGTGTTTAAAGTACTATTTAATTCAGTGCTGTCGACACACCTGAACTCCCATGTGTATTTAATTTGCATCCCTTTGTGGTACACAGGCTTCAGATAATGTGTTGATATTACATTACACTGTAAAACACCTCGGTCTCAGCACGTTGGTCCAAATCCCAATCACCTCCCTACTGCTCAGTAAAGTGCACTAACCAAAGCAGTGTGTACAGGGTTGTGGTTCGGGTTCTGGGTGTCTGCCCCCCTCCCCTCCCCTCCCCTCCCCTCCCCCTTTGCGCACGCTGTCCCCATTTAAAACGTCAAAATGACATCGGTCCAGGATAATAATAATAATAATAATAATAATAAATAAATAAATAAATAAAAACCCCATCGTGTTGAGCATGGCTTCATGAACGTACGTATGTAGTTCACTATCCATTTGGGCTCGAGCCGTCCCTCTAGTTTCTCCGACTGCGGCGTGCACGGCGCGCGTTCACGTCCCCAGGTTGGCAACGCGCGACATCGCACAAGGTCTGGAGACGCGTCTGGCGGCGCGCGCAGTCTGCAAACCGGGCGAGTGTGGGTGGGAGGGGCGAGTTGTGGCGAGAGATACCACAGGAATGACAGGAGGAAGCCGTCTTGCCCCACATCCGCATTTTACTCATTCAACTCAGTTCAGTGGAAAACAATACCGCCCTGGATACGCGAGCATACGTGCATCCGGGCCGTTGTGTGCGTCCCGTGCGTTGTTTTTTTTTTTTTTTTTTTTTTTTTGCACTTTATTTATTTATTTCCATTCATTTGTTTGCCAAAGTTACCGCAGCCGGGGTGTCCATGACTGTTTACACGCAACAACGAATGATGGTGAGTGAAGACAGTTCATAGTGTAATGCAGCATTTATTCAGGCGTGGTGTGTATTTGATCCCTCACGTTTCTCCTGCGATAAATTCAGGCTGTTTGTTGGATAAATGAACGGGAACGTGTTCGATGCCCGGGTGAGGACACGGAGTACCGGGGCGAAGCCCCCCACAATAACATGGGTTACAGGAGAGCGCGTCAGACTGAGCTCGAGAATTTGGACATGGCTAGACATGTATGATTGCTTTCTGGCTCATACAGACTTTGGAAAAGAATCTGGATGGACTAAAGGAAGTCAAATGTCCTTGGTCTTTAAACCGGACGTTGATCTTACCTGTCCACGTTTTATTTAAACCGGAACATGTTCTCAATGCGTCTGGCACGTCTTCAAACACTAAACTCTATCCACTGCATAAAAATAATACTAACCCCCCCCCCCCCTCATACCAACCCGATCACACATCACGGGACTGTGTGTTTTCATGGAAGAGGACAGAGCACGTGTTGTGAAAGCGCGGTGGCTCAGTGATGGACGAGTCTTTTGTTGTAGCTCTTTGTTGAACTGTAGCTTAACCAAGCCGCCGCTAGGAGGCGCATTTCAAAAACGTGTGCAGTCTGTGTGTCCCTCATATACAGTTTTGAGGTTTAAAACAAAACAGAAAGGAAAAAGAAAAAGAAAGAAAGGAGAAAAGGAAAAAAAAAAAAACAGTGCCAGGTTTGGTATTGCAGAGAAAAAGCTAAAATGGACTGAGCCCGATTCTGAGAAGAGAAAGGGTGATGTTCTGTGCTTCATTTGTAAAACATGATGTACCAGGACACCCAAGGAAGAGGCAATCCATCATCCAGCAAGTGCACAGTACAGGGAATAGGACCTGGAAGATAGAACAGTGTTCCAAGCAGTTCATTTAGCATAGTTAGTGAATGTTGTATATCTGGGGATTCGGGGTATCAACCAATATGGATTGTATAGGGGCCCATTCATTTGCTCTCCATATTAAATAAACATGAAACACAGGGTTATCGCTTGGAAATAAATAAAATCGATGAATAAATAAAAAAATAAAATCAGCCACAATGTCTTTCTGCAACCATTTGTTTCTTCATGTACATTATTCCTGCAACGATATTAGTCAACATCCTTTTTTTTCTTTCTCCTAAAATTGTATGCTCTTCTGTTATAAATACAGTATTCTGTTTCTTATCACGTCATCTCAAAGTTTTCGCCTTTCTATGAATGTACCGCAATGCCAGGTTGTTACAGGTATGCAAGATCTTTCTTCCAGCCATGTGGTTTTGTTGTTGTTATTGTAAACAGATGGAGAAAAATATAAGACGCAAAACAGGCAAATAAGACATATTAAGTCCATGAGGGGTTGTGGTTTTACCAGTTAATATTAAAATTTGGCCAACGTGAACTGATAATGAAAGGTAAAACATACGAGATATTTAGTGAATGGACATCTTGAAGGCAACGTTTGATATTTGGCGACATGACTGAATCTGCCATGATGCAGTAGGACTTAATTTTAGTAGCCTTAGATTGAGGTTACCATCTTGAGGAAACCTGAAGGTCGATACTGCACAGGAACAGCACCATTTGATTGATCTGCGATTAAAAACATTATTTCTAGTGGATAATGCTTGAATCAAAATGATGGACACTCACAGTTTGTCATGGCCACTTAAAGCAGGTGGCTTCATCATTATCAGTCTTTAGAATGTAAAAATTTACCAAAATAATTTTTTGGGTTAGTTTTCCTTTCGCTTCTGCATAAATAATTTGTATAATTTTCTGAGTAGATCCTTCCGTAAGAGAGTGCTCAATACTTTTTCGTAGAGCAAATATAAGTAAAAATAAAAGGATAGGACAAAGACTTTCTATC
>CM045733.1:51357500-51402500 GCA_024760905.1 Plotosus lineatus
CTTGGTACGAACCTCTCACTCAAGTGGTATCTGTGTCATTAAAACCACAAACACAAAGATACAAAAGGCGTACACTTGGTACACTTTGTACTTCATCAGGTCCCTGGATTGTCTGTTTTCCCTACAGTGACACTCCTACTCCTAGTGTACAATATAAGTGATTGCTTGAAACATAATAGTTTCACAATGGCGTTTCACAGCACCTCAATTATTAATCAATCTATTCTTAATAATTTCATTCATTTTCTGAACGGCTTGATCGTAATTAGGGTTGTGGGGAGGCTGGCGTCAGGCCATCGCAGGGCAGACCCACGCTGACGGCAATGCAGCCTACTTTTGTCGAAAGTCAGTAATAGTTCTTTTACATGTCTCTCACCACAGACAGATGTAATTCCTCTAAAGTTCGAATAGCGGCAAACATGCAACAATAAATATCATGCAGGGAACAATCCGCGTCAAGAGTTACAGAAATGATTTCATTTAATTTATCAATTTCATTTTGTGGAAAAGATTTTATTGCAATTTTAACTGACTTCCTTTTGTCAATTGGTAAATCTAAAATTTCTCTATAGTAACGGTTAAACAAAACAGAAATATGATCATCATGAACTGAAGATGTGGAAAAATCATTGAAAATTCCCCTGGCTTTCCACTTTCTGATTTGACCATTGTTGACGTCAGGTGGGCTAACTTCATTGGGAAGAGGGGAGAGATGGACGCGGGCATTCATCTGCAATTTAGGGTCTGCCTCTATCTGAACATTGGGTTCTTGAGAAGGTACCTGACCACTTGCAGGGAAATTATCATCTGCATCACGGCGCATGTAGATCTTTAATCACTGGAGTTGATCTCGCAAATTTTGTTGGGTCAGGTAAGCATACAAAGGGTTGGCATTGTCCCAATGTTGCTTTAGTGACTTGCCATTGATACGTGGATTTTCAGGCCAACCAGTCGCCTTCGCACACTCAAGTAGTGTGGATTTTATGTGGTTCGTCCAGAATATTCGTGGACAGGTTCTTTGCCTCCCCCTGGGGCAAGTCCCATTTCCAGTTTGGCAGGTTTGATTACCGGAGGGAGGCTGACTGGGCTGCGGAAGTGAAAGATTAAATTTTTTTTCTCGTTCAGTAACCCAGTAGTAAACCGGCTTCGGGGGGGTCAGCCCTAACTGGGTGATGTACGTTTAGTTCAGGGAAAATCCCCTATCCAGGCCCACCACGCGGAGGAGTACATCATCAGGCCCTTAATATTATTATTATTATTATTATTATTATTATTATTATTATATAATTCATTCAGTCATTTGATGAACTGTTTACTCATACTTAGGGTCGTAGGGAGGCTGGCACCCGACTCTGGGTGAAGGCAGAGTACACCCTGGAAAACTTGCAAGGCCATTACAGAGCAGAAACGCACTGACGGTGATGCAGCTACTTTTGTCGAAAGTCAGCAATGGTTCTTTTACATGCGTCTCACCACAGACAGTGAGAAACATGACTGGCCTTTGATATCCCAGTTAGCAGCACTGGGGGGACAGCAGTGACAACCCGGTGACAGTGGGCCTGAACCCCCAACCTTCAGTGAGTAATCCAGCACCATACCACCTGGCCACCACTGCCCCTATTATATAATTATACTAATAGTAATTAGTTAATAATCAGTCTTAGCTCAACACACACACACACACACACACACACACACTCACACACTCACACACTCACACACTCTTGGTTATGTGAACGTGTAAGGGGTAGCAGAAGGTGCGAAAAAGGAAGGAAGGTGTTATTTCAGTTTCTGAAACTTGTTCACCCAACCACTTACAGAATTAAATCATATGACATATATAAAGGTTTTTGGATTTCCAGAAAAGGCACAGGTGCT
The DNA here is from genome assembly GCA_024760905.1 of Plotosus lineatus. Taxonomy (NCBI): domain Eukaryota; kingdom Metazoa; phylum Chordata; class Actinopteri; order Siluriformes; family Plotosidae; genus Plotosus; species Plotosus lineatus. The sequence continues at coordinate 51,359,379 of CM045733.1, forward strand.
TTTGGTGATGTGCACATTCAAGCAAAAGTGGGGTGTACCCTGAACAACTCACCAGACCATCGCAAGGCCAACACAAACTCAACTGACATTTACACCTTGTGGCAGTTGAGAAAATTCACTTGGCTTGATATGCATGTCTTTGGACAGTGCGAAGAAAAACAGCATTTGGAGGAAACCCATGTGATCATAGGGAGAACATACAAGCCAATCTCCATACAAAAAAATGCCTTCCCATGGCATGGGGCTCAAATTCAGGATCTTTTTGCTGTGAGGTGAAAGTGCTAACCCTGACGCTACCGTGCTGGCCAATACATACCATGAAACTCGGAAACAAAGTGAAATGTATTATATGAAAACAGGGTGTCCAGGAAATATGATGTCCAGGGTGTACTCTTCCACCGCCCAGAGTCGGCTGAGATGGGCACCATCCTAATTAGGATTAAGCAGTTCAGAAAAATGAATGAATGAATAGTCTGTATATACCAGCATACTTGTATATACACTTTTAGTATATACTGTACTACATGGGTTTAGTTCTTTTCTAAAGTGCATCAGAGATCATGTGCACTCTATTATGGAATCATTGAAATAAATATGATTCAAGGCCTGTACACTACATTAAAAGTGCTTTTACATATTTTTCTTATTTTCTGGTGGAGAATTTATATTCTTCCCCTTGAGATTGGTGACTATCAGTGAATAATTGAGGACTATTCAATGATTCCCACCTCTCCTTGAGTGAAAAAAAAATATTTATTTACCTGTTTTTACACATGTGCACACTTTTAAACAGAACATGTTGTCGTTGTATCTCCTCAGGAACTGCATTGGGAATGAGTGGTGGAATGTCTCTGCATTGCTTGATTAAAGATGCTGGAAGACTTGAGTGGGACACACACCAGACCAGGCAACCTTAAAACAGGCTCATTCAGCTTCTCGGCCCTGGCATCCTTACCACACTGCCTTCACATGGACTCCAGTACACACCCTATCAGAAAGTAAGCTCATAATTAGTCTCTGAGCACAGCTAGGAAGGATGATTATATATAATTACAAAAAAGTAAAGTGTAATTACACATTGGTGTCATAAAAATATATAAAGCAGCTATTCGTTTATACTGTCCACATTTGGTTATCAGTCTGTCATTCTGTTTCGAGACGGATTGCTGGAATAGAATGATCATCAATCAATAGTCTAATGTTATAACCATAAACCAATAATTCCTGTATTGTCCCCGAAGTTTAGGATTGTGTAGCATGAGAACAGAGACACGGTTTCATTTGTGAAATGTTTAACCTTGAGTGTTTAAATGTGACTCATTTATAATTCACACTTAGTTCCTGCTTGCACAGCGGTGTCTCTGGGTTTAATGAACACACAGGCACATGAACACACAGGCACATGAAAAAGCAAGTAAGGAGCCAAAATCCTAGATTTTTGTTTTAAACTCAAACCTCCTAAACAGTTCCATTTATATTGAGCTACATCTATTTATGCATTTATGCATCCCACTGTCAGTCTAGATATATATATATATATATATATATATATATATATATATATATATATATATATATATATATATATAAACCCAGGCTAAATATACTGATGAATGGCAAAAGGTTAAACAGGAGGTTCCATAAAAATATGAGCACCTGGAGAGTGCAAGGCCCTGTCAAGTCCATCCATTCTCAGTATGAACCTATATGTTAAAATCAAATCTCACAATGTGAAGGAATCACTAAAAAAATCCTTATTCAGAATTTGTCCCAGATCATTTCCAAAATCTAATAGAGGCTTTCTTTGGCCAAAGTCCAACTTCTGGTAGAAATTTTATGAAAATCCACACATAACCTTTTGCATAATTCTGCTAAAAACAACAAACAAGCCAGGGCAAGGATGTTCATGAATAGTCTCTGAGACAAAAACCACCAAGTAGATAACTGTATATACTAGCACACTTGTATATAAACCATGTTTTCGTGCTACTTTTTAGGGTTTAGTTCTTTTCTTAAGTGGGACAGTCATCATCTATATTCTGTATTTTTTGAAAAGCATTCATTTTTAAAATTGTTTGAAATCTGCTTATTTGCTTTGAAAAATAACAAGGCCACATTGCAGAGCTTTCTTTGTATTTTTTATTAAATTTTTTTTTTGGAGAGGCATTTTGATAAATTTCTTGGAGTTTAGTATTAGTGAACATGGCAAGTGCTGTTTTTTTTTGTTTGTTGTTTTGATTTAAGAAATATCTGTAGTTTTGGAGATAAACCGTGAGAGATTATTAAATTAGATAAAGCAGGGGTGGGCACAAACCATGGCCTGCGAGCCACATCCAGCCCGTTGTTCTTTTTAATCCAGCCTGCCGGAGATTGATTGGCACAGAATTCATGTTTGATGTGAATGATTGATTGAATGCATTCATTTGACTTTGCATTGTAATGACAGCATTTGAACACCAGTAGCGCATTAGGCGCAGTCAGTTGATTTTACGGCGCTCGAGCCACTTCCGGTTATCACTCTTCTGCTACACAAAACCCACCTGCAGCAATGTCAGAGAAAAGAAAAGTAGACCGTGTCGGATGGTTCATAAGGAACAAACAGCGCTACTTTTCCACCAAGCATGCTAATTACACCAACATGTCACTGTAAGAATATCCAGCTACCGCTGATAAGTTGGTCATGAGCTTGCAGGCTCAGCAAAACACCTTTATCTGAGCAACTTCCATGCAAGAATCAAGCACGAGGATATATGCATAATTCACTAGGAATCACTGTATAAATCCATGTTGTACTTGACTACGTAGTGAAGCTGGTTGTGAGATTCGTTAAATTTATTCGAACGAGGGCATTTCACCATCGTCAGTTTATTCATTTTCCCAACCGGTTGGAACTGGTCCCCGCCGGATTGAACCAGTTCTGATCGGTCCCCGCCGGATTGAACCAGTTCTGATCTGTCCCCGCCGGATTGAACCAGTTCTGATCTGTCCCCGCCGGATTGAACCAGTTCTGATCTGTCCCCGCCGGATTGAACCAGTTCTGATCTGTCCCCGCCGGATTGAACCAGTTCTGATCTGTCCCCGCCGGATTGAACCAGTTCTGATCTGTCCCCGCCGGATTGAACCAGTTCTGACCTGTCCCAGCCGGTTTGAACCGGTTCCGACTGGTCCCAGCCGGTTTGAACCTTTCCGACCAGTCCAGGCCAGTTTGAACCGGTTCCGAACAGTTACAACCGGTTCCGGCCGGTTTGTAATGGTTCCGACCGGTTAACTTGGTTAACTTTATTCGAGTGAGGGGACTTCACCATCATCAGTTTATTAATTTTCTTGAAGAAACTGACGCTGATCACAGGGACTTACTTTACCATTCTAATGTCTACTGGTTCAGTTTGGGGAAAGTATGTCAATGAGTGTGGAGCATAAAGAACAGGAGAGTATTTAATTTTTGGAACTAATTGAGAACACTGACAATTTTACTGAACTGAAAGACAGATTGGATTTGTGATTTTAAGCTTTTACAGTGGACAAACTGACCCACATGAACGAGTTGAATGTGAAGCTAAAAGGAAAAAAACTTGAAACTACAAGGAAAAAAACAGTTTGTGCATGAAATGCAAGCAAACGTCAGAGCATTCAAAACCAGACTAGTTTTATTTTCAAAGCAAATGTCAGACAAGTTATTCGCTCATTCCCCCACACTGGCCACTTTAAAAGAGTCCCTACAACATATGAACAAATCCAGGAAAGCACTGGATGACCTGCATGAAGAATTCTGCTGTCGGTTTTGCGATGTTGAAAAAATCGACAGGGCACTTCAGCTGGTGTCAGGTCCCTTCTCACAAGAGCCTGAAACGGTGCCACAGCAGTTGCAGTTAGAGCTGATTGATCTCCAGTGTTACGTGAAGCTGAAGGAGAAGTTCAACTCCCTTAAACTGGATGAGTTTTATGCTTCATTAAGTGCAGCCAAATTTCCAAACACCCAGAAGATGGTTCAGAGGATGCTGGTGTTGTTTGGCTCTACATATGTGTGTGAACAGACTTTCAGAGTGATGAACACCAACAAAGCACCCCACAGACCCTAGCTGAGTGATGAACACCTCAAATTTGTTCTGAGAATCACCACAACAGGATTACCACCAGACTTCAATGCACTGGCAAAAATGGGTCAACAACACTGTTCTCACTAAACGGTTTGTTAATATTTTAATGCATTTTTCTGTTTGATATGTACTGTTAAATAATGCATTTCATTTATAATATCTGGCTGACCGGGCCGTTTGTCAAATTTTAAAAGTCAGTGTGGCCCCCGAGCCAAAATAATTGCCCACCCCTGAGATAAAGCATATGAAGAACGAAAGCCAAATTGTTAATTTTTTATGACTAATTCAAAACATTTTTAAAATATTCAAACAAAATATATGATTAGACAGTGGGATACATGATAATTATCCTTGACACTAGGTGGCGCTAGGTATTTGGAAGAGGCAATGGTACTTTTTTTGCATGCAAAGAGGAAGAGGATGGCTGAGCTGTTTGTATTTTGGTACAAGCCAGTGTCTGGATATTTTTGTTCAAATAATATTAACAATTAAAAAATATGTACAGTATGTGAATCAAATGTAATTAAATTAATGAATCCTTTTATTCACAGTACAAAAGGCAGTCAAGATACTATGATGCTAGTTAACATTAGTGATCGCTATAAGGTTAATATGCTTCAACCCCTTAAGACCCAAACATAGGGGCAGTGGTGGTCTAGTGGTATAGGGCGCTGGATCGCTGATCCAAAGGTTGGGGGTTCGAGTCCCACTGTCCACAAGGTTGTCACTGTCTCCCCCAGTGCGGTGGGTTATCAAAGGCGGGCCATGTCTCTCACTGTCTATGGTGAGAGGCATGTAAAAGAACCATTGCTGATTTCGTAAAGAGCAGGCTGCAAAGTCGTCAGCGTGTTTCTGTCCCTTGCTAAAAAGGGTTGTGACAGGAAGGGCATCCGACGTAAAAACCTCTGCCAAATCAAACGTGCGAATCAGATGATTCGCTGTGGCGACGCCGGAGTAAAAAGGGAAAAATCTGAAAGGAAGACAGACAGACAGACAGACAGACTCTTAAGACCCAAACACTAACGTTATGTGTCTTGTCATTTGTCCGCTCTGCTTCTCGTTCTTACCACCTGATAACTAACAAATGCGATCAACATCTTCAATCAGGAAGAAGTTCGCCAAAAGTACAACACTGAATGGTCCTCATGAGAAAAGCAATGACTTAGGCCCAATGTAGTTGGAAGAAAACATGATGTGCTCATATGAGGACATTGGGGTCTCAAGAGGATACAGCTAATGCCGTATATTTTATCCCATAAGCACGACTTAATTGGCTTTAGATGTTCAGGAAGTATTAAATGTGAGCAGCCATTTTGTCTGGGATGACTGGGGACAGGGCAAACATTCATTCATTCATTTTCTGAACCACTTAATACTAATCAGGGTTGCGGGGAGGCTGGCACCCATCTCAGTCGACTCTGGAAAAGGGCGGGGTACAGCTCGCCAGGCCATCGCAGGGCCAACACTCACCCAACCATTCGTACTCACACTCACACCTAGAGGCGATTTTGAACAGCCAATTAACCTACTGTGCATGTTTTTGGCGCGTGAAAGAAACCAGAGTACCCAGAGGAAACCCACGCAAGCACGGGGAGAACATGAAAACTCCATACAGAAACACCCTGAATCGAACCCAGGACCTTCTTGCTGTGAGGTAGACGTGCTAACCACTACACCACCATGCTGCCAGCAAACATAGATACCATAAGAGAGAGAGAGAGAGAGAGAGACACCCACAGCAAATGGTTTCATGTTGTCTGACTGCTGATCTGAGCTGTAAACTTCATTTAATTTTCTCAGTATTTATGTTGGTTTAGACCAGTGCTTCTCAATTATTTTCTGTTACGCCCCCCCTAGCAAGAAGAAAAGAATTCGCGCCCCCCCCCCACTCTCTTTCCGCCGCAACTATAAATTATAACTTTTTTCTATAATATAGTTACAGGTATATCTCTTCATTATATCGTATCCTTGTTAACATAAATAAAACAAAAAGAAAGAGATATAGTTCAACTTACAAGAATAACTTTTTAAATATTTTTTATTAGTCTGTAAAAGAAAGTGCATCAATTTGCCTTAAATTTAAAAATAATAATATCCTTGTTACATTTTTGACAAACTTACCACACCATTTGCTGCTGAAAATAAAATCAATAAATAATTAATTCAAATTGACTTCAGAAACATTAACTCAGGAGCACAATATATAAACACTTTAACCTACAAAACAAGAACAAATCGAACAATTTGTGCTGATTTTTTTTTCTCAAAATGAGGAAGCCAAGATTAATGGCTACAATGAGCACGTTTTGCAGCGCACAGCTTCTCAAAGCGAGGTTTGAAGCATGACACTGCAACTCTCAGCTCCTGCTCAATGTTTAGCTGGGACCTGTACTTGCTGCGCACAATGGGCAATGGGGGCGCCACTGCCAACTACTGGAGTGGATGTGCAATTACACTTTCTTGTAGTACGGCGGAAAAAAAGCATGTTCTCCTGGGTCACACGCGCCCCCCTCAGCATCCCATCGCGCCCCCCCAGGGGGGCGCGCCCCACGATTTGAGAAGCACTGGTTTAGACCGTTTAGTTTTATCTCTATTGCTTACAACAACAAAAATATAAAGAAAATGAAAGGAAGTTCAGCTCAGGGCCTCAGTGCTTTGACAGGCAACCTTGCATTCCAATAGTGCCAATTGTCAGTGGCAACAATGCGATATCAGCAGTTATTTGATGGTTTTCCACCAATAAGAAAGGAGAAAAATCTCTTGATTGAATAATAATATTTGTTCTTCTTGGATAGAAAACCTATCACATTGTGCCTTTCCCATTTGGAATATACTAATTTCTGTTATCGGTAACGTGCTGTTTCTATAGCAACAAATCATTTAGCGATACTTTGGAGGATACTCTACATAAATAGCTAATAATAAATGAATTGCAAATCATTTAATATTGAACAAAGAAGTTTATATGATCGGTGATATGATCTCCTGTAAGGAAAAGTTCATACTATATGACATTTTTGGTGATATGAATACAGTATTTAGCTTCAAGGGAGAGAAGAGAGGCTGAAGAATGGTAATAATGAATATTTATATCTGCTACTGATCACAGGAAGTAACCTGACTTTAACTGTAAGTTTATTGCTGTTATTACAGGTAGCCGAGGGTATTAAATTTGATAAAGATCTCCATTAATGGCTCAACATTGTTATAAGCCATTATAAGCTTAGTTTCATATTTAGCAAATGCTTGACTTGCTTTTCAGGTTTTCTTCATTGTGCTCTCTGCTCCATAGAATTGACTTACCAGAATTAAACAGTTGCACTGCTGACCATTGCTGCTTACATAACAGTGCACTTGTGAAACTACTACTATGCCTTTAGGGAAAAAAAAAAGTGAGGACGCAAACATATTTGTGCTTGTGTTTGTATGTACAAGGCTTCAGTGTTATTCCAGGAACATGAGCATAGATCATATTTACATCTACATAGAATAATATCTTCAGTAAATGATATTCTGAGTTCAAACATGTAGGCATGGTGTTTAGTTTAATAGTAAAAAAAAACAACAACTTTAAATTTATGCTGTACGCTTTTAAATGAAGGATTGATTTAAAAATTATTACCACACCAAATTAATGAGCCTGAAGAGCTGAATGAGAAAAGCACAGAATCTTCTTCTTTCTTCTTCTTTTCCTTTCGGCTGTTCCCTTCAGGGGTCGCCACAGCAAATGAGATGCAGAGGATAGGGAGAGATGAAGGCAGATCATTTGCTGTGGCGACCCCTGAAGGGAACAGCCTTCACCACATCCATAAATATTCTCTTTGGTCTTCCTCTGGGCCTTCTGCCTGGTAGTTCCAACCTCAGCATCCTACTACCAATATACTCACTATCCCTCCTCTGTACATGTCCAAACCATCTCAAGCTAGAGAAAAGCACAGAATCTATTACTATAATTGTGTGTCTAACTAGATTGTACATGCAACCCCAATTCCATAAAAGTTGGGAATTTGTGAAAATGTAAATATAAACAGAACGACTTGCTAATCTCATTAGGTCATATTTAATTTAGAATAAAACACAGAAAACACGGTATTTATGTAAATGTAAAACTATTTCTGTTTTTATGATAAAAGTGAGACATTGATAATATGACAAATTTGGGATGGAAGGCAGTAGAGGGCTGGGAAATGGAACTAAGGAGGAACAACTGGAGGAAGATTTTGTTAATTATCTACAGGTCAGTAGAATGATTGGGTTTAAAAAGAGTATCCTAGCGAAGGTGTGTCGATGTGAAAAGAACTGCAACTGAAATTGTAAAACAATTTTAGAATAATGTTCTTCAACATATCCTTGTGAAACCTTTGACCATCTCTTCATACACAGTACAATTCAGACCACAGTGCTCAAATTTGAAGATTAAGCTGCAAAAAACAAAAAAACAGAGATATTGTGTTTCCATCCACAGTATTTTTAAATCAACCTTGGTTCTTGCAATGCTCCCCTCCAGCTTACTGTTGTGAAAGTAGTGTTTAACGGATTGATTCTGAAACTAAAAACCCGCAAGAACCAGGTGAACTGTGTGATTTGAAAACCTGATCAATGACAATGAGCCTCGTTTCCTTCATAACAAGCATGTTGTTATGACCGTGATCATGCGTAATGGTGTTTTAATGCAGAAGTATTTTCTACATATGACCTGAATTGTGCAGGTCTGTGACACATCTGTCTGTTTTGTGTTGAAAGTTCTTTGTTGTTTTTCTTTATGGTACGAGTAACAAAGGGGCTTTTATGTGTATGACGCAGAAACACATTTACACCCGTGAATACTCTTTCACAAATATTTAAAATACTTTTTAGAGATGTCTTTAATTTTGTATTAAAATTACTAGGCTTGACTATCTTAGAGTTTACTTTTTATTTGTAATTTAGTCTGAGTAAAGGTATTTGAATCAAGTTTACATTGAGAAATTTAACTAGAGTTCTAATTTAATATTTTAATTGTATGTAACTATATATAATGCGTGGTGTTGTGTTTTATAGATTTTTTTGTTTTTTTTCTTTTGTATATTTAGTTTATGTACTGGTTGTAATGATATTGTATTTTATAGACTGAGGACCACAGGTTTGTACAGTATTTTGACTGTTGCATGTACCTGTAACCTTTATTAGTCAAACTGGAATAAACCAGGATGCCAATAATTCTTAAAAGTTAAAAAATTATTTGTTTCACCTGGATCCATAACATGGTAGCTGGGGTTTTTGTTTGTTTGTTTGTTTTGTTTTTTAAAAGATCTTTTGAACGGAAACTGCTAATAGTGTTATAGGTAAGAGGAAGGAAATTAATTTCTGAAGAAAGCTCTTGACTCCTGGCCAGCTGTTAACCTCTTTCACTTCCCCCTCCCACCCCTACCCTGAGTCATGTTTACTCCTGGCTTTGTCAGAGTCAGCTTGGGACAAACTGTACTCTCTCTCTCACGCTCTCTCTCTCGCTCTCTCTCTCTCACATGACCATGAGGACTCTGTACCGGTTGAGGTTAGTGAGCTCTCCAAACTTAACTCAGCTGGGAAAGAATGAGAAGGCGTCGCTGGAGGAGCGAGGATCTGGGCCAAATGCCACATGGAACAGGTGACCTTCATCTACACCGCCTATCTTCATAAAAAGTGTGCTTTTTCTCTGTGTAGTTAATTGCCAGTGCAACTATACCGGTACACTGCTGAGCTATTCATTCCTTCATTCATTCATTTTCTGAACCACTTAATCCTACTTAGGGTTGCGAGGAGGCTGGCGCTCATCTCAACCAACTCTGGGAGAGGGAAGCGTACTGACGGCTATGCTATGCTACTCTTGATGAAAGAAAGCAATGGTTATTTTACATGCCTCCCACCATACATAGTGAGAGACATGGCTGGCAATTAATAACCCATTTAGCTGCACTGGGGGAACAGCAATGACAACCTGTTGATAGTGGGACTTGAACCCCCAACACTAGAATCAGTAATCGAGCACCGGGCCACTGCTGCCCCTGAAATTGACATAAGCAAACATTATAGTTTCCGTTATAAATTCAGATGATAGTTTTTTAAATAAAGTTTGTCACTCTGTGTTTGTACTTTTTATCACAGCATTCACAATGCAGTTATTGGCGTTTTCCAAAAGAAGGGATTGGCTGACAATGAGCTCTACACGCTAAATGAAGGTGTGAGGTGAGTAAAGTCAGTTTAACCTAATTCCAGTGAGCTGCTTATCAGATCAGTACCTCACGCTTTTATATTGGAGTATTATAGCATATAGCATTATCTTTACCTAAATATGTAGATTCTAAAAACAACAACAAGGGTAAGCACATAATGGTATACTGTACTTTTACAGACTGGTATCTTGTGTATTTATAAATATCACGGCAAAATGTTATATTTTTATATTGAATGATGAATCAAAACATACTTTTAACTACATAACCCCAAAATCAGTTGGAAAATAATGTGAGTTGATCAGCCTCATAATCTCTTATAGAGGTTTGGAACACTGTGAGGTGAAAAATTCAACTCGATATCATAAGCACACTACTCTCGATTTAATTATTAAATGACTGGAGGCAAAGACTTAACAACCTTTAGAGATTAAACTGCAAATGTTTAAACTACCAGTCTGATATTTTACAGTATCAGTGTCCTATACACTGTATCACCTTTATGTTGCCTATAATAAAGAAGGAAAATTGTAATTAAAAAAGTTTATATCTGACTTGTTTGTATGAAGTCTGTGTACTGTTATTTTTTGCCATTAACTTGCATGACATTTCGCCCTCTCACGAGAGTGAAACAGCAGCCTTTTCGAACTGACTAATGTAAACTATCAAACAGATTTTTACTTTATTTATTAATATGACTGCAGTAAAAAAAAAAAAAAAAAAAAATCCTGTATTCGATGTGATAAACGCCCAGGGCACTTAAAAATTGGAGTGGGTGGGCGCTTAATAAAATGTTACCATCAAGGTGGGAAACATGAATAAAAACATCATTTTCCCTGTCAGTGATGTTCATTTGAACATTTTCCGGGAAGTGAAATCGAGCCAGTCAAAATGAATGTCAACTTTAGCACATAGCATGTTGAACCAATCAACACAAACATAAACAAAAACACATGGCCAGGAATGTCCTTAAATTTATGAAGTTAGTGAGCAGGAGAATCAGGTGAAAAATACTCATCATCACTTTCTGATAGGTCCATATCTGGCTCATCGCTCTATTAATTCAGAGCATATCATAGTTTTGCTGGAGCAGTTTCTAATGGTTCATCAGTTACTGGACATTTACCAAAAGAACACAGCAAAAATATGTTCCTGTTTTTTAAAGCACAGCGGATAAATGTGTTGTTACTGATGAACATTACTGTATAGACATTCCCCAGTGGCAGGGGGTCTTGAAATACTGTGTAAACTCACTTTTACAGGCAGTGAACACCTCATTTTACGGTTACAGAGACTGATCGAATAAAATTAGTAAGTCTGATATATGATTCTGCTCCCAGTACACATGGGCAGTTATTAGAGGTAAGATAAAAAACATCGGGGGGGCTTATTGGAGCAAGGTACTTATTACGTTGAATACAGTGTGTGTGTGTGTGTATATATATATATATATATATATATATATATATATATATATATATATATATAGGTCTGAAAAAATATCTGAACCTTTTGGAATTTCTCACATTTCTGCATATCAGATTCGATCTGATCTTTGTCAAAATCACACAGATGAAAAAACAGTGTCTGCTTTAACTAAAACCACCCAAACATTTATAGGTTTTCACATTTTAATGAGGATAGCATGCAAATAATGACAGAAGGGGGTAGAATAAGTAACTGAACCATCACATTTAATATTTTGTACCCCCCCCCCCCTTTGGCAGCAATAACTTCAACCAGACGCTTCCTGTAGCTGCAGATCAGTTTGGCACATTGATCAGGACTAATCTTGGCCCAGTCTTCTTTACAAAACTGCTGTAGTTCAGTCAGATTCCTGGGATGTACCTGGGATTCTACCCCACTGACTGTGAACCATATCAACCCATCTACTCTGCCCTCAGATACATGTACACTTGAATATAGGCCAGTCCACAAAGTTGCTCCCTTCTTTTCTTTTCTTGTTTATTCATTTATACTATTTATGTATCTACTTATTTATTTATGTATATAATAATATCTATTTTTGCACCCCCTACTGATGGTATCTCAAGAGCCTGTAACAGTGAATTTCTCCATTGTGAGATTAATAAAGCTGTATCTTATCTTATCTTATGAATCGCTGTCTTGAGGTCATGCCACAGGATCTCAATGGGGTTCAAGTCTGAACTTTGACTTGGCCACTCCAGAACGTGTATTTTGTTCTTCCGAAACTATTCTGAAGTTGATTTGCTTCTGTGTTTTGGATCATTGTCTTGTTGCAGCATCCATCCTCTTTTTAGCTTCAACTGTCTGACAGACGGCCTCAGGTTTTCCGGCAAAACATCCTGATAAACTTTTGAATTCATTTTTCCATTAATGATTGCAACTTGTCCAGGCCCATTCTTGGCCATTGTTTTACATATAGTTGATGTGTGCACAGAGATATTGGACTGTGCCAGTGATTTCTGTCAGTCTTTAGCAGACACTCTAGGTTTTTTTTTTTTACCTCTCTGAGTATTCTGCGCTGAACTCTTGGCGTCATCTTTGGTGGACGGACACTCCTTGGGAGAGAAGCAACAGTGCCAAACTCTCTCCATTTGTAGACAACTTCTCTGACTGCCGATTGATGAACATCCAGACTTTTAGAAATGGTTTTGTATCCTTTTCCAGCTTTATACAAATCAACAATTCTTGATCGCAGGTCTTCAGACAGCTCTTTTGAGCGATCCATGGTGCAAATCAGACAATGCTTCTCATCAAGACAATTCTTACCAGGTGTGTGTTTTATAGTGGGCACGGCAGCTTTAAGCCATCCATCAGTGATTGGGCACACACCTGACTTAAATTGTTTGGTAAAAATTGGTTTCAATTGCTCTTTAAGTCTCCTTAGGCAGAGGGTTCGGTTACTTATTCCTCCCCCTTCTGTCATTTTTGCATACTATCCTCATTAAAATATGAAAACCTATAAATGTTTGGGTGGTTTTAGTTAAAGCAAACACTGTTTTTTCTTCTGTGTGATTTTGACAAAGATCAGATCACATTTGATGGTGATTTTATGCAGAAATGTGAGAAATTCCAAAAGGTTCAGATATTTTTTCATACCACTGTAGCTGTGTATATGTGTATATAGATAGATAGATAGATATATACAGTGGTACCTCACCTTACGAAAGTCTCACCAAACAAAAAATTCAGGTTACGAAAAGCATTTTCCTAAAATTTTTGTCTCAGGATACGTAACAAGTTCATGTTATGAAAGCGCCATCTTAAAAATTCAAACACGCCATTCAAACAATGCACGAGCTGCTTTTCATCAATGACGTTCAAACATCCCGCCCCGCTGGCCTCCCATTGGCTAACAACTGAGCTGTCGTTCATTTCGCCTTCACTCAAGCGCCATCTTGGACAGGTCCACCTGATGCCATCTTGGACAGGAATCCCATTGTCTAGGAGGAATGATGCATCTACCTCCCATTGCCTATTATAGAGCTAAATCCACCGTGATGCTTTTTGTGTACAGGACAGAGTTACTGTTGTTTTATGCTTTATTTCTTGACTCAGGCTTTTAACCTTCCATAAACATTTGTAAGATGATAACTCTGCTAAGAAGCCATGGTCAACACGCACGCATGCACACACACACACACACACACGCGCACACACTCACATGCGTGTGATTTCCGGTACGAGTGAGGAGAAGAAACGGGCTCGAGTGATATCACAAAGGAATATGGCCAAACACCTCTACCATCGGTATGATATTGAAGCAGAAGGAGGTCTTAAGTGGTATGCTTTTATAATTTTTAAAGGGTTTATGGGGTAGTATTGGGAGCCTTGGAGCGAATCACACGTTTTACATGTAAAATGCGGTTCAACTTATGAAAAATGCGGGTTACGAAAAAAGCTCTGGAACAGATTAATTTCGTAAGGTGAGGTACCACTGTGTGTGTGTGTGTGTGTGTGTGTGTGTGTGTGTGTGTGTGTGTATATATATATATATATATATATATATATACTAGTCCTTCTCAAAAAATTAACATATTGTGATAAAGATCATTATTTTCTGTAATGTACTGATAAAAATTAAACTTTGATATATTTTAGATTCATTGCACACCAACTGAAATATTTCAGGTCTTTTATTGTTTTAATACTGATGATTGATCTTTTGAAAATTGAAAACTGATCATGAAAACCCAAAATTCCTATCTCAAAAAATTAGCATATCATGTTCAGGTAGTCCAAACGAGCTATTAACCTAATCATCTGAATCAACCAATTAACTCTCAACACCTGCAAAAGATTCCTGAGGCTTTTAAAAACTCCCAGCCTGGTTCATTACTCAAAACCGCAATCATGGGTAAGACTGCCGACCTGACTGCTGTCCAGAAGGCCATCATTGACACCCTCAAGCAAGAGGGTAAGACACAGAAAGAAATCTCTGAGCGAATAGGCTGTTCCCAGAGTGCTGTATCAAGACACCTCAGTGGGACGTCTGTGGGAAGGAAAAATGTCGCAGAAAACGCTGCACAACCAGAAGAGGTGACCGGACCCTGAGGAAGATTGTAGAGAAGGGCCGATTCCAGACCTTGGGGGACCTGTGGAAGCAGTGGACTGGGCTACAGGTGCCGCATTCCCCAGGTCAAGCCATTTTTGAACCAGAAACAGCGGCAGAAGCGCCTGACCTGGGCTACAGAGAAGCAGCACTGGACTGTTGCTCAGTGGTCCAAAGTACTTTTTTTGGATGAAAGCAACTTTTGCATGTCATTCGGAAATCAAGGTGCCAGAGTCTGGAGGAAGACTGGGGAGAAGGAAATGCCAAAATGCCTGAAGTCCAGTGTCGAGTACCCACAGTCAGTGATGGTCTGGGGTGCCATGTCACCTGCTGGTGTTGGTCCACTGTGTTTTATCAAGGGCAGGGTCAATGCAGCTAGCTATCAGGAGATTTTGGAGCACTTCATGCTTCCATCTGCTGAAAAGCTTTATGGAGATGAAGATTTTCATTTTTCAGCACGACCTGGCACCTGCTCACAGAGCCAAAACCACTGCTAAATGGTTTACTGACCATGGTATCACTGTGCTCAATTGGCCTGCCAACTCTCCTGACCTGAACCCCATAGAGAATCTGTGGGATATTGTGAAGAGAAAGTTGAGAGACACCAGACCCAACACTGTGGATGAGCTTAAGGCCGCTATCGAAGCATCCTGGGCCTCCGTAACACCTCAGCAGTGCCACAGGCTGATTGCCTCCATGCCACGCCGCATTGAAGCAGTCATTTCTGCAAAAGGATTCCCGACCAAGTATTGAGTGCATAACTGAACATAATTATTTGAAGGTTGACTTTTTTTGTATGAGAAACACTTTTTTTATTGGTTGGATGAAATATGCTAATTTTTTTGAGATAGGGATTTTTGGTTTTCATGAGCTGTATGCCAAAATCATCAGTATTAAAACAATAAAAGACCTGAAATATTTCAGTTGGTGTGCAATGAATCTAAAATATATCAAAGTTTAATTTTTATCAGTACATTACAGAAAATAATGAACTTTATCACAATATGCTAATTTTTTTAGAAGGACTAGTGTGTGTGTGTGTATATATATATATATAAATAAACACACACACATACATGCATACATACAAGGATCCCTCGCTACTTCGCGCTTCGATCGATGCGACTTCAGTGCGTCATTTTTTTTTTTTTTTAAATATTAGATTAAAAAATAAGTAAATTAAGGAAGAATTCGGGGGAAAGTTAAGGAAAATGCTGCAAAACCAAGGCCAATTATGCAAAAAAAAAAAAAAAAAAAAAAACCCAAACAAACAAAAAACAACCCAAAACCCCCAATCAAAACTGGTTACATTATTGTGAGGTACGCAGCTCAGTGCATGGACGCGCATCTGTGTGCGTGCGCACATGCATCTGTATGTGTGTATTTATATTTTATTTATATCTTATGCATTATTTTTTAATGTTTAATTGTTATTCTAAGCATTTATAGTATTGAATATGTATTTAATTATATTATATACACATATACATGTACGTATCCGTCAGTCATGGGGGTTTGGGCGGGTAATCCTACATCGCGTATTTCGGTGGACGCGGGGAGATCTTGGTCCCAATTAACCGCGGAAAGTTAGGAATCCCTGTGTGTATGTGTGTGTGTGTATATATATATATATATATATATATATATATATATATATATATATGTGTGTGTGTGTGTGTGTGTGTGTGTGTATGTGTGGTGTGTGTGTGTGTGTTTATTTATATTCTAGTATAATAGGTGACTTTAGAAGGCTTGCCTTTCATATCACTCTAAGTTAAACGCTTTAGAATAAGCTCATTAATCTAAACCTGCGGCCACCTCACTGCCAGAACTACTGTAAGTGGTGGCACTATATAAAATAAATCCGCACTTTCTGATAGTCACTTTAAGAATTCACCAGTCCTGTGGTATATTGTGTATGAGATTTCCTTTCGCCGTTTTCCCTTTTTCAGGGTCGCCACAGTGAATGATTCGCACATTTGATTTGTCATAGGTTTTTACGTCGGATGCCCTTCCTGACACAACCCTTTAACAAGGGACAGGAACACGCTGACGGCTTTGCAGCTACTCTTTATGAAAGTCAGCAATGGTTCTTTTACATGCCTCTCGCCATAGACAGTGAGAGACATGGCCGCCTTTAATAACCCAGTTAGCTGCACTGGGGGGGGGGACAGTGACAACCGACTCGAACCCCCAACCTTAAGATCAGCGATCCAGCGCCCTATACCACTAGACCACTACTGCCCCATATATACAGTATATTACAGGTAAATTATATATAATATCATCATCATCATCTTCTTCCGCTTAGTCCAGGGTCGGGTCGCGGGGGCAGCAACCTTAGCAAAAAGGTCCAGACATCCCTCTCCCGAGCTACTTCCTCCAACTCTCCCGGGGGGACACCGAGGCGGTCCCAGACAAGCCGAGAGACATAGTCCCTCCAGCGTGTTCTAGGTCAACCCCGGGGTCTCTTCCCGGTTGGACATGCCCGAAACACCACACCAGGGAAGGTGTCGGGGGGCATTCTGACCAGATGCCCGAGCCACCTCTATTGGCCCCTCTCAATGCGGAGGAGCAGCGGATCTACTCTGAGCTCTCCCCGGATGGTAGAGCTTCTCACCTTATCTCTAAGGGAGAACCCCGCCACCCGGCGAAGAAAGCTCATTTCAGCCGATTGTATCCGTGATCTTGTTCTTTCGGTCATTACCCAAAGCTCGTGACCATAGGTGAGGGTTGGAACGTAGATCGACTGGTAAATTGAGAGCTTCGCCTTGCGGCTCAGCTCCTTTTTCACCACAACGGACCGGTACAGGCACCGCTTAATAGCAGAGGCTGCAGCGATCCGTCTGTCGATCTCTCGCTCCATCCTTCCCTCACTCGTAAACAAGACCCCAAGATACTTAAACTCCTCCACTTGAGGCAGGACCTCATTCCCAACCCGGAGGGTGCATTCCACCATTGTCCGACTGAGAACCATGGCCTCGGACTTGGAGGTACTGATCTTCATCCCGGCTGCTTCGCACTCGGCTGCGAATCGCTCCAATGAGAGCTGGAGGGTCCGACTTGATGAAGCCAAAAGGACAACATCATCCGCAAAAAGCAGAGACGATATCCGATGGCCACCAAACCAGAACCCCTCATCGCCTCGACTGCGCCTAGAAATTCTGTCCATAAAAATTATGAACAGAATCGGTGACAAAGGACAGCCTTGGCGGACTCCAACTCCCACTGGAAACGAATCCGACCTGCTGTTACCAATACGGACCAAACTCTGGCTCCGGTGATACAGCGACCGAATCGCTCGTAGCAACGGATCCGAACGCCAGATTCTCGAGCACGCCCCACAAGATCTTTCGAGGGACACGGTCGAAAGCCTTCTCCAAATCCACAAAGCACATGTGGACAGATTGGGCAAACTCCCATGCCCCCTCCAGAATCCTCTGGAGCGTATAGAGTTGGTCAAGAGTGCTGCGGCCAGGACGAAAACCACATTGTTCCTCCTGAATCCGAGGTTCGACTATCGGTCGGATCCTCCTCTCTAGTACCCCTGCATAGACTTTCCCAGGTAGGCTGAGGAGTGTAAGTCCCCGATAATTGGAACACACCCTCCGGTCCCCCTTTTTAAAAATTCTGAGATCTATAATAAAGAACATTGATTGATTTATTCATTTCCCAAATGCTTACTTCTACTATGGTTATGAAGAGGCTGCGGCCGACTAGCAACCAACTCTGGGCTAAGGCGAGGTAAACCCTGAACAGCTCATGAACCCATCGCAGGGCCAACTCACGCAGTTATTCACACTCACACTTTTGGGCAATTTGAAACATCCAATTAGCCATCTGTGCACTTGCATGGACTGTTGGAGGAAAGTGGAGTACCAGGTGGAAACCCACACAAGCACAGTGAGAACATGCAAACTCCACACAGACGCCCCCCACCAAGCCTAGACTGGAACCCAGTGGAAATGTAAAGAATTCATGCTAAATAAAAGTGAATTGAATCATTCATGAACAAACTGTAAATCTGTACATATTCCCTGATAAAGGGAAAAAGCCGAAAGGAAATGTCTCTCTCGTTAAATGACACTGAAACATTTTTCTCTGGATTTACTGTGATTTTGTCTGCTGATACTACGTTGTACTAATTTATATTACAAATATGAATAATAAAAATGTGGTAGTAATAGTAATGCATCGACTAAACATGATAAACGGTTCATAAAGAAAGTGTTCTTGTGGATTTTCTTTTTTCAGGCAGCTGCTGAAAACTGAACTGGGCTCTTTTTTTACGGAGTATCTGCAGGTAATGCAGTCTGATGAAATGTTTATGTTGACAAAATACACTGATGTATTTTCATTAAACATCTATTTTCCTATTTCTGCTCACTCATTTCTCCTCCTCTTTCAGAACCAGCTGTTGACGAAAGGCATGGTCATTCTGAGGGACAAAATACGATTCTATGAAGGTAAAATATCAAATTCCACATTGACATCCATGATTTATGACTAAACCGAAGTTATAAAATTAGAAATATTAACCTGTTGCAGGGTCTAAGTGCTCAGACTACAACTGTGATTTTTTTTTCGCAGGTCAGAAATTACTTGACTCCCTGGCTGAGATGTGGGACTTCTTCTTTTGTGATGTTCTCTCCATGCTACAAGCCATCTTTCACCCAGTTCAGGTTGCCAACAGTCTGCTCCGTCTCCACTGTCCTCGCATCCAATGTCCACTACTTTACTGTTTACCAAATGTTTCGAGTTGTATTTTCACTTTTCTGTGATGATATATGATAACTTGTATGTAGGTCGAGCCTACAGCAGAATACAGACGCTACCCAACTTACGAACGAGATACGTTCCGGACAGCCATTCGTTAGATGAATTTGTTCGTAAGTCGTTACAGGGCGCTCTTTAAAGGCGAACGTATGTTTAAAGCTTGTATAAGTAACCTATACGAGTTTGTACTGTATACAATCTCTCGCTCTCTCTCTGCCTAATCATCTTATTTCATTCTATTGACTTTATCATTTGTTGGTACAAGGTGCAAACCTAAATGCACCATAAATTCTCAAGATTATTGTGACGTCAGGAACTTTCAGCCAGACCCAAAATTCAGGAGACAGAGTAGGATGAACAGGAGGAGACTTTATAGTTACAGGGGACGCACTTGAGCAAGGGGTAAACGTAGTCACTGCTAGTGATGAGGAGAAGCACCAAAACTTTATATACAGGGAACTACGGAGCAGGAACTGGTCGAGCGTGGAGCTGAAACAAAGAGCCATAGATCACAGGAAAACAAGGACGTGTTGGGTGAAAACAGGGACCAATGATGGGTGAATATAAACTATTAATCCCTACTGTATAAAGTTCCCTGTATAACGTGTTAACACTTATTGCTAACACGTATAACGGAAGCTATTTTTACCTTCAACAAGACAATTAGATACCAAGTCACGCCGACAGAGTTTGCCATGAAACACGGTTTCTTTTAGCAAATACAATCACCACCGAGTCATGACTTGATAGTGTTTACATTTACCGGATATAAAGATGCAACGTGCTCAAATTCTGTACAGTAGTACCTCACCTTACGAAAGTCTCACCAAACGAAAAAGTCCGGTCACGAAAAGCATTTTCCTAAAATTTTTGTCTCAGGATATGAAACAAGTTCACATTACGAAAGCTCCATCTTAAAAATTCAAACACGCCATTCAAACATTCAAACAATGCACGAGCTGCTCTCCTATCAATGACGTTCAAACATCCCGCCCCGATGGCCCCCCATTGGCTAACAACTGAGCTGTCGTTCATGTCGCCTTCACTCAAGTGCCATTTTGGGCAGGTCCACCTGACACCATCTTGGACAGGGATTCCATTGCCTCGGAGGAATGACGCATCTACCTCCCACTGCCTATTATAGAGCTGAATCCACCATGATGCTTTTCGTGTAAAGGACAGAGTTACTGCTGTTTTATGCTTTATTTCTTGACTCAGGCTTTTAACCTTCCATAAACATTTGTAAGATTATAACTCTGCTAAGAAGACATGGTCAACATGCGCGCAGGCACACACACACACACACACACACACACACACAGTGAGAAGAAGAAACGGGCTCAAGTGATATCACAAAGGAATATAGCCAAACCCGTCTACCATCGGTACGATATTGAAGCAGAATGGGGTCTTAAAAGGTATGCTTTTATAATTTTTAAAGGGTTTAGGGGGTAGTATTGGGAGCCTTGGAACGAATCACACATTTTACATGTAAAATGCGGTTCAACTTACAAAAAAAATGCAGGTTACGAAAGAAGTTCTGGAACGGATTAATTTCGTAAGGTGAGGTACAACTATAATTATAAAATCTCACACTCTTTGTTATTACTAAAATACTGTTATGTAAAAGATGCATTATTTTTAGATGCATGTCATATCTTCCATGAGTTTCGTTTCAGACGATCCAGTGAAAATTCCACGGCCTCAAGCTCTTCAGCTATCAAATGCTATTTTTTAAATTTACAATAATACAGTATATTTAATTAATTCATTCATGAGCTCAACTTCTTATCTTAATCCTCAAAAGGGTTGTGGGGAGGCTCGCGCCCATCTCAGCTGACTCTGGGCGGGGGCCAGGTACGCCCCGGACAGCTCACCAGGTCATCACAGGATATTCAATTTGCATAAGAATTCTAAATATTATAACACTTCTTTAACACACGTTACATTCAACAGGTGAATTTTCATGAAAGAAAATCAAAGAGATGATTGTATTATCTCCAAAAAAATATACATAACTCTTACAAGTGTTTCGTTTGCACACCAATCCGCCATGACACTAAAATCATTATGAGCACCCACCAGTGGAGATACAGTAATACCATAGATTATCTTGTTGCAGTGACGTGGAGTTGGCTGTGTTAGGCAGGAAGTGAACGGTCAGTGCCTGAAGTTGCCGTGTTATAGAAGCAGTAAAAATGAGCAAGTGCTATAATCTGAGTAACTTTAACCAGGACCACATTGAAACGGGTCTATTCATCTACTAAAACGGCAGGTCTTGTCAGGTTTGTGTTATGCAGTGGCAAGTACCTACCACGGTGGTCCAAGAATGGACAAGTAGTTATCTGGCAATGGTGTCATGGGTACACGAGGCTCGTTAATGGGGACTGAAAGCTGGAACGTCTGTTGTGATCCCTCGGGAAAACTACTGCAGCACAGACTGCTGAAACTGTTCAGGCTGATAGAAAGGAGGGAAAAAAAAGACAGTGCATGTGGGTTGGTTGTGTATGGGACTGGGTAGCCAGAGACCAGTCAGGTGGTGTTAATCTTATTGTGATCAGTGTGGAACACGTTCTTATGCTTACAACTGGACTTAGTATCAGGAGAAACCAGAAGAGTCTGCAGGAGGTTGTCACATTGCTGATACTGATGTGATGTTGTACTGAATCAGGGGAAGGAGCCGTCGGTGCGACAGTTGTCTCTGCTGCTCTTCAGGAACACAATCACGCTGAACATGAAGCTGGATGAAGCTCTGTCCCGGCCACGTGCCCGTGTCCCTCCATCAATCATCCAGATGCTTCTGGTGCTCCAGGTATAGAACACATAAAAACATACATACAAAACGTGTGTGTGTGTGTGTGTGTGTGTGTGTGTGTGTGTGTGTGTGTATACATAATATGTGTCACACTTGTTCATTGTATTTGTGCTGAATGATGTACAGGGTGTTCATGAGTCACATGGTGTGACGGAGGAATATTTGAAACTGGAATTACTCATTCAAAAGGTGGTGTCACCTTACCTGGGCACACACGGGCTCTGTGCACATGACTGCGACTCCACCCATTGTTCAAGCATTATGGGTAAGAGAGATGACCTAGGATAAATTAGGCATGTGTCGAAATGAAAACTTTTACCTTTTATCAATCAATAATCAAATTCTTAATTTATTTGCCAAATTTGTTTAAGAAAAACAAACAAAAAAAACCCTAAAGCATCGCTCTTCACTCGAGTACAGTAAAACCTCCGCTGACGAACGCTTAAGCTCACGAACTTTTCGCCTCAAGAACATTAAATTTGCGAGCATATAGTCTCTGCTGACAAACTAGTTTTCGGCGGACTAATCAAACCACGCGGTCGAACAGCGCTACTCATGGTGTCACAGTTCGTCACCCCCTTTCTTTGAGTGCGGAAGTGGTTTGTGTTTGATCGACATTTTGGACCATATTGAGTGTACTTTTGCTATTATGGGACCGAAAAAGACCCACCACAGGCGGAGATCATTGAAAAACACGAACGAGGTGTGCGTTTGTGTGACTCAGCGTCCCAGTACCAGTACGCTAAGTCTACCATTGCTACCATCCTTAAGAACAAGGAAGCTATTAAGGGTGCGTGTGTGGCTAAGGGTGTTTCCAAACAGTAGGCGTTTCCAAACACTCCTTCCAAACAGTAAGTCCCTCCCTCCCTCCTCCTCCCACTCCATTCCATCAAGCCATCAACTACCATCACAAAGGTAAATAAAACCACTTTATTATACAGTACAGTTTATTTCTTTAATTACAATACAATAGCACATTTATTATACATAAAATAAGGTATATTTTTGTGTAGGTTTAAGGTTTATTTAGTAGAAAATTATGTTTTATGGGGACCTGGGAACGGATTATTCTCATTTTAATGGTTTCTTATGGGAAATAAATGTTCGGAAGACGAACTTTTCGCCTCACACACACTTTCTGGGAACCAATTATGTTCGTGAGCTGAGGTATCACTGTACTGAGTTTCGTTCGATTGATTCTTATTACATGTCACATAAGTAATCTTTACAACTCAATTATTCGTATCAGGGCAGTGATGGCCTGGTGGTAATGGTGTCAGATCACTGATCCTAAGGTTGGGGGTTCAATCCCCACTCTCAACAGGTTATCACTGCTGTCCCTCCTAGTGCAGCCAACTGGGTTATCAAAGGCCGGCCATGTCTCTCGCTGTCTGTGGTGTGAGGTTCATGTAAAGGAACCATTGCTGACATTTCTCAAGAGTAGCTGCATAGCCGTCAGCGTGTTTCTGGCCTGCGATGGCCTGGCAAGCTGTCCAGGGTGTATTCTGCCCTCACCCAGAGTCGGCTGAGATGGGTGCCAGCCTCTCTGCAACCCTAATTAGAATTAAGTGGTTCAGAAAATGAATGAATGAATGAATAATTTATGTCAAGATGTCTCTTTATAATACTGTTGAAGCTATGTGCTATTTATTCACTCATTTCTTTTCTGAACCGTTTAATGCTAAGTAGGATGAGTACACCCTGGCCAGCTCGGCAGGTCATCGCAGGGCGGAAACACGCTGACGGCTATGCAGCTACTCTTGAGAAATGTCAGAAATGGTTCTTTTATAGCCTCGCACCATAGACAGTGAGAGACATAGCTGGCCTTTGATAACCCAGTTAGCTGCACTGGGTGGACAGTAGTGACAGCCTGTGGAGAGTGGGATTTGAACCCCCAACCTTGGGATCAGTGATCCAGCACCTTGTCACCAGGCCACCACTGCCCCACCATATCCCTATAAACTACATTTTAGCATAATAACTGACAATATACTGCTGAATATTGTGGCATCGAACAGTTGGGTTCATCTTCCTGCTAGGATAAACCCGTTTCCTTTTTGAAATGAAACTGTTCATTGATTCGCAGAAAATCGTTTGCAATGGTCCTGGTCCAAACCAACTGAAACCCCTTCCACTAATCCAGTGGTACGCTCCAAGAGCTACAACATCCCCATGCTCACCCCCGTGGCTGAGTACGATACAGAGGTCGGCTCTGTGGGTAGCGTGGGTATCCGTCGCCACTCAGCCTGTGAGGTCACCTCCTGTATGGAGCAGCAAGACTTCTCTCTCTCTGTCAGTGTGGAGACCAGGTCCACCCCCAGGATCTCATTGGATCACGAGCTCACCTTACCTACAGCAAAGCGTGGAGCCACGGCTCAGCCTGCTCTCATCCTACCTTCCATCTTTATCCAGAACACTGCAGGGCATTTACACGCTCAGACGTCCATCTCGGAGACGGATAAAGCCCTGTCTTCACCCACCAGCTGCTCCTCCAGTCCAGAAACGATCGTGATGCAGGGAGTGGATTCTGTGGATTCTGATCAAGATGGAATATTCATCAACTTTTCTCATTGTCGCTCAGACTCTTTCGGCACCATTAGGAAGACAAGCTGAGATGTGGAACTCCCTGAGCTCGATCATATGATTTGTTTAAGTCACGACACCTGAGCCATGTGCGGACAGTGGAATTTCTGCACAGCTCACGGTCTGCATGATTCATGGGAGAGCCTTATATGAGAACAACACTTTGACCTCGAATGGTAATTGCCCTTATGCGGCTTTCCAAATGGGGCAGTCTTTAATCTCAGGAGTTGAAATACTGTCTAGAACTGAATCACATCCTTCCTTGACTTGATTCAAACACAGTTCAGTAATGTGTGTGTCTGTTGGATGTCACACTAAAGTCTAGATTATTTATTAGACTTCAGACTTTGGTGGGCCAGACCTCAATTGAATTAAAAAAAAAAAATTACAATAAATAGATATTGTGTTGAATGTTTTGTAGCAAACACTTTTATAAGATGTACTTCTCCTGTGGCTGTACTGTATGTTTTTGGGTTTTTTTAGCTCATTTTATAGGTGTGTGCCATCACAAGCAGAACCTGATTTGCTTCAGCAATTTGCAGTGAAAACAGAAATAAATTGCAACATTGAAAATATGGAATATTTTGAGCATTATCGTGCTTTCATGTTTGTGCCTTCATCATCCAGGTACGGCACAGTTTAGGTGTTGTTTCCTTTTTGTTGTTGTTGTTTTAAATTGCTGTAGCTTACAGATAAACTGGGAATGATGGATAGCCTCTGAACATGAAACAAACTCATGTACATATCTATTATTTTGTGTGGTATTTCTTTTTCTTTGCACAAGTGCAGGTATGATTGAGGTTATCTTCATGCAAAATGTAAGACCTCATGATGTGTTTTTGATAGATGGAAAGAATGTGCAGTTTATGTTATCTAATTGATTGTAGTCTATTAGGTTACAGTTAAATACCTGGTCTGATGCACTACAACGTGTTTTATTTTGCTAATCATTAATATTAAATACTTTTTTATACTTATTATTTGATATGCAAAATCCCCCCACTCCCGATCTTTAACTGAAAATATTGAGGACAGTATGAATCAAACTGCTTTAAATAATATCAAGTTACAAAGAGGGCTGTGATCTCCTAATAAACATTTAATAAATCATAGAGGACACTTAGTCGGTTTCATAAAAAAAAGAACCATGTGTTTAAATTACACCGATTTTGATAAAATGTGAACTATATTTTGATTGTAAATATTTAATTGAATTGTTCAATTTTCATCATAAAGCATTGTCTTAGGCCATATTTATGAGATTGTGATATGGTTATGTAGATGCATAGAATATTTTTACACATGCAAGTGTTTGTCCTTGATCATTTAGAAGAGGTAATATTGGAAGGTAAAACGGAAGTTTTTAAACTTGTCTTATCATTTGGACCATTGATGGAAAACATGTTTTTATGATCATATTTTTGTTAAGATGCTGATTTCAAACGATTGCTTTGGCAAATCCAGCCATTTAAACAGGTTATGTAGTAAAGCCACCAATAGGGGGGGCGCTGTATCGACACCGGAGCGCTGGAAGTCCAGGCAAAGATGTACTTTCGGTGTTTCATTTTACTTCATTATCATTATTTTTTGCAAACAGTGTTGGTTAGTTTGCTGTGTTTTTGATATAATAAACTTTTTAGACTTTTAACTGTTTATAGCTGTCTGAGTAAAAATTCTTTAAAAAAAATCTGTGAGGGTTAATTAAGCAAGCCACCGGAAGTGAAGTTTTATAGGCCGAATCCCAAAATGAGTCCGGATTGCAAATAAAGTGCACTAGCTAGGGCTTGAGATCAGTTATTTTACACTCAGTGTTGGGCAACAAGTGTAGGTAGAGTGTGGCGATTAAAGTTAGCGCTCGCTGGAATGGTTGGGAAGTAACCGTGTTAATTCCGTATCCCTTTAAAAGCAACAATATTTTGTTTTGAAGTTTAAAATCGGAATGTAAACATGTCCGTCAACACTTGGTGCAACAGCAGAAGGACCGTTTCATGATTTAAGAAAACCACAAGCTGGATTTTTAGGAAACAAAGACTCGGCCATACAAAGCGGAATGTGTAACGAATGTTGACGCTAGCTTAGCATGTTTGCTAGCATAGCAAGACTAATATATGCTAAAAAATCTAAATACACTGGTTTATAATCCCGCATTAGTAAGACTTTGTGTGTCCGCGTCTTTAAAATGAGTGTTTGCTGATTACTTCCAGAAAGCACTGATTGGTTAGGTCAATGTTAAATGCTAGCTAGTTGAGTAGTTTAGCTTAGCCTAGCATAGGCTAATCTCGGTAAAGCGGTGTCGAGCCGGAGTCTGACGGAACGGTGAAATGGAGACGAACATCTCGAACCTTTTCCCGGAGATTTTAGCCATGATCTTCAGCTACCTGGATGTTAAAAGTAAAGGAAGAGTCGCGCAGGTGTGTGTGGCCTGGAGAGAAGCATCCTACCACAAATCAGTGTGGAGAGGAGTCGAAGCCAAACTCCACCTGAGGCGAGCAAACCCGTCTTTATTCCCGAGCCTTCAGAGCCGTGGAATCAAAAAAGTACAGATCCTGAGTCTCAGACGGAGCCTCAGCTATGTCATCCAGGGCATGCCGAACATTGAGAGCCTAAACTTGAGCGGATGCTACAATCTGACGGACAACGGACTCGGGCATGCATTTGTTCAAGACATTTCTTGCCTGAGGATCCTGAACCTCAGCCTATGTAAACAGATAACCGACTCCAGCCTTGGACGAATTTCACAGTATCTGAAGAACTTGGAGTTTCTGGAGCTTGGCGGATGCAGTAACATCACCAACACCGGCTTGCTCCTTATCGCGTGGGGCTTGCACAGGCTGAAGAGCCTGAATTTACGCAGTTGCAGGCATGTCTCCGACGTCGGTATCGGTCACCTTGCAGGCATGACGCGCAGTGCCGCCGAAGGTTGCCTAGGCTTGGAACATCTCACCTTGCAGGACTGCCAGAAACTGACCGACTTGGCACTTAAGCACATGTCAAAAGGCCTGAGCAAACTCAAAGTCCTGAACCTGAGCTTCTGCGGTGGCATTTCAGACGCCGGGATGATTCACCTTTCGCACATGACACAGCTGTGGACACTAAACCTGCGCTCATGTGACAACATCAGTGACACTGGGCTCATGCACTTGTCTATGGGTTCGCTCAGGCTGTTCGGCTTGGACGTGTCGTTCTGTGACAAAGTGGGAGACCAGAGCTTGGCCTACATCGCCCAGGGACTTTATCAGCTCAAGTCGCTCTCACTGTGCTCGTGTCACATCAGTGACGAAGGACTCAACAGGATGGTGCGGCAGATGCCCAGGCTGAAGACGCTGAACATTGGACAGTGTGTTCACATCACAGACAAGGGCCTCGAGCTCATTGCTGACCACCTGACGCAGCTGACCGGCATCGATCTGTACGGCTGCACGAAAATCACTAAACGGGGACTTGAGCGGATAACCCAGCTGCCGTGCCTTAAAGTGTTGAACTTGGGGCTTTGGGAGATGACTGAGGGTGAAAGGTTTAGGTAATACCTCATCAGGGTCACCACTTACACTTTATTATTACTACCTCATTCAGCATTGTCACCATGGTTTGATCTTTGTGTGTTTTTTTTTTTTTTTTTGGGGAAGACATGAGAAGGAAGGTTTTCACAAGTTTAGTGTTATGCAGCTAAGTGCATTAAAACCCTTTTAGTTGTTTGTATTGTTTAATAGTATATATTTCTTAAATGGCTTTTTATCGGTAAGTGGATAGATGAATTATATTAGGGCACTATTCTTTTAAAGAAATATTTTTTCATGCAGTTAGATTATACTGACATTATATTAAATGCCTTAAAGTATTACCATCACCCTTGTATTGCTCTTATAATTAAATTTGGATCAGTGTTCAAATCAAATAGTTTTTCTTTTTTCATGCTTCTGATAGAAAAGTGTAACTTCCTCCTCTGAAGATGAACATATGCAATTTACAACTGTGTTAAAATTATATATATATATATAGATGGAGAGAGAGAGAGAGATATGATCAATTTATTAATAAGATAATGTTTGGATTGTCTATTTTCCTATAGTTAACAAATTAAAATTGTTTTAAAAAATTCTCTCCTTGTATTGGATGATGTGCAAGAAAATGTTTTAAAACCAGCATGTACCGTGTAACAAGATTTGTTACATTTTCACTGATCATTTTAGAACAGGAATCCCTCATTTTCCGCCGTTAATTGGGACCGAGATCCCCCCCGCGACTGTTGAATTCCGCGAAGTAGGATCGAACCCCCCCCCCCCCCCCCAATCCCGACTGACGTATACGTTAGGGTTATGACTAATATTAGATTTCTAAGCCTGGCCTGTGGTTTTAAATGATGAACTTTAGTCTAAAATTCACAAAAATAACCTTTTCTTGTTCATACATTGAAAACACCTCCCACACCTGAAGTAATTTACTATTTTAAACGAAAAATGATGCCCGCAAACCCCAACAAAGCCTCACATTGCTAAAATGGCAAATTAAATTATAGAATTGTCTGTAAACCAAATTTATTATTAAAATTAACCATTACATTGGCAGAAGAAGTCAGAAATAATATTATTAATAAAGATCTGCAGCAAAAGTCTCAAATTTCTGAATTAGTGTTGATAAATTTACAGGTCAGATATTTATCCGTTTTGCAAGTGGCGTGGATCTGCTCCATCAGCTTTACACCGCTCTCAGCCACTATGTTGGAGCGAGGCACATCAAGCAGTGAAGCTTCCTTTACCCAACGAGTGGTCAAGCATTTCACAGCTTTGGAGCACTGAAGTTGAGACAGCCGAGAACAGGTCGTTTTTCTTCTTTTTGGTAAAGCTTGTTTGCTTCACAGAGTTCAAAGAAGAACTTGAAATCATCCCTCCAGCCAGGATTCTCGCTCTTGGGCATGATAGTTATACCAGAATATACCGTTTGAAGATCACAATTTGCCAAAATCTCGATGATGAACTTGTAGTTTACATCTGGTGAGCAAGATTTGGTTAGAAAAAAGAAGTCCAGAACAGAAGTACCAGATAATAATTGTTATAATTATTAATTTTATCAAAAGTGAGGTGATGTTGGGTGTGGGAGGTTTTTGCATTCGCCAATAAAAAATTCAAAAAATTATTATATGAATAAAAATTCACCAAGTCATCAGGAAAGTTGAAATTTTGAAAAAAAATTCAGCTCTAATCCTAGTACTGTATACGTACATATATATAATATCAATAAATACATATTCAATGTCAAATGCTTATAACAACAAACAAACATTCAAAATTGCATTCATGCATAAGATGTAAATAAAACATAAATACACACACATACACACATTTTTATGTGAGGTGTGCATCTGAGTGTGTGCACACGTGCACGCACTCAAATACACACTTCACATAAAATTGTAAGTAGTTTTGATGGGAGGGTTTTAGGTTGTGTTTTTTGTTTTTGTTTTTTTTTGCATAGTTGGCCTTGGTTTGTGGCATTTTCCTTAATTTCCTTATTTTTTAATTCAATTAATTTTTTTATTTTTTTTATTTTTTTTTATCGCGATGCATTGAAGCGCGAAGTAGCGGGGGATCCTTGTATATCATTTTACGAATAGTCCGCTTATACATGGTAACCTTAAAAACATTCAAACCACTGCGTGAGCCGGGTGAAGTAAATAACGCTGACTGGTAAATAGCACACAGGAACTCCATCATTTCCATCTGGTGTGAACATGCAGTTATTGAATGAAGCAAAATATGATGAATTATTATTCATATTCATAGGGTTTTATCACAATAATAAAGTGATCTGAATAATTATCTTTATTGTACAAAAGCTCGATTCTATGATTGTTTTTATTATTGATTTAAAATGTACTCGATCGTTCAACTTATTCGACGTCAATGATGGATGAATCAGCTTGTAGAAGAATACCA
This sequence comes from Plotosus lineatus, assembly GCA_024760905.1. Taxonomy (NCBI): domain Eukaryota; kingdom Metazoa; phylum Chordata; class Actinopteri; order Siluriformes; family Plotosidae; genus Plotosus; species Plotosus lineatus. The sequence goes on from CM045733.1 coordinate 51,390,311, forward strand.
AGAATTATTTGTTAACGTTACACCAATCAGAAGTGAGAAAACATTTAACAATAATAGGAATAATAGCTGTTATCCTGAGTGGATATGTGAATTAAAAAAAAACACAGTGGCTCGAAAGCTATAGGAATGGGCGGTGTCCATCTGTGTGGTCACACTTAAGTTCCACCTCCCTATTCTGTCCTATCGGGACTACGTGAGAAGTCTCATTTAATTGTGTAATTTCTGGATATTCACTCGCTGTGGCTTTCAAACTTGCGATGCGTGTTCTATAGTAGCCTATTATGAAATGGACCTTTCGGCGGGAGTGTCTGGATCCTTATGGTCTATTCTTGTAGTTTTCTTTAGTGACCTCATTTTATTTTACTATCTTCTTCCCGTTTCTGTGTCGTGTATATCAAAACCTGGAAAGCGTTTTAAATCATGCTGTTCACAGCATTTATGCTCGACTTGTGAATTGCACTCACTTGACCTTGGGTTTTGAACTATGAAACAAACTAAATTGAAGATATATATTTTTATTTTATATTCCTGTGTAATATCTGCTTAAACAGCACAGTAATTTGTTTTAGACAGGGTGGTTTTAAGATGGAACATCTCTGGGACTATTCAGGGACATCCACTTTGTCATCAGCAAGTACTCTGTAATTTGATTTCCTTAAAGTGGCACCTGCCAAGGTGAGGGATATATTGGGCAGAAAGGGAGCTGCCAGTTCACTATGTGTTGGGAGCAGGATGAAAAAGTGTAGCATTCGTTTCCTAAATGGCAGAACTTGTGGGGTGTTCCTAGTACAGAGTGGTAATTACCTACCAAAGGTGGTCCAAGGAAAGACCATCAGAGAACTAGAGTGCTATGGCAGCCCAAGGCTCACTGCTGATTGCTTTTTATAGAGATACCTTGCTGTGAACAATTCAGATGGTGTTAATGTTATGGTGAATTGATGTACATTTACTCCCAGTGCAGCTAACTGGGTTATCAAAGGCCGGCCCTGTCTCTCACTGTCTATGGTGCGAGGTTCATGTAAAAGAACCATTGCTGCCTTTCGACAAGCGTAGGCTGCATAGCCGTCAGTGTGTTTCGCCCTACGACGGCCTGGCGAGCTGTCCAGGGTGTTCTCTGCCCTCGACCAGTGTCGGCTGAGATAGGCACCAGCCTCCTCACGATTCTAATTAGGATTGTGGTTACAGAAAATGGATGTACATTTATTTAGTAGATTTTTTTTTTTTTTTTTCCCAAAAAGCCATAAAAGAAAAAAGTGATTGGTTGAAAAATAGCTGCCGGTTACTACGGTATTATGAATGAGCCAGTTGATATTATAAAAGCAGTCACACTGCTCTGCTCAGGAAATACACCAGGGTGTCTGTCTTCCTTTCGGCTTTTTCCCTTTTTTTTTTTTTTTTTATTCGGGAGTCGCCACAGCGAATCATCTGATTCGCACGTTTTGATTTGGCAGAGGTTTTTACGTCGGATGCCCTTCCTATCACAACCCTTTTTAGCAAGGGACAGAAACACGCTGACGACTTTGCAGCTACTCTTTACGAATGTCAGCAATGGTTCTTTTACATGCCTCTCACCATAGACAGTGAGAGACATGGCCCGCCTTTGATAACCCAGTTAGCCGCACCGGGGGGGGGTACAGTGACAACCTTGTGGAGAGTGGGACTCGAACCCCCAACCTTTGGATCAGTGATCCAGTGCCCTATACCACTAGACCACCACTGCCCATATAATACACCAGGGTGTATTATTGTGAAATCGATATTCTATTAATGCCCAGCATTGTGAAGGACACCAGAAATAAACAAATTTTTACTATTTGTTACAAACAGCAAAACACATTGTCAAAGGAATCTTGATTATAAATACCATCTGGATGAAGACTGAGCTTCATCTGTTCCCTTGTGGATAATTTTGCACAGCTGTAATCTGAGCATTAGCAAGCTGAGTTCTGATGATCTGTGTGTGAAACGTAATGCTCGTTCATCCATGTCACTTAGGAAAGCTTTTAACCTACACGATGGACCGTCTGTCTACAAAATGTAAATGTAGGGAGGCTGAGTAGATGTCTGGATGTGAAAAGTTGGGACACGACTGATAACTTGCATCTTGTGTTATTTACTTTAATTGCACAACACTGTGGTAGTCAGCAGGAAAATCAGGTTTGTATTTTTCCTCTTCACAGTCTATGAAAACTAGTTTTGGATTTGGCAGCACATGCTCATGCTACACATCGTTTATCTTTCATGTTATGATTGGATCTACAACAGTTGTATAGAGGCTGGCACCCATCTCAGCCGACTCGTGGTGGGGTACACCCTGGCCAGCTCATCAGACCATTACAAGGCCTACACACATTTACACATTCACACTTGCATTTTGAGGTTATTTGGAACAGCTAAGTAGCCTACTGTGCTGAAAGGAAAAGTGTACAAGACGGTGTTGAGGCCAGCGATGTTGTATGGTTTAGAGACAGTGGTGCTGAGGAAAAGACAGGAGTCAGAGCTGGAGGTAGCAGAGATGAAAATGTTGAGGTTCTCTTTGGGAGTAACGAGGACGGATAGGATCAGGAATGAGTACATCAGAGGGACAGCCCATGATGGATGTTTTGGAGACAAAGTCAGAGAGGCTAGATTGAGATGGTTTGGACATGTACAGAGGAGGGATAGTGAGTATATTGGTAATAGGATGCTGAGGCTGGAACTACCAGGCAAAAGGCCTAGAGGAAGACCAAAGAGACGATTCATGGATGTGGTGAAGGAGGACATGAAGGTCGTTGGTGTAAGAGAAGAAGATGCAAACGATAGGGTGAGATGGAGGCAGATGATTCGCTGTGGCGACCCCTGAAGGGAAAAGCCGAAAGGAAAAGAAGAAGAGTGTTTCCACAGGACCTTCTGACTGTGAGGTGGAAGTGTTCGCCGTACCGCCGTAACTCTGCGTATTTAAAGCTTATTTGACATGTAAGCAATCCAGGCTGTATGTACAGGCGAATTATAGTTCGAGAGTAATGGAATATATTTTCAAAGGTCATGGATGAAATCTGGAGCGAACAGTATGATTTCATGGACTCAGAAAAAGTTTTGGATTTGTTGAAAATTTGATGCGAGTGCAGAGTGAGTAGAACACGAGTGAAGAGCTCTGGAAGCACTTCAGTCCTTTTTGCTTATTTTTGAAACGCTCTAGCAACTGATTTTTATACGTGTTATGCAAATGTGCATGTTTTTGGACTAACGGAAACCTAAACATGCAAACTCCACGCAGCACCCTTGCTAACCCTAGAATCCGAACTCGGGACCTTCTCGCTGTGAGGTGGACAAGCTGACCACCAGACAACAAATTGTAGCTCATCCACATGTACACTTTGAACCCAGCAAATCAAGGTTCACATCAATTTCAATATTCATGCTATTTAAAAGCTCTTGTAGGCCTTTCATTTTTCTGGATATTCACGTATAACACAATTATCGTCTAAATGCTTCTTTTGAACAATAATTTTATGCGCCAGCCAATGAATTTAGGCAGCATTGTATTTTAACATGATCTAGACCTGTGTGTTGTTCTTAAAGCCGGTGATATCTCTTATTGGTTGGAAAAGCCAGCTGCTGCTGATTTAATTCCTTCAGCATGTTATCGGCTCCGATGTACAGTATACTGACTCAGGTAGACATCGATCATGTATATACACACAAGACCGGACAAGTCATGTGACTCACATGACATGCCCTTAAAGACTAAAATCGACCGATCTGATAGGTGGTAAATGCTGTGTTTCAACAGCCGGTCTTGTGTGTATAATCTATGCTGCAGACCCTTAAAATAGCTTTTGTGCATAAAAGCAAGCAGATAATATCCCTACCAGAAGAGCCTCGGGGTTTCGACACCAATATCAACTTCTGTGATTGCACAGACATTTCAATAACTTCAAAGCCGTGGTCTCCAACCCTGTTCCTGGAGATCTACCTTCCTGCAGACTTTCTCTCCAACCTTAATCATGCACACCTGAGTACCTGTATATTGCCTTGAAGAAGTTTTTTAACAGGTCAGAGAGGTGTGTTAGATTTTGGTCAGAGATAAAACCTGCAAGAAGGTAAATATCCAGTAACAGGGTTGATGACCTCTGCTTTAAAATGTGCAAGTTTCTTCCAAATGCATTTAAAACTAAAAAAAAAAAAAAAAAATGGTTAAATGTGTACATTACACAGAGTCATTCTTAAATTTCCCCTCTTACAGTCAGACCGTAATATGAAGCTAATATCTAACATTTGTAATATGCTGCCTGCTGAAACTATACATAGTTATACTACTTATAGAATTACAGCGATCCCTTACGTTCCGTGGTTAATAGGGACCCCGACGCTGATTTCCGTGAAGTAGAATCAACCCCCCTGACTGACGTATACGTACATGCATATGTGTATATAATATCAATAAGTACATACTCAACACTATAAGTGCTTATAATAACAAGTAAACATTCAAAAATAATGCAGAAGATGTAAATAAAATATAAAAACACACACATACAGACGCGCACGTGCACACAGATACCTCACATAAAAATGTAAGTAATTATGTTGGGGGGTTTTGGGTTGTTTTTTTTTTTTTTTTTTTTTTTTTGCACAATTAGCCTTGTTTTCCTGCAATTTCCTTAACTTTTCCCCTGTTTTTCCTTAATTTCTTTATTTTTTTAAATATTTCGATTAATATTTTTGAAAAACCTGTGATGCACTGATGCCACAGAAACTGAAGCTCGAAGTCACGAGAGATCACTGTATAGCCAAAAGTACAGATAACCAAAATATTTACATCTACATTTATATCAGAAAACTTCAGCTCTGCCCCTGCGCAAAGCCTTGAAACTGTTGTTAAAAGCTTAAACAAATTTAATGGTAATTTTAAACATGTCAGTTTTCCAACATCGTGTGTGTGTGTGTGTGTGTGTGTGTGTGTGTGTGTGTGTGTGTGTGTGTGTGTCAAGGATGAAAGTAAGATAAGATTCTTGCAGGAACTGTGTATCTCAAAAAAAAATTTCAGGTCGCATGCTTTGTGCCTGAGCATCATACTAAAGTAATAATAAAATCCACTCTTTTCTGACTTTGATTCTTAAATCCTGTGCACATCCTTGAGTGCATACTGTAAGATGTAGGACACATACGTAATGTAATAGATTGCAAAACATTTATTTTAAGGTAAAGTGCAGATAAAGTACTTTTTCAGTGGGAGATCACATCAGAACAATAATGACACAACAATCTCAACATAATAAAAGTGTTTTCAGAAGGTAGCTTACAGCCTCGGCCCACCTGCTCCTTTTGCTTCCTCTGCACTTTCTTCTGTCTGTTCCTCAACTTGCTTGTCATCCTTCTGTCTTTTATATATAAAATCAAAATTTCTTTGAATTTTTTGTGCTTCATGTGCATTAGGCTGTATTCAGAGCCCATTCCCTATCAAAAGGATGCACACGACCTCCAGCTGACCCTCCCAGCACTGTCTGGGGGTACTTCCATCACCTAGGCAACCACCCATCCAGTGAAAAGAATGCATTGAGTTTTCTCGCTTCCACGTGTGTTTGTTTGGGGAAGAGCTTGGTGCTGCTCGTATGAGAGAGAAACAGCGAGTGTTCCATAACATGTAAAACTTCACAATTTTTTATGTGGGGATTTTTGTTTTGTTTATTTTGAAAAATGACTACCCTCTTCTCTACAAAAAAAAAAAAACATACACACAAAGCCTGATTGGACATTGGATTAACGTTACGCTACAGTGAGTGACTGCAGACTACAAGTTGCAACCTCTCATGTTAAACGAGTACCTCAGATTATAGTGTTCATCCACTGCACTAAAACTTAATTCAACATGTCACAGAAGGCCAATTCTGGAGATGATTTTTATGTATTCATCAATTTTACATTTATTTCAGTAAAAATAGTTAAAAAAAAGAATGGGCTTGCATTGCATTCGTGGGTGAAAGTTTCTTTTCCGAAGTGTTCTGGTAGAACAGGTCTGTATATTTCTTACTGGCACGGCATTCCAGTACCTTCCAGCCTAATTTCACCTCTGGTTATATAAATTCATTGCTGGGTTTGTTTTTAGAAATATGTACAATTTTGTGTGTGCAGCAAAATTATATATTCTTTACATGTTGTTAACTTTAGCCACTAATAGCTAGCAGTGTTTTTATATTAGTCGGTTATTTCTGCATGATTAGCTATCCAGCAACTCCACGAAGCAGCCAGCCAATTTCATTGAAGCTGGCTGGCTCCCAGGTCTAGCATGATCTCAACCCCAGATGGTTGAATGTTTGATTTGTATTGTTTCTATTATTCATTCGTTCATTTTCTAAGCCACTTAATCCTTTTCCGAGTCATCGGGAGTTTGGCAGCTATCTCAGGTGACTCTGGGTGAAGGCGGGGTATACTCGAAACAACTCGCCAAGGCATTACAGGGCCAAAACAACTAAAACCATTCTCACTTTCAACCAAGAGCAGCCAATTAGCTTATAGTGCATGTTTTCAAACTGTGGGAGGTAACCGGAGTATCTTGAGGAAGCCCAAGCAAGTATAGGGAGAACATGCAAACTCCAAACAGAAACACCCTGAGCTCAAGCATTGAATCTGGGATCTTCTTGCTGTGAGGCAAACGTGCTGACCACTGAGCCATGAATATATTATTGTTACCGGGTTATGATCTGAATTAATCAAAATTATTGCAATCAATCCAAACAGGATCAGAGTCACAACAATGTCAAATATCTGAACCAGTTTTCTTCGATAGCTTTGCTTTTGAACTTCTCTACATTTTAAGGATATTTCTGGAATACAGATTAGTAATAAAAAGCAACCGACATGGTTGGGTCGGTGACCTTGTCAGTACTATTGGAATCAAGTACAACTTGTTGAATTAGTGCATTTGTATCCAGCTTGATAAATGAGCCCCAGTGTTTGTGCAAATCATAACAAGTCTTAGGTGTTTTACACACAGCAGTTCAGATAAGATCTTCTGTTTACACACAATGATGATGATGATCGAAGTTGTTAGTTTTTCACAGAAACTAGAACCACAACTGTAAATATTAATGGATTAATTCATAGAGCAAACAATGAAATTCTTTATTTAATCAGGGAACTTTATCTAAGAATGATGCCACACTACTTGACATGCATTAAATCAATGTTCCAGAGTGTATTTGTGTAGCTTAGCCACATGGTGGTGCAATTTAAAGCGCTGTAGTCTCTCAACTCCAGCTTCCTGCTTCCATTCTAAACTCAAATACTGTACTCTTCATGTTCTGTGTGTGTGTGTGTGTGTGTGTGTGTGTGTGTGTGTATGATGACTTGCGATGGACTTTCATCCCTTTTTCTCATAGCAAGTTGTCCAGGAATATGCTTTGGACTCATGATGATCATGGCCACAATTATGTAGGACTTAAAATGCATGAATGAATTTCATCAGCTTATTCTGGTTCATATTATGATCTTGTCTCTTGGTTTTGGTACTTTGGTACATACAAACCGGATTCCAAAAAAATTGGGACACAGTACAAATTGTGAATAAAAACTGAATGCAATGATGTGGAAGTGCCAAATTTCAATATTTTACTCTGAATAGAGCATAAATGACAGGTCAAAAGTTTAAACTGAGAGAATGAATCATTTTATGGGGAAAATATGTTGATTTAAAATTTCTTGGTTTCAACAAATCTTAAAAAAGTTGGGACAGGTAGCGATAAGAGACTGGAAAAGTCAATTGCAGTTATAACGAGCAGCTGGAAGATCAATAACCACTAATGAGGTCCATTGACAACATGACTGAGTATAAAAAGAGCTTCTCAGAGTGGCAGTGTCTCTCAGAAGTAAAGATGGGTAGGGGATCACCAATTCCCGCAATGTTGTGCAGAAAGATAGTGGAGCAATATCAGAAAGGTGTTTCCCAGAGAAAAATTGCAAAGAGTTTGAAGTTATCATCATCTACAGTGCATAACATCATCCAAACATTCAATTCAGAGAAATCTCTGTGCATAAGTGTCAAGGGTCCTTAAATGGCACTGCACCACAAACAGCAATGCTACTGTAAGGGAAATCACAGAATTGACTCGGCAATACTTCCCGAAACCATTGTCGGTGAACACAATCCACCGTGCCATCCGTCGTTCCCAGCTGAAACTCTACAGTACAATGAAGAAGCCATTTCTAAATAGGACCCAGAAATGCAGACGCTTTCTTTGGTCCAGGGGGGGTCATTTAAAATGGAGTGTGGCAAAGTGAAAAACTGTTCTGTGGTCAGACAAATCACGATTAGAAATTCTTTATGGAAAACTGTGACGCCATGTCATCTGGACTATAGAGGACAAGGACAACCCAAGTTGTTATCAGCACTCAGTTCAGAAGTCTGTATCTGTGATGGTATGGGGTTGCATGAGTGCGTGTGGCATGGGCAGCTTGCACATCTGGAAAGGCAGTCACTGCAGAAAGATATATTCAGGATCTAGAACAACATGCTCCCATCCAGATGTCGTCTCTTTCAGTGAAGTCCTTGAATTTTCCAACATGATAATGCCAGACCACATGTGGCATTAATTTACAACATCATGGCTGCATAGGAAAAGGATCCGGGTATTGAAATGGCCAGCCTTCAGTCCAGATTTTTCACCTTTGGAGAACATTTGGAGCATCATAAAGAGGAAGGTGCAACAAAGAAAGCCCAAGACAGTTGAACAGTTCGAGGACCGTATTAGACAAGAATGGGACAGCATTCCTATTTCTAAACTTGAGAAACTTGTCTCCTCGCTCCCCAGACGTTTGCAGACTGTTGTAAGAAGAAGAGGAGATGCCTCACAGTGGTGAAAATGGCCTTATCCCAACTTTTTTGAGGTTTGTTGACACCATGTAAATTAAAAATCAACATTTTCCCGCTTAAAATGATACATTTTCTCAGTTTAAACTTTTGACCCTGTCATCTATGTTATATTCGGAATAAAATATTGAAATATGGCACTTCCACATCACTGCATTCCGTTTTTATTCACAATTTGTATAGTGTCCCAACTTTTGTGGAATCTGGTTTGTACTTTACAAGCGGTGATTGGTTCCAGTGAGTACCCCATTGTTCATTTCCATCTGTACTGACCATGGTTTGAATGTCCATAGTCCCTCTGTACATGTCATTCTCATGGCGTGAGTGCTTACTGTATGAATGCCACCACTGTTATATTGAAATTATGAATTTCATGCACTGTCTATCGGATTGTACGAATGTTTTTGTACTTGCACAACAGCAGTTGTTTGAAAGTGTTCTTGAAGGTGGCGTTGCACAAGGCATAGCAGGCAGGGTTAACTGTGCTGTTGATGTAGCAGAGCCAGTAGCCCATCGCCCACATGAACTTCGGGACACAGTCAGAGCAGAATGTATTGATCAACACCATAACATTGTAAGGGGTCCACGTGATTACAAATGCCAGAAGAATTGCCATGATTGTCCTTGAAACTTTCTTCTCTCTGGAGCTCCTGTTCTTTCTCTTTTTTTTGTTTGGAGGCATAAAGATTAGGGCCTTTAGTCTCTGTCTCTCCTTGTGGTTGCTGGTGTTATTTACATTGTAACCTATAGGCTCATGGGGTGAAACTCCCAGGCAAGTAAGTTTGGCATGGCATGTTTTTACTTGAGGCAAAGACTTTGTTTGACTGCTCTCGACATAACCATTACATGCAGCATCTTCCTTCTGATTGGATGCACCCAAGACGCTGCCTGATGTGGAGTCATTCTCACTCTCCCTGTCCTCACCTGGGGCAAGAGGAATGATTTTAAGAACACAGTATGTATATTTACATAATTTTTCCAACATCATATCCCTATGATTTATTTGACATGATCAAGATTTTGTAGAGAATATTTCCATTCTTCTTTCAATATTTAAGTAAATGTGATGGAACGGCACAGTGGTGTAGTGCTTAGCACATCTGTCTCACAGGGTGTGAGCGAACATGTTCTCCCTGCCCTTGTGTGGGGTTCCTCTGGGTACATCAGTTTCCTTTGAAAGTCGAAAGACATGCACATTAGGCTAATTGGATATTCTTGATTGATCCCAGGTTTGAATGTTGTGTTAAATGTTTTTTTGTTTGTTTTTTTACATTACTGTGTGTGTGTGTGTGTGTGTGTGTGTGTGTGTGTGTGTGTCTGTGTGTGTGTGTTGGCCCTGCACTGGTCTGTTAGGGTGTACCCTGCCTTCACCCAGAGTTGGAAAGCCTGGGCTCCAGGCTGCCTGAAACCTTATAAAGAATAAAGCAATTTGTAAACTGAGAGGAATTGAAATCACTATAAAGTACAATATCTACAAGACTCTAGGGTGGCATTGTGGTTACCCCATTTGCTCGTCAAAGCAGGAAGGTCCCAGGTTTGATTTCCAGGTTCAGTCATTTCTGTGTGGAGTCTGCATGTTCTCCTTGCCTGGGTGGGTTTCTTCCCACAGTCCAAAGACGTGCACATTAGGCTGTTCTAAATCGACCCTTGGTGTGAGTGTGAATGGTTGTATGTGTGTTTCCCTGTAATGGTTTTCCAAGCTGTTTCTTCGTGTACCCTGCATTCACCCAGTGTCAGCTGAGATAGACCTCAGCCCCCACCCCCGCAACCCTAATATGATTAATTAGTTTTTTCAAAATGAATTATGCAAGTGAGTGGAAGACTCTAATCTTGTCAGAAACATCACCAAATGTATTCATTGGGCACATTGTTGAAAAACATTCAATTTTGAATTCTTACCTATAATAGTGGAGGAACAAGTTTGAAGTACTTGTGACTTCCCTGCTTCTGTGCTTTCCATCCTCTCTGTGTTCTCCTCAGTGGACAAGACAGTGGTCTGAGTCCTGCCCTCCTGTCTAACAGCAGCCATCGTGTCACAGTCTCTCCTTCTGATTCGGCTGCGACTAGCCTTGGAGATCTGCCAGTAGAGCACGCTCATGATGACCACAGGCAGGTAGAATGCAGCAATGGCTGTGCCAAAAGTAACCGCAGCGTTTGAAAAGAACTGAATGGAACATTCGCCTTGGGGCACCGTACGCACACCCACGATGAACTGCCAAAACAGGATGGCTGGAGCCCAAAGGATGAAGGACAAGATCCAGGCAGCTGCAATCATCATGCCCGCCATCCTGGTTGTCCTTTTGACTGGGTAGCTAAGTGGTTTGGTGACACAGAAATAGCGGTCAAAGCTGATAATAAGGAGGTTCATGACTGAGGCATTGCTTGCCACATAGTCAAGAGCCAACCACAGGTCACAGATAACAGGTCCTAATGGCCAGAAGCCAATCACATTGTAGATTGTATAGAGGTTCATGGAAAACAAACCGATGATTAGGTCTGCACATGCTAAGCTGAAGAGGAAGTAATTATTAACTGTCTGGAGGTTTTTATTAACCTTGATGGAGACAATGACTAGAACATTGCCAATAACCGTAATCAGACTCAAAAAGCTCAGTCCCAGAATAATAAACACCATCTCAGACAGCTTGAAAGGACATTGCCCAGGAAGGTTTGTATTATTGGTGTTGCCAAAGCATACAGCAAGACTGAAGTTAGATTCCATGTCTCTCGGGCTTGACTGTGCACTTATAAAACTTTGGATCCTCATCAGAACCTAAGCACAAACAGAAAGACCTACAGTTAGGCATGTAGAAATGCATGTGGTATGTTTTTAAATGAATTACTGCTGCATGTGACCCATCAACACAAAATGAGTTTTAATGCCCCAAACTGGCTTTTTGAGTTATACACATGGTGGCATAGTGGTTAGCAAATTTGCCTCATAGAAGAAAAAAAAAAAAAGATCCTGGATTTGATTACCTGGCTCAACAAGGGCGTTTCTGTGTGTAAGTCACATGTTCTTCTTCCTACGATTCTTGTGTGAGTTTCTTCTGAGTACTCTGGTTTTCTCCCAAAGTCTAAAAAAAATTAATTAGGCCTATTGGGTATTCAAGATTGCCCCCTGTTGTGAAATAGTTTTGTGTGTGGGTGTGGGCTGGCCCTGTGATTAACTGGTTTGGGTGCACTCTGCCTATATCCAGACTTGGCTTGGATGGGCTCCAGCCTCTCCATGACACTGATAAAGGATAAAGAGAACCAGAAAATGACACGACATAAATAGAGTGCACCCTCACTTTAAAAATGACCCTAACTCTTTTTAAATCTTGCCAAATTTTACGAAAA
>CM045733.1:51407500-51437500 GCA_024760905.1 Plotosus lineatus
GTTGCCAACTATGGGTAACAGTGGGGTACACCACCATGTCACCTGACATTTGAATTCAAATTCCTTTCCTGACAGTGCTTGAGAGTGAGTGACAAGATAGTCCTTTTTTGAGTCTTGAATGACAAGCTCATTCATTTATTTTTCTGAAATGCTTAATCTTAATTTGGGTCGTAAAGAGGCTGGTGCCCATTTCAGCCAACATTTCGTGAGGGCAGGGTTACATTACCATAGAGAATGAGAGATATGGCCTTCAATGACCCAGATAGCTGCACTGGTGGGACAACAGTGATGACTGATGGGTGGGGCTTGATCCTGGACCTTGGGATCAACAATCAAGCACCCTACCACCAGGCCACCAGGCATCCACACCCCCTCTCCCCACTAGCTGTTTATTTGAAATAGGCTTCTGCCACCTAGTGGAAGGACTGTTTTATGGTAATAGTTGATGCAAAGATTGTACAATAATCATATTCTTTGAAAGCTCTTGCAGGCCACATAAAATAAGCCAGTGAATTTGAGCCTGAAGTCTGTCACCTGTGTTGTAGCTGATCCAAAAGTCAGTTTTGCTTAACCCCAGATTAAATTTATTTCTCATTGGATTTTCTGGTTTCCTATATTTTCATCTGTGTTACCAAAAATGTAAAGTACTTTTGAGTATACTTATTCTTGTTCTTGGTTGACAAATTTCATTCTGACATGTAACATGCTTCTGAAGGTGCCTCAGGAATGGTGGCCTTTTAACAGGATTTTTGTAGAACGGTTTGCATCACTGGTCTGCTCTGCATCACTGAATGATAAAAGCAATGTTGTTTTATTGGCTCCAGAAATGTCCTTGGACGATGCACACCTATAAACAATGGTTTGTGAAGATCTTGAACAGACCAGTATGTCTATGGAAAACAGCCGAACAAATGCCTGATTAGTGATTGAGCAGAGTTGTGTGTTTATTTTGTCCAAAGATCTGCATGAGTTTATAGCGTGTCTGCACTAGGGCTTCATTAAGTAGCACAGTGTCTATAATATCCAAACTAAATTGGTAGTAATCAACATCAGAGTGGTTCTCTATTTATTCTGTTCTGATTAATCAAGTAAACCAAACACTGACAGAAGGCTGGGCAGGTTTTAGCCCACGCCCAAATTTGCACATTGGAAAAATACAGTAGGTTGAAGCCATAGGGATGAATGCCAGCCGCACAATGGATAGTTTGTCAAAGTGAGCTGTCCAAACAGCTCATTACAAAGCCTGAGACACAAGACAGGGTCCTGCTATCCATCGGTACAGTGCAGTTCAGCATGGCCTTGGAGTCTTTGCAAGCAGTCGACAGTCAGGGAGCAGTCTAGATTCCAAGCTACTTGCACCAATGTTGAAAGTGAGTCCCACACTGGTAAAGTGACAAGTTAAAGAGCAGATAAATGTGTAACATTAAGTATATGAGGATAGTTGTGAAGACAAAGCCATGTACGGAAACAGGACAGAGACAGGACAAACTGTATATTTTGTTTTATTGGCCAAATGAATCACTTGTAAAGACCAAGGCATGGTGTGTCTCACTACTCAGGCCATGAATAAACATTTACTGGGTTGGCGATTAAAGAAGAAAAAGGAGGTACTCTCCAATCCCTAGCCTCAAACACTGCCAATACTCCTACATTACATTTACAGCATTTAGCAGAAGCTCTTGTCCAGAATGACTTACAGAAGTGTTTCAAAGTCTCAATCAGTGAATATATTATATTATATATAATACTGGTTTGTTAAAACACAGACTACATATACCATCAGTCAAGCTCAGGTGGTAGGTGTTGTGTTTTTTTTTTTTCTTCTGGTGTGTGTATTTGTATACAGCATAGTGCTTAATCTAAGTACTGCTGAAAAAGGTAGGTTTTCAGCCATCGTTTGAAGACACCCAGTGACTCAGCTGTCCAAATGTCCAGAGGAAGTTCATTCCACTACCTTGGAGCCAAAACAGCAAAGCGTTTAGATGCATTTTTCTCTTGTTTCTTGGTAGAGGGAGGGATCAGTATCGCAGTGCTAGAGGATCTAATGTGGTGCAGTGCGAGGTGTGAGAGTGCTTTGAGATATGAAAGTGCCTGGTCCATTTTTGGCTTTGTAGGCAAGTGTTAGTGTTTTAAATCGAATGCGAGCAGCTACATGAAGCCAGTGGAGAGATTGTAGCACTGGTGATGTGTGGAAAATTTTGGGAAAGTTGAAAACAAGCTGTGCAGCTGCATTCTAGATCGTTTGCAGAGGTCGAATAGTGCTTAAAGTTAGACCTGTCAGGAGTGAGTTGCAATAATCTAGTCTTGAGATGACAAGAGATTGAACAAGTATCTGAGTGGCCTTCCTGGAAAGAAATGGAAGAATCCATTGGATATTAAAGAGAATAAATCACCATGATCAAGAAAGATTAGTGATATAAGAGAAGGACAGGCACTGCTTATTCCAAGACTTCATGCAGCGCCCGAAGGAGAGATCACAGCATTGTCCAAGGAGATTTCAAGCTCTTGATGTGGGGATGAGTTAGCTGGGATGAACAGCAATTCAGTCTTGCTGCGATTAAACTTCAGCTGACGAACAGCCATCCATGAGAATATACTTGCTAGGCATGCAGAGATCCGGGCAGAAACATTAGTATCTGATGGAGGAAAAGAGAGACCAAGTTGAGTGTCATCTGCATAGTAGTGGTATTAGAACCCGTGTGAGGATATGACATCACCGAGGGACTTAGTATAAAGAGTGAACAGAAGTGGACCAAGAATGGAGCCCTGGAGAACACCAGAGGAAAGTCAGCCTGGAGAGGATGTGGCTTCCCTCCATGTAACCTCATATCAGCAACCTTTCAGGTAGGAAGCAAACTATTGCCATGCTATGCCACAAATTCCTAGACTCCTGAGGGTGGACAAGAGAGTCTTGTGGTTGACTGTGTCAAATGTTGCTGAAAGGTCGAGCAGGATGAGGACTGATGACATCTTTGCTGATCTTGCAGCATGTAGCTTCTCTTTAACAGTGAAGAATGCAGTCCCTGTGGAATGTGCACTTTGAAGCCAGATTGATTAAGGTCAAGAAGGTTGTACTGCCATTGATAGAAAGACATTTGGTTATAAACAGTGCATTCAAGAGTTTTAGAAAGGAAAGAAAGAAGTGATACCGGTCTGTAGTTGCTGATGTCTGATGGATCCAGAGATGGTTTAATTAAGATGGGTAAAACCCTGGTTCTTTTTAATGCTTTTCCATACCTGTCCAGATGATGTGGCATTATTGATGATAGTGGATGTGAATGGAAAAAGGTCTTGAAAGATAGTCTGGAGTATTGTGGAAGGAATTGGATCCAGTGAGCAGGTGGTAGGATTGCATAATGAAATGTCTTGATGGGTGTCTTTGTTGGTGAGATTGGAAAACTGTGCAAGAGAAGGAGAAATGGAATCAACACTGTGTAATGTAGGAGTTGGGTTTGGAGTAAATTTCTCACAGATTTGTTTAATCTCCCCATCAAAGAAGTCAGCAAAGTCTTCAGGAGTCAGGGAGGATTGGGCAGGTGGCGCAGATGGATTGAGTAATGATGAAAAGACATTGTGAGGTTTGCGTGGGTCTTGTGCAGCAGTGTGCAACATGTTCTTTCAGAAGGCTGTCTTAGCAGAAGTCACATAAGATGAAAACGTGGATGGGAGAGCATGATTGGAGGCCCTATCTGATTCAAGTTGAGATTTCTTTCTCTTTCTCTTAGCTGGTCCGAGTTGTCTATGATTGCTTTGGCATACCTCCGAGAGCCAAGCAGCAGAACAAGAAGTTTTCTTATTTTTTGTAGACAAAGGGCAGAGGAGATCCATAGAAGCAGGGGGTGAAGAGGGGAAACTGTCACTAGCAGATTTGAGTGATAGGACGATAAGACAGAGTACATGAAGCAACAGATGAAGGAGATACAGTGTGGGGGTTTTGTTGAGTGGTGGAAGAAAATTGAGTACTAGTGTTAGATAGACGAGGTAAATTGATAGTAAAGGAAAGCAAGTGGTGGACCGAGATGTGTAGTGAAGTGGAATTAGTGCCTGTGACTAGAGATGCATGACTGAAAACAAGATCCAAGAGATTCCCTCCTTTATGAGTGGGAGAGCAGTTGTTAAAAGTTAAAGAAAAGAAGTAAAGAACAGGAAGAATGCAAGAGAACTGGAGATTGTCAGAGGGGAGAGTAAAGTCTCCCAGAAGAATGAGAAAGGTGTTGTCAGTGCTGAAAGTGCTGAGGAGTGTGCCCATGTCTTCGAGAAAATGTTCTGGGGTCCAGGAGAGTGGAAGAAGACAATGATGAGGAGGTTGATTGGAGAGCAGACCTTTACTGCATGAAGCTCAATGGAGGAACTGGTGGAGGAACTGGAGACAAAGAAACTGGTGTGAAGCACCAACTCCAAGACAGGAGTGGACTTGTACCCCACCTCTCCAAGTTACTCATGCATACACGAGAAAAGTGCTGTTGGTGTAGTGGAGTTGTGTGAGGAAATCCAGGCTTTGGTTATTGTGAGAAAATCAAGAGAGTAGTAAGAAGTAATGGCAGAGATGAAATCAGCCCTTTTCACAGCAGATTGACAGTTCCAGAGTCCTCCAGCCACCCTCGTCTGAGACTGCGACAGCAGTAGAGGGTAGGTAAAGTTGATGAGACTATGTCCTCTGGCTTGTTGGTATGATCTTCTGGTTCTAAAAGAATCGAGAACAATAACTGGTTTAAGGCACATGACTGGTATATATTCAAGACCTTTGGCTTGATAGTTCTACTTCAACAAAGCCAAGAATATTATTGAATTACCACTATCCAAAGGACTTTTTTAAAAAAAGGTCTGTGTTCAAAATATGAAGTTGTAGCAGGAGATACCTTCAATTATATACTTTCTGGGTCTCACCTCCAGTTCACACCTTAAGGAAGCTCGAAACTAGTGTTGATGAAGAACCACAGAACCGGCTAAGAATCCTATACTTAAAAATGTAAGCGACAACAACCAATTCCAATTGAGGCAAGTACAGCTATACAAAAGTCAAAATCCTACCTTACCAGAAGAGAAGAAATCCAGTATAGAACTTGAAGCACACTCTTACTGTATAGCTCCCAATAATAATAATAATAATAATAATAATAATAATAATAATAGCAATAATAATAATACTAATAATAATAACAACAATAATAATAATAATAATAATAACAACAACAACAACAATAATAATAATAATAATAATAATAATAATAATTATTATTATTATTATTATAATAAATTAAACAAACATCATCTAAAGACATTTTAAAAGCTAAAGTACTAATTCACTTTCAATTTTCAGAAACTTTAACAGACAAATTATCTAATTTTCTGTGATAGCAAATGGATTTTTTTGTTGTTTTTGTTTTTTTCCTAAACAAGGCCAAGATGCTTATCATCTTATACGACTAACAGGAATAGTTATTTCACTTTCTGCGAGCAAATTATGTCTTGGCCTTCTGCCACTTTTAAAGTGTCATTTCCAGACAGGCTTTATTAGGGCCGTCTGTGAGAAATGTGTAGGGAGAAGTTTACTGTAATACTACACTGAAAGCTGTGTAGAGATTTAAGAATAATAACAGCAGTAGTTAAACATCTAGTGATCATAAATGAATGTTATAATCAAATACAAACACTCCCCGCTTAACGTTCATTCGTTTTACGTATTTTTCGATTTTACTTTTTTTTTAATTATGTAAAATTTTGAGTTTACCATGCTCTCTGTAGTACGAGACGTACCTACGTTGTTTACAAACGACAGACTGAACGTGCCCTCCTTCCCAGTTCACTGCGTGTTACCCTTGTGTTAAGACGTCGTATCTGTGATCTTTGTGTTTACACTGTTTTGTGGACTTTTGTAACCCAAAGCAAATATGGTTGGTCAGAAGCGTAAGCCTACTAGTGATGGTGGTAATCTGAAAAAGCGGCAAGCCATCTTGTTAGATACGAAGATGGCTATTATCGAGAAAATCTATGCTGGTGAAAAACATGCGACTGTTGCACGTTTCTTCCAAATGGTTCCGTCTACCATCGGAACCATTTACAAACAGAAAGATCGTATCACAGAGAATGTTAAAGGTTATATTTCATACTGTATTTGATATTTGATGAGTGAATTCGATTAAAATTTATCTATTTGAAATTATTTTGCTTGAATTTAATTTATTTGAAATTAATTTTGATATTATTTGATACATTTTATATTATTTTACAATGTTATGTTTATAATAATTGATTTAGGGGTGTTTTATGAGATACAGTAATGGTATTTATGGATGTGTATTACAGTATGAACGTCATACGTCACTGGAACATACAGTAACAACTTACGTTTTTTTTTCACCTTACGTTCGGCCGTCCGGAACCTAACTAAAGCGTAAGTCGGGGAGCGACTGTATCAATGAAAAACTAACAAACAATTAATAATAATAAAAATGTCTCCACTAAATTGACGTTAACTGTCCTGATCATATGTAAAGAAAGCATCTCGCTTGTAAAAAGATAAGGTCTATCTAAAGTCTATCTTTTTATGGCTCAATTTTATGTAAATTTGAGATAATCCTTCCGATCACCTCCATGAATTAAAACAGTTTAAAGATTGAAAAAAAGAAATCCATTTCCTAACAATCAGACATACATCTGGTCGGCCTTCTAAAGAGCTTATGTAATGTTGATACTAGCTCTGATGCTCCATCAGGAGCGCTAGCATGTAAAATTCTTGCCATTGTCATGTAATAATGTAATAATGCAATAGTAAGTGAACATAGTGTTCCACCAACTTTTACTGCTCTGACACTGTGTGTGTGTGTGTGTGTGTGTGTGTGTGTGTGTGTGTGTGTGTGTGTGTGTTGCTGTTTGGCAGATATTATCAGTCATTCCTTCGGCACTTAATATTAACTTGTGTTCCTCTTAAACCATAATTATAAATAATTGTAATTCCCATAATTGTATTCCCAGCTGACTCCAGGCAAAGGCAAGGTACACCCTGAACTGCTCAAAGGAGCACTGCAGCATTACAGGTCTGAAACAGACAATATCCTTCTTTTTTCTTTCGGCTGTTCCCTTCAGGGGTCGCCACAGCAAATGATCTGCCTCCATCTCTCCCTATCCTCTGCATCTTCTACTCTTACTCCAACGACCTTCATGTCCGCCTTCACCACATCCATGAATCTTCTCTTTGGTCTTCCTCTGGGCCTTCTGCCTGGTAGTTCCAACCTCAGCATCCTACTACCAATATACTCACTATCCCTCCTCTGTACATGTCCAAACCATCTCAATCTAGCCTCCCTGACTTTGTCTCCAAAACATCTAACATGTGCTGTCCCTCTGATGTACTCATTTCTGATCCTATCCATCCTCGTTACTCCCAAAGAGAACCTCAACATTTTCATCTCTGCTACCTCCAACTCTGATTCCTGTCTTTTCCCCAGAGCCACTGTTTCTAAACCATACAACATGGCTGGCCTCATCACCGTCTTGTACACTTTTCCCTTCATTCTTGCCGATACCCTCCTATCACACATCACACCGGACACTTTTCTCCAACCATTCCAACCAGCCTGCACACGCTTCTTCACCTCTTTTCCACACTCTCCATTGCTCTGGATTGTTGAGCCTAAGTACTTAAAATCCTCCACCTTCTTTATCTCTGCCCCCTGTAACCTCACCGTTCCTCTTGGGTCCTTGTCGTTCACACACATGTATTCCGTCTTACTGAGACTAACCTTCATTCGCCTCCTTTCCAGGGCATACCTCCACCTCTCTAGATTTTCCTCCACTTGTTCTCTGCTCTCACTACAGATCACGATGTCATCTGCAAACATCATAGTCCAGAAACAGACAATATCCAATTACCCTAATGTTCATATCTTTGGATTGTGGGTGGAAACCAGCATACCCGGAGGAAGTCAATGCGAGCACTGTAAGAACATTCAAACTCCAGAGAGAAACCCCCTTGCCGTGTCTGGGACTTGAACCCAGAACCATTCTGCTGTAAGGTGGAAGAGCTAAACAGTATGCCACTCTAATTAGTACTAATCACTAATCACAGTACAATAGCTGTAGAGCTAAACAATCTGAATTGTATTCACAGGATCACTCATGACCCATTCATCTTCATTCTGAGGTGATTATCATATTACTAGATAAAGTAATACCCTTCAATATGTAAAAATAAAACATAATCTTGGGCAGTGGTGGCCTGGTGGTTAAAGGTGCTGGATCACTGATCCTAAAGTTGGGGTTTCAAGCCCCACTCTCCACGGGTTGTCACTGTCCCCCCCCAGGTGCAACTGAATGGGTTATCAAAGGCCGGCCATGTCTCTCACTGTCTGTGGTGTAGGGCATGTAAAAGAACCATTACTGACTTTCGACAAGAGTAGGCTGCAAAGCCGTCTGCGTGTTTCCATCCTGCAATGACCTGGCGAGCTCTCCAGGGTGCACTCTGCCCTTGCTGGGATCCGCGCCAGCCTCACAATTACCCAAATTAGGATTAAGTGGTTACAAAAAATGAATGCATGAATAAAACGTAATCCTGCTACAAATTGCTAGTTTAATGTGGTTATGTTCACAAACTCAGAGGGGACGAGTGAATGGAAGATACTTTGATAGGCCGGATGTCACCTCAACCGAAGTCTTCCGAGATCAAATAAATAAATAAAAATCTCTTAGTGGTTAAAACAAGCAAAGCAACAACAAATTTGCTCCGGAAGATTTAGCTAACAATAATAGACTATGAAAATAGTTATCTCATACAAATGATAAGGTTTTGAATAATAGGAACTCTTCTGTACTTGACAAATCCTTCCCTCTTTTTAATTTATAATCTTTAGTAGGAGTATTGTGGGCAGTAGTGGCCTGGTGATAAAGGTGCTGGATCGCTGATCCTGAGGTTGGGGGTTTGAGTCCCAACAAGGTTGTAGACAAGGTTGTCACTGTCCCCCCAGTGCAGCTAACTGGGTTATCAAAGGCGGGCCATGTCTCTCACTGTCTATGGTGAGAGCTTCATGTAAAAGAACCATTGCTGACTTTCGTCAAGAGTAGCTGCAAAGCCGTCAGCGTATTTGTGTCCCTTGCTAAACGGTTGTGTCAGGAAGGGCATCCGACGTAAAAACCTATGCTAAATCAAACATGCGAATCATTCCCTGTGGTGACTCCTGAAAACGGGAAAAAGCCGAAAGGAAATCTCATCTTTTGTAGGAGTATTGTGGTATGATTAATTAGTATTATTTATTGATTTCAGTTCATCATAAGTTCATTTTCTGTAACCGCGTCATCCTAATTAGGGTCGCGGGGAGGCTGGTGCCCATCCCAGCCAACTCAGGGCGAGGGCAGAGTACACCCTGGACAGCTCGCCAGGCCATCGCAGGGCAGAAACACGCTGACGGCTTTGCAGCCTTCTCTTGTCGAAAGTCAGCAATGGTTCTTTTACATGCCTCACACCATAGACAGTGAGAGACATGGCCGGCCTTTGATAACCCAGTTAGCTGCACTGGGAGGACAGTGACAACCTTGTGGAGAGTGGGACTCGAACCCCCAACCTTTGGATCAGTGATCCGGCGCCTTATACCACTAGACCACCACTGCCCCCTATTTATTGATTTATTAGGTGAATTAGTGAACCTTTGAGGCAGCCGTGCCCTAATGGTTAGGGAAGCGGGTTTGGGCCCAAGAGGTTACTGGTTCAATTTCTGGCTCAGCAGGAAAAATATGTCTGTGTGTGCAAAGCACCTCACCCCATCTGCTGTCTGGGCGCCACCATGTCTGTGTGGCATCCCACTGCTCCAAGAATGTGTGTGCTCACTGTTTTTTGTGTGTGGATGGATTGGGGTGGATTAAACGCAAACCCAAGTTTCTCTTCAGGGATTAATACAGTGTATCACACGAAATATGTTACAAGATGGCTTGCCTGCCACTGCTCTGAGACACACAGCGGTACTCTTTTCTGGCTTTAATAATTAGGAGGTCATATTGTTTGAATTATGTATTCTGTTCTGCATTGACTTTGAACAGAAATATGCAGTTTCATTATTTAATGTCTTGAACTTGCAAGTTACTTCAACTGGGCTGAGATGAGTATGAGTACTGTATAATGGTCTGGGATTTGGAGCATCACCAAAAATTAATCTTAACTGGGAGTTATGAAGAAATTTTTGTTCAGGACCCAGAAGACACTAAGTTCTGACCTGCAGAATTTTTTTTTTTTGTATTTTAACAATATTACATTATGTTTTAAGGAACCATTAAAGACTTGCTTCACAAGTGTTTCCAAAGATTTCAGTAAAAACTAACATCAGAACTGAACAGGATCCAGAGCATCAAAAGCACAAGTAAACTAGTCAATGCTTAAGTCTCCCTGACCACTAGGGTGCCCCAGAAACCTTTTTCTAAACTGTATTATTTTTAATGCTTTCTTCTTTTCCTTTGGGCGGCTCCCTTTCTCAGGGGTCACCACAATGAATCATCTGCCTCCATCTTCATGAAAGTCATATTAATGATTCGCATGTTTGATTTGGCATAGATTTTTATGTCGGATGCCCTTCCTGGCACAACCCTTAGCAAGGGGCAGAAACACGCTGATGGCTTTGCAGCTCCTCTTGACGAAAGTCAGCAATGGTTCTTTTACATGAAGCTCTCTCTCATAGACAGTGAGAGACATGGCCGGCCTTTGATAACCCAGTTAGCTGCACTGGGGGGACAGTGACAACCTTATGGAGAGTGTGGGACTGAAACCCCCAACCTTAGGAGGACCTTTCTACCACCAGGCCACCATTGCCCCTTTTATTTTTAATGCCTGTGATAACAAATAGCAAAAGTATAAAGCACATTTTGTTAACAGTGGAATCCTTTTGTAGTCATTGCTTTTTTTTTTTTTTTTTTTGTCAAAGATCAGTGGATTTTTTTTGTTTGTTTGTTCTGTTTTACGTAATATTATTTATAGTTTGTTTAGTGCTGAAGAACTTTAGCATGTCCATCTCACAAGAAGGTCCTGGGTTTGAGTCTTGGGCTTGGGTGTTTCTATATTCTTCCTGTGCTTGTGTGGGTTTCCTCAGGGGCCTCTGGTTTTCTCTGACTGTCCAAAGACATGCACATTAGGCATGTTGGCTGCTCCAAATTGCCCTGTCTTTTAGCCCTGCAATGATCTGCTGAGATGATTGGAGTGTACCTCATTTTAGGCTCCAGTCTCCCCATGACCCTAATAGGATTAAGCATTTTGGCAAATGAGTGAGTTAATCTAGCCTGTTTTTTTCATAAAGTGTAACAGATTTGACATCACAGATCATCTAATAGCTATTGAATTCAAAACCACCATCATCATAGTTTTATTAAGACGGGTCCGCAAACAGAATCTTGCATAGGGCCCCCCAAGAAGCCTGACAGGGCCTGTTAATATTTGTAGCAATTTATGTAAAGAATTGATGAAAAGCTGGCAACCTACACATCTCTCAGCTTCTGCTGGATCAATTTTCATGTTGAATGTAACAATCCTGGGAAAATGACAGAGTCGCACTATTCAGAACCTGCAATCTTCAGTTTGCATTTTATGACTTCATCACATAGACATGTCTCAGAAAATATTTTACACTATTTTTGAGTCCAACTTAAATTTTAAAGGATGAAAAAACATTATACAATATTTTTATGCAAAATCGGAAGTCTTTTACATCAACCCTATCAAATAGGTACTTTAAATATGTGTATTATAAACAATTTCCATCCCTGTCTGTGCTCATAATCTAAACAGCAGACTGTATATGATGATACCAGCTGTTCATTTGCTCATTTTCTGTACCCGCTTAATCCTAATTTGGGTAGTGGGGAGGCTGGCGCCCATCCCAGCCAACTTCGGGCGAGGCAAGAGTACACCCAAGACAGCTCGCCAGGCCATCGCAGGGCGGAAACACGCTGATGGCTTTGCAGCCTACTCTTGTCGAAAGTCAGCAATGGTTCTTTTACATGCCTCACACCATAGACAGTGAGAGACATGGCCGGCCTTTGATAACCCAGTTAGCTCCACTGGGGGGCTGTTCATATGCCATGAATAGAAATCTTTTGCCATGCAATCCCACAATGCTTTGCATGGTAGAATAGTAAGTGAACCTGGTGCTTTCACTACTCAATATTCAACTAACTTACTGTGTTTCTGTTCTTTCTTTTCCTTTTGGCTGTTCCTTTCAGGGGTCGCCACAGCAAATCATCTGCCTCCTTCTTACCCTATCCTCTGCATCTTCTTCTCTTACACCAAAGACCTTCATGTCCTCCTTCACCACTTCCATAAATATCCTTATTGGTCTTCCTCTAAACCTTCTGCCTGGTATTTCCAACCTCAGCATCCTAATACCAATATACTACAGGGATCCCTCACTTTCCGTAGTAAATTGGGACCGAGATCCCCCACAACCACCGAATTCCATGAAGTAGGACCAACAACCCCCCCCACTGATGTACAGCATACGTACATGTATATGTGTATATAATATCAATAAATAAATATTCAATGCTATAAATGCTTATAATAATCAAACATTAAAAAAACAATGCATGAGATGTAAATAAAATATAAATACACACACATACAGATGCACTGAGATGCGCACTTCACATAAAAATGTAAGTATGTAGTTTTGATGGGAGGTTTTGGGGTTTTTTTTTGTTTGTTTGTTTGTTTTTGCATAATTGGCCTTGTTTTGTGGCATTTTCCTTAACTTTCCCCCTATTCTTCCTTAATTTCCTTATTTTTTAATTCGAAGAATGTTTAAAAAAAACAAAACAAAAAAAAAACAATGCATTGAAGCCGACTGAATTGAAGCCCGAAGTAGCGAAGGATCCCTGTATTCACGATCCCTCCTCTGTACATGTCCAAACCATCTCAATCTAGCCTCTCTGACTTTGTCTCCAAAACATCTTACATGCGCTGTCCCGCTGATGAACTCATTCATGATCCTATCCATCCTCGTTACTCCCAAAGAGAACCTCAACATTTTCATCTCTGCTACTTCCAGCTCTGCTTCCTATCTTTTCCCCAGCGCCACTGTTTCTAAACCATACAACATTGCAGGCCTCATCACCGTCCACTTTTCCTTTCATTCTTGTTGATACCTTCCTATCACACATAACACCGGACACTTTTTTCCAACCATTCCCACCTGCCTGCACTCGCTTCTTCACCTCTTTTCCACACTCTCCATTGCTCTGGATTGTTGAGCCTAAGTACTTGAAATCATCCACCTTCTTTATCTCTGCTCCCTGTGACCTCATTGTTCCTCTTGTGTCCTTCTCATTCACACACATGTTTTCTGTCTTACTGAGACTAACCTTCATCCCTCTTTTTTTCAGTGCATACCTCCACCTCTCTAGATTTTCCTCCACTTGTTCTCTGCTCTCAGTACAGATCACAATGTCATCTGAAAACATCATAGTCCATGGAGATTCTTGTCTAACCTCATCTGTCAGCCTGTCCATCACCATAGCAAACAAGAAGGGGCTCAGAGCTGATCCTTGATGCAGTCCCACCTCCACCTTGAACTCTTCTGTCACACCGACAGCACACCTCACCACTGTCTTACATCTCTCATACATGTCCTGCACCACTCTAACATACTTCTCTGCCACTCCAGACTTCCTCATGCAGTATCACAGTTCCTCACTTGGCACCCTATCATATGCTTTCTCCAGATCCACAAAGGCACAATGCGGCTCCCTCTGACCTTCTCTGTACTTCACTATTAACATCCTCAAAGCAAACACTGCATCTGTAGTGCTCTGAAACCAAACTGTTGGCATGAAACCAAACTGTTGTTCACAAATGCTGACCTCTGCCCTTTGTCTAGCTTCCACTATTCTTTCCCATAACTTTATCGTATCATCAACTTTATCCCTCTGTCATTACCGCAACTCTGCATGTCTCCCTTGTTCTTAAAAATGGGCACCATCACACTTTTCCTCCTGCATCTACTCACTCTCTAAGACCTTGTTGAATTTTCTTGTCAAAAAGTGTACTGCTACCTCTTCTGGACACTTCCATACCTCCACCCGTATGTCATCAGGACCAACTGCCTTTCCACTCTTCATCCTCTTCAATGTGCTCCTGATTTCACCCTTACTAATCTTTGCTACTTCCTGGTCCTCAACAATCATCTCTTCAACTCTTTGTTTTGTCTCATTTTCCTAATTCATCAGCTTACTGTGTTTCTGTTGTTGATTGGTTAATGTGCCATGGGTCATTCTTTCAGCAGTTAGTGTTCACTTAAGTTCCTTTTAAACCACAACTGTAAATAGTTCATGGAGTTAAAAGTATGATTACCAGTTCAAATTGCCAAAAATGATTTAATCATAAATATCATGAAATGGAATAAAACGTTTATACCAAGTTGTATAACAGTTGATGAAACATTTTCCTCCTTCCTTACCAGAGCTAGTAATATTTGTTAATGTGGTGTTCTGATGTTATCTGCACTTCATCGACAAAATACAGTTGTTGGCATACACATAACACACTTGGCAAGAAGATGGGTACAATACAACAAACATGGAAAAAACAACACCCACACAGCCCACCACACAAAGCATTTTATGCCAAAAAAAAAAGATGGAAAGACCCCTTTTCCCTCTTTGCTCTTGGAAACGGACTGTGTCTTTAAGCATCTCTTGAGTTATAGGAGAATCTATAGCAAGAGCAAAGATGGATGTTTGGTTCTAATGGGAGACATAATGGAAGTGTTTCCAGGCTCTTGTACAATCGTAGCTGGTATGAAACAGTTCCCTTGATCTTTGACTCCATGTAAATGGGGTGGCTTGTAAACACTGAGGATTTTCTACTTCACAAAAAAAATCACAATAGTTCATTTATTGAACAGAATTGCATGTTCATTTGATAGTGTGTTTTAATTTATATCATGTTGAAGAATACAATCATTTATTGTTTTATTTTCTAATTTGAAATATCCATTATTATGGTCGCATGAAGCTGGAGCCCATCCCTGATGACTCCGGGCAAAGGGTAGCTGCACCCTAAACAGTTTGCCAGACCATTACAGGACACACACACACACACACACACACACACACTAATTTACATTTACACTCACACTGAGGGGCAAACTGGAACAGCCAAGTAGCCTTATATGCACATTTTTGGTCTACGGGAAGAAACTGGAGTACCCAGAGGAAATCCACACACTGAGGAGAACATGAATAGTTTGTTTGCAATAACAGATGAGTCCTATTGTTTTAATTATGAGTGAAAAATGTTTTTTCAGAAGCTTAAAACCTAAAAACAAACAAGAAAACCTACTAAAAAAATTTTTTTCCCCTCATAACTAAAGCAATTGGACTTAGATTCACATGCAAGCTCTGCAAAGAATCACTCCTACTTCGTACAAGGCTCGAACCCAGGGCACTTTTACTGTGAAGTTATTATTGCCACTGTCCTGCCCCATGTAAAAATCCTAAATCAGAAATACAGTGACACAGTTGGGGAAACAATTTTAAAAAGCAAGTCTACTCAACTTGCTAGAGTTTTTACATTATAATACAGTTAACAAAAATAATCAAGAAAAATAATAAAATTAATAAATTAAAGTTAAAAAAAAATACAGACATAAACAGCAGCTTGACACTGATGATACTGCTTGATGTCAAATAAAGCCAATTAGAGTTTTCCATATTTCTTCAAATTTTCTTGCTCATCCTCACATGTCAGTCTTTCCAGTGCCTCACAGAATATCATCTACCTCACCTACACACCAGTCCGCACATTCTTTTAAATGTCTGGGCTCTTTAAGTCCACTTTATTTACAGTACAGTATATAATATTTGTAATGTACAGTATGTAATATTTGTCCTCAGGGTGCATTTCCTTTTCTGGTCACTGCGTGGAGCTGTTGTATAAGTTATAACAACTAATCTGAGTGCACAGCAGTCGCTAATCAACAGGTAACAGCATAATAACTCCTCAGATATAGTATTCCTGATAGAACTACACAGCGCTTGCAAAAAGATTGAAATTTAAAAGAAATAATGGACTACAAAGATCAGTAATATATTGTTATAGTGCTAGTTTTCTATTCCAATTTGTTGTTGGAGTCTTTCTGTTGCAGTGGTGGCCCGGTGGTAAAGGGCGCTGAATGGCTGATCCTAAAGTTGGGGGTTTGAGTCCCACTCTCCACAAGGTTGTCACTGTCCCCCCAGTGCAGCTTACTGGGTTATCAAAGGCCGGCCATGTCTCTCACTGTCTATGGTGAGAGGTTCATGTAAAAGAACCATTGCTGACTTTCGTAAAGAGGAGCTGCAAAGCCGTCAGTGTGTTTCTGCCCCTTGCTACAGGGTTGTGTCAGGAAGGGCATCCCATGTAAAAACCTCTGCCAAATCAAACATGCGAATCATTCACTGTGGCAACCCGTGATAAAGGGAAAAAGCAGAAAGGAAAATAACAGAAGAAGTTGGGGTTTTCCAGGAGGTTATTATGCTGTAGGTTAACAGGAGTTATGGTATTCCAGTTGTTTGTTAAATGATTGTTGTGGTGTTCTAGGTGGTTGCTAGTATTTTTGGGGTATTCCAGATGGTTGCAGAGTGTTGAATGTTTGTTAATATGGTACCGCCAGGGATTAAAATATACCTGTTGTTCTGTGTCCTTAGTTATTGCTACAAGGTTTATGTTTTATTCCGTAGCAATGTTAAGGCCTTTTTTTATTTAGTGCTCAAAAAATTAATTTTGGTTTTAGGAATTTGATAATAAGGAGGCTTTTGGGTTTAGAAATTTAGTACTCACAAGACCGATCAAGCTTATCTCAGCTGACACTGGGTAAAGGCAAGGAACACTCCGAACAGCTTGCCAGACCATGCAAGGAAACAAACACACACACACACACACACACACACACACACACGCACACACACATACAATGATTCACACTCACAGAGCTTAACATTTATGTCTTTGGACTGTAGAAGGAAACCGGAGTACCCAGAGGAAAGCCACATAGGCACTGCCCAGGACCTGGTAACCTCTAATCCATCACATCAGCACTTTACTGCCCAATTTGTATACATATAGTGTATGTTATACATTGTTTGAGTCTGTATGTGTATATTTGTGTTCCTCTTACTAAATACAAAAAAAGCTAAATGCAAAAATGTGCAACAGTGGTCTCAAGGTTTCTTCTGATTAATGTTTCTAGGGAATATTAGATTCACTTCGATCAAATTTGTATAAAAAATATATGCTCTCCAGTGCAGCCCGCCAATGAAGGTGTTTGTGGCATGAAAGTTTACGACCTTCAACTTCAGAATATAAATTTATAGCATGTTTGTTACTAAGCATGCAACGATCCCTTTGTTGTCTTTTTGATGTAATACAGATATCCGTGCCAGTAATTCCGTTTTATTTGTATAGTGTTTTTTTTTTTTTTACAATTGAAATTGTTGCAAAGCAGCTGTACACAGTAAAGTAGGAGTTTAAAAAATATAAAAGAGTTTAAACATTTTCTACAACTCCAACAAATCCCGAATGAGAGTAGTAATAAAAAGTGATTTGAAATTTAACTGGGAGTCAGTGTAGTGTAAATAAGATTCGGGTGATCTCCTATACCTGCTGATTCTAGAAAGGACTCTCATTGCTGCATTCTGGACTAATCGGAGCTTGTATATGCATCTATTAGAACTTCCAGACAGTAACGCATTACAATAATCTGACCTTGAAGTAACAAAAGCATGAATAAATAAATGAATACAGTGACATCATATTTCTTATTTTAGCAATAGTCCTGAGATGAAAGAAGGCTACCTGAGTAATATTGTCTACATGAGCTTCAAATTAAAGACCAGCGTCAATAATCACTCCAAGGTCCTTTACTGCTACACAAAATGAAACTGAAACACCATCTAAACTTAGTATATACTCAAAAAACGTATTTCTAACTGCCTGAATTCTGAGTACAAGTACTTCTGTCTTATCAGAGTTTAATAAGAGGAAGTAAGTAAGCATCCAGTGTCGAAGGTCCTTTACACATTTTTCAACTTCAGTAAGCTGATGTCTGGCTTTGCTGAAATATGTAACTGTGTATAATCAGCATAACAATGGATGCATGTATAGAGATAAAAGCAATGGACCAAGGACAGAACCTAGTGGAACACCAAACTTAACATTAGAATACACAGAGAATTCACCATTTATATCTACAAACTGATAATGGTCAGTTAAATAAGCTTTAAACCAGAAGAGGGCTGTTCACTTAACTCCAACAACTTTTCCTAATCTTTCAAGCAGAATTGTATGATCAGTAGTGTCAAAGGCTGCACTCAGGTCAAGTAACACAAGCAGGGAAACACAGCCATGGTCATTTACCACCTTAATGAGTGCTGTCTCTGTGCTATGAAGAGGCCTAAATGCTGACTGATACATTTTGTGAATGTTTTTTCTACAAAGATATGAACATAACTGCTGTTGT
Source organism: Plotosus lineatus (assembly GCA_024760905.1). Taxonomy (NCBI): domain Eukaryota; kingdom Metazoa; phylum Chordata; class Actinopteri; order Siluriformes; family Plotosidae; genus Plotosus; species Plotosus lineatus. Next base: position 51,425,965 of record CM045733.1, read on the forward strand.
GCAGCTTTTTCTAAAATCTTAGAGATGAAAGGGAGGTTTGATATTGGTCTATAGTTGGACAATTGATATGGGTCAAGATCCATTTTTTAAGCAGAGTTCTGATAACTGCCAGTTTAAAGGATTTAGGAATATAACAAGTGCGAAGGGAATAATTTATTGCATATACAGTTGACAGTCAATATAAAGTCAGCACTGATATTTGCAAGCTTATGCTGTCATGATGAGGTCACACTCTTCAATGTCAAAGAGATAATTACGACCTAGAATAGATGTTAAATTTAAATAAGACAGGTTCCACCTGCACCAGTAGCATCTAATATAGATCAACTGTTTTTATGGACTTCAAGGTGTGGTGATCTGTCCAAGAGACTAATCAGTTTTTTATTTGTTTATTCTTTATTTGAAAATAAATTTTAACTGTATGAACAATTCGTTGGAACATGTCATCTTTATCTGTAGGCACTAAAAATGTTTTGTTTGTTTTTTTTTTTTTAAGAAAATCGACATTTCCTATGTATTGATTTTTTTTTTTTCCCACATGATGGTACAAGATATGGGCGGTACGGTGACATAGTGGTTAGCATGTCTGCCTCACTGCAAGAAGGTGATGGGTTTGAGTCTCAGGCTTGATGAAGACGTAAAGTTTGTGTGGTTTTCTTCCTGGTACATCATCTGTTTCCGCCCACAGTCCAAAGACACACACATTAGCCTAATTGGGTGTTCCAAGCTTTCCCCAGGTGGAAGTGTGAGTGTGAATGGTTTCATATATATTTGGCCCTATGATGGTCTGGTGAGGTGTTTAGGGTGTATACCACTTTCGCTTAGTGTTAATTGAGATGGGCTTCAGCCTCCCTGCAACCCAAGTAGGATTGAGCATTTTGGCAAATGAGCGAATGAAGAGGCACAAGATCTGGGTTTTATGAGCCAGCATCTCACATTACCAGTACTGTATATATAAACATGCCAGCATTCTGGTCCAACGTTCAGTATCACATCAGTGCATACTTAAAAACAGTATTCATTATATTATATAGTTATCTACTTTAATCTCTTTGTTTTCATTTGCAACACAATTCCAAAAAAATTGGGCGTGCAAAACATCAGACAGTCATGACCAAAAACAGTGCAATATTTCAGTAGAAAGTACAACAAACTACTTAAGAGAGATAATAATACGGTATAAGAAAGCTCACTGTTCGCAGCATTAATGAGGATCATATAAGCTGTTCGTCTATAAGAGGGTGAAGGAGAAAATTAATCACAGGGACATGTATACACAGACTGAAGTAATCACATCACTGGATGTAACAATTCTACATCATCCTTATCCTCATGCTGTATAATTTATAAAACGGGTTTGCTCAACTTCGCAGACGTTATGTGGGCAGTTCATGCTGATTCAGCTCTTGTTGTCCTGTTGACTGCATTTATGTGTCATGCTAGCAGCAGTGGAGAGAAAGTATCCCAAGAAAATGCTTGCGTGAGTTATCTCTGGGTACTTTGGTTTCCTCCCACAATCTAAAAGCATGTACATTAGGTTAATTGGCTGTTCCAAATTGCATCTAGGTGTGAGTGTAATGTGTGTGTGTGTGTGTGTGTGTGTGTGTGTGTGTGTGTGTGTTGGTCTGATGAGTTCTGTAGGGTGAGCCCCACCTGTGCTATACGTAATAGGATTTAAGCTGGGTTTACCATGGGCCATGATGTCCACCTTCTCTGTGATTTGGAAGAATTGTGATGAGCGAGGGACGGTTGTGGGATCGAATCGTGATGATCTTGAGGGCACTTGGTGAATTTGTGATGATTCTTACGATTTGACAGCAACCATGATATAATGAGTCGAGTAGAGCACCGTAGAGTTTAATAGACCTTGGCATAACAGACTTTGATGCTCTGTCATAGGGGATCTTGTTGAACCTGGAAAACAATTCCTTCAAGTCTCTTGGATGCACCGTTTCTTTTTATATCCCATCATACTCCAAGCATGCTGATAAATAACCCAGGTTAAGCACTTTGACAGATGAATGAATGAATGAATACTGGAATAGAAAAACCCACAAACAACTTGAAACTTTGCCAGAATGCACACATTATGTTTCTGTATGTTGTATTTTTTTCATAGTTTTGTGTTGTGTTGGGGCAGTGGTGGTCTAGTGGTATAGGGCGCTGGATTGCTGATCCAAAGGTTGGGGGTTCGAGTCCCACTCTGCACAAGGTTGTCCCCCCCCCAGTGGAGCTAACTGAGTTATCAAAGGCCGGCCATGTCTCTCACTGTCTATGGTGAGAGGCATGTAAAAGAACCATTGCTGACTTTCGACAAGAGTAGGCTGCAAAGCCGTCAGCTTGTTTCCGCCCTGCGATGGCCTGGCGAGCTCTCCAGGGTGTACTCTGCCCTCGCCCGAAGTTGGCTGGGATGGGCACCAGCCTCCCCGTGACCCAAATTAGGATTAAGCGGGTACAGAAAATGAACTGAACTGAACTGTGTTGTGTTGTAAAATTTCTTTTTTTCTGTCAATTATTTGAGGTCGCTGAAAAATAATTAGGAATACAGTGGTATCTCACTTTACGAAAGTCTCGCCAAACGAAAAATTTCCTAAAATTTTTGTCTCTGGATACGAAACAAGTTCATGTTATGAAAGCATCATCTTAAAAATTCTAATGCACCATTCAAACATTAAAACGCGCCATTCAAACAATGCACGAGCTGTTCTTCCATCAATGACGTTCAAACATCCAGCCCCGGCTGGCCTCCCATTGGCTAGGAGGGATGACACAGCTCCCACTTACTGGCTATCTCCCAACATCCCGCCCCACTGGCTTCCCATTGGCTAGGAGGGATGACGCAATGCAGCTCCTTCCCAGCTACCATAATGCTTTGCGTATAAAGGACAGAGCTACTGTTGTTTCATGTTTTATTTCTTGACTCAGGCTTTTAACCTTCCATAAACATTTGTAAGATTATAACTCTGCTAAGAAGACATGTAAAATGCAGTTCAATTTACAAAAAATGCAAGTTACGAAAAAGACTCTGGAACGGATTCATTTTGTAAGGTCAGGTACCACTGTACCTGTTTACCTGCTGGGGCAGTACTGGTCCAGTGGTAGGATGCTGAACTACTGATCTGTTGTAAAGAGCAAGCTGCATAGACATCAGCGTGTTTCTTCCCTGCGATAGTCTGGCGAGCTGTCCAGGGTGTACTCTGCCCTCGCCAGCCTCCCCACTACCCTAATTAGCATTAAGTGGTTACAGAAAATTAATAAAAGCTGTGGCCTAATGGTTAATAAAGTGGCTTTAAGACCAAAAGATTGCTTGCTCAATTTCCAAAACCAGCAGGAAAAAAATGCATGATGGTGGGGGAGTGAGCTGCATCCTCCCTTCCTCCACACTCATCATGGCTGAAGTGCCCCTGAGCAAGGCACCTATCCCTCAACTACTCTCCACGCTGCCCAGTATGTGGCATCCCACCGCTCTAAGTGTGTGTGTGTGTGTGTGTGTGTGTGTGTGTGTGTGTGTGTGTGTGTGTGTGCTCACTTTGGATTGGATAAATTCAGAGGCAATATTTTACTTTGCAGGAAATTTTTGTATTTCTAACAAAGTGGCAATAAAATATAGAACTGTCACAAACACTGTTTTGTGTTATTTTTTTTAAAAAATGTAACTAAATAATGTAAGTAGGCTGCATAGCCATCAGCGTGTTTCTGCCCTGCAATGGGCTGACGAGCTGTCCTGGGTGTATTCTGCCCTCGACAAAAGTCGGATGAGATGGGTGCCAGCCTCGCCGTGACCCTAATTAAGCTGTTCAGAAAATGAATGAACGAATAATGACATGTAGTAGATACAAATATCTTGCCATACAGTTGGCAGTCATTGTATGAAAATCAATTATCTCTCTGGCTATATAATGATTAACATTTGCTTTTTCTTAAAATAATACACAACAAATAAAACAGAAAGACAATACTGACCCCAACTAGGGCTTTTTTCCTAAATGAAGCGTTAAGTTTCCTTTGACATTCTGAATGGTACACTCATTGACTAAGAAGGTATGTTATACTAACATCAGTCAGTTTTTATGTCATATTAATGCATGTGTGATCCATCATCATCCAGAGCGGGTGACCCAGTCAGCTCCAGTGTGGTTCTGTAGTAAAATAAGCCTGGCATCAGCCATATCGGAAACCTTTACTGCCTGGTTTGCATGCTTGCCCCCTTTAAAATGTAAATTTCATGTAAAGTAATGATGATGAGAATATTTCCACAGTTGGATGAGAGCATGTCTGACTGGGTTTATGGTTTATATGGCATCCGTCGAACTCTGCTGAATCTGCATGTATTTGAATTTGTGGGAAAACTTGACCACCATGTTCAGAGTTGGTATCAACAGTACTTTCCATAAGCACATTTCATTTAGAAAAACATTCATTACATGCTTCATCTTTGTGTGCACATTATTGGCTCTGTACTATAGTTTATCTATCCATTATCATCAAAAATAAAGAGCATTTCACAACACTCACTGATTAGTTGATAAATGATTACTTTATTTACTTATATAATTTCTGAGGAACACATTTATTATATATATTTATATATTTATATAAAACACAAAACAGTAATTGATCTTCCAGCTATTCGTTTTAAGTGTAATTGACTTTTCCAGCCTCTTATGGCTACCTGTCCCAACTTATTTGTGATTTATTGACACCATGAAATTTAAAATCAACACATTTGTCCCTTAAAATGATACAGTTTCTCAGTTTAAACTTTTGACCCTGTCATCTATGTTCTATTCAGAATAAAATATTGAAATTTGGTAGTTCCACATTGTTGCATTCAGTTTTTATTCACAATTTGTATAGTGTTCCAACTTTTTTGGAATCTGGTTTTTATACACACACACATATATATATATATATATATATATATATATATATATATATATATATATATATATATATATATATATATATATATAAATATAAAGAGAAATGGAGTCAGAGTCATCTTGAAGGAGGAGTTTGTCAGGAATGTTCTAAAAGTGAAAAGAGTGTCAGACAGAGTGATGAATCTCAAGTTAGAAATTGAAGGTGTAATGCTCAATGTTGTTAGTGCTTCTGCCCCACAGGCAGGATGTGAGCTAGAAGAGAAGGAGAGATTCTGGAGTGAGTTAGATGAAGTGATGCAGAGTACCCCCAGAGGTGAAAGAGTGGTCATTGGTGCAGACTTCAATGGACATGTTGGTGCAGGCAACAGAGGGGACGAGGAAGTGATGGGCAGGTTTGGTATCCAGGACAGGAACGCAGAAGGACAGATGTTGATAGATTTTGCAAAAAGGATGGAAATGGCTGTGGTGAATACTTTCTTTGAGAAGAAACAGGAGCATAGGGTGACTTATAAAAGCGGAGGTAGGCGCACACAGGTAGACTACATCTTGTGTAGGCGATGTAATTTGAAGGAAGTCAGTGACTGCAAAGTCATCGTGGGTGAGAGTGTTGCCAAACAGCATAGGATGGTGGTGTGCAGGATGACTCTGATGGTGAGAAAGGTGAAAAGGCAAAGGCAGAGCAGAAGACAAAGTGGTGGAAGCTGAAAAAGGAAGAGTGTCGTGTTGTCTTCAAGGAGGAGTTGAAACAGGCTTTGGGTGGCCAGGAAGTGCTTCCAAATGACTGGACAACCACAACAAATGTGATCAGGGACACAGGTAGGAGAGTACTTGGTGTGTCCTCTGGAAGGAAAGTAGATAAGGAGACTTGGTGGTGGAATGAGGAAGTGCAGGAGTGTGTACAAAGGAAAAGGTTAGCCAAGAAGAAGTGGGACATTGAGAGGACCGAAGAGAGTAAACAGGAGTACAGGGAGACACAGCGTAAGGCGAAAGTAGCAGTGGCTAAGGCCAAACAGAGGGCGTATGATGACTTGTATGATAGGTTGGATAGTAAAGAGGAGAAAATGATCTATACAGGTTGGCACAGCAGAGAAATAGAGATGGGAAGGACGTGCAGCAAGTTAGATTGATAAAGGACAGAGAGGGAACTGTATTGACTAATGACAGAAGTGTGCTGGGAAGATGGAAAGAGTACTTTGAAGAGCTGATGAATGAGGAAAATGAGAGAGAAAAAAGAGTAGAAGAGGTAACCATTGAGGAGCAGGATGTAGCAAAGATCAGTAAGGGTGAAGTGAGAAGGGCATTGAAGAGGATGAAGAATGGAAAGGCAGTTGGTCCTGGTGATATACCTGTGGAGGTATGGAAGTGTCTAGGAGAGGTAGCAGTAGATTTTCTGACAAGAACATTCAACAAGGTACTAGAGAGTGAGCAGATGCCGGAGGAGTGGAGGAGAAGTGTGCTGGTGCCCATTTTTAAGAAAAAGGGAGACGTGCAGAGTTGCAGCAACTACAGAGGGATAAAGTTGATGAGCCATACGATGAAGTTATGGGAAAGAATAGTGGAAGCTAGACTAAGGGCAGAGGTGAGCATTTGTGAACAACAGTTTGGTTTCATGCCAAGAAAGAGCACCACAGATGCAATGTTTGCCTTGAGGATGTTAATAGAGAAGTACAGAGAAGGTCAGAGGGAGCTACATTGTGCCTTTGTGGATCTGGAAAAAGCATATGACAGGGTGCCAAGAGAAGAACTGTGGTATTGCATGAGGAAGTCTGGAGTGGCAGAGAAGTATGTTAGAGTGGTGCAGGACATGTATGAGAGATGTAAGACAGTGGTGAGGTGTGCTGTCGGTGTGACCGACGAATTCAAGGTGGAAGTGGGACTGCATCAAGCGTCAGCTCTGAGCCCCTTCTTGTTTGCTATGGTGATGGACAGGCTGACAGACGAGGTGAGACAAGAATCTCCATGGACTATGATGTTTGCAGATGACATCGTGATCTGTAGTGAGAGCAGAGAACAAGTGCAGGAAAATCTAGAGAGGTGGAGGTATGCCCTGGAAAGGAGAGGAATGAAGGTTAGCCTCAGAAAATCAGAATACATGTGTGTGAATGAGAAGGACCCAGGAGGAACAGGGAGCAGAGATAACGAAGGTGGAGGATTTTAAGTACTTAGGCTCAACAATCCAGAGCAATGGAGAGTGTGGAAAAGAGGTGAAGAAGCGTGTGCAGGCAGGCTGGAATGGTTGGAGAAAAGTATCCGGTGTGATGTGCGATAGGAGAGTGTCAGCAAGAATGAAGGGAAAAGTGTACAAGATGGTGGTGAGGCCAGCGATGTTGTATGGCTTAGAAACAGTGGCGCTGAGGAAAAGGCAGGAGGCAGAGCTGGAGGTAGCGGAGACGAAAATGTTGAGGTTCTCCCTGGGAGTAACGAGGATGGATAGGATCAGAAATGAGTATATCAGAGGGACAGCCCACGTAAGATGTTTTGAAGACAAAGTCAGAGAGGCTAGATTGAGATGGTTTGGACATGTACAGAGGAGGGATAGTGAGTATATTGGCAGTAGGATGCTGAGGTTGGAACTACCAGGCAGAAGGCCTCGAGGAAGACCGAAGAAGAGATTTATGGATGTGGTGAAGGAAGACATGAAGGTCGTTGGAGTCAGAAAAGAAGATGGAGGACAGGGTGAGGTGGAGGCGGATGATTTGCTGTGGCGACCCCTGAAGGGAGCAGCAAAGTAAAAGAAGAAGAGATATATATATATATATATATATATATATATATATATATATATATATATATATATATATATATATATATATATATATATATCACGTGTCAATGTCTGTTGATTTGATTTGTACCTTGGTCCAAGGTGTGGGTCAATACTTCAGCTGTGAACACCTGCAGCATGACTTCTACATAAATCTGAATAAACAGCATATGAATAGTAGACCTCCGATTGACTCTATAATTGGGCTGATGAAGCTTAAGAGATGGACTTGCTATTATGTTACAATTATATCATAACAATCATGCATGTGACTCCAAAACATGAACTACAATTTCTCTTAAAACTAAATATAAATATAAATACTGTAATTTTTTTTTATTGTTCTATTATTCACACTTGATGTGCAACTTGATGTGGATGTGCAGAAGAAGCTACGATTCCCAGGAGAGATAGCAGTCACTACAGTGCCCCCAGGCATGCTGCTACTATCACGCGAATCGAAAACCATCCACATTATAGAGCTCACAGTCCCCTGGGAGGAAAGACTCGACATTTCACACGAGTTGAAAGCAGCAAAATACCAGGACTTGGTTGACGAAGCAAGGGTTAAGGGATGGAAAGCAAACTTGATGCCAGTCGGATGTTGGGGTTTTGTTACAACAACCACAAAAAACTTCTTGTGCAAGTTAGGTCTTCCCTCCACCACCACAAAGAAGGCAATAAAGACCATCAGTGCCTCAGCGGAGTCAAGCTCAAGATGGTTGTGGATGAAGAGGAAAGAAAGTTGGAACACAGCCAACCATAGGCCAGGAGGCTAGCATGCAGAGGCACCAACTCAGAAGATAGCCTAAAGCCAGTCTGCAGGTGAAGACAATTTAAGTCTTTGCTTTGTTCAGGTTAAGGGGTAAAACTCTGTTGATCTAGAGACACCTACTGAAGCTGCAGACTAGGCAGGAAGCAACACATGCTCATCAAGCTTCTTTGTAGCATAGCATCATAGATGTTTATAGCAACTACATTTGTGACCGTGGGGAAAGTCCCACAGACCTCCGAGAAAGTTCGGACAATAGCTCGGAAATACGGCACGCCATAGTGTTAGGGCTAGCCACCCGAATCACTGCACTCAACTGCTACAAGTTCTACTACTAGAGAGTACCCCCTTGCAGGCCGAGAGGTGGAGAGGAGGAACTGCAAACGTGGACGGATCCAACGAATCATGAACCAGGTGACGAATCAAGGACAACGAGTTTGATGCAAGCTCTGAAGCAAGCAGCAATAGAAACCAGACGCCGGTGCAATAGTTATTGAAGATTCTTCAGGAACGAAAAAGGCGTGAAAATACACCAAGGCAAAACCAAGTGTAAGGAGCAGTTGAGACAGTGCAAGGCTACTGGAAGTCAGCTAGCTAATAAGTCACAGGAGGATCCTAGCCCGGAAGCTCACCAAAGAGCTCAGAACCTCCAAGTCAACATTGATCCTGTCCCGAAGGTTCAAGAAACAAGAGGTGTAGTGAAGGAAGTTGTTCAAGAAAGGAAAGCCAGATTACATCTCCCACCATCAACGAACAAGAGGTGGCAAGTTTTAGACACTAACTTGGACGGCATTCTAGAGAACTGCCTAAAAAGAGAAGCATGAAAGAAGATCCAGCTCTTGAGCGCGGTGGTTTATGAAGAATGTAAGAGTATGTTTGGAGCTCAAGCCATGAAATCAAGACTACAACACCAAGGAATAACAAGCAGAAGACAGAAGCAAGTAGCTAAACTGTGCCAAGATCTCCGCAGTGTCAAGAAGGCATGGAAGAAGGCTCCAAAATCAGAAAAAGAAGGTCAAGAGCTTCAAAACAGTCTGCATAAGAAATTGCTCCAATTACTGTTAGCTGAGAGACTTCGCAAGAAACAGCGAGAGAAAAAGAAGCAAAGAAAGGCATTCTTCAGTAATCCATTTCAGTTCACCTTGGATTTACTGGGAAAACCCAAGAGTGGCAGACTCAGATGCTCACAAGCACAAGTTGAAGAGTGCATCAAACAGGCACAATAGTGACCCTGAGAGTACCATGCCACTAGGAGAATCCTCGTATCCAGAAGAGGTGCCAGATCCTGAAGCACCTTTTGACCTGTCTGACCTGCACTTCGAAGAAATCAAGAATGTCATCAGAAGTGCAAGATCAAGTTCTGCTCCAGGACCATCAGTAACTACATACAAGATCTACAAGAATTGCCCGAAGCTTCTCAACCGTCTCAGTAGGCTTCTCCGCACTATCTGGAAGAAAAAGCAGCTGCCAACAGCATGGACCCTGGCGGAAGGCTGTTTTGTACCAAAAGAGCTGAACTCCACAAAGCTGGACCAATTCAGGGGAATCTCGTTGCTGGATGTAGAAAGAAAGATCTTTTGGTCTGTGGTAGCCAAAAGACTGACCACCTTTCTCCTGATCAACAAATACGTTGATACCAGTGTCCAGAAAGGAGGCGTCCCCGGCCACTCAGGATACTTAGAGCACACAGCTTCGATAAGCCAACTGATCAAAGAAGCTAGGAGCAACAAGAAGGACCTAGCAGTTGTATGGCTGGACATTGCCAAGGCCTACCCCAGCATTCCCCACCTAACTGATTGAGAAAGCTCTACAGCAGTACCACGTTCCAACAGAGGTTGTGAAGCTGGTCATGACCCATCTCACTAACATCAAGATGCGATTTACCGTGAACGGTAAAAGGCTGGCAAAGACTGCAGAAGGGTATCATGGCAGGGTGCACAGTATCAGTGGTATTATTTGTGACAGCCATGAACATGCTCCTGAAGGCAGGAGTTAGGCAGTGGAGAGGACCAAAAGCTGTAGACGGAGCTCGGCACCCATCATGCAGAGCCTTCATGGACGACATCACCATCATGACTGAGTCAATAGTGGGATCCCGGTGGATTCTCACAGCTCTGGAAAAGATGGTGAACTGGACCAGAATGAAAATCAAGACAACCAAGTCAAGAAGCCTGACAATTAGTAAAGGCAAACTTGGATCACATGTCTTCATCATCCAAGGTGAGAAGATTCCCACCATCCAGGATGGTGCATAAAGCATAAAGAGCATAAAGTGCTTAGGAAAACATTTTGACCAGTTGCTGGCGGACCTGAACAACAGCAAAGACGTCCAGAAAGTGCTGAAGACATGGCTTAATGCAATAGATGAAAGTCATCTTCAGGGCCGCTTCAAGGCATGGTGCTTCCAGTACGGAATAGTTCCAAGACTGCAATGGCCATTCCTGCTTTATGACATGGCCTTATCGACAGTAGAGTCAATGGAACGACAGTGTAGCAGATTTCTCCACAAATGGCTGTGGGTTCCACCAAGCTACAGAACTGTAAACCTCTACAGTAGGTCAGCCAAACTCAGCTTACCACCATCATCGGTAATTGAAGAATTCCAGACTGCAAAAGTTCGAGCTGTTTCTACCTTGCGCTTATCAAAAGACTCAGCAATTCACCATGCAGGAGACCCTGTGAAGACCGGTAGAAAGTGGAATCCTCATAAAGCAGTCCAAGTCGCTATGAAGGACCTATGCCATCAAGAGTTAGTGGGAACAGTTTGCAAAGGACGATTGGGCCTTGGCAACTATGGTGAGAAGCGGTGGAGTATGGCTGATAACAAAACGAGAAGAGACTTGATTGTCCAGCAATCTAGAAAGAAAGTAGAACATACGTAAGGGCAGTCGGGTTAGAAAGCCAAGGCAGCTGGACCAGATGGGAAGCAGCCCTCGAACGCCCATTAACCTGGAAGGACCTATGGTCTATAGACCAAGGACGACTTGGTTTCCTACTACGTGCTGTATCAGACCTGCTACCTACACCTTCCAACTTGCGCATTTGGGGTAAGGAAGGAGACGCTTCATGCTATCTATATAAAGCCATCAACTGCACCCTAAACCACATCCTTACAGC
>CM045733.1:51447500-51555000 GCA_024760905.1 Plotosus lineatus
ATATACACATTTCCCATTTATTATAAAACGTACAATCATGGGCAGTGGTGGCCTAGTGGTATAGGTACTGGATCGCTGATCCTAAGGTTGGGGGTTCAAGCCCCACGCATCACAGGTTGTCGCTGTCCCCCCCCAGGGCAGCTAACTGGGTTATCAAAGGCCAGCCATGTCTCTCTGTCTATGGTGTGCGGTTCATCTAAAAGAACCATTGCTGACTTTGACAAGAGTCAAAAAAAGTTCCCGCCCTGCGATGGCCTGGCGAGCTGTCCAGGGTGTACTCTGCCCTCGCCCAGAGTCGGCTGGGATGGGCACCAGCCTCCCTGTGAACCTAATTAGGATTAAGCGGTTACAGAAAATGAACTGAACTGTAAACGTACAATCTAAGACAGGGGTGTCGAACAAGTTAGACACAAAGAGACAAACTTTTTAACTGTGAGAGTTAAAGAGCCACACCACATGCTGACCTGCTAAGACAGAGACACACACACACACACACACACACACACTTCTCTCTCTTTCTCTCTTGCTCTGACACACACAACTATTGAACACACTTCAGATACAGAGATATGGCCTGTATAATATAAATTGATGAATATTGAAATATACACACAATCATGTTGACTCAGGTGTTTTATACTTTTGGGGAATTCCGTGTCAATATGAGCAGTGAGTTGCTAAAATGACGCTGAAGATTTGAATCCTTGAAATGTGAAATCATGGTACTGCATAATAAACAGAGCGATTTGCCATTCCGTTCAATAAAAAAGTAAGCATCTTCCCATTCTCCCAGAAATGTCCCGTGTTCATCTTCATATCTTCGTTGAGCTTTGCATTTTGCCATTTTTAAAAACGGGTAAAGCCTGCATGCAAACAAAATGTTTACTTAATTTCCCAGCATTACACGTCATCCACTCAGATGATTGGCGGTCACTTATGTGTCAGACGCGGCATAAAAAAAACACCCAACCTGTCAAAATTATTTTAAAATATTATTTATTATTTATTTTTAATAACCTTTGAAGGATTTAAGTGTGTATTAACATAAAAAAAAAAAAAACATGAAAAGAAGCAAAGAGCCACATTCTTATTGATCACGAGCCGCATGCGGCTCAAGAGCCACGTGTTCGCCACCCCTCATCTAAGGGAATAAATATGACTCAAATAACCTGAACAATATTTTACAGTTCTTAGATTTTTACTCATTCACTTTCCGAGCCACTTAATATGTTACTAGGAGAGAACCTCGAGCCCCTCTCAGCCAACACTGAATGAACTGCTCACCAGACTATCACTGTGCCAAAACAACACGCACATCTTAATTTAATTTGAAACTGCCAATTAACCGAATGTGCAGGTCTTTTGGACTGTGGGAAGCTGTTACCGTATTCCACCTTCACCAGCATGTTGGATTTCTACAAATGTCCTTTTTGTTTGTAAACAAGGTTATGTCTTTTTTCTCTTTTTTCGTCTAATGTCTATTGATGCCTGTTGTGTTATGTTTTTTTTTATAGATACGTACTTTTAAAAATGGCTACAAAATTTTGCACAAATTCAAGTATCACAGTGATAGCAATAATACTTGAAAAATTAAAAAAAAAAAAAAAAAATTCAGAAAAGAAGTGTTTGGTTTTCCATAGAGAAAATGAACTTCTTTCCCTCGTCAGTGTGAATTATAGCAAGACACCAATAAAATGTCTAAGTAAACTGGTTACAGACTAACATTAGCCTTGTGTTAGTGAAGTAGCACTGATTACAATGGTTTGTTTCCTTGGTGTGGGGAAGGCTGTGATCACAATCAGACATTTCTATTGAGTTTAAGTGAGGGCTGTTTATTTTTCTGTTGCATTTTCTTTGAATCCTTTTCAGTGCATTAGTTTCCACATAGCAGCTGGTTTTGGTTGTGAAGCAGTGAATCAGTATCAGTGTTGAAAGCGGTTGTATGCTTATAAATATATACAGGTAGTATCAAGAGCCAAACTTGCAGATAAAAGAAACATTTCTATATACGGCAACCAAAAGTAATGATTATAAGCAGTTTATGTTTATTTTTAGTCTTATCCATGTTGCAGTGGTATTAATGAATGTTACTTATTGAATATCAAAAACAGCCACAGACTCTGAAAAAGGGCAGTGGTGCCCTGGTGGTAAAGGGCGCTGGACCGATCCTAGGGTTGGGAGTTCGAGTCCCACTCTCCACAAGGTTGTCACTGCCCCCCCCCCCCCCCCCCCAATACAGCTCACTGGGTTATCAAAGGCTGGTCATGTCTTTCACTGTCTGTGGTGAGCGGTTCATGTAAAAGAACTATTGCTGTCTTTCGTAAAGAGTAGCTGCATAGCCATCAGCGTGTCATGCCCTTACTGAAGGGTTGTGTCAGGAATGGCATCCAACATAAAAACCTATACCAAATAAAACATGCGAATCAGATGATTCGCTGTGGCGACCCCTGAAAAAGGAAAAAAGCCGAAAGGAAAAGAAGAGTCTCCGAAAAAGATACCCAATTGTACCACTTCCTGTCGGTTGTTTGGTTTTCTCAAACAAACCTATTTAATATTGTCCAGTTTCTCTGCCTATCATTAATTCCTGGGGAAATGATAAATTCACCAAACTTTTGATGTTCACCTGCCTCTCCTTGGTCTTGTATTATTTGAGGCATGGACTTCAATACAAAAAAAAAAAAAACAAACAATGCAAACAATATCCTCAAGCTGGTGCAAGTTTCTCAAATAACATTTCACAGAACAATTTTGTGTGCAGCACGGTGGTGTAGTGATGATCACATCCGCTCCACAGCAAGACTGTCCTGGGTTCAGGTCTTGGGCTTTGGCTTAGTTATGTCTGTGTGGAATTTTCATGCAGTTTGTGTTTGCACAGGTTTTCTTCAGGTACGCTCATTTCCTCCCACAGTTCAAAGACATGCACATTAAGCTAACTGGCTGTCCCATTGACCCCAGGTATGGATGAGAGAGAGAGAGTGAGTGAGTGTGTGTGTGTGTGTGTGTGTGTGTGTGTGTGTGTGTGTGTGTGTGTGTGTGTGTGTGTGTGTGTGTGTGTGTTTTGCTAATGCAAAGATCTGGTGGGCTGTTCCACTTTTGCTTAGTGTTGACTGAGATAGGTACCAGCCTCCCAGTGACCCTGGTAAGATTAAGTGGCTGAACAGATGATGATGATGATGATAATGAGAACAGTTTTGCGTGATGGAGGCTTTTTGTGAATCATTTTTTTATTGTCTCCGTAAACTTTCAATTAGACTGAGATCTGAACAGATCACAGTTTAATTTAAAAATGCATCGCCACTCGTTCTTCACCTGGCATTCAACCCCATACCTTGCAGAAAAACAAAGAATAACTGTTTGTTTGAATCATAAGAATGAATGAAGATCATTCTAATTATTCCAGTAAGAATGTTTGGCTTTTAAAGTATGTAGCGTAAATCCTATTTAATTCCGTGAGTTTTCTATCCTGAAGCTTTAAGGTCTAATTTGGTCTCGCCATATGTGTTCCATTTTATAACGTTCTTTTTGTGCTTATATTTACACGAAATTGTGGACACAGATAAAAGGTGAAAAATACACCATGTTTTGCCACATTCTGCATTGGATTTCCTTTCTGAAGGCTTTTTATAATACCTTTTTTTATTTCAATTTATTGCTGTCAAGTTTGGTTTATTGAGTCCAGTAGTTTGAGGAATGTAAATACTTTTATGTAACTGCAGATACATTGGCATTTCTGGACTGATGCAGATATCTGTTTTAAAAATACATTTGGTAAGTTGAGTCCATATTCTTTCCTTTACGTGATTTGAGGAACTAATATGCCTTTAAGCTAACTCTATTTATATATTTTTATTTGGAGCACATTAAAAAGACATTCCCAAATCTTTTTCTCTGAAATATGTTTTTGGCTGCAGCTCTGTAACTGGTTTATTTGGTACAAAGTAAAAAATGTGTCGCATAGTGGTCTAGTGGTTAGACTGCTTCACAGCAAGAAGGTCCTGAGTTCAATTTCCAGGCTCTGGAGTTTCTCTGCTGGAGTTTGCATGTTCTCCCTGTGCTTGTGTGAGTTTCTTCAGGGAACAATGGTTTCCTCACACAGTCCAAAGACATGCACGTTAGGCTAATTGCCTGGTCCAAGTTGCCACTAGTTATGAGAATGAATGTAATTGGTTCCATGTGTTTGCCTGCAAAGGTGTGGTGAGCTATTCAGGTGGTACCCTGCCTTCCCAATGTCAGCTACTGTTATCCATTTATACTGCTGGGTGAACGGAGGCACACTTGTGGTTGAGACTGTGCCCAGGGGTCTTAGCACAGTGAGGGTCTGACTGGGAGTTGAACACACAACCTCTCGATCATGAGCACAGCACCCTAACCACTACTCCACCGGCCCCAGTTAGAGCAACAATGGGCCAAGTTAATTTTTGTGAATTTTCAGGAGGGTACTTTTTAAGGCTATAAAAAATCTATTTCAATGCCTTCGGTCTTACTGAATACTTCTCTGACATATTTCTTCATTCATTTATTTTCTGAGCCACTTTATCCTAAATTGATGTGCTGTTGGGACTTAACAGAATTGCAACAAACGGGTTGAAATTGCATTTTTCAATGCGATATTGGTTTAAGTCAGTGGTTCTCAAAGAATGGGGGGTGCGGTATGATGTTAGGGGGGGGGCTCGGTGTGATTCCCTGGGGAACATGCTTTTCTGGAATAGTGTATGAGAATTAAGTGTAATTGCACCTCCACTCCAGTAGTTGGCAGTGGCGTTCTCATTGTCACGCAATGGTGTAGCGGTTTTTCGCACGAGCAAACGATATAAAGTGCAACAACATGGAAAAATTTCGAACAGGAACGAAGAGAAAGGTGGAGAGAGATGGAGATATTAAGACATAAATAAATTAAATCAGTTTAAAAGAGGACATTTTTTTATTTCAGGTTTTTTGTTTAAAGACACAATGTTATGCAGAGGTGTACTAATAACAATTTTATAGACAAATAATACTATTTATAGTCGCTCGCGGGGGGGGGGGGGGTAATTTTTTCTCCCTTTGGCGCCACAGAAAATAATTGAGAAGCACTGGTCTAAGTTGAAATTTCCTGAAAATGTAGCAATATTATGATAAATAACAAATGACATTCAGTTAAATACAAACGAGGAGATGGAGTTTTGTCCAATCTAAAGTAATACTTTCCGTGTCCTCTATTAACTGAAGAATCTCTTTTTTCAAATGTGTTTTTCCTCATGTGGAGATATGGAGGCGTCACTCTGGGTGCCACTATCTTTGATTTTGTACTTGGCCCACTATTGCACTAGTAAATCAACGTAAAAGCTAAGAAGAACAGTAAAGTGCCCCCATTATGTCAAAATTTGAACTCAACCTGGATTGGAACCAGTATACATCTGAAAGATTTAACTTTTTTTTTTTATTCATGTACTCATTAATTCTGTACATGACTCAAAATTGACTAAAATGGACTTGGCCTACTCTTTCTGTAATTTTAGGAATTATCCTAACAAAAACTGTGCTGGAATTAGCCTGTATTGTGTATTCTGTATTACACTGATGACTTGTACAGACACTCCCTGCTTTACATTCATTCGCTTTACGTATTTTTCGATTTTACGTTCAAAGGGAAAATTGTCAAATTTTTAGTAGTATGCTGACGTAATATGCTACTTCCGCATGACGCTGGGTTCATTGTTTACAAATGACAGACTGAACGTGCCCTCCTTCTTCCCAGTTCACCGCGTGTTACCCTTGTGTTATGACGTCGTATCTGTGATCTTTGTGTTTACACTGTTTTGTGGACTTTTGAAACCCTAAGCAAATATGGTTGGTCAGAAGCGTAAGCCTACTAGTGATGGTGGTAATCAGAAAAAGCGGCAAGCCATCTCGTTAGAAACGAAGATGGCTATTATCAAGAAAATCGATGCTGCTGAAAAACACGTGAATGTTGCACGTTTCTTCCAAATGGCTCCGTCGACCATCGGAACCATTTACAAGCAGAAAGATCGCATCACAGAGAATGTTAAAGGTTATATTTGATACTGCATTTGATATTTGATGAGTGAATTTGATTAAAATTGATCTATTTGAAATTATTTTGCTTGAATTTAATTTATTTGAAATTAATGTTGATATTATTTGATACATTTGATATTATTTTACAATGTTATGTTTATAATAATTGATTTAGAGGTAGTTTATGAGATATGGTAATGGTATTTATGGATGTATAGTACAGTATGAACATCATACGTCACTGGAACATACAGTAACAACTTACTTTTTTTTTTTTCACCTTACGTTCGGACCCGGAACCGAACTAAAACGTAAGTCGGGGAGCGTCTGTAGAGATAATTAGGACTGAATAATGTTCTAGTCTATACTTTTGAGCCTGACATCACCGACATGTTTTGTACCTTTGATGTTGTCTTTGTATTACAACAGCTGGAAACATGTTTGTAGACCTTTTGGGAATTCATTTATTTGCCAATTGGCCAGATACACACACACATGCCCCAAAGGATCCTGTTAATTAGCTAGACTGCTGTGTACTTTAAGGGTTGTTTGTTGTAGGGTTATATGTCTGTCAACACATCAGTTTGTTTTTGCGTGTGCAAGTACAATAAAGTCCAAAGTTTTTTGAGAGCGTAAGAGGAGCATGGGAGTATTGTGGCAGAAAGTGAAACCTGTGCTGTATCAGAGCAGAGTCACGAACACTGTGAAGGTATCTGATGAGTTTTTTGGTGTCAAAATACCACAGTATATTTTAGGGTTTGGCGGAAGTTGAATTTTGTGCTTAAAAGCCACAGAAATGGTCACAATCGAACACTTCTTTGGCTGTTAGGGACATAAGGACCGACTTTAAAAGCTGCTTGATCACCTGCTGATTTTTTTTAAGGGAAAGAAAGCACAACAGACACTTTTTGGGAAGTAGTTGTGTGCCGGCAGCTGTCAATCTGTTCCTCCCTTTAACCTGAGGATACCCTTGTTTCTCACCAGCGTTGGGATGTTGCCTGGTAACTACATAGTCATCTTGAATTACCGCACCATAAAAGTGGCAGGTGGATCAGACTTAACAAAAGAGGAAACTATTGTGTCTGGACACACTGTCACACAGAGACCCGGTCCTCTACAGTGGAGTACAATTTGTTCTTTTGAAAATAGCAGACTATGTATCTGGGCGTAATACTGATCACAATCTGGCAGACGGAGAGGCCTCACCACTTCACTTTTCTGTGTTTTTCTTTCACACAACTCTGGTCTCTGGAACAAATGCCACTAAGTGTTTATTTTAATAATGAAAATCCCTAAACGATCTTACAGCTCAAGCGTTCTGCCTCCATTACAACTATTATTATTATTATTATTATTTTTATTATTATTATTATTATTATTATTATTATATTATTATGATCGGCAGCAGCACCATCATATTTGTAGCAGGGCAGTGGTGGCCTGGTGGTAAAGGTGCTGGATCACTGATCCTAAGGTTGAGGGTTCGAGTCCCACTCTCCACGGGTTGCCACTGTCCTCCCACTGCAGCTAAGTGTGTTATCAAAGGCCGGCCATGTCTCTTACTGTCTAGGGTGTGAGGTTCATGTAAAAGAACCATTGCTAACTTTCGACAGGTAGCTTCTAAGCTGTCAGCGTGTTTCTGCCATGCGATGGCCTGGCGAGCTGTCCAGGATGTACTCTGCACTTACCCGGACTCGGCTGGGATGGGCACCAGCCTCTCCATGACCCTATTTAGGATTAAGCGGTTACAGAAAATGAATGAATGATACTTGAAGCAAATTAAAGGGTAAAAAGTGTCATAATTTGTCAGGTTAGCATGAGCTTCACTCTGCCTTGACTTTTGATTCTTCGGTTTTCTTCTAAAGGTTTTTAAAAATTTCTAAAACTTTACTGGAGCCATGAACGCTTTGCTTTCAGAAGCTCTCAGTTGGCGTGACTGAACTATATATATCACATTGCTCCAGATTCTCCACCTCAAACATTCTGTTCATTTTGGTTGAGATGTAGTTGAGTGTGTCGGCCATATCAAACAATACATGATCATGTGATATGATCGCTTCGTTTTTATATAACATTTTTGTGAGCCCCTGTGCCTGTAGATAAGGTGGAGTCATTCTAAGAGAGATCACTCCTGTTAGGATAGAGATGTTTCATTATAAGGTCAGTCAGAAGGACTTTGTTGTGAATTCTAGTGATGTATTTTCCTTGGCAGAATAATAAATAAATGTCTCCGACAGAATAAAAAAAGCTAATGTTTTTCCTATAATTTGTCTCTGCAGAGACAATACAACAAGGAACCATTTGATTATTGTGGACAACAGGAGCTTGTGCAAGTACTGAATGATGGTATGATGGAAAAACTGGGTTGTCACTCATTCACAGGGTCATTATGTGATCTTCAACCAGAGCTGTTTTATTTTTCATATTATCTTCTAAGGCAAATGATAAATGCCACTTTTTTAATCAAAACCATGCATTTCCATTTCCTACTGATCACATGATGATGGTTCTCTTTGGGAGTAACAAGGATGGATAGGATCAGGAATGAGTTCATCAGAGGGACAGCACATGTAAGAGGTTTTGGAGACAAAGTCAGAGAGGCTAGATTGAGATGGTTTGGACATGTACAGAGGAGGGATAGGGAGTATATTGGTAGTAGGATGCTGAGGTTGGAACTACCAGGCAGAAGGCCTAGAGGAAGACCAACGAGAAGATTTATGGATGTGGTGAAGGAGGACATGAAGGTAGTTGGTGTAAGAGAAGAAGATGCAGAGGATAGGGTGAGATGGAAGTAGATGATTCACTGTGGCAACCCCTGAAGGGAACATCCAAAAGGAAAAGAAGAAGAAGAAGAAGAAGAAGACTGATTTACATAGTGCCTTATTTTTTGGCACTATTCTATCAGTCTCTTTTTGTAGTTCTTTCCCTGTGAACTTCCGAATCCCACTTCGAGCAGTACTCATGTGACCTGTACCTCGCAGACTTTGAGTTTGGAGCTGTTGTGATTTTCAGCCATTTGTGTACGATGCTGACTTTGCCTAATTGCTGTTTGTGCTTCAGGACTAAGAGAAATCAATCGGCTCCCCTCGGGAAGTCCTCAGAAACCACTCGGGAAGGAGTGCTGACTAATTGACACAAGCTTAGTTGACATTAGAAACAGAACACTCTCAGATCTGCTGGAAGTGAAAAGGTGAAAGACATTCAGTTCTTTTTTGTCAGCCAAGATCAATTTTCAACTTCCAGATAATCAGGCTTTCTGTTTAGTCACAGTGTTGAGGCTTTCAGGAGATTAGAGCAGGAATGCAAAGCTTCTTTCCTTTCCAAGCCAGTGAGTGTTTGCCTTCTACTATACTCTCTTCCCCTATATCAGCTTCCAACTCTTCATCAAAGAATCCGAATCTCAAAATAATGCTTCTATTTTGGCTTTCGATTGGCACAAACTGGCCCTCGGACTTTGTGTTAGTTCCCATTGTGTTCGTATTCGGAAACCAAGAAGTTGAGTAATGGCTCATCGCTTAAAGAGAAAACTAACTCCGTCCAGTGCATAACTTTTGCTGGGTGTAAAATCCAAGCACGTGTAATCCTTTTAATGAGATTTCCTTTTAATTCCGTTGCATTCAATCTCATCAGGTTAACACCCCCTCAGCTTTCCCTGAGTTGGGAGATTGGTTGCATTTTAAGCAACTTCTATCAGTCTGCAGCTCCAAATTGATGGTAAACTGGTTGATTTTATTTTTTTTTAAGATACAGTGAGTTCAGTCTGCAGCCCTCGTACACCAGTGGGAGTTTCTTAGATGTTTTCAAGGCATTTGATAACAGATTTCCACTTCCTTTCATTTATCTCTTCCTTTCTGCAGAGGTTTCTCCTTGGAGTTGCATGCATGGCCTGTATTTAGGCGATGGGGTTTGCATTGCTTATCTCTCTGGATCTGATGTTGGATTTAAAGTCTTTCTGAAGATAACTGACTCTCATTCTTTACTGACCAAAGTTTTATTTTATATTGCCAAACATAACCTGAGGTTTTACTCGTGCCTTATAATGGACAGCCTCTAGATAAACATACAGTATAGTCAACAGATGATCTAGCTATTTATTCCTACTTTTTTTTTTTTTTTTTTTTAAAGTTGGTGTTGTGTTATTAGTTTTAATATAGTTTTATACTTTTTTCTTATATTCATTAGTTAATGCCAAACCGCTTCATCCAACTAAAATCGCAAAGATCCTCTACAGGTCACCAGTGTATTGCAGAGTCACAATTCACACTACACCTCACACTCACACTGAGGTGCATGCCTTTGCATTGTGTAAGGAAACCAGACTACCAGGAGGAAACCCATGCAAGTAGAATCAGAATCAGCTTTGTTCACAAAGTCTGTGTACACATACAAGGAACTTGACTTCTGTTGAACTTTATTCACTGTCCAGGGAAACATTAAAGTGAAGCTTAGATGCAAAAATGTAAGGCAAATAAAGAAACTTATAAAGTGAAGAAATAAACTATGGCTGTTTATATGAAATATTCAATTTACAGTACAGTGCAGAAATGCAGACCAGTATTTATGAAGAGAATACTGGAGAGAATATGAAGAAACCATGCCCTCAAACCAGTGCTTCTCAAATAATGGTGTGTATGATGCCAGGTGGGGCATGGTGGATGCCGGGGGAGCGCGTATGACCCTGGGGAACATGCTTTTCTGGTATAATGTACGAGAATTAAGTGTAATTGCACCGCCACTCCACTAGTTGGCAGTGGCACTCTCATTGCCGCACTATGGTGTAGCGATTTTTTGCACGAGCAAATAATATGAAGTGCAGTAAACAACTCCTCAAAAAACAACACGGAAAAATTTCTAACAGAAATGAAGAGAAAGATGGAGAGAGACAGAGATACGGACAGTATTAAGACATAAATGAGTCAAACAAGTTTAAATAAAAATGTATTTTTTTTTATTTCAGGCACTTTGGTGCACTTTAAATCTTTTCAATTGCAGATTAAAAAATAATGTTCATGAAGTTTTTCTTTGTTGTAAGTTGTACTATATTTCTTTCTTTTTTATTTTAATGTTAATAAAGGAACAATGTTATGCAGAGGGTTACTAATAACAATTTTAAAGACAAATAATATCATTTATAGTCGCTCACAGGGTGGTGGGTGCGTGAACTGTTTTTTTTTTTTTTCTTCAGGGGGGGTGCCACAGAAAATAATTGAGAAGCACTGCATCAAACCCATGACCTTTCTGTGAGGCAGGGGCCACAGAATGCCCTGTTTGTATTTATAACTAACTTGTGTTTCTTTCTTAGGTTTTCATGTCAGACCATAAAGCTCTTTCTTATATTCTTCTTCTTCTTCTTCTTCTTCTTCTTCTTCTTCTTATTATTATTATTATTATTATTATTATTAATAAAGAATTTGGTGTGTTTAAATATAATCTATAACAGAAATCTGTTTTTTTTTCTCAGGTGCTGGTGAGTCTGGGAAGAGTACAATTGTCAAACAAATGAAGTAAGTTGTGGATCTGTAAAGCAAGTCTTTTTAATAATGGCCCAAAAGAAAATGATTTTCATTGCCTTTGTAATTTCATCGAAGTTGTTGATACCATGTGTATCTTTGGTGCTTTGTTTCCACTCAGAATTATCCATCAGTCTGGTTACTCAGAAGAGGAGTGCCATCAGTTGAGGGCTGTGGTATACAGCAACACCACTCAGTCCTTGATGATCGTTGTCAGAGCCATGGAGCGGCTAGGGATCGACTTTGAGAATGCTGCTCGTACTGTAAGTGTTCACCAATGGAGAGAATGTTTATATTTAAGAGTGACCCTCTTCCCGATTCCTCCAGAATCAATAACATATTGTGATTCTATCTAATTAATCCTAATCATTCGTTCATTTATTTTCTAAGCTGCTTGTTCTGAATTGAGATCATGGTGAGGGCGGGGTACATCCTGTACAACTCACAAAGCCATCGCAGGGCCAACACACACACAACAATTTACACTCGCATATAGGGGTGATTTGGAACTGCCAATTAACCTATTGTGCATATAGTTGGACTGTGGGAGGAAACCAGAATACCCATAGGAAACCCACACAAGCAATTTGACAACACACATACTCCACACAGAAACACCCAAGTCTGGGACTAGAATCCAGGCTTTTTTACTGTGAGGAGGGCGTGCTAACCACAGCGCTACCATGCCGCCTACACCTATATCAACTGTAGCAGCAAGAACACTTAGTGGAAGACTGGTTTCTCTCAGCTGCGATATCTGTAGTGTAATTTGAGTGTGGTTGATGTTTGAGTGTATTATGCAGGACGATGCAAGGCAGTTATTTGCACTGGCGAGCACAGTGGATGACGGTGACATGAGTACGGAACTTGCTGGGGTCCTCAAGCGCTTGTGGGCGGATGGAGGTGTACAGACATGCTTCAGTCGCTCCAGGGAGTACCACCTTAATGACTCTGCTTCATAGTGAGTGTCTAGATCTTCCCCTTTTCTGTTTTTTTTAAACCTATTGAAATGAATGGGGTTCTGAAAGTAAAATATTTTTATCAGCGAGCCATCAGACCTGATATGACACCTCAGGCCAACTTACGAGACATATTCATGAATTTCACCCATCTTTATTCTTGTGTTGATTGCTATTCTGATTTCACACAGTTGAAATGAGTAGTTTTGTAATTAAAGCGTTCCTGACATTTCACCAGAGAACTCAGACATGTTTTCAACTCTGACAATTCAGTCATACAGTCGGCCCTCTGCTTACGAAAACCTCTGAATACAAAAAAATCCAGATTACGAAAAACATTTTCCTAAATTTTCGTCCTCTTTTTACGAAAAATTCCAAACATGCCATTCAAAAATTCAAATGCACAATTCAAAATTCAAACAATGCACGAGTTACTCTCTCATTGGCTGTCTCCCAACATCCTGCCCCACTGGCCTGCCATTGGCCAGGAGGCAGCTGAACTGTACCCATACTTCCTGTTTGTCACACACGTGAGACAGGAGAGTTGAACAGGAATGTTGGCTTGTGAGTTCTTTTTGAGAGATCATTGCAGTGTTATATTTCGTTATCCATCATGGACCCGGAAAATACTGAAAAGCAGAAATACAGTGACGGAGGCAATTATTTCAGAACAATATTGAAGCAGAATGAGCATGAAAACAGTGCTCCGAGGGACAAGACCTCCGATCTTGCAAGGAAGCAAGTTAATATTGAATTAGGACCTCTTATCTTTCAAACAGGTACTGTAATTCGGCTTTAAATACAATATCCTGTCCATTTCAACCGTTGCGTGTGGGCGGAGCCCGCGTACGGCAAAACACACCAGAGAGAGTTTTGTGTGTGTGTGTGTGTGAGAGAGAGAGAGAGAGAGAGAGAGAGAGAGAGAGAGACAGAGACAGAGAGAGAGAGAGAGACTGTGTGTGTGTATGTGTGTGTGTGTGTGTGTGTGTGTGTGTGTGTGTGTGAGAGAGAGAGGGACAAAGAGAGAGAGAGAGAGATTGAGACAGACAGTGTTGTGTGTGTATGTGTGTTAATAAAGACCTCTGATCTCACAAGGAAGCAAGTTAATATTGAATCAGGACCTCTGATCTTTCAAACTGGTACTATAATTCCGCCTTAAAACAATATTCCGTCCTTTTAAACATTTAAATACAATTTCTCCATCAGCTCCGTGCTGTCTGTGGGCGGAGCCCGCATTTGGCAAAACACGGAAGAGAGCGAGAAAGAGAGTTTTGCGTGCATGTGTGAGAGACAGAGAGATAGACAAAGAGAGAGACAAAGAGAGAGAGATAGAGACAGTGGTTTATGTGTGTGTTAATAAAAAATGTTTTTGTCTTTTACTTTTAACACATATTTCATACAAAATTGGTGTACTTTTATCATTTTTAAAGGGTTTATGGGGTAGTCTTGGGAGTTTTGGAGCAAATCAGGCGTTTTACATTTAAAATGCGCCTCTACTTACAAAACCTCCAGGCTACGAAAAGGGCTCTGGAACGGATTAATTTTGCAAGTAGAGGGCCAACTGTATTTGTTTTTGCATCAGATCACAAACAACTTAGCATTTTATTACAAAAAAAACAAAAACTCTCTAGATATCATCGTTGTATCTGAACCTGGGCTGTGTTTTTAATTGAAACACAGTCACGCCATTGTGGACAGCATCAGGTCAATAAAAAGCTCGTCCTATTTACCATGGCTGAGAGAAGCACTTCAGCACAAACAATGCATCTCTACCAGATGAAAAGATCTTAGTGATGCTCTATGTAATATATTTTCAAAAATATAAAAATCTAAGAAAATATAAAAGTTTACGTCTTGCTATGCAAATAGAAAAGGTTCCGAAACCTCACTCTGAATATTCAGTATTGTATAATTAATGTTTGGGTAAGTAAGCTTTGTGCATCTCCGATCTCTTGCGCTGTTCTCATGATTTAAGTTGGGGATCACAATTTATTGCCATTACTGCGTTCTCTTCTGCATGTTTAAAGAACTCCATGGGGATACAAATATATTTTATTCAAATGGACAACAATGCAAATAACATGGATGTGTGTTGAGGAGTATGATGTGAGGAAAAACCTCAAATTTTACATGCAACGTGCAAACACGCGTGAAGGCACTTTTTCTAAATGACGTTTAGTCCAAAAAATGATGGATGTAAATTTTAGCTCAAATGTCATTGGGATTGTTCAGCTGTATTCACCAAGCCTGAAGCAAATAATTGTTTTAGTCTATATACGAAACAAAAGCATAAGCAAAGCAATCTAAAACAACTTTATACGTCCTTTTTACATTTTTAAGGCGTGACCACCTGTTGAAACTCGCTTCAAGTTAAAAAAACTATTTTTTTTCCTCTTGAAAAATATAAAAGACACGTTTTGAAGCTTGGTATTTCATTTCATTTTTTGAACCTCTTGATCCTAATTAAGGTCACAAGGAGGCTGCTGTCCACCTCAGCCGATTTTGGGCAAGGACAAAATACACCCCGGACAGCCCGCCAGGCCATCGCAGGGAAGAAACACACGTTTCCAGTGATGCAGCTACTCTTTATAAAAGTCAGCAATGGTTCTTTTACATCTCTCACCACAGACAGGCCTTTGATAACCCAGTTAGCTGCACTGAGGGAACAGCGCTGACAAGTTTGTGATTGCGGGGCTTGAACCCCTGACCTTTGGATCAGTAATCCAGCACCTTAGCACCAAGCCACCACTGCCCAGCTTGGTATTTAATTAAGCAATGTAATTAATTAATCAGTTTACATCATAATCCGACAAAAAGAATGATTATGGCATGATTGGCACTCATAACAGAGTAACATGACTGTCTACTTTAAAAATATTTTGGAATATAAACAATTTAAGAAGGGCAGTGGTGGCCTAGTGGTAAAGAGCGCTGGATTGCTGATCCTAAGGTTGGGAGTTCGAGTCCCACTCTCCACAAGGTTGTCACTGCCCCCCCAGTGCAGCTAACTGGGTTATTAAAGGCTGGTCATGTCCATGGTGGGAGGTTCATGTAAAAGAACCATTGCTGACTTTCGACAAGAGTAGCTGCATAGCCGTCAGCGTGTTTCCGCCCTGCAATGGCCTGGCGAGCTGTCCAGAGTGTACTCTGCCCTTGCCCAAAGTAGGCTAGGATGGTTGCCAACCTCCCCGCGACCCTAATCAGGATTAGGCGGTTACAGAAAATGAATTGAAGAATTTAAGAATTCGGCTTTAATATGATATGGAGAATTATTCGATCTCCGAGGCCAAACCAACAAGACTACGCCCTTCCCGCGTAGTATGTATGAAATTCTGATGCTCGGCAGCCTTGTACGACAAGTAAAAACACTCTTTCCCTTCGGTACTAGTACAGCTCTTTTTCCTTTTTTATTCCTAGCTACCTGAATGATCTAGAGAGGATATCGGTCCCTAATTACGTCCCCACTCAACAGGATGTCCTCAGAACCAGAGTGAAGACCACTGGTATTGTTGAGACCCACTTCACCTTCAAGGATCTTCACTTCAAGTGAGCACTGGCTTTTTATCAAAATACTGAGCAGCCTGGGGAATGTGTGCCAGCCATCCATAGCACATAAATCAGGCAGTATATTGAAATAATGTGGTGGAGAATGCTGTTTGCATGTTTGCCTGCCTGCATTTCCTGTTTAGGGAGTGTATCTCTACTGCTTTGTGAGTTATCTGAGCAAGCAAAGAATATGTTATCTGTATATACTATGCAGTTTATTTAGTAAGGTGTTGAATTTATGAAGTGCCTATGTGTTGATTTTTATAATTTCCTTTGTTTGTGACTGCATTTAAAACACTGAGGGGGGGGGGCACAAACCAGTGTCTCTCCCTCACGCCGGTCCCAAGCCCGGATAAATGCAGAGGGTTGCGTCAGGAAGGGCATCCGGCGTAAAACAAATGCCAAATAAACTATGCGAATCACAAGAAAGAATGACATACCGGATCGGTCGAGGCCCGGGTTAACAACGACCGCCATCAGTGCCATCAACCAACAGGGTGCTGATGGAAATTGGACTACTGTTGGTCGAAGACGTCGAAGAAGGAGAGGCGGGAGGCGTGTCCGTTGCCTGAGGCTGGAACTACCAGGCAAAAGGCCTAGAGGAAGACCAAAGAGACGAATCATGGATGTGGTAAAGGAGGACATGAAGGTCGTTGGTGTAAGAGAAGAAGATGCAAAGGATAGGGTGAGATGGAGGCAGATGATTCGCTGTGGCGACCCCTGAAGGGAAAAGCCGAAAGGAAAAGAAGAAGAAAGAAGAAGATGTGTGTAGTTGTAAATTCAGCCATCTCTAATTTGCATCATGCCTGAGTTTCTATTAGGACACGAAGCACAATAAAATCAACTGTGACAATAATAGGACGTAATGTTTGCCATATTATATCAAGAATTAAATATTTTAGAGTATAGTGTAAACATTAGGAATGTTTTTGAGATTTTAATGGAGAAAAGTCATAGGATTTTTTTTTTTTTTTTTTTTTTTTTTTTTACAAAACCCAATCAATCTAAAGCCACTTTCATAATGTTGTTCTAATTCTCTTCAACTACATAAAATAAAATACATTATTGTACCTTTAGTGGTCCAAAGGCTTGTTAATGGTGAATAACTCTTTCAGGGACTTAGTAGATTTTTACAAGGTCCTCGGTTCAAGCCCTTTGTTTGGCATGTTGCAGTTGGTTTATTCCAGATGCTCCAGTCTCCTCTCACAACCTAAAAACGTATCCGTTTTTCATGTAATAAATTTTGGGAATATGATTGTGACTAGTCCTCCTCAGGGTGGCACCGTGGCGTAGTGGTTAGCATGTCTGCCTCACATCAAGAAGGTCTGGGTTCGATTCCTGGCCTGGGCGTTTCTGTGCGGAGTTTGCATGTTCTCTCCATGCTCGTGTGGGTTTCCTCTGGGTACTCCTATTTCCTCCCACGGTCCAAAAACCATGCACAGTAGGCTAATTGGCTGTTCTAAATTGCTCATAGATTCACATCGTGCAAAAGGCAATGGCAAACCACTGCACTATCCTTGCCAAGAAAACCTCCATGAAAATGATAATTGTGGCGTAATATCCTTCATAGCAGGTCGCCAAGACTCGTCCTGTGACTCGGAAGGTACCAGACCAGACTAGTTCTCCCCAGCCATGTGTTTGTGGCAGCATAACCCTGCACCCCCCCCAGCCAGATTTCCCCCCTACTCCCAAGTCTCTTATTACATGATTGCTACCAATCGATGAGGATGAAGGCAGGTTCCTTCAAGGCATGTGATTTGAGCAGGTGACATTTTCTGCACTGATGCACATGCATGTTCAAAGGCGCCATAACACCCTCGGAGGATAGCACTATTCATCCCTCAATTTGCATAAGAATTCACAGAAGTCCATGATTGGTATTAACCAATTAATCACATGTGAGCAACAGGAAAGAGATTGTATGCCATCCGTGTCTCCTGGATAGCCCATCCAGCCAATTAGTTCTCACAGGCTACCGGCTATAGATGGCTGTATTAATCACTGTTCTACAGTACTGTCTGATCACAACTCGTAACATAAACAAAAGGGGCAATACTGTATGTGTAAATAGCCTTTCAATTAAAAAAGATTTAAATAAAATGAACTCTGATCCTCATGCGTGTGAAAAACATTTGTTTGGGTTTTTTCCACCTGTACTTGAAGTACTTATTGTTTACATAAAGCTGCAATATTATAATATTCAGGAGCACTGTGAGAATAAATTGTACACGATCTATGTGGGAGTTGCACGTTTATATAATTTCTCAAGCAAAATATTGCCTTCTGTTGCATTCCTAAGAAACTACTCCTCTTTCCAAGCAACCACTTAATCTGATTATAGTAATGTTATATTGTTGAAGTACTTTTGTCTCATTATATTAACTCTGTCCTTGCAGGATGTTTGATGTAGGTGGTCAGAGATCTGAGAGAAAGAAGTGGATTCACTGTTTCGAAGGGGTGACTGCCATCATTTACTGTGCTTCCATGAGTGACTATGACCTGGTTCTGGCTGAGGATGAGGAAATGGTACAGACCATTTTAACATAGCACTTTAGCTATACGTCCTTCCTTTTACTGTACAAAAAAAAGTTTTTAGATAACAGGCCATGTTGTAATTTGGCAGGTAGATAAAGTGAATGAATACCAACAAATTCACCTATTCGTTTGTCGCTCTGTATCTAAAATGTAGGTTCTTAAAGCAAAGATGATGACAGCATTGACAGCAATTCATTACTGAAAAACAACACCACATTAATAAAGTAGACGAGCACTCCGAGTCAACCATCCCTGGTTTTAGTGGGGATTTTAATTACTCGTGTGCTTGTCTTAGGATATGTTGTGAACCGCATGGACATGACCATACTAGTGAATAAACTTGTCTTAGGATCGTGGGGCCGGTGGCGTAGTGGTTAGGGTCCTGGGCTCATGATCGGGAGGTTGTATGTTCAAATCCCAGTTATACCCCCACTGTGCTAAGACCCCTGGGCAAGGTCTCAACCACAAGTGTGCCTCTGTTCACCCAGCAGTATAAATGGGTACCAGTAAAAATATATTGGGAAGGCAACCTGTGATGGACTAGCGTCCCATCCAGGAGGAGTTGAACTCCTGGTCGCTTCACGCTACAGAAACCAGGGATAAGCACCGGCCTGATGAGCCGCTAGGCTCAGGGTGTAAAAAGCCCAACAGACTTTGATATGATGTGAACCACATGGACATGACCATACTAGTGAATAAACTGTTTCAAGTTTAAAGGTCTGTCTTATATGAAAGTCCAGTCATAGTTCCTGTTAGTGTTCCATTGTAACAGCATGTATAGCAGCACTTATTCAAAAGTGTTCTATCTCCAAAACATCATTGCCTTTCTCTGACCTTCACCTTTGACCTTGACATTCCAAAATGAAATCAACCCTGAGACTCCAGTAGTGTAGTGTCCACAGCAAGCTTGGTGATACTCTGTGCATGGGTGTGGTCAAGATTCTGTTCACCAGCAAACAAATGAACAAACAACTGCTACCTCCATCAAAACTCTATTTTGTGTAGAGTTAATTAAGGTTCTGAACTTTATACTCAGTGTTTTACAATAATACTTGTATTAATTCGCCTTGAATTTTCCACGTTCAGTTCTGTCCACCTGTGAACTGATGTCATAAATCATGTTGATATAAATAGTCTGTCTAATTGTTGTGAAACCCTTGAGTGAGAAAGCTAAAGACAGTTGGAGGATGTGGGGATATTGAACCAGGAAGTGTGAGGGTTTAGTAAGGATGAAGTGAGAGCAGTTATGAAAAGTGACTAGACAGTTGGCCTGGATGGTATACGAGGGAAGGTATGGAGACGTATAGAGATGGAGATAGAAATTAAATTTTTTTCAACCAGACTTTTTAACAAAATCTCAAAAGATGAGAAGATGCCTGAGGAGTAGAAAAGTGGAATTCTTGGAAGAGTTTTCAAGAACAATTGAGATGTGCAGAGCTAGAATAATTTCAGAGTGTACAGTTTCTTGCCACAGTATAGCACCACGGTTGCCATGTGGGCCTTGAGAATGTTGATGGAGAAGTACTGGGAATGTTAGAAGGCGTTTCACTGTGTGTTAGTGGACTTAAAGAAGGCATATGATGGGGTTCCAAGACAGGAGATATGATACTATATGACAGGGTCGGGAACCTTTTTGACTAAGAGAGCCAAAAAAAATTACATATTTTAAAAAGCTATTCCTCTGAGAGCCTAACATATATATATATATATATATATATATATATATATATATATATATATATATATATATATATATATATATATATAAATACTGAATACAACTAAATTGAAAAAGAAGACCAACAATATTAGAGTATAAAAAAAATATTATGAATTTATTTTAAACAACATTGTTATAACGAAGTTATTTATTAATAAGAAAAGTCCTTCTTACTATTAATGTGACTTCTGGTGCTGCATGGTTTTGCTGATGCCGTTGTAGTCTGGTTGATACGTGCTGAGGTTAGGCTTCATGCAGGCGTTTAGGCTTCCATCTGTTAAATGTGACTGCAGGTTGGTCTTGATGTTTTTCAGGTGAGAAGGACTGCTCGTCAACATAACATAGTCAATACGACAGGACTCACACACTGCAGTGTTTGTGACAGGAAGCGCTTCCCAAGTTTTGGCAATCAGCTGGTCTGCGGGTTGAAGTTTTTCCATGTCTGTCCATGTGTATTTGCTTGCCAGCTGTGATCGGCTTCGTGCAAATGAGCTGATCAAAAACGAGGGAAATTTACCTCTTTACCCAAAAACAACTTGCGCAGTCTGTGGCTGTTGTTATAATCCAATAAAATTAGAGTTTCAAGGTATCGGACCCGCCCGCATACTGGCGTACAGAAAGGATTGGCTCTCCGCTGCGCGCCACAGTGACGTGGCATTGAAAATACAGTAGATGTATAGATTTAAATGCGCAAAATTTATTAATTTGTTTTTGTTTTATTCGATGGCTTTTTTTTGTATTTTTATTTAAATGACAGTGAAATGATGTATTCGTCATTCTGTTAAGAAAGGCCACCTGATTTATATGAGAGCCAGATACAGTCATCAAAAGAGCCACATCTGGCTCGCAAGCCATAGGTTCCCGACCCCTGCTAGATGAGAAGGTCAGGGGTGGCAGGGCAGTATGTGAAGGTGGTACAAGATATGTATGAGGACTGTGGTGAGGTAGGAATGAGGGACTGGTTCAAGATGGAGGTGGGACAGCATCAGTGATTGGCTCCGAGCCCTTTCCTCTTTGCAATTATCATGGATTGACCAAAGAGGTCTGATAAGAGTCTAGTCTTCATGCACCGTGATGTTTGCAGTTCACTGATCTATAGTGAAAGTCATCAAGAGTAAAACAAAGTAAATAAGAAGATGGGAGAGTGAACCTGCAGGGAGACGATGAAGGTAGAGGAATTTAAATTCTTGGGGTCACCTAGCCAAGGTTACATAGTTTGGAAGAGAAGTAAAAAAGATAGTGCAGGCAGGGTAGAATTGGTGGAAAAGAGTGGCTGAAGTGATTTGTATAAGACGGATGTCTGTATGATTAAAGGGAAAGGTTTATAAGATAGTAATAAGGTCAGCTATATAGTACGGTTTCGTTAGCGCTGACAAAAAGACAAGATGTAGAGCTGGAAGTGGCGGACATCAAGATACTGTGGGGTTTTTGGGGTTTTTTTTAGTCTGGGGGAGACAAGAATGGGCAGAACTAAAAACAAATATATTTGAGGGTTAAGCACCAGTGGAGTGTTTGGGGATAGAGTGAGAGGCTGAATTGAGTTGGTTTGAGCATGCGGAGGGGAGGGATGATGGGTATATTGGGAGAAAAATGTTGGGGATGGAACTGAAGAAGAAGGCCAAAGAGCAGATTTATGGATATGCTGAGGAACATCATGCAGATGTGATGGAGAGGGTTGATGAGAGATGGAGAAGTATGATCCTCTGGAGGGCCCCCTTAACGAGGGCAGTCAAAAGTAAAAGAAGAAGCTTGTTGTGAAATCCATAATTCTTATGGAAATTGTGACAGTATGAACCTTTAGCTTGCTGTAGAACTGCATTTGTTTATTCATTGTATTCATCATTTGCACGTTTTATCCTTTTCTGCCTCCTAGTGGAATAACAGAGAACGGGGATTCTGAATTAATTTCTCAAAAATGGATTAGAAGCTGCATTTGGACTTATGTCAGACACGGTTTAGATATTCAGTCAGAGTTTTGTTGTTGTTTTATTCTTCCTTTTGTAGAACCGCATGCATGAGAGCATGAAGCTCTTTGACAGCATCTGTAACAATAAGTGGTTTGAGGAGACCTCCATCATCCTCTTCCTCAATAAGAAAGATCTGTTCGAGGAGAAAGTGAAGAAAAGCCCTCTTACCATTTGCTTCCCAGAATACTCCGGTATACGCACGATTAACATTTCATAAATTAAATTAACAGCATGTCATAAATTCTTGACATCGGATTTACATCCTCAGCACACTTGGTGCCCTTATAGTTTTGGTAGTTTCATATTCTGTGCTTCTGTTCTTGTGCTAAGGTGGAAACACGTACGATGAAGCAGCCGGCTATATCCAGCATCAGTTTGAGAACTTGAACCAAAAGAAAGACACCAAGGAAATCTACACTCACTTTACCTGCGCGACAGACACGAAGAACGTGCAGTTTGTCTTTGACGCTGTCACTGATGTCATCATTAAGAACAACCTGAAGGACTGTGGCCTGTTCTAGATCTAGCTGGTATATCAGTGAGTAAAATTTTATAAGGAACGATTTCTCTTGCACTGAGCTCTTGAGAGGAATGAGAAGAAAATCTAAATATAGCAGTCCAGTCTTATGTGATTTTTTTTTTTTCATATTAAATATTTTATTGTTCATAAGTTTGACTTTAGGTATTTAGAAAGTCGTAACGAGTCTAAGTTTATTATTATTATTATTATTATTATTATTATTATTATTATTATTAATATTATTATTATATGGTCTGTTTCACGATCAGGGTACAGTATACTTTTGGATTCACAGTAGCTCAAAATTAAAACTTCTAGTTTTTGTGGTTTCTTGGTACCAGCCAACATCTTGAGAAACTAGAATTTTGGTGTAAAGTATCAGGACTACAGGTCTAATTGTGTCTAAATTACACTGGCTGAAATATAACAGGTACACGGTCTCTAAAATAACTAGAATTTAGAATATGCGTATTCATTCACTCATTTTCTGAATCGCGTAATCCTAATTAGTGTCGTGGGGAAGCTGGCACTCATCTCAGCCGACTCTGGCGAGGGCAGAGTACATCCTGGACAGCTCGCTCGCCAGGCCATCGCAGGACAGAAACACGCTGATGGCTATGCGGCCCATTCTTGTTGAAAGTCAGCAATGGTTCTTTTACATGCTTCACACCAGAGACAGGCCGGCCTTTGATAACTTAGTTAGCTACACTGGGGGGACAGTGACAACCTGTTGAAAGTGAGGCCTGAACTCCCAACCTTAAGACCAGTGATCCAGCACCTTACCACCCGGCCACCACTGCCCGACTCTAGCAACACTTGTAAAGAATTCATAACATTAAGAATAAAAACTCACGAAACACATTATCTGAGCAGGTTTCATGCAAAATGAATTGTATATAGTATTCACTGCAGTAACAGCAGCATTAGTGACAATCATAGTGGTTTTCCGGAGAAGACACTTTTTAATGGACATTCTTATCAAGCTGATGTGTAATTATGTACAGAAAGTATTTCCCATTCAATCCTAATTCTATTTTTCAGCAAGCTATACAGTACTATGCTGCTTTAGAAAAAGCAATTAATGTCTGAAAAAATCACTTCTGTCCTCCACCTGTAATGTTTACTTTCCAGAGAAGTCATTTTTGACAGGCAAAAGATCCTGACATATCCACGTATCTTATAAATAGAGCTTACAAGCAGCAGAACATCATTGTAGATTGTATGAAAATACCCCTTAAAAAGTAAAATTTAAGTTTGTGATTAGGAGTGCAATTCAAAAATTTTATCAGGTAAAAGCAACTATTTTTATTACAGTGGAAAGATTTGAATTTATACTTTCTAATTTTCTTTAATTTTCTCTGGGGCTTCCAAGTGGCACTTCAACAAGGTGCGCGATCGTTAGCCCGCAGAGCTCTCACGGGAGGGAGGAACAGCATACTCTCACTGCCCTGTCACTCACAGCGATCGCCAGGCAATCATGGGCGTCTGTGAGCTCATTCATACGGCGGATAGTGCTTCCCTCCGAGTGTGTTGGACCATCCCCAAATGCGCATGGTGCCTCAATTCGAGTATGGCTAGCACTGTATGTCATGGAGGGGGCTTGTGCATACTTTTGCCCCTCCCTGGTCGGTAGTGGTCATGTAATAAGGAAGTTCATACATAATAGATGGGAATTGGATATGACTAAATCATGCAGTGACTTCTATCCAACAATAAACAAGAGACGGTCATAAAGTATACAAATTCCTAGTAAAGGGGTCCCTTGTATAATTTTAAAAAGACCTTGACCATGAAACAAACCATATATTAGTCCTAGATATTGGAATACAGGCTGTCTTAAATTTGTGGCTTTCTATTATTTTCTAAATATATAATCTTTCTATGTCTGTTTTATATCATACACAGTTGCTTGGACATGAGACTGCAGAATATAAGGTAACCTGAAGCTTGCGTTAGCTACCTGCTGTCAAATAAAATGGAACCAAATCCATCTCGAGAACAACAACAAAACATGCTCATTACAGGATGTGCCATAAAAATACAAATAAACTTGAATTTTATAATAAAGTAAAAGATGTAAAATATATATTTGAGGTGTACTTGAGAGTAAGGGTTCTTAAATGTTTTGCGGTCATGGATCCGTCTCAAAGAAATTTCGTAACTTTCAATTTAGTAACAAAATGAAGAAAAATTGCAAACCCCTGAACACATTCATTTTCTAAATACATTCTCTTTTTTATTAATTATTTATTTTATTGTATGCAAATATTCTGCCTATTTGTTTTTAGAAATAAAACTTTTTATTTGTATAAAAACACCTCACCATGAAATCTCTATGACAATGTTGATAAGACTCAAATTCAAAAGAAGAACAGAACTGTGGGTGGGTGGGGTTGTTTGATTGTTTTGTTGTTGTTGTTGTTGTTTTTTTTTTTTTTTAATAAAATTAATTGAAGTGACTGATCAAGCCATATCTTAATGAATATTGAACTAAAGATGGATTTGGATTTCCTTTACAGAGCACTCGATCCATTTCGATGCAGAATGGCTCTGTTTCACTGTCCCCCACCACCAGTACTTTAGGTATCTTGTATATACAATACTCACTGGCAATGCTGTATGTGCACTCCTAAAAAAAAATCAGCATTGTTCTTCAGTGTCCTTTATTGCAAATTGACCTTCAGGGAGTTCTTGTGCCTGATAATGTCATAGCAGTGCATATCAGCATTGTAGTGAGATGTTTTCACCCCAATAGTTACATCTAGATCGGATAATAAAGTGCATTACCTAACAAACTGGCAACTCTCGTTTTTTAACAATTTGCTTTATTATTATAACTTTCTGACTTTGAGTACTTGGCGGAACAAAGGCCTCGTATGTGAACAAGCTTCTGTCTGCTGTGTTCTTTGTCATCTCATCACAGGGTGACGGAAATAGACAGACAAACTGTAGCTGGGAGAAGCACGAAAATGGCACATCCGTTATGTAAACCTTTTATTTATCTTCTCAAAACGATTTTACTGTTTCAGGGGCGAAATCTTGTAAAATATCAGTGCAATTGTAATTGTTGCTGGAAATGGAAAAAAAAAAAAAGAATATATATATATAAATATATATATATATATATATATATATATATATATATATATATATATATATATATATATATATATATATATATATATATTAAATTGATTTCTGATTTTTTTTTTTTAAATGCTGAAGGATTTGGGGGAATATCTTTGATTCTTTTCTTGTAATTTTGTCAAAGCTGCTCAGATATCAATGTAGCCATGAATATGTAATTATCAATATTAGTAGCACTCATTTCCAGGCCTGTCTCTGGGGAGGAATGAGCGTATATGAATAGTTGGCGAAACTATCCTGTGCTATGTGTGTAACACCTGCCAGATTAATAGAATTCTTTTATAGAAAGCTCTTTGTGTGCAAACATCCATTATATTTGGATGGGATTTCCCAGAGCATATCAAATTACAAAGAATTTGCATTTGTAGTTTGATTACAAAGATGTACCGAGTGACAACAGAGGGACTGAAAAAACTGTTGGGGAGACAATGAGGAGCAGTTTCAAGATGAGCCGTGATCATTTTGAATACTGTATACATGAAGGCATTGTGGATGAAGATCAAGCTGTAGAGCTGGGATTTTTTTTTTTTTTTTTTTGCTCACATGCAGCCTTTTTAAACAAACCAAATAATTTTTACCTGGTTAAACCACTTCTGTAGTGAATAAGTACCCTGGCACTTCCCACCTAAGTGCATTGCACACTGTTCAGCTGCCTGTTATATTTGATAGAAAATCTGAGTTCAGAATGTGATGTAGAAGGCATTTTCTTCCACATATTTATGATGAGATTTATCTGTTCTATGCATCTCACATTATGTGCCTCACATTATGTGTGTGTAATTGGTCTGGAAGAATTGACCAATATCCACTATTTTGCTAATAAAATGTGCTGTGATTAACTCATAGCATTCTGAAATAGATGTTTTTGTGTGTGTGTCAGATGTCTTTTGTTTACCATGATTTATGTTTGGCTTGTCCGTATCCTGTGCCAGTGTACCATGATATCTCAACCTGCACCAATAGTCACTCATAATGATTGCAGTTACTTTATGTATTATAAGATAGTAAAAATAAATAGAAAATCATGCCTAGTTCAGGAGGTTTGTGTTATTGCAATCTACAAAGTAAAGAAAATAAGAATCTATATGAAATGTGTCAAGGATTCTTTCTTTTTTTTTAAATCTGACATCTTGTTAGGTTTTAATGGCAGAGGTCCAAAAATAGCCTAAGTTAAAGCATGCTGCCCCCTGGTGGTTGAAATCGCGTTGCCATGTCTTGATGCCAAGGCCAGAAACACTCAGTTCTGCTGGTAATATTTTAAGTATTTTAAGCTTCACACTAAATCATTCATTCATTCTTCTTCAGTAAACCTTTTATTCCGATCAGGGTTGAAGTGGATATGCATACAGGAACACTGTGTGCAACATGGAGAATTTATCCAGACAAGATACATACATGTACTAGTATATGGGCTCCATCACAACAAAATGGGTATTAAGTCAGAAATTATTAAATACTTTAACTTTAAACATGATTTTTTCCCCCCTAAAGCAGCATGCGTAAAAGTCTGAAAATTCCTGCCAGGTGTTGGTTTGTTTCTCCAAAACTAGCAACATATGTTGGAAATTTTGATACCATTTTAAAGCTTAGGATATCCGCGACAGAATGGTCTCACTAACTCAAAATTGATCATATCTGA
Organism: Plotosus lineatus; assembly: GCA_024760905.1. NCBI lineage: Eukaryota > Metazoa > Chordata > Actinopteri > Siluriformes > Plotosidae > Plotosus > Plotosus lineatus. The sequence continues at coordinate 51,475,062 of CM045733.1, forward strand.
GTTTCGACTCCATTTTGCAGTGATGGGTCAGAAATTCACTCAAACCTGGAGCAATTAAAAAAAAAAAAACAGTTCATCTACTAATGTGGACTCTCGTCAAGAGTAGACTGCATTGCCATCCATGTTAATGGCCTGGTGAAACCTGAGATGGGCGCCAGCCTCCCTGCGACCCTAATTAGGATTAAGTGTTTCACCAATTGATGATGATGAACCTAATAATGTGTATACTAACATGAGAGAAATCCACAGGAAGACATTGAATACTTCGAGTTCATGATGGTCCTAGGGAGCTGTTAGGGTGCAACACAACCCTTGGCTCATAGTTACTTCCAAAGATATTTATTATTTTATAATAATAATAATAAAACTGTCTGGCTCATGCTGGTACATCTCTGTGACAGCAGTGATGCTACATCAGAACAGGACAGATAAACATGGAGATGCCCTACCATAGAGAATCACTAAGTGGTCTACCTGTTACATGGCGTGTCCCACTATTATTATAATAATAATAATAATAATAATAATAATAATAATAATAATTATTATTATTATTATTATTATTATTTCATTTTTAAAAATTAGCTATTTTTCTTTTATATATTTCAGGATTATACCATAACCACACTTCCAGAACATCAAGTACTTGTAAATAATATGTTTATTTATGAATGTTTATATGAAGGATATAAAAAAATAACATTTTACAAACCTACATTTTTCATTAGCTTCTATCCTGATATTTGTTTCTGGATTTTTTTTGAAATGTGATAACATTTTAAGTCATCCAAAAATATTCTGGGAACACAAACCACTGCAATTTAATCTAAATTCCATTAATATACAAACCGAAAAGCTACTTTATATCCCCTGTAAAACACTTTATGAACAAAAGATGCCCAAAGGTTTGTGGACACCCGATCATCACACACACAGGTTCCTTCCCAAAACATTTTCCACAAAGTTGGAAGAACCCAGTTATATTGGATCTTGTTGTATTTTGTATACGTAATTACAATTTTAATTTACTGCAAATTTAAGGCCTGGATATATTCAGCATGGCAACACTCCTGTTCACAAAGTGAGCATCATGAAAACATGTTTTGCCAGGATTTGAATGAAAGAATTTGAATGTCCCCGCCCATTTTTAGAATGATCTGGAATAATGACTGCACCCCAGACCTCATTGGAAAACAGTACCCAACCTCACAAATGCTCTTCTCTTGTGTATAAATGAGCACAAATTCCCATATCCTTCCAGGAAGAGTGTATTCTATCCTAACAGTAAGTGGCGACTAAATATGGACTGGGATGCTCAAGGACCACATGTGGTTCCTGTAGTAAAGTATTCACAAACGTTTTGCCATATCATGTCACATATGGTTTAAAGTTCCCCCTTTGAACAGAATTGAAATTTTCTGATAGCTGGTCACTTGTGTGTTCAATACCAGCTAAGATTATTTCCTCTATGCCTCTCAGCTTCCACTGTTCTGTAAGAATTCACTTCTAAAAGCACATTTTATAAGATACAGGATGTGTTTAAAAGGAAAATGCATCTCTCTATTATGTCCTTCCATACACTACTTCATGCGCCCACTTCATGCTCTATTACAAAAGGATTATGTTTTGCTCTCGACTGATTAGTCTCATCTCCCAGGCCTCTGTGGGAGATGAAGCAGATGTCTACGGGAGCTTGTACTAAAGGAGAAGGTAGCAGGAAGAAGATGGAGTCACTGATCAAAAGCCCACCAGTGTCCTTTACCATATGACTGTGATCCAGGGGAAAGTCTATAAAACACAACCTTCCTGGAACACCCATCTGCTCAGTCCTATAACCGATGATGTCTCTTTCACTGTAGCTCTTTGTGAATTACATAAGAGTATTTTGAAGGTGGGCTGGAGATCGTGTTTTTGTAGGATAGGAACACAATGGCCGTAAGTGATCTTAGTCGAGATCCAGTTGCTGTATCAGCAAAAATGTTTCCTAAGAACTGTGTAATTATATAATACATTGCATGCAGTCTAAGCAGTCTTTGGTGTGTAAGTGAATTATGTTGAGTGGATGGCAAAACTTTCATAAAGTTATAACAATTAAAATTGTCACCATCAAGTTCTCTCACTCTTTTAGGTGATCTGGGGTGGATATGGAAGATCCAAGACTACATTGGGATGGCAATCTTGGCTAAAGGAAAATATTTATCTTCACCAACAAAAAATTTTTTAAAAAGTTGCATAATGTGTCTACACTTCTTTATAGCCTGAGTAGTTTCCCTTTGGGCGTAAAGGCACTCACTTAACTGTTACGCTGTTAGGAGCCGCCATACCGGTTCATGACGTTGTACTCCAGCTATGGTCGTGGCTTTCCATGTACAGAATAACAAACGGCTGTAGATTGGTTAGAATCGACCTTATCTTATGGATATTTCCAGTGAAAAAGAAAGACTAGTAAATCATCAGTTCATTTTCTGTAACCGCTTCATCCTAATTGGGGTCGTGGGGAGGCAGGCACCCATCCCAGCCGACTCTGGGCGAGGGCAGAGTACACCTTGGCTGGGCGGAAGCATGCCGACAGCTACTCTTGTCGAAAGTCAGCAATGGTTCTTTTACTCGAACCTCACACCATAGACAGTGAGAGACATGGCCGGCCTTCGATAACCCAGTTAGCTGCACTGGTGGGGACTCGAACCCCCAACCTTAGGCGCAGCAATCCAGCGCCCCTATACCACTAGGCCACCACTGCCCAAGACTAGTAAATGTTATGGTAAATTTGATTGGCTGTTGTGACAATATAAATAATGTAGCATGTTGTACCTGCATAGTACAGAAAAACCTCGCAGCGTAACAGTTAAGCGTTATTGGTTTGATGTCCAGCAACCTGCAGAGAAAAGGTTAGAGCTAACGTAAACATTAGGCTGTATCTGATGACGTAATAGAGTCAAGACAATTCAACATCTTTAGCTAATATTGGCCGATAAGTAACAGGAGTCCGATGTATGCCACCAAATAATTAACGTTTTAATGTTTTAAAAAGTGTTTAATATTTACGTATCTGTTTGTGGCTTGTGGTGAGTCGAGCTAGTTCTTTGCTCCTGCATAACGAGCTAAACTTACTTATTCCTTGTTCTGTCATTATGTTCTCAGAAATAATCCTCACCACTGAACAATGATGAAATGACCTTTAATATTTCTCAGAAATGTATTGGGGTGGTGAAGTTATTCAAAATAGTACATGCATCGTCTACTACCGTCGTACTACTCTCACTGTCTGTGGTGAGAGCCATGTAAAAGTCTGCCCTCGCCAAGACTCGGCAAGATGAGCACCAGCCTCTCCATGAGCCTGTTTAGGACTAAGAAGTTCAAAAAAGAATGAGTGAGGACTGACTCACCACATTGCACCATTCCCATACTCTATACTGTATACTTCTTAGTATATATTTGCAGTTACTACATTACAAATCTATACTGAATACAAGTTAAACGATGCTACATATATCATGTGGTCACATTGTTTCAGCAAGAAAGAACATGCACACCAGAGGGTTCCTCAGTTCTTCTTAGTGTTTATTGACGCAGTTACATATACTGATAGAGTTTTTTTCTTCTACAGTTTTTCAGCTCTGGTTCTTTTACATGCCCCCCACCACAGACAGTGAGAGACATGGCTGGTCTTTGATGACCCAGTTTGGGTAAACTATCTAGGGATCGGTGACGCTTGGTGAGGTTGACAGCTGGTGAGGCACTGACTCTTTTAGAGTAAGATTTCAAATGCAAACTAACTCAAAAAAAGGATATTATTCGTTGTTTGATTGACAACAGACATCAACTCAATACCACAGAGAGAGGCAATGACACGACTGTCCACACATGGCATGGGGCTTAATGTGTAGTGTAATGCAGCCCATATCACGTTTCCTTCTATTTTAGTACCTTTTAAAATTAATTAATTGGTCTTCCTTTAGTTATTATCAGAATCAGAATCACAATATGAATCCATTATTAATTCCAGAGGAAATAGTGTGCACACAGTTACTCCATACAAGTAACAGTGAGATAAAGTCTCTATCTTCTTCACTTATCCCTTAACATCCGGAGATGTTGTTGGGGTGAGACTTGGGCTGATTTGGCCTGGCGGCGCCCATCCCTCTCCAGGTTGTTAACTAACGCAAACCTACAGGAAATTTAGAACGGCCAACAAACCTACTGTGCATGTCTTTGGATTGTGGGAGGAAACCGGAGCACCCGGAGGAAACCCATGCAAGCACGGGGAGAACATGCAAACTCCACACAGAAACGCCCAGGCCGCGAATCAAACCCAGGCCTTCTTGCTGTGAGGTGGATGTGCTAATCACTATGCCACCGTGTCGCCAAAGTCTCTATAGAGAAAATTAAAAAAATTACTCACACTCGCTCTCTCTCTCTCTCTCTCTCTCTCTCTATATATATATATATACATATATATATATATATATATATATATATATATATTTATATTTATATTTATATATATATATATATATATATATATATTCACACACACACACATAGGAAACCGACAAGTATATAATATATCTATACTGTATGCAAGTTTAAAATAAGAAGTTAGTAATATCTATATAATATATACATGTACGTATACATCAGTCAGAGGGGTTGATCCTACTTCGCGGAATTCTGCGTTCGCGCGGGGATCTCGGTCCCAATTAACCTCGGAAAGTGAGGGATCCCTGCATATATATATATATATATATATATATATATATATATATATATATATATATATATATATATATATATATATATATATATATATTCCCAATGTACCAGGTGAGTTTGGAAGGCTTTTCTTTTATTCCTCTTTAAGAACACCCTGTTGCCTGATGCACTTATGTTCTGTGAGCAGAGATCACCTGAACTACCTCTTAAACTTGAACTATAAAAATCTTGATTGAGTATACTTTATGTATGTTCCTCTCTGTATACCCTAAAGCAATTATTCACTTCTGGTTTGGTGGATATTTATGTTCATGGACTTTACAGCAACATCCACTTCTCCTTCAGTGCATAATTGTTAATTAATTTTCACTGTTTCTAGCCACCAGGGACGTGAACATCACCCGAGTAAGGCCACAGTGATATTACAAAGCAACCTATCAAAATGGAAAGGTGTTCAGAAACGATTATTCTATCATACACCACTAAAATACACTGTGTTAACCATGCAAAACCTAGAGAAGGTGCCTGGCTAAAACATAAACCTATATTGTAGTCTTTTTGTTTTCCATACAGGAAGGTACTACCATAGTCTGAAAACTGGGCAAAATACAAGCTTCAAATGATGAAGTGCAGACTATTTGTGGAACAGCTTCTATCCATGTACTAGGGCTTGTAGTATTCAAAAACGCAGTTGACGACCGGCACTTCCTACCATCAGGACAGACCCAGAGATACAGTATGTATCCTGGAATATCGCTGTCATCAGAACTCCTTACGGAGGAAAGTGCTAAGATATAAACATGATCTTGATGAACTTTCCAGAGTCGAGAGTGGGATTTTGTTTGTGGTCAAATTGTGCAATGTGAGCAGAAGCAGTAATGAAAGTAGACACTGCTGTGTGTTTTATATTAAAAAGAGGGAGTATAACTCTTATCAGTCATAGTGTCCTACTCAACACTCATGGAAAAGTACTCAGTGTAGATAGATGAATAGACAAAGGATGTTAACTAATAAGTAGGTGATTCAAAATGTGTTTATAAATAAACCGTTGCAGTTTTGAAGATGGCTGTGGACACACAAAAACCAAAATCATTACAGAAACCATGTTGCACTGTAAACATTTTAGGATTTCATTAGACTAAAGGGATTTGCTGCCTCTGAGGGTTTGCTCATTCAGAGATAATGTTTGCCAGCAGCTTGACAGCCTGCTTAATGTTGAATGAAACATCAGGCCTCTTTTGTCATCTCTGAACTTATATTAAAAAGTAATGACAACAATTAAGATGCCACTTAGTTTTTCCACTTCAGATTTATAGCATGTCAACATGGAAGGTCATGGCTGGCATCATGCTAGGCAGTCATTTATTTTTCAAGGGTTTCGGGAAACAGATCATTGATGGTCCTTTTCAATAACTACAGCTTTACAGTCCACTCAAACCATAAATGGTTTTTTTCTCCATTTTTTGAATCGTAAATGTTGTTTGTGTTGAAAAGCCATGTTAGATCTAATAAATCTAATCAGATCCAATATAGACAATGCTAGGGTCTTCTTCTTCTTTTCCTTTCAGCTGTTCCCTTCAGGGGTCGCCACAGCAAATCCATCTCACCCTATGCTCTGTGTCTTCTTTTCTATCTCTCCTTCTTTGACCAAGTAGTTCAGTTTCCACCAGCACCCTGTTGGTTAACAGCACTGATGGTGGTCATTGTTAAGCTGGGCCTCGACCAAATATATATACAGCAGCTAACTGGGTTATCAAAGGCGGGCCATGTCTGTCACTGTCTATGGTGAGAGGCATGTAAAAGAACCATTGCCGACTTTCGTAAAGAGTAGCTGCAAAGTCGTCAGCGTGTTTCTGTCCCTTGCTAAAAAGGGTTGTGACAGGAAGGGCATCCGACGTAAAAACCTCTGACAAATCAAAACGTGCGAATCAGATGATTCGCTGTGGCGACTCCCAAGTAAAAGGGAAAAAGCCGAAAGGAAGATGACAATATATGTGTATATACACACACACACACATACAGACGCAAGCACACAAACACAGATGCGCACCTCACATAAAAATGTAAGTAGTTTTGTTGGGGGGTTTTGGGTTGTTTTTTGTTTTTATTTGTTTGGGTTTTTTTTGTTTGTTTGTTTGTTTGTTTGGGGGGGGTTGCATAATTGGCCTTGTTTTGCAGCATTTTTTAATCTTTCAATTAATATTTTTGAAAAACCTGTGATGCACTGAAGCCGCAGGAACTGAAGCGCGAAGTAGCGAGGGATCACTGTAGTTTATAAATGCAGCACCTCTTGGAGTGCATACTGTCATGACACTTGATCAATGTTATTAAAAAAAAAAAAAAAAAAAAAAAACACCCAACATCTGGCCAGCCTACGGTCTGAAGCTATAGTTCTGTATATATATATATATATATATATATATATATATATATATATATATATATATATATAATTTTCTGAGTAGATCCAAGTGACAACTTGTTGAGAGTGCTTGAACCCCCAACTTTAGGATTAGTGATCGAGCCAACACTACAACATTACCACCAGGCTAAAGCTGCAAACATATATATATATATATATATATATATATATATATATATATTTTTTTTTTTTTTTTTTTTTTTTTCTGAGTAGATCCTTCTGTAAGAGAGTGCTCAATACTTTTTGTAGAGCAAGTATAAGTAAAAATAAAAGGACAGGACAAAGACTTTCTATTGAAACTTCCTACAGATCTGTTTCGAGAGGTGGTGAAACCATCCTCTCTCTTCAGGTGATTACAGAAGAACTGTATGGTGATGGGTTCACCACTTCTCGAAACAGATCTGTAGTGATAACTGAAGTTTCAATAGAAAGTCTTTGTCCTGTCCTTTTATATATATATATATATATATATATATATATATATATATATATATATATATATATATATATATATATATATATATATATATATACATACATATATAAATTTTTTTACTGTGGGCACACACAAGGTTCACACCTTTCTTTTGTGTGAAGATAGGTAGCACCTTCTGATTACCTAACCCCCACAACAGTAGTATCTCAGCGTATAAAGGTCTACCTACCACCCAGTGCATTGAGAATGGACTTTTCAGTTGTCTAAAAATGATTGATCAGATCAGAGTAGACGCCAAGAGAAGAAAGACCACAAATGTGAGGAGGCAGCCAAACAGGATGACCAGTCAAAACAGTGTTTCGAGGGGAGGTGGGGAGCAACTTCTTGAAGGACTGTGGATTATGAAAATGGCGAGAGTATCTGATATTTAAATGAAAAAACTCTGTTTTTTTTTCACATCATTGCATGGTAGTAACTCTATAGTCAAATGAAAGGTATTTCCCTTGTGAAATATATACACCTTCATGATATCACCCCAATGACAAGGAATAATACTTGGATAATTTTTAACACACACACACACACACACACACAGAGAGAGAGAGAGAGAGAGAGAGAGAGAGAGAGAGAGAGTGTGTGTGTTTATCAGTGTTATTAGGGATCAGTTCAGCACTGCAAGTGTTAACTCAGCACCGTTAAGGGTTCAGTCCCGTTTCCACATGTTTTTATTCTCAGATGGACTGTTCATTTCTGCTTCTGGAGACATTACATCCGGGTCACTCCGTAATCATTGCATGCCGGGTTGCCAGATCGTTGTAGCATCTCAGGTTAAAGCCCATTGTGTTTACACATAATTTAAACGGAAAACAGGAAAAGGAGTGTGGAGGTGTATTTGGGAACCATTGCTTTTTTAAAAAATATAATTTAACACTGAACTTATTGGATTATAGATATTATCTCTTACTTTCCACTTCATCCTTTGCAAATAATATACAGTACACTGATCACCCAGAAAACGTCACACAGCATGGGCATTGATGACTGGCAGTGAATGATAGACACACAAGGGCAGGGGTGGCCTGATGGTATAGGGTGCTGGATCGCTGATCCTAAGGTTGGGGGTTCGAGTCCCACTCTCTACAAGGTTGCCCCCCACCCCGGTGCAGCTAACTGGGTTATCAAAGCCTGTCCATTTCTTGCTCTGTCTATGGTGAGAGGTTCATGTAAAAGAACCATTGCTGACTTTCGTAAAGAGGAGCTGCAAAGCCGTCAGCGTGTTTCTGTCCCTTGCTAAAGGGTTGTGTCAGGAAGGGCATCCGACGTAAAAACCTATGCCAAATCAAACGTGCGAATCATTCGCTGTCGCGACCCCTGAAAACGGGAAAAAGCCGAAAGGAAATCTCTCAGTGAATGATAGACACACTAGTCTACTAATTACATGTCTAGTTACAAAATGTTATTATAAAACCTACTTTACTGACAACAAACTTCTGCCGACAGGAATTATGCACTGCATAGCAATAGTTTGTTAGTTGTGTATAACAGAGTATAGTTAAAAGTAACACATAATTTCTATGGGTTTTTATGAGAACATCATTAATGAAAGCCAAAAAAGTATAGAAAAAAGTAGTGTATAATTAATGAACACTTTTAATTTCTTATCATTAATAATTAGTAGCAGCAGAACAGCAGTGCAGTGGTAAGACTGAAGACTGGTAAGACTCTTCTGTCGAGAGTAAAAAAGAAAAAGACGAGCACAGGAAGAGCGCAAGCCTCCACCAAGCCCAGCAAATCCCCAAATGAACCATTCAGTCATTCTCTCAACTGCTTAGTCCTGATTACTGTCAGACGACTCTGGACAGCTCATCAGGCCATCACAGGATGAAAACTCACAACCATTCCTACGCACACCAAGGGGCAATTCGGAACAGTCAATTGACCTACTGTGCATGTTACTGGATTGTGTGAGAAAACTGGAGAACCCGTAGCGAGCCCATGCAAGCACAGGGAGACATGCAAACTCCACACAAAAACGCCCGAGCTGGAAATCGAACCCAGAACATTATTGCTGTGAGGCGGTCGTGCTAACCACTACACCACCGCTTCACCTTACCAAAAGAACCAAAACATTGAAATGCAAGCATCACACAATGATCACTATTCTTAGATTCATAAGATGTCTTCCTGGTCTAAAGCCTCATTTCTGGTGGAATTTTAATAAAACTCTGCCCATAATATTTCTGTAATCATCACAACAAACCCACAAACACACACAAAACATGAAGGAAACATAACCTTCTTCAGTTCAGTTCATTTTCTGTAACCACTTAACCCTAGTTAGGGTCGTGGGGAGGCTGGCGCCCATCCCAGCCTACTCCGGGCGAGGGAAAAGTACACCCTGGACAGCTTTCCAGGCCATCACAAAGCGGAAACACACTGACGGCTATGCGGCTACTCTTGTCGAAAGTCAGCAATGGTTCTTTCACAGGAACACCATAGACACTGAGAGACATGGCCGGCCTTTGATAACCCTTTGATAATTAGCTGCACTCCAGGTGTCCAGGTGGGGGATAGTGACAACCTGTTGAGAGTGAGACTCGAACCCCCCAACCTTAGGATCAGCGATCCAGCACCTTCACCACCAGGCCACCACTTCCTTCATCACCTTCTTGGTGGGCATAAAAAAAAAATCACATGGGGAGGGGTAAATTGATCAATCTGGCAACAATGTTCGCGCGCGCTTGTGCGCGTATGTGACACAGTCTGCTTCGGTTGCGTAGCTACTGCTGCAGCTCAGGGCAGAAGCGCGCGCTCCAGCTACATGAATCCACCAGAAGCTGTGCGTGCGGTCGCGACATTGGTGTGAGGAAGAAGACGGAGGAGAAGAAGAAGAAAAAGAAAAAGAGGAAGAAGAAGAAGAAGAAGAAGAAGAGCGCCTCGTATCGGTGCCGAACCGCCGAGCGACCCGATGAAGAGCCGCCCGTTATCCACGCGCTGCTAGGCGGAAAGAAAATTCTATCCGCGATGTCCAAGAGCCTGAAGAAGAAGAACCACTGGACGAACAAAGTCCACGAAGCGGTGCTCACCCGCAACAAGGAGGGCGAGCTGGGCTTCGAGCTGCGCGGCGGCGCTGAGAACGGTAATTTCCCGTACTTCGGAGAGGTGAAGCACGGAAAGGTGGCCATCCAGAGCGGCAAGCTGTGCACCGACGAGCTGCTGCTGGAGGTCAACGACACGCCGGTGGCTGGACTGACTACCCGGGACGTGCTGGCTGTCATTAAGCACTGCAAAGACCCGTTTCGCCTGAAGTGTGTGAAGCAAGGTGAGAGAGAGAGAGAGAGAGAGAGAGAGAGAGAGAGAGATGTGGCCTGAATACAGCTGCGGAGTGGTGTAAACAGCGGCGCGCCCCCGTGGCGCGCTCCCGTCTCGCAGCATCCGTTCCGTTATCCGTTCTAACGTGGTTGTATACGTGTGTGTGTGTGTGTGTGTGTGTGTGTGTGTGTGTGTGTGTGTGTGTGTTCTGTGGTTGCCTAAATAGATCAGGATAGTTACAGTAGATTCCAATAGCTTTGCTGGGATGCCATTGGATTTTTGTGTATCAACATCAGTCCTAACGGATTTGGCGGCTTGTTGTTGCCTTGGTTACGCGTGTCTTCCGCTCGGTTATGTGTTTACTGCGCCTGGTTGATGGCCTGGGCTTAAGAACTAGTCCAGCTTTCAGTCATGTAGCAAAACAAGTCTATCTGTGCAAATGCATTCTGAAAGAGCTGTGTGTGTGTGTGTGTGTGTGTGTGTGTGTGTGTGTGTGTGTGTGTAAGATGGAATGAAGACAGCAGAGGTGTGTGATCATGAACATCTGTACATTAACACTTCCAGTCTCACACAGATGTGGTGTTTATTTCTGATGTCTGCGCCTGAAATCCCCAGTGTCAGGAGTGTAAAGGCCTTTGCAGTTTGAAGTTTGCTCAAGAATGTCTTGCATGAGAGAGAGAGAGAGAGAGAGAGAGAGAGAGTGTGTGTGTGTGTGTGTGTGTGTGTGTGTGTGTGTGTGTGTGAAAGAGAGAGAAGAGAGAGAGAGAGAGAGAGAGAGAGAGAGAGTGAATGAAAGTGTGTCTGTGTGTGTGTGTGTGTGTGTGAGAGAGAGAGAGAGAGAGAGAGAGAGAGTAGTTTTGGTATTCATCATATTGTGGGGAGAGAAAGCAAGAGAGACTGTTTGTGAGAGTAGTTTTGGTATCCATCATATTGTGGGGGAGATAGAAAGAGAGAGAGAGAGAGAGTTTGTGTGTGTGTGTGTGTGTGAGAGAGAGTAGTTTTGGTATTCATATTGTGGGGGGTGAAAGTGTGTGTGTGTGTGTGTGTGTGTGTGTGTGTGTGTGTGTGTGTGTATGTGTGTGTGTGTTTGTGTGTGTATGAGAGAGTAGTTTGGTATTCATATTGTGGGGGGAGAGAGTCAGAGAGTGTGTGTGTGTGTGTGTGAGAGAGAGAGAGAGAGAGAGAGAGAGAGAGAGAGAGAGAGAGAGATGTGTGTGTGTGTGAGAGAGAGCGAGAGAGAGAGAAAGAGAGAGAGAGAGAATGTGTGTGTGTGTGAGAGAGAGAGAGAGTGAGAGATTGAGTGTGTGTGTGTGTGTGTGTGTGTGTGTGTGTGAGAGAGAGAGAGAGAGAGAGAGAGAGAGTGTTTGTGTGTGTGTGTGAGAGAGTAGTTTGGTATTCATATTGTGGGGGGAGAGAGTCAGAGAGTGAGTGTGTGTGTGTGTGTGTGTGTGTGTGTGTGTGTGTGTGTGTGTGTGTGAGAGAGAGAGAGAGAGAGAGAGAGAGAGAGAGAGAGAGAGAAAGAGAAGTTTTGGTATTCATCATATTGTGGGGACTTAAACCTTTTCCCAGTCACATTATGGAGATTTTTGTAATTTTAAGGTGACATGTTTTTGTAGTTCGGAATAGTTACTGTTAGACTGAAGCTTGTGAAGCGGTTATGGTTTGGTTTACTTGCTGGTTTACAGCAAGGCTCCAGGACATAAATGTTAGTCTATGACTCCATATATTGTTTTCCAAAGTTATGTAAACAAGACTGTGTTTATCATCATGTACAGAATTTATATTATCCACAAAATGAAGCGAGAGAATACCGACGAGAACATTTGTAGAAGATTGCTATGTGTCCATTCCATAATATTTAAGAGATGTTAAAAATATACAGTATATTAATGTACAGTTCACACCAGACTCGAGAGTGAAGATTTCAGTGAACATGAGCTGGATAGGATTTATTTATTCTGCATGAACAGCATTAGTAAACCTCCCAGAGATGCAAACCCGACTGCTCTGACTTTACTACAGAAATCCCAGAAATTCCAGATCGCAGCTCTGGAAACACCATTTAACATTTCTAACAAATGATTGTGCTTACAGACAGTGAGATTTCCTCAATCTTATAAGTTTATTCCAAGCCGCAGTGTGTGATGAGTCTAATAACATTGAGTAAAACTGTAATTTTGATTTAAAACAGGAGCAGCGTGTGCCATCCATCTGCGTTGCTACTCTAGAGCTAAATAATGAAGGTAAACAAGAATCAGTGGCAGTAGTGGCCTGGTGTAGGACGCTGGCTCACCGATCCTCAGGTTGGTGGTTGAAGCCCCACTCTCAACAGGTTGTCACTGCCCCCCCCCCCCCCCAGTGCAGCTAACTGGGTTATCAAAGGCCGACCATGTCCCTCACTGTCTATGGTGAGAGGTTCATGTAAAAGAACCATTGCTCACTTTCAACAAGACTAGCTGCATAGCCGTCAGCGTGTTTCTGCCCTGCGATGGCCTGGTGAGCTGTCCAAGGTGTACTCTGCCCTCACCCAGAGTTGGCTGGGAATGGCGCCAGCCTCCCCGCAGCGGTTACAGAAAATGAATGAATGAATGAACAAGAATCAAGTATAGTTGAATGTTATGTCCTTCCAAGCTTGGTTCCTATTGGGCATTAGACCCATAGCACAGCGAGGCGGTGGGTAGTCTGGTTTTCTCCACACTCCACTTGGATGGAGCATCTATATTCACTTCTGAATTGCGGGCGATTCTGCACGCCCTTAATATGGTGCCTTCTTCTAGAAAGCAAAAAATTATCATTTTATCTGACTCTTTGTCAAGTCTAATTGCATTAAAAGGTGATGACTTTGATAATTTAGATGTTTTGGGCATTTTGCAGAAATGCCATAAACTTGTAGAAAGTGGTAAGGATGTTGTATTCGCTTGGTGTCCCAGTCATGTTGGAATCAAGGGTAATGAAAAAGCCAATAAATTGGCCAAGGAAGCCCTTGGTCTTGATATAAGTGAGGAAAAAGTACCATATACAGACCTAAAGCCTGCCGTTCATAACTTGGTTTTAAGCAAATGGCAGTGGAGTGAACAAGTTTATAACAAACCTTTTCTTATCAATCCGAGTGTGCGGTCTTTGTATCCATATAGTGAAAGAGATAACAGGAGAGATGAGAGCGTTTTAGCACGACTGTGAATTGGCCATACTCACACTGCACATGATTATTTGTTGAATGGAGAATTGGTACCATGTGACACATGTTTAACACCCCTAAGAGTTCAGCGTATTTTAATTGATTGTACAGAGTTTAGTTTAGTCAGAAACAAATATTTTAGTGTTGTTTCACTGAAGGAACTGTTCACGAAATCTAATGCTTCTATTATTTTAAACTTTTTAAAATAAATTAATATATATTATAAACTCTAGTCATTTTATGCCTTTATATAGGTTTATCTATAAAAGCGCTGAGCTCTATATTTACCTAATATATTTGATGCAGCTAATTACCGTTTTCGGCATAATATAACACTTACGGTGTTGAACATGCCACAAAATCTCATTCATTCATTCATTCATTTATTCATTTATTCATTTTCCACACTCCACAGACATGCAGATCAGGTCATCTGGCTTTTGTAACTTTCCTGCAGTGTGAATATGAGTGTGAATGCTTGCTCGTGTCTGTGTTAGGCTTTGAAGCGTTTTAGATGGATCGCAGCAGATTTTACTCAGGAATGTCTTTATTTTTACTTTGATTTTTGAATAAAAACATGAAGTAAACAACTCGTTGAACAATTTGAAATAAAACATATGGAGTTATGTTACAAGGTGTTCAATAAGTCATAACAATACATATATTCATTCTTTTATTAATTGCTTAAAATCCCTAAAGTGAGGTCTTCATCGTGGCGTCGGCCCACCTCTGAGCAAGAAGGTCCTGGGTTCGATTCCTGGGCTTAAGCCGTTTCTGTGTGGAGTTTGCATGTTCTCCCAATGCTTGTGTGGGTTTCCTCTGGGTACTCTGGTTTTCTCCCACAGTCCAAAAACATGCACTGTAGGCTGATTCGAGTTCCAAGTTGCCTCTAGGAGTGAGTGCGAATGGTTATCTGTGTGTTGGCCCTGCAATGGCCTTGTGAGTTGTTCAGGGTGTCCCACACCTTCTTCCAGTATTGGCTGAGATAGGTGCCAACCTCCCTGCTACCCTAATTAGAATTAAGTGGATGAATCAAATCCTGAGAGTGCATTCTTTTTATCCTCTCAAACAGCTTCATGAGGAGGAGCTTCATCCAGGACATTTTTCTTTCAGATCCCTAAAACCCCATCACACTCAGCCACGGTCCAACTACACAGTAAGCACTAGTACAATGTATTAGGAATACAGAAGACACCAAAACGGATGTGGATGACATGGCCAAACTTGAATCAGGATGCAGGAAGTGCTTAACAACGCATAGTTGCAGCAGCAGTGATGTAGAAACAATGCAATTTAAACTGAGTAGGGACTTTACTGAGTACAAGCATTGCATAGACTCGTTGAACGTAATTATGAAACAAAAAAAAACCATGCAGATTGAATGAATTCATGCAGTGGGTGGTGCAATATTTATAAGGACCGAACAGATGCAGTGAGAACACATGTGGCACAATCTGATTGGTCATAGTGAGTAGGCTTTGGACATGGTACGTGTGAGTGATTATGTGTGTGGTCAGAAATGAGTAGGAACGTTTTAGATATATGGATGCAGTAAGGATATGCTATGCACTTGCACATCTGTTTCATTTTGACCACACCCCCAGTGTTCATCAAAATGTTTGGGGTACAGTGCGTCTTCGTCTGCGTATGATGGGGGAAGTTTGAAATGAAAACTGGTGGTTGTGTGCACTGGCGGTTCTTCCCTCAAATAATGTACTCTGGTGTAAACTGCAGTGTCCGTCTCTGGTGGTCTTGGCTCGCTGTTCGTGCCTCGTCTCGTTTGCTTTGTTTTTAATTGTTAGGCCATTCATTTTTTCTTTTTATTCCCTGTTTCACGGATCCGCCAGTGTTAATGTTTGTAATTTCTAAAGAAAAATATATTGGGAAAACCTTTTTTATTCCTGCTGGTCTTAACTCCTTAACCATGGAATGAATTTAAAACTGGAACTTTTCTGCACCAAACCAGTCCCGTTGTCGCCTTCTCACAGCAGCTATTGTACAGTAACTAAATCATGTACATCCGTGCATGTGTACCATTGGAAGTGTCGGCTTTGACATCCAGCTGCCGTTTCAAATCTACACAGTGTATGTGTACAAACACCCAGCATGGGAGACTATCAGAACCGATACTATCAACGTGTGTGTCAGAACTCGTCTACACATGCATTTGTTTTATTTGTTTTTCTTTTTGAAATTAGAGACTTCAGATTTGATTCTACATGCAGAAATTCTCCATCCTGAGCTGACGGCAGCATCATCACAATCTACCTAGGCTGTCCATTAACGTTTCATTTCTCAGACAGAACCAAGATGTTGCCCATTTACTGGTGTGTTTGGGGTCGTTGTCTTGTCGAACCACCCGTTTCAAGGGCATTTCCTCTTCAGCAGAAGGCTGCACGACCTCCTCAAATATTCTGTTGTACATATTCAAACTGATCCAAGATCCCTGGGATGCGATAAATAGGCCCCACACCATAGCGTGAGACACATCCCCATGTCATGATGCTTTACTGTCTTCACAGGGGACTGTGGCTTGAATTCAGTGTTTGGGGATTGTTTGTTAAACTGTCTCCAGACACTAGACCCAAAAGACCAATCTAACTTTCATCAGCCCACAAAATGTTGCGCCATTTCTCTTTAGTTCAGCCGATGTACTCTTTGGCAAATTACAATCTCTTCACTATATCTGTTTTACCAACAGTGGACTTTGTGGGGGCTTCTGAATCTTATAGAAAAAGTTGTGACAGTATGTATCACTGGTCTGTTTGAAGCGGGAATTTCCAACATAATATACATTGTATGATAAATACCACAACTACAACATCAGCTCAGTATAGACCTCTGTACGAAAATTATTAAATGTTTAAATCAAAACACAAGTTCGAGCTTCTTTAAGAATATAAGACAAATAAAATATTTATATTTCACTCTTGGATTCTTCTGTTGTGATCCTAAAGAAATCAAAAATAGCAGTAGGGGCAGTGGTGGCCTAGTGGCATAGGTGCTGGATTACTGATCTTAAGGTTGGGGGTTCAAGCCCCAATCACCACAGGTTGTCACTGTCCCCCCAGTGCAGGTACCTGGGGGATCAAAGGCCGGCCATGTGTCTCACAGTCTAGGGTGTGAGGTTCATTTAAAAGAACCATTGCTGACATTCAACAAGAGTAGGCGTATAGCAGTCAGTGTGTTTACGCCCTGTGATGGTCTTGTGAGCTGTCCAGGGTGTACTCTGCCCTCACCCGGAGTTGGCTGGGATGGGCACCAGCCTCCCCGCGACCCTAATTAGGATTAAGTGGTTACAGAAAATGATGATGATGACAAAATAGCAGTTCTTAAAATTATTATTATTGTTTTTTTTCACACACACACACACACACACACACACACACACACACACACACACACACACACACACACACACACACATATATATATATATATATATATATATATACAGACGCTCCCCGACTTACGTTCATACATTTATTGTTTTTTTCGCTTTTACGTTTTTTTTTTTTTTCCAAAAAAATGTCAAATTTTGACGTAGGACGCTGACATAATGATGCTGTGTCCATTGTTTACAAACGACAGACTGAACATGCCCCTCCTTCCCAGTTCAGTTTTATTTATATATATATATATATATATATATATATATATATATATATATATATATATATATATATATATATATATATATGCGGCCTTATGTCTGACTAGGGATGAAGAGGAGAGGATTAAGTAATATATGTATATATATATATATATATATATATATATATATATATATATATATATATATATATATCTCAGTTATATAGCGTGTTACTCTTGTGTTAAGACGTTGTCTCTGTGATCTTTGTGTTTACACTGTTTTGCGGACTTTTGTAACCCGAAGCAAATAAGGTTGGTCAGAACCATTAGCCTACTAGCATGGGTGCAAGTTTCATACACAGAGATGAATTAACTATCTGCTCGGATCGGCACAATCTACCATGCATACTCAGTTAAGCAAAGAGAGTTGTAAAATATGAAAATCCGAATCCAGGAAAGAGCGAACTCTCTGCTCTGCTGGTGATTCACATCAGTGCAGGCTGAGTACTAAACGAGTTCAAGGAAGCCATTGCTCACTTGAAAGCCGGAAGTCCACATAACCCGCGATTTGTTTCAAGCAAGTAAACTACTTTCAGCAAGTGCACTAATTTCGGTATTGAGCGCCTCACATATTGTAAGCGTTGATTGGCTGTTTTAAGCTTCATGTAAAGCGAGTCGACTCAGCTTCATGTAATGTCATTCAGCTCAACTTCATGTCATGTGACCATTGGAACCATTTACAAGCAGAAAGATTGCATCATAGAGAATGTTAAAGGTTATACAAATATAATACTGTATTTGATATTTGATGAGTAAATTTGATTAAAATTTATCAATTTGAAATTATTTTGCTTGAATTTAATTTATTTGAAATTAATGTTGATATTATTTGATATATTTGATATTATTTTACAATGTTATGTTTATAATAATTGATTTAGGGGTGTTTTATGAGATACGGTAATGGTATTTATGGATGTCTAGTACAGTATGAGCGTCATACGTCACACGGCATATGTCATACATGACTGTAACAACTTACATTCACTTTAAACTTACGTTTGGCCGTCCGGAACCAATTAAAAACGTAAGTCGGGGCGCGTCTATATATATATATATATATATATATATATATGTATATATGTACTGTACAGTAAAACCTCCGCTGACGAACGCTTAAGCTCACGAACTTTTCGCCTCAAGAACATTAAATTTGCGAGCATATAGTCTCTGCTGACGAACTAGTTTTCGGCAGACGAATCAAACCACGCGGTCGAACAGCGCCACGGTGGCGGCCACGAGAAGCTGACGCACGCTCACGGCGTCACAGTTCGTCACCCCCTTTCTTTGAATGCGGAAGTGGTTTGTGTTTGCTAGACATTTTGGACCATATTGAGTGTACTTTTGCTATTATGGGACCGAAAAAGACCCCACCACAGGCGGAGATCATTGAAAAACATGAACGAGGTGTGCGTTTGTGTGACTTAGCGTCCCAGTACCAGTACGCTAAGTCTACCATTGCTCCCATCCTTAAGAACAAGGAAGCTATTAAGGGTGCGTGTGTGGCTAAGGGTGTTTCCAAACACTCCTTCCAAACAGTAAGTCCCTCCCTCCCTCCTCCTCCCACTCCATTCCATCAAGCCATCAACTACCATCACAAAGGTAAATAAAACGACTTTATTATACAGTACAGTTTATTTCTTTAATTACAATACAATAGCACATTTATTATACATAAAATAAGGTATATTTTTGTGTAGGTTTAAGGCTTATTTAGTAGAAAATTATGTTTTATGGGGACCTGGGAACGGATTATTCTCATTTTAATGGTTTCTTATGGGGAATAAATGTTCGGAAGACGAACTTTTCGCCTTACACACACTTTCTGGGAACCAATTATGTTCGTGAGCAGAGGTATCACTGTATTTTAAATTAAGTAATTAATTCATTTATTATTTCTTTTACACATAATTTTTTATTTTCTGTGTCCTGTCTTGGGTTTACATAAAAGAAATCTTCCAAAGAAGGAATAAAGAAAGAATGGCATTTTGAGGATGAGTCGAAACAGCTTTCAGGTGTCAGAATCTTGTAACACATTTAATTCAGATAATTTATGGGTAGACAACACTGACAGTCTAAAAATATTGTTTTGAAGTATAATTTCCTCGATATTTCAAATGATTAATAGTTTGTAGAGTGTCACTTTGTCCTCAGAGATGTTTGATGCTTCCTCTTGAACTTATCTTTTAATTAGTTTTTTTCTCCTCAGTACAATATAGTCAATGCTACACTGAGTCATTTTCTAGAAGAGCAAATCTTAGTCAGCAAAGCTCCTGAGGATGGTGAGAGTTCAAGCTCGAAAGCTTTCATTCAGGCCGGCAGTCTTATCGCTGTTGTAACTCCGTTGGCTGGACATGGACAAATCACCAGGCTGTGTGCCTATGACAGGAAGAGTATGTGTCCAGGCTATTCATTTTTTATTCATAGTTTCCTGGTGGATGACTAGACTCGAGATCATTAGCATCTTCTCTCATTCAACAGCCAGAGGATGAAATAACTTCACTCGCGAAGCTTGTGGGATATTATTAGTTTATTTCCTTTTTGGAAGTTTCCACTTAAACCTAAATAAAGTAAATGAGCCAAAACATTAGCCTAAAAAAGATATGAAGACAAAAATGATGGAAAGACAAATATTTCTATTATTTCAGTATTACGTAGGGAAGGGGGAGCATAATATTATTACCAGCTGGGATGTCAGGAACTGTGAAAATCATAAAAACTCTGGGTGGTGAAATCTTTTGTGATTCTGCAGTAATATGCAGGTAAAATGAGAGAGAGAAAACACTTTGCTTTTTTTTATAGTTCTTTGAATAAAATGGTTGCCTAATACTCACGTGTTGAGCATTTTCTCTGTACTCTTTACAGAGGAATCATATCTTTGTAGTTATTAGCACCATTAATATTATTACCTCAGCCAAAGAGGTTATGTTGTACCCTCTGTTTATGTGTGAATTTTCATGACTTTTTTAACCAGGGGTCAGGCTTTCAGCAAAGAAGACTTCATTTGATTTTGGAGGGATTCAAATCAAATTATGAATCCAGGAATTTTTTAAGGATTGTTTAACATTGTGTTAGGAAGTTTTTTGACATATTGGTTTATATATGCGATTGCTGGACTTGCAGAAGTTTGTTCTCTCCATGTGCTCTTGTTCTCAAAGCTTTTAACTTCTGATAGGCCTGCTGAATCTTCTGGGTTAAAATCTTTTTCCTACTTTTTTCTTTTGCCCAAAAGTCTACAACAGCCACAATGTCTGACCATCTTTTTCCTGAAATGTTTCAGTGTCTAATTTTTAGCTAAGTTGACTCTGTACATTGATTTTATTTATTTATTTATTATTTAATTATTTATTTCCCTGTAATGAAATATGGTTCAGAGTGCTGCAACATACTTTGATGCTGTAATTGCTTCCACTGAATCCCACTGCCTGCTGTTGAGCATTTACCCGGCAGATTAAATGATATTTGCTGTGGCAGTGGTGGCCTGGTGGTAAAGGATGCTGGAACGCTGATAAGTTTGGGGGTTCGAGTCCCACTCTCCACAAGGTTGTCACTGTCCCCCCAGTACAGCTAACTGGGTTATCAAAGGCTGGCCATGTCTCTCATTGTCTATGGGAAGAGGTTCATGTAAAAGAACCATTGCTGACTTTAGTAAAGAGTAGCTGCATACCCGTCAGCGTGTTTCTGCCCCTTGCTATATATATATATTCTTCTATAATCACCTGAAGAGAGAGGATGGCTTCACCACCCCTCGAAACAGATCTATTGTGATAAATGGCGTTTCAATAGAAAGTCTTTGTCCTGTCCTTTTATTTTTATTATATATATACATATATATATATATATATATATATATATATATATATATATATATATATATATATATATATATATATATATACAGTATATATATATATATATATACAGTGGTACCTTACTTTAGGGAAGTCTCACCAAACGAAAAATGCAGGTCACAAAACACATTTTTCAAAAATTTTTGTCTCTGGATACAAAACAAGTTTGAAAGTTCGAAAGCGCCATCTTAAAAATACCTCCCATTGCCTATCTCCCAACATCCCGCCCCAATGGCCTCCCATTGGCTAGGATAGATGATGCAGCTCCCTCCCATTGAACCACATTTTACATGTAAAACGTGTGATTCGTTCCGAGGCCCTCAATACTACCCCCTAAACCCTTTAAAAATGAGAAAGAAGCAATCCTTTTAAGACCTCCTTCTGCTTCAATATCATACCGATGGTAGACGGGTTTGGCCATATTCCTTTGCGATATCACTCAAGCCCGTTTCTTCTTCTCATTCGCACTGGAAGTCACACACACGCACGCACACACACACACACACACACACACACACACACACACACACACACACACACACACACACACACACACACACACACACACACACACACACACACACACACACACACACACACACACACACACACACCCACACACACACACGTGTGTGATTTCTAGTGCGAGTGAGAAGAAGAAACGGACTAGAGTAATATAGTAATATCGCAAAGGAATATGGCCAAACTCGTCTACCATCAGTACGATATTGAAGCAGAAGGAGGTCTTAAAAGGAGTACTTTTATAATTTTTAAAGGGTTTATGGGTAGTATTGGGAGCCGTGAAACGAATCACGCGTTTTACTGTAAAAATGCGGTTCAATTTATGAAAAATGCAGGTTATGAAAAAGGCTCTGGAACGGATTACTTTCGTAATGTGAGGTACCACTCTATATATATATATATATATATATATAGAGTGTATATACATACACTGTATATTATATACTGTATATATACACACAAGGATCCTTTGCTACTTCGCGCTTCAATTTATGCGGCTTCAGTGCATCGTGTTTTTTTTTTTTAAATATTCACTGAATTAAAAAATAAGGAGATTAAGGAAGAATAGGGGGAAAAGGTAAGGAAAATGCCACAAAACAAGGCCAATTGTGAGCCACTCCACCGAAAGTAGGCTCTTGGGTCCAAAAATCAAAAATGAGATTTTTACACAGTCAGATAGAGGAGGCCCAAAGCTGCAAAATGCAGCAAAAAGTTTGTCAATACCTTGAAAATTGACCGAGCTATGCCATTTCTTGTGTCAGCATTCAACTAAAAAATTTCAAAAGATGTTTTAGAGAAAAATGAGCACAAAGATTGCCCTTCTTCCAAGATGATTAGTCCTTAGCAACCAAACAGTTTTATGCACTTCAGCCATATAAACGTTTTAGAAAACATGTCTAGGAAGAGTTTTAGGAAGAGACGATAAGAGAAATCATCCTTATTTTAATCTTACAGGCCCCTTTTAAACCCATCAGTCACCATGGTAACCCCCAAAAAATTAACAAAAAAAACCGACTATTTTATTTTCATTTCTGTTTATTCCAATAAGATCAGTATGTATCTTTTTGACCATTATATAAAGGTTCAAATGCCTTCAAATGATTGAAAAAAACACTGTCAAGTTCAAACAATCACACTGAAATTAAGAAAACTATATATAAGATAACCATATACAAAACTCTCTGATCTCTTTATACAAGTAAGCTTCATCAACTCTGCCCTCAGCATCATCATCTATATCCTGCTCAGCAGATAAAATCACATCTTCACAAACACCAGTCATCACACTTTTATTAACAAATGCCTCTTCTTCATCAACAGCAAAATCAAAATCTTCACCAACACAGCTGGCATCATCATCATCAGTTTGTTTATATGTAAAAGGTATGAAACATTTAAGTATTTTTCAGGTCTTGACTAATTTTCGTACAAAACTAAACAAACCACGATCCAGCATGTCCAGTCCAGACAAGATTACACACAAATCAAATGCAGAGAAAAATTTGCACGCAGAGAAAAATACTAATACTCATACAATAATCATTAATTTTTAAAGTACATAATACTGAGCATATGGGATTTTCTTTGACTGAATTGCAATGGAATCATGTCTTTATCTTAATATTCCAGCAGACCTGAGGTATCATACACACACTCACACACACACACACACACACACACACACACACACACACACACACACACACACACACACACACACACACACACACACACACACACACACACACACACACACACACACAGACTGTAAGCAGTGCTCATTTGTGCATCTATCACACCATTTGCACTCATTTTCCCCACCCCCTTCATATACTGTAGTTTCTTTCATTGAAATTGCACTAGTTTCATCTGGATTCTGCTAATTTAACCGTTTGCACACTGTGTGTGTGTGTGTGTGTGTATGTGACAGAGAGAGAGAGAGAGAGAGAGAGAGAGGGAAAAATAATTTTCTTCAAAGTCGAATTCTAGCGTCGAATTTAACATCTATACTAACTGGGTTATCAAAGGCGGGCCATGTCTCTCACTGGCTATGGTGAGAGGCATGTAAAAGAACCATTGCTGACTTTCGTGAAAGAGTAGGCTGCAAAGCCGTCAGCGTGTTTCTGTCCCTTGCTAAAGGATTGTGACAGGAAGGGCATACGACGTAAAAAACTATGCCAAATCAAATGTGCGAATCAGATGATTCGCTGTGGCGACTCCTGAGAATGGAAAAAAAACGAAAAGAAAAGAAGAGACTGTTATTGAAGAGAAAGTCGGAGATAAGTTCCGCATGCGGTATACTAGAGTCAGGAAGTAAACCAGAAGTTAACGTGTGACGGGCACTGTGCATGTGCAAGCCCGAGCTCACCAATCAGTGTGCTCGTTTCAGATCTTCCTTAGCAACTAGCCTGCATCATTTACGTGCATATCGTCTTTATTACCTTTATTTTATTAACTGAGACGGCATTTTAATATTAAAACAGTATCCAAAATGGAGAGACGACTTCACGACCATTTTTCAGGTGTATGGACTATAGTGTGTCTTGTGCCAAACTCGGTGAATAATTGCAAAGAAAACCGGTAAGTTTGCTACTGTTTTTATCTAGTTTTATGAGGGTACTCGTCAGAAAAGTGCAAATAAAAGACCTTTTGAGTGAGTTTTAGTCAATTTCACTCAAGCAAGTGATAGTTGAATACTTGTTTTAATAGTTTATGCAAAAATCCGAATTTCGATAAAAAATTACAATTTTACTTTTTTGGCCATTTTCTCGAAAGTAGTCCGTGCGACAAGTGGCTACATTCGGTGGAGCGCCTCACAATTATGCAAAAAAACCCAAACAAACAAAAACAAAAAACAACCCAAAACCCCTCATCAAAACTACTTACATTTTCATGTGACGTGCGCATCTGAGTGCATGCACATGCATCTGTGGGCGTGTGCACGCATCTGTATATGTGTGTATTTATATTTTATTTATTTATATTTATTTATATCTTATGCATTATTTTTAAATGTTTAATTGTTATTACAAGCACTTATAGCGTTGAATATGTATTTATTGATATTATATACACATTATCATTCGCTGTGGCGACCACTGATAAAGGGAAAAAGACGAAAGGAAATCTCTCTCTCTCTCTCTCTCTCTCTCTCTCTCTTTCTCTCTCATACACGTACATATACGTCAGTAAGGAGGGGTCGATCCTACTTCGCGGAATTCGGGGGTCTTGGGGTGTGTGTGTGTGTGTGTCTGTGTGTCTCGGTTCCAGTTAACCGTAGAAAGTGAGGGATCCCCGTATATGTACAGGTCCTTCTCAAAATATTAGCATATTGTTATAAAGTTCATTACTTTCTGTAATGTACTGTTAGACTTTTATATATTTTACATTCATTACACACAACTGAAGTAGTTCAAGCCTTTTATTGTTTTAATATTGATAAGGCCCAGGATGCTTCGATAGCGGCCTTAAGCTCATCCACAGTGTTGGGTCTGGTGTCTCTCAACTTTCTCTTCACAATATCCCACAGATTCTTTATGGGGTTCAGGTCAGGAGAGTTGGCAGTCAATTCAGCACAGTAATATCATGGTCAGTAAACCATTTAGCAGTGGTTTTGGCACTGTGAGCAGGTGCCAGGTCGTGCTGAACAATGAAAATCTTCATCTCCATAAAGCTTTTCAGCAGATGGAAGCATGAAGTGCTCCAAAATCTCCTGATAGCTCGCTGCATTGTCCCTGCCCTTGATAAAGCACAGTGGACCAACACCAGCAGCTGACATGGCACCCCAGACCATCACTGACTGTGGGTACTTGACACTGGACTTCAGGCATTGTGGCATTTCCTTCTCCCCAGTCTTCCTCCAGACTCTGGCACCTTGATTTCCGAATGACATGCAAATTTTGCTTTCATCCGAAAAAAGTACTTTGGTAATATAACCAATACATTATCAGTTTAAACTAATGGAAGGAGCAATTTCTAAAATCCACTTTAATGTAATAATGAAGAGCTCAGATTCTTGTTGCACCAGGATTTTAAAAATACCGTCTATATTTTAATAACTGGCATCATTTTAGTGCTTCAATAAACAATCACAGTGCTGCTTCTCTGTAGCCCAGGTCAGGCACTTCTGCCGCTGTTTCTGGTTCAAAAGTGGCTTGACCTGGGGAATGCGGCACCTGTAGCCCAGTCCACTGCTTCCACAGGTCCCCCAAGGTCTGGAATCGGCCCTTCTCCACAATCTTCCTCAGGGTCCGGTCACCTCTTCTGGTTGTGCAGCATTTTCTGCCACACTTTTTCCTTCCCACAGACGTCCCACTGAGGTGCCTTGATAGAGCACTCTGGGAACAGCCTATTCGCTCAGAGATTTCTTTCTGTGTCTTACCCTCTTGCTTGAGGGTGTCAATGATGGCCTTCTGGACAGCAGTCAGGTCGGCAGTCTTACCCATGATTGTGGTTTTGAGTAATGAACCAGGCTGGGAGTTTTGAAAAGCCTCAGGAATCTTTTGCAGGTGTTTAGAGTTAATTGGTTGATTCAGATGATTTGGTTAATAGCTCGTTTAGAGTACCTTTTCATGATATGCTAATTTTTTGAGATAGGAATTTTGGGTTTTCATGAGCTGTATGCCAAAATCATCAGTATTAAAACAATAAGTACATTATCGATACAGTACATAAAATAATGAACTTGATCACAATATGCTAATTTTTGGAGAAGGACCAGGTATATATATATATATATATATATATATATATATATATCATATATACATTCATTTAAAAATGAATAAAGCTCAAAATCCTTATCCAGAGGTGCCGTGACTTACGAAATTAATCTGTTCCGAGGCTGAGGGCAAGCTCGCAAGTCAAAATGTTTGTAAGATAAAACAAAAATTCCCATAGGAAATAATAGAAAACCAATTAATCTGTTCCAACCCCCTCCCAAACTCATATAACCTGACACAAAAACATATATTTAATATATAAGATAAGCATGTAAAAACAATAAATATTTCATCATCATAATAATAATACATGTACATTCATATTAATAATAATAAATAATAAATAATAATAAAACGAGAATAAGAATAACTCAACTCGCCCTTCCTAGCATCGACTGCGGCAACGATGTCACGTTGGTAAAAAGATGTCACGTGGGCAGGCATGTGGTGGTGAAGGAGGAGAAGGAGAATTTTGTGTGTATGTGCACGCTACGAATGCCAGCGAGGATAGGCTTTTGGTGAGCTTCCACAAAGCCAGTGTTTCTCAAATAGTGCAACATGCATTTTTGTCATACTGTACTAGTTTTAAGTGTAATTGCGCATCCTGTACAGTAGGTGGCAGGGGTGCTCACACTGTGTTTCCTATTGTGTAAAGAAAAAGCAGCAAGCATACGATATGAAGTACAGTAAACAATATTTATAGTCGCGCACGGGGCACTGGGGGAGGGGTGTGAAACGAGTTCTTTTCTTTCTAAAAGGGGCATCACAGAAAATAATTGAGAAGCACTGCACAAGGCATTCATGGAGCTTGGAGGAATACACGTGGAAGAATACAAGGCTAATCAAAATTTTGCTCGTTGGACGAGGCAGATTTGGTGGAATTGGAGCTCATACCATGGAAAATTCATTATAAAAGACACTCGTCAGTCAAGGTACCACTGTAATAGCTTTTATTTCCATACACACAATGCATTGGGAGCACGGCACATTCTAAATGTAAACATTCCAAATCAAAGCAGAAAGTAAATATATCAAAATTGTGTTATTCCTTTATGGAAATTGAAAAAGGTGAATATTAGACTGTTCAAAAATAGCAGTGTCTGCTTTCTTCTCTACAAACTCAAAGATTCACTCTACAAACTGAAAAATGTAAGATTTTTCTTTCCTTTGAATCACTGAACTAATATTTAGTTGTTTCTGGGAACTGCTGTATATCCGTGTTTCATGGAGTTGACAGTAGATTTTCTAGCCCTGGATGATTGGACTACATGCCACAGGTCTTCTGTATTTCTTGGTTTTGCCTCAGAAACTGCATTTTTGATGTCACCTCACAAGTTTTCTACTGGATTCAGGTCCGGGGACCAGGCTGCTGCTCCATAAAGTCAATCTTGTTGATCTTGAACCAAGGTCTTGCCCATTTACTTGTTTGGAGTTGTTGTCTTGTCGGAACACAGGTTTCAAGGGCATGTCCTCTTCAGCATAGGGCAGTACGACCTCTTCATGTATTCTGTTGTATGCAAACTGATCTACAAGACCTCGGAATACCTGCACTTCTGCACTTGGTGCATTCCACCCTTTTTTAAGTGAAAGCCATGACCTCAGAATTGTAGGTGCTGATTCACATCCCGGCCACTTCACACTCGGCTACAAATCATTCCAATGAGAGCCGACTGCCGAACTAGAACCTCTCAATGTCTTGGTGTATATATATATATATATATATATATATATATATATATATATATATATATATATATACACACACACACACACACACACACATACATACCTATATACATACAGGGAGTCCTCGGTTTACACCAGTCCCGACTTACACCGTTTCGTGGTTACAAACGCACCCCCATAAAAATATTAAAAAATAATATTACGCGTCATTACGTCTTTCGCGGTTACGTAAACAAACGCGAACTAGTTTCGGGTGCGCAAGGCGGAAGAATACAGTGTTGTGGTTGTGGGCCGGGGAAGACGGCGTCGCTTCCTTTCGCTCAGTCTCAGTACTGTAATATTACGTGTCATTACGTCTTACGCAGTTACGTAAACAAACACGAACTAGTTTTGGGCGCACGAGATGCAGCAAGCGTTGGCAACTTTTGAGGCTCAGGATCCCAACTTGGAAAGGTTCACTAGGGTTTCCAGAGGCATCATGGATTTGATGCAATGCTATAAGGAGATCTTGGATGAAAAGAGGTTGCTCTCTGTCCAGTCTAACCTGGAGCAGTATTTTAAGAAGGTAGAGAGGCCTGCAACAGATCCTGTACCCTCTACCTCAGCTGCATCTACTACTCCAGGCTCACCTGCCCCAGCTTCTCCAGCACAATAAGTCTGTCTCTCCCTCCCTTACTGTATTTCATTCTTGTGGTGAGGAATTGTTTTCTCTTTTTTTAATACTTTTTTATGTCATTAACTGTTACATTTTATTATAGCATTGTACATACAGTACTTTTCAGTATATTTTATGTTATGTTCCGACTTACACTGAAATTCAGGTTACATCACGTCTTAAAAACGGATCAGCGTCGTAAACTGAGGACTCCCTCATATATATATATATATATATATATATATATATATATATATATATATATATATATATATATATATATATATATATATATATACAGTCAGCCCCCAACTTACGAAGACCCCTGTGTACGAACTCCCCGGGTTACGAAAAACATTTTCCTGAGTTTCCGTCCCCGAGATACGAAACAACCCCCTCTTACGAAAAGAAATTCAAAATTCGAATGTGACAATCAAAATTTCACACGACACACGAGTTGCTCTCTCATTTGCTGTCTCTCAACATCCCGCCCCGCTGGCCTCCCAGATAGAGACAGAAGGAAGCTTCACTCTTTAGTTTTTAGTTTAGTAGTAAATGTTTAATAAATGTGGGTGCATTTGAGCTTATCTGGAATTCCGATCCCTCAAGGAATCAAATTAAAGTTGAGTTTGTCAAGCAGGGAATGCGGTTTGAATTCCATGTCTTGTGGGCGTGGCCCGCAGCACACGCACGAGAGAGTGATAGAAAGATAGAGAGAGACAGAAAAAGAGAGAGAGAGAGAGAGAGAGAGGTGTGTGTGTGTTGATAAAAAATGTTTAATAATGGTTTAATTAATAAATATGTTAATAGAATGGTTTAATATGTTAATAAAATGATTAAATGGTTTAATAAATTCATTTTCTTTTACTTTTAACACATATTTCATACAAAATTGGTGTACTTTTATCATTTTTAAAGGGTTTATGGGGTTTATCCAGTCCAAAGACTGGAGCCTTGGAACGAATTAGGCGTTTAACATGCAAGATGCGACCCCCACTTACGAAATCCCCGCCATACGAAAAGGGCTCTGGAACGGATTCATTTCGTAAGTTGAGGGCCGACTGTATATTTCTTGTGTCCACATTTTGACTGGTACTTTTTTCTGTACCAGACCCTGCATACACGATCCCTGGGATGCGATAAACAGGCTCGATACCGTAGTATGAGAAACATTTTCATGTCATGATGCTTCACTATCTTCACAATGTACTGTGGCTTGAATTTAGTGTCCGGGGATAGTCTGTTAAACTGTATCAAGCCACTACTCCCAAAAAGAACAATTTTACTTTCATCATCCCACAAATTGCGCCGTTTCTCTTTAGGTCAGTCAATGTGCTCTTTGACAAATTATGACCTCTTCAGCACATGTCTTTTTTTTTCAACAGTGGGACTTTGCGGGGACTTCTTGCCGATAGCTCTCAGATAGGCATCTTCTAATTGTAACAGGACTCGCAGGTAACTTTAGACCTTCTTTGATCTTCCTGGAGCTGATTGGTGGCTGAGTCCTTGCCATTTTGGCTCTTCTTCCACACATTCGAATGGTAGTTTTTACAGTTTCTACCATGTCTTTCCGGTTTTGGTTGACATTTTAAAGCATTTGTGATAATTTTATCTCAGCAGCCTGTCATTTTCAGCTCTCCTTTATATGTTTTTTC
The DNA here is from genome assembly GCA_024760905.1 of Plotosus lineatus. Lineage (NCBI taxonomy): Eukaryota > Metazoa > Chordata > Actinopteri > Siluriformes > Plotosidae > Plotosus > Plotosus lineatus. Next base: position 51,505,867 of record CM045733.1, read on the forward strand.
CTCTCCAATCAACTTTTTAATCAAGGCACATTGTAGGACTGTGGGAGGAAACCGGAGTACCTGGAGGAAACACACACATGCAGGGGGAGAACATGCAAACTCCACACAGAAATGCCCAGGCTGGGAATTGAACCCAGGACCTTCTTGCTGTGAGGCGGACATGCTAACCACTACACCACTGTGCCGCCTAATTGAACTCCACACTGCTATTATTTTGAACACACCCTTTTCAATTAATGATTCAACTACACAGAATCAGCAGCATACAGGTCATGACTGTTGGGTCTGTTGGATTCTATTACTGTACGACACTTGCTAGTAAATATTTTACATTTAGAAATATCATTTCGACTAAAAACAGAAGTGATTCATCAGGTTAGTGATGTCTGACTGATATTATTTTGAACCCAACTATATATATATATATATATATATATATATATATATATATATATATATATGTGTGTGTGTGTGTGTGTGTGTGTGTGTGTGTATTCTCTGATTGGACAAAGCTGATCATAAACCCTTACGGGTTCGCAAGAACTCAGGGAGATTAACGATAATGTAACGATATACAGTACATATGGGCGGCATGATGCCGTAGTGGTTAGCAACGTCCGTCTCAAAGCAAGAAGGTTCTGGGTTTCCAGCTTGGGCATTTCTGTGTGGAGTTTTCATGTTCTCCCCGTACTTGTGTGGGCTTCCTCCGGGTATTCCGGTTTCCTCCCACAGTCCAAAACCATGCACTGTAGGCTGATTAGAGTTCCAAGTTACATTGTGTAAAAATGTTTGAATTTTAGAAATATTCAATTATCTTCAGTGTTCATTATTCAATATTTTAAAAAATTGTAAACATTGTGTCTAATTAGATATTACTCATAACCCTTATTCTGATTTCTCGTATTGTTCCTCCTCGTTTTGTTGTGATTCTTTATCACTCCATTCGTTAGTGGCTGCCACAGCAGATCATCCCTCTGAATATTCAAGTATTTTGCCTTTAGAATCCTATAAACGTTAACTGGACAGTGCAGAATAGTGAAAATAAAAGAAAGCGATCCCTTTTTAATTCTTTTCAGAATCTTGGCATAAGATATCACATAAACCAGACAGGTATTACAGAGGACAGTCTCAGCATACATATATTACAGATCACGATGTTGTGAGTCATGTTTTGGACTGCCAAGTCAAGTTTAGCTGTTATGTACAGAAGATACAAATATAAAATAAACAGGCGATGCATTATGTTACTTTAAAATTGCAGTATTGTAATTCTGTCTCACAAAGCAAATGTAAACCTAGACTTTAAATATATATATCTTCTTCTTTTCCTTTCAGCTGTTCCCTTCAGGGGTCGCCACAGCAAATGATCTGCCTCCATCTCACCCTATCCTCTGCATCTTCTACTCTTACTCCAACTACCTTCATGTCCGCCTTCACCACATCCATAAATCTTCTCTTACTTTATATATATATATATATATACATATACATATATATATATATATATATATATATATATATATATATATATATATATATATATATATGCATAGAAAATTGGTGTACAGTGTTTACACACTGGTCTGGCTAGCTGTCCAGGGTGTACTCTGTCCTTACCAAATAGGCGCTAGCCTCGCCATGACCCTAATTAGGATAAAATGGTTCAGAAAATGAATGGAATGAAAGAACAAATAAATGAGTACTTGCACATGAAATGTTATACAGAATACATGTGTGTGAGCGAGAAGGACCCAAGAGGAACGTTGAGGTTACAGGGAGCAGAGATTAGGAAGGTGGAGGATTTTAAGTACTTAGGCTCATCAATCCAGAGCAATGGAAAGTGTGGAAAAGAGGTGAAGAAGCGTGTGCAGGCAGGTTGGAATGGTTGGAGAAAAGTGTTTGGTGTGATGTGTGATAGGAAGGTATCGGGAAGAATGAAAGGAAAAGTGTACAAGATGGTGTTGAGGCCAGCGATGTTGTATGGTTTAGAAACAGTGGCCCTGGGGAAAAGACAGCTGGAGGTAGCAGACATGAAAATGTTGAGGTCCTCCTTGGGAGTAACGAGGATGGATAGGATCAGAAATGAGTACATCAGAGGGACAGCACATGTAAGATGTTTTGGAGACAAAGTCAGAGAGGCTAGATTGAGATGGTTTGGACATGTATAGAGGAGGGATAGTGAGTATATTGGTAGTAGGATGTTGTGGTTAGAACTACCAGGCAGAAGGTCTAGAGGAAGACCAAAGAAGAGATTTATGGATGTGGTGAAGGAGGACATGAAGGTAGTTGGTGTAAGAGAAGAAGATGCCGAGGATAGGGTGCAATGGAGGGAGATGATTCGCTGTGGCGACCCCTGAAGGGAACAGCCGTAAGGAAAAGAAGAAGAAGAAGAAGAAGCACATGAAATGTTATGTCTGTGGCACTGGAAAAACAATTTGTGCTGCAGGTTACACAGCTTGACATCAGATTTTGAATGAGATGCTTCTAGACTTCTGTCACTACCGGAAGTCAACATTCATTTCTCTTCCAAAAGCAAGTCCTGAGTGGTCTATGTGTTTCCATTTCTATGTGTGGAACAGTGAGGCTAACAACTTCCTCTTCGTGTGTTACTCTGCACTGATGTGTCTTGCTGACGTCACATGTCTTAGAGGAAGTCTGTATGACAAAAGAGTGGACAATGGGGAATGTAAATAAATAAATAAATACATAAATATAAAACATACAAGCAAACAAAAAGATGCTACCCAGACATAAATAATATCTATTATATGAGACGTGAAGGGAGCGCCAGAGCCCGCAGCCAAACATTAGCCAAAGACAATGTGCTTCCTCAGACACTTTCGAAGAAAAGGACAATGAGTATGACTGAAAAACAATACATTTGAGTCAAGCATTAGATCTTTCACTTGCTTGATGAGCTTTCTAATGGACTTAAGCTTCATCAACCAATATCACACTAAGTATCTACTTAGGAACAATATCTTCTTCTTCAAAAAAAATGAACGTGAAACTCAGCATGTGACAAATTCAAAAGCCCAAATCCTTCCATCTTCGAATCATTTATAGTTCTTTTATAGTTGTTTGTCAGACTTAAGTTCTTCCAAAATCACTGTTCTAAATGATCTTCACCGTCCTCATGATATTGCAGGAGCGTTCATTTGAGCTGATTTGGTAAAGAGGACAGAAATGACTGTACTGTACTGGCCGGATTCAGACTGAGGAGTGGCCTATTCATACAGACTTGATTCAAGTGATGATCCTCCTGGGATTTACACATCATATGCATACAGGGAAGAAAGAAATGTTTGAAGAATAAAGCATCTGTACGGCAGAAACATGGTTCAAACAGACTTTAGAGAGCCAGAGCACTGTGAAAACCCTCTGGGTTTAGAAAGCAGCGTAAGGACAGGACTGGCAAATCCCCCAAATATTCATGTTTATTTTAGGCTGTTCATAAGTTACTTCATAACGATTCTGTGAAAATAATTAGGGAAAAGTTCTAAATGAGCCTTGAAGTTTGTTTACACACGAGAAGTCCAGCAGACCGTTCACACACTAAATTAAACATTAAATAAAAATATGCAAATCGTATAAAACAGCACTGGAAGCATCAGTAAACAGTAATTTTATAGTTGGATTAATAAAAGATGCACGAGTTCAGATTTAAGTGAAGGTAAGGTGTAGTAAGCTCCACCTCCTTTGTTTTACTAGTTATGATGGATTACTCTGCTGAGCTGAGAGACAGCAGCTGTGTCCACATCCAAGTAAAATTGTGATTAATGGAAGCTTTATTATTTTAAAATAAGATAAGATACAGCTTTATTAATCTCACAATGGAGAAATTTACTGTTACAGGCTCTTGAAGTACCGTCAGTAGGGGCTGCAAAATAGCTCAGAAAGGTTTTTCAAGACATAACAAAGACAAAACAAATGAAACAATTTTGTTTGATTTTACCCCTCTGTCGCCCCCCCCTCTCGCTCTCTATTTCTCACGATCCAACTATCTATATACATATGTAGTGCGTACTTACTCACTCATTTGAAAAACCACTTAATCTTACTGGGGAGCCTATCTCGGCTCGCACTGGATGAAGGCGGGGTACACCCTGAACATCTCAGCAGTTACTTCGCAGGCCAAGACACAACCATTCGCATCTTGGGGCAATCTGAAACGGCAAATTAGCCTAATGTGCATGTCTTTTGGCTGTGGGAAATCAGAGTACCCAAAGGAAAGCCTCACAAGCACATAGAGAACCTGCAAATTCCACATAGAAACCCTTGAGCCCGGTACCCAAACCCAGGACTTTTTTGCTCTGAGGTGGAATTGATAACCCCCACGCCACGGTGCTGGCCACACACACACACACACACACACACACACACACACACACACACGTGTATATATATATATATATATATATATATATATATATATATATATATATATATATATATATATATATATACTACCATACACATATATATATATATATATATATATATATATATATATATATATATATATATATATATATATATATATATATATATATATATATATATATATACACACAGCATGGTGGCGTAGTGGTGGTACGTCTGCCTCACACCAAGAGTTCCTTGGTTTCGTTTCCCAGCTCGGGTTTTTCAGTATGGAGTTTGCATGTTCTCCCCGCATTTGCGTTGGTTTAATTCCGGTACTCCGGGTTCGTCCTAAAATATGTACAGTGGGTTAATTTGGCTGTTCCAAATCACCCCTAGGTGTGAGTGTGAGTCTGAGTATAAATAGTTGTGTGTGTTGGCCCTATGATGGCCTGGCAAGCTGTCCAGGATGGACCCCATGTCCAGCTGAGATGGACATGTGTGTCTGTGTGTATCATCTTCATCTTCATTATCTTCTTTTGCTTATACCAGGTTCTGTTCAAGGAGGTAGATGCCTAAGAAGTGAGGTCCAGACATCCCTCTCCCCAGGCACTTCCTCTAGCTCTTCCAGGGGAACACTGAGGTGTTCTCAAACTAGTCGAAAGACCTAGTCCCTTCAGTGTGTTTCGGGTTGACCTTGGGGTTTTTCCCTGGTTGGAGATGCCCAAAGCACCACACTAGGAAGACATTCAGGAGGCACGCTAACCAGATTCCCAAGCCACCTCAACTGGCTCCTCTCAACACGGAGGATTAGCAGTACTACTCCCAGCTCTTCCCGGATATCTAAGGGAGAGCCCTCCATCTCATGAAGGAAGCTCATTTCAGTTGCTTGTATTTGTAATCTTGCTCTTTCGGTCCCCACCTAAAGCTCGTGAGCAAAGGATAGGGTTGGAACGCGAATTGACTGGTAAACTGAAAGTTTTGTCTTCTCGCTCACAACGGTCTGTTTTACAGCAGAGGCTGCACCTGCTGATCTCCCACTCCATCCTTCCCTCACACATGAACGAGACCCCAAAATACTTGAACTCCTCCATTTGGGGCAGGACCTCATTCCAGACCCGGAGAATGCATTCCAGCCTTTTTCAAGTGAAAACCATGGCCTTGGATTTGGAGGTGCTGATTCTCATTCCAGCGCTTCACACTTGGATACAAATCACTCCAATGAGAGATAGCTGCCAAACTAGAAACTCTGATCTTCATGTTTTATATATATACACACACACACACAGGGATCCCTCGCTACTTCATGCTTCAATTCATGCAGCTTCAGTGTGTCGTGTTTTTTTTTAAAATATTAATCGAATTAAAAAATAAGGAAATTGAGGAAAAATAGTGGAAAGGGTTAAGGAAAATGCTGCAAAAAACCCCAAACAAAAATAAACAAAAAAAACAACCCAAAACCCCCCCCATCAAAACAACTTAAATTTTTATGTGAGGTGAGCATCTGTGTGTGTATTTATATTTTATTTACATCTTATGCATTATTTTTGAATATTTAATTGTTATTATAAGCATTTATAGCATTGAATATGTATTTATTGATATTATATACACATATACATGCACATATACATCAGTTGAGGGGGGTTTGATCTTACTTTGCGGAATTCGATGGCCGCGGGGGAATCTTGGTCCCAATTAACCTTGGAAAGTGAGGGATCCCTATATATATATATATATATATATATATATATATATATATATATATATATATATATATATATATAGAGAGAGAGAGAGAGAGAGAGAGAGAGCAATGGAGAGTGTGGAAAAGAGGTGAAGAAGCGCGTGCAGGCAGGTTGGAATAGATGGAGAAAAGTGTCCGGTGTGATGTGTGATAGGAGAGTATCGGCAAGAATGAAGGGAAAAGTGTACAAGACGGTGATGAGGCCAGCCATGTTGTATGGTTTAGAGACAGTGGCCCTGGGGAAAAGACAGGAGTCAGAGTTGGAGGTAGCAGAGATGAAAATGTTGAGGTTCTCTTTGGGAGTAACGAGGATGGATAGGATCAGAAATGAGTACATCAGAGGGACAGCACATGTTAGATGTTTTGGAGACAAAGTCAGAGAGGCTAGATTGAGATGGTTTGGACATGTACAGAGGAGGGATAGTGAGTATATTGGTCGTAGGATGCTGAGGTTGGAACTACCAGGCAAAGGCCCAGAGGAAGACCAAAGAGAAGATTTATGGATGCGGTGAAGGCGGACATGAAGGTCGTTGGAGTAAGAGTAGAAGATGCAGAGGATAGGGAGAGATGGAGGCAGATCATTTGCTGTGGCGACCCCTGAAGGGAACAGCCGAAAGGAAAAGAAGAAGAAGAAGATATATATATATATATATATATATATATATATATATATATATATATATATATATATGTATATGTATATGTGTATGTGTGTGTGTGTGTATATCATCATCATCATATCTTATCCCGGTTGGGTAGTGTAAAGAAGATTAACCGGGACGCAGGAACGCTTGCTACTTGTACCCAGAAACACGCTGACGACTTTGCAGCCTACTCTTTACGAAAGTCAGCAATGGTTCTTCTACATGCCTCTCACCATAGACAGTGAGAGACATGGCCTGCCTTTGATAACCCAGTTAGCTGCATTGGGGGGACAGTGACAGCCCTGTAGGGACTCAAACCCCCAATATATATATATATATATATATATATATATATATATATATATATATATATATATATATATATATATATATATATAGAAACTTTAGAGAATTTTTCCGTAATCACCTGAAGAGGATGGTTTCACCACCCCTCGAAATAGATCTGTCATGAAAATGAAGTTTCAATAGAAAGTCTTTGTCCTGTCCTTTTATTTTTACTTATACTTGCTCTACAAAAAGTATTGAGCACTCTCTTACAGAAGGTTCTACTCAGAAAAAAAAAAAAAAAAAAAAAAAAAAAAAAATATATATATATATATATATATATATATATATATATATATATATTTTTTTTTTTTTCCTTACACTTTTTTTATTATTTTTTTTTACGAAAAAACCGAACAGTTCTTACGAGTTATGCGCTGGAAAGCCCACTTCTTCCTGAACCCCGACAAGACCCCAGACAACAAAGAAACATATGGCTTCAAATCCACAAAGAACCCTCCCCCGATCGACGAACTAAAGAGCTTTGAAACCGACATGATAGCCATGATCCAATCTACAAAATTCAAACACGTAAACAACCCCTTCCTGAAAAAACTAAGAAACGACACCAAAAGAATCCAGAATGAAAGAAAACTACTCATCGCCGCCGACAAAACGACAAACTTCTACAAACTGGAACCAGCAGCATACAACGATCTGCTACAAAGAAACATCACTAAATCCTACAAGAAGTCACAGCCCGAAACCACACGTGGCATTCATAAAGAAAGCAAAAAAATCGCGACAGAACTCGGCATCAGTGACAGAGTTGACACCACAGCCCACAAAGAAGCGTTTATAACATTGAAGGACCACAAGCCCGACTTTGCCAACAAACCTACTTGCCGATTGATCAACCCTACAAAATCTGAAATAGGAAAAATCAGCAAAAGATTACTTGACAGAATCAACGACAAAATTGAAAAAACAACCAAACTAAACTAGTGGAAAAACACCGCATCTGTGATCGAGTGGTTTTCAGCAATAAAGAACAAGCAATCCCATCGATTCATCTGCTTCGATATCATCGAATTCTACCCTTCCATAAATGAAACCCTACTAAACAAAGCCCTCGACTTTGCTTCCACCTATGACAACATCACCAAAGACGAGAGAAACATCATTATGCATACCAAAAACTACTTTGGTGCATAAGCAACAAACTTGGCAAAAGAAGGGAAACACCACATTCGACGTCACAATGGGGAGCCACGATGGCGCGGAAACCTGTGAGCTGGTGGGAAACTTCCTACTTTCCCAACTAACAAAGCTCGACATCAACGTCGGACTTTACCGCGACGATGGTCTTGCCCATTCTGACACCACACCCCGTCTCATGGAAAAAATCAAAAAAGAAATATGCCGCATTTTCTCCAATAACGGACTACGGATCACTATAGAAGCCAACAAACAGATCACCAACTTCTTGGACGTCACCCTCAACCTGAACAGTGGCACCTACCAGCCATTCACCAAACCGAACACCACACTGCTATACGTCCATCATGAAAGTAACCATCCGCCCATCATAACTAAAAACATCCCCGCCGGCATCAACAAACGGTTATCGGCACTTTCATCTGACAAGACAGCCTTCGAACAGGCGGCGCCCCCTTACCAGAAAGCACTACATGACAGCGGATACAACTATACATTACACTATGAACCAAACATAAGCAGCAATCAAAAAAACAGACAACGCAGAAACATCCTATGGTACAACCCGCCCTTCAGCAAAAACACCAGCACAAACATCGGACACAGATTCCTCACTCTAATAGACAAGCACTTCACCAAGGACCACAAACTCCGGAAAATTTTCAACCGCAACACCCTCAAGATCAGTTACAGCTGCATGAACAGCACCAAACAAATAATAGACAATCACAACAAGTGCACTCTGGCTTTGCATGACAATGCCGACGACACTAACTCACCAAACAAAAGAACGCAATGCAACTGCCGACAAAAAAACGCCTGCCCACTCAACGGGAACTGTCTGCAATCATCAGTCATCTACCAAGCCACCGTCACACGGACAGACAATAATACAACTGAAACATACATCGGACTGACAGAGAACACTTTTAAAACCAGATACAGGAACCACATCGCATCCTTCCGCATAGCGAAAAAGTAGAAACTCCACCGAACTCAGCAAGCACATCTGGACACTCAACGACATGAACATTGATCACCAGATCTCATGGAGAATTTTATCATCACACCCGACATACAACAGCTCAAACAAAAGATGCAATTTATGCCTCAGGGAGAAGTTCCTCATTATATACAGACCCGAACTGTCTTCATTAAACAAAAGAAATGAACTCGTAACTTCATGCCGACACAGGAAAAAAATCATTATTATGTAACACACCCCCTTAAGTACACTAAGTATTTGATTGTATCAATCTGTATCTAAAACATTATATATACTTGTGTATGTGTGTGTATGTGCTTACGCACGTGAACGTATATATATATATATATATATATATATATATATATATATATATATATATATATATATATAAAAGTGTGTACGGGCATGAGAAAAACTAATGTATGCACATGTATGCATGTATCGATATTTAAAAAACCCGCCCCCGATTACATAATGAACACCACCCCATCTAGAGGACGCCATGTTCACTGACATAGTACCTCCCCCAGCACTTTGTAATCATTCTTCTTTAATCACCTGAAGAGAGAGGATGGTTTCACCACCCCTCGAAACAGATCTGTAGTGATAAATGGAGTTTCAATAGAAAGTCTTTGTCCTGTCCTTTTATTTTTGTTTTGTATATATATATATATATATATATATATGTTTGCAGCTTTAGCCTGGTGGTAATGTCGGCTCAATCACTGATCCTAGAGTTGGGGGTTCAAGCCCCACTCTCAACAAGTTGTCACTAAAGTGCAGCTAACTGGGTTATCAAAGGCTGGCCATGTCTCTCACTGTCTATGATCTGAGGCATGTAAAAGAACCATTGCTGACTTTTGTCAAGAGTAGCTGCAAAGCCATCAACGTGTTTCTAATCAGGAGTCGGAGTCCCCTGAGATAGTTCGTTCACAGGACCGTTCTGGCAACTCCTGCAGCAGCACCAGAACCCAGTTGTATCAGCTTCTGCCCTTCTATCGGATCCCTCTGGTGCCGCCGAGAGGGGGGACTTGCTGCTTGTGTAACAGCCTGTCCTCTATACTTCCTACTCAGGCTCTGCGCACTGGAGAGTATCACCAGCCGGGATACCAGCCAGAGCGCAGCTCCATAGTCCTTCGAGACTAACGGAGGCCTAGAGATATAATATAAATGTGTGTGTGTGTGTGTGTGTGTGTGTGTGTGTGTGTGTGTGTGTGTGTATGTATCTTGTCTCCATATTTTGACTGGTACTTTTTGTTTATAAGAAGGATAGTTACTGTACGAGAACCAATATGCTGAAATGATTGATCATCAAAAATTCAATATGTATAAAATTTCATGTTGCACAAAGGACATAATTTTCCAAATACTGAGTTGTTGGACCATCCCATTGCACCCTCATTGCACAGTTTGACTGCAGAAAGCTTTTCAGAGTTATGGGTTTGGTGGATTGCAGCATAACTTTAGGAGGAGGAAAAACTTTTGGTGATGGAACCATTCTTTATAACAGCAGCTATAGCATACAGTACCAGTGTGTAAAAGTCTTGAGACGCCTTCTCGTTTTAGTTGAGTTGGAAGGTGTGTCCAAACATTTGACTGGAACTGTATATACTCAAACAGCATGTGATTTATTTTGTGAAAACCAAGTGATGGCCTGGCAAGCTGTACAAGGTGTACTCTGCCTTTGCTTAGAGTCTGGTAAGATGAGTGCCAGCTTCGCCGTGACCATAACTACGTTTCAGTTGTTCAAAAAATGGATGATTTGTGAAAACCCAGCCGCATTTTTAGAAATCATTTAGTCCAAGGAACATCTGTTCAGTATTCTCTGAGGTATCGGAATTTAAAGTTTTTCTAAAGCTGAGGACTAGAGTGAAAAGGTTTTGTTATCTATCAGAAATAATCAACAGTTTGTGTTAACATGTCCTTATCGCTGAGAAATAAACACTGAAAGCTTCTTGGCAAAAGTTGCACTGATGGCACCAGTCTCAAGACTCTGACCTGGTTACACTGTGTAGATGCATCTGAAGTCCAATATATTAGTATGCTGTAGAAAAGTAGTTCAGCAACTGAATAAAGTCAGAGAACAATCCACCACGGAAGTAAACCCAGATAAGTTCCAGTTTCAGGTGTGAGACGAGTTTTGATGAAATGAAAGTGGAAATCAGCTCGTGAAGGCACTGACTAGGCTTGGATCAGTAGAGACATCTACCAAGAGCTTCAATTTAATAGAGGACCTGCATCTACTGCGGCAGTGGTGGTCTAGTGGTATAGGTGCTGGATCGATGATCCTAAAATTGGGGGTTTGAGTCCCCTTCACCACAGGTTGTCACTGTTCCCCCAGTGCAGCTAACTGGGTCATCAAAGGCCGGCCATGTTTCTCACTGTTTATGGTGTGTGGCTGTAAAAGAGCCATTTCCAATTTTCGACAAGAGTAGCTGCATAGCCATCAGCGTGTTTCCGTCCTGTGATGGTCTGGCAAGCGGTCCGGGGTGTACTCTGCCCTCGCCTGGAGTCAGCTGGGATGGGCACCAGCCTCCCATGACCCTCATTAGGATTACCGGTTACCGAAAATTAACTAAACCTACGTCTACTGTACAAATTAGCGTTTTATCGTAAACACATGTGCCTAAATTGCAAAAATTCTTGAGATATTTTAATGTTTAGCTCAGTTTCAAGGAAATCTGTTGTTACTTTGAACTGTGCCCTGTTTCCCTGAAGCATGAACAAGAGTTTACACACCCTCATCTCCTCTCTTTATACCTTCGTCATCCATCATCGTGGGAAACAACAAAGAACTTACAACACGGAAGAAACTGATGGGTATTGACTTCTAAAAATCATATAATGTGTATAAAAATACACAAAAGTCAGAAGTAAAAATGTCATTAAGATAATCATGGCTCGAACAAAAAGTGTCCCGATTGAAACAAATGGAAAATTGCCAGGAATTGGGCAAAGGAGCACATACATATGAGGAGGATGGTGAAAAGGGGAAGAATAGCACAAACATCACAGTTTTGGAAATACGGTGTTCTTCTTGTGGTTGTCAGGCTTGAAAATCTGCCATTAATCACCACTTTCCTGACAAGTAACACAAGCGATGCAATAAATGGTTACTAAACAGAGTAATCCCAATCCCAATATATCAGCCCGTCTTCCTCAAATACATGCTATTCTGGTGCACTCAGGCTGCTGTGTCATCAACAGGCATTTCATCAAGTTGAGTACTCGTAGCATCTGAAGTGCTCAGCATGTAAAAACCTCAGTGTATTCTTGATAAAAGATCATCTTAAGCAGAAGACATGCAACTACACTACGGAACTAATCATTGGACGTCTGGGCCCAGGGACAGGATGTCGTAGGAACCAATTTGGTTCAAGATGCTGCTTTTTGGCTGTGAGTGCCGGCCCATTGCGTGAAAGGACTATCAGTGTGACTGCTATTGGTTGGTATTGGTAAGATGATTACAGGCTGCCTCCATGCAAATGGACAGTGACTGATTGCAATCAACAATATGAGCTTAAACAGGGCAGTGCCCCCCCCCCCCAAACAAAAAAAAAAGAAAAAGAAAAGAAAAAGAAAAACCGAGTAAATGGCTGCATCAGTCTGGCTCTGCATTTTAAACATTTGCTGATAACTGCCTAATCATGTTTCACTGGTTCTAGTTCAGTCTTATTCATTTTTTTCACACACCACCAGTCAGGAAAATATAATGACGGGATTGTTATTTATACAAAATCAGAAATGTTTGAAGACAGTTATGTATCTTGAGACTGTTTACTGAACATGAAGTGATTTCACTCTGACTGTAACACAAAATGCTTTTTGATTTCACTCTGTTGCAGTGTTGCATTGCAATGTAATGACCTTGCTTGAGCTTGCTATATAAATGAGCAGAAATAAGCACTTTTTAATTTTTCTGTGTAAGGATATAATGATTGAAATCAGTTCAAAGGATTCAGATAATTCAACAATTCAATTCGTGTTGATATACTGATTAACAAACGTGCATGGTTTAGGACAGTGGGAGGAAACCAAACACCCAGAGGAACCAATGCTAACCAATCAATGCTAACACAAAGGAAACATGTAAAATCCACACACACACACACACACACACACACACACACACACCACATCCTTGAAGAAAACACCAAGCTTGACCTTTTTGTGCTGAGGCTGGAGCAGGAATTTTCATATTTTTTAAGTAGCCTGTCATTAATTAAAAAAAGGAGTAGCCTGCTGCAAAATTCTAAGCTTCACCCAAAGCAAACACGTGCGACATAGTAGTGCCACACTACAGAGGTCTGGTGACACGCCCGCTTTAAAGTTTTGAATATTTAAAGTAATTTTGTGGCTTCTGCTGCAATCTAAATCAGAAATTAAAGGATAATTTGAAGCTGTTTTTAGAACCAATTTTAGAAAAACACCCAATTTTTTAAAATTCTACATTTTAATTTCACAATCATTCCATGTCAGTCTCCTCAAAGTTTGACTCGACATCTGACCCATAACAGTCTTTCATCCCCATACAGTCTAGTGCACAGCTGACTTCCTCTGAAAGACTTCAAATGATTTGAGCACCACACTGTCCATCAAATCTCTAACTCAAAATCTTCTTTTCCTTTCAGCTCTTCCCTTCAGGGCACACCACAGCGAATCATCCGCCTCCATCTCACCCTGTCCTCTGCATCTTCTTCTCTTACACCAACTACCTTCATGTCCTCCTTCACCACGGCCATAAATCTTGTCTTTGGTCTTCCTCTGGGCCTTTTGCCTGATAGTTCCAACCGCAGCATCCTACTACCAATATACTCACTATCTCTCCTCCGTACATGTCCAAACCATCTCAATCTAGCCTATCTGACTTTGTCTCCAAAACCTCTTACATGTGCCGTCCCTCTGATGTACTCATTCCTGATCCTATCCATCCTCGTTACTCCCAAAGAGAACCTCAACATTTTCATGTCTGCTACCTCCAGCTCTGTCTCCTGTCTTTTCCTCAGGGGCCACTGTTTCTAAACCATACAACATCGCTGGCCTCAACACCGTCTTGTACACTTTTTCTTTCATTCTTGCCAATGCTTTCCTATCACACATCACACTGGATACTTTTCTCCAACCATTCCAACCTGCCTGTACACGCTTCTTCATCTCTTTTCCACACTCTCCATTGCTCTGGATTGTTGAGCCGAAGTACTTAAAATCTCTAACTCATAATCAAAGATGTTAAACATGAATGATGAACATGTTTACAAATTAGAAAATAGTAAAAAAGAATGTACCATATACACTTGGTGAATCTTTTTTTTTTTTTGAATATCTTTTTCTTTCTCCTTGACATGAAGAAACTTGTTTATGTCCCTTGCCTTTTTGTAGTCGACTAGGGAGCCAGTCAACTGCAATAAAATCGACTGGCTACTTGATGGAGTTTCTGGTTAGCTGCTTGGCCGATCATCGTAAAAGAGATAACCGGCTATGAAAATACACAGGCTGGCTATTAATGGCTAAAGTTATAAACATGAAAAGGATATATACTTTAACTGCAGACTCAAAATTGTTCATCATCTAAATAAAGCTAAAGACTGTAATGAATTTATGTAATCAGGGTATTACTTTAGACAGCAATTGTGATTTGTCTGTAATAACAATCTATCAAATAGCCACACACACACACACACACACACGCACCCCCCCCCCACACACACACACACACAATGTAGGAATTTATACACATAATTAAAATTAACTTTGTTTTTTTTTTTAAACAATTATTTCAAGGCTTCGAGCAGGGATAGTTTCCTGACATAAATGACAGAGGCAGAAATATATCATTGTAATCTGTATTGTAGGCTACACTGCTGTAAGTATCATAACCATGTATAATTAATTGATAAAGCATCAATAGTGATAACACTTGATAACTGAGATAGGCTGGAGTAAATAAATTACTTTGTATTAGAATTTGTCTGGTAGAGGGGCAATTTGAACGAGTAAATATAGAATAAATATAAATAAAGCCTTTGTGTAATATTTACACGACATTATTAATAGTTTTAAGTACATTTTAAAGAAACCTATATTATTTAAAGTTATTGAAGTGTTCGTGCTGGCACAGAAGTTGATAATAGTCTTGTTGTTGAAACTCCTGAGGCTCTTCTGTTAGTGAGATTAACTGCTTAAAGAGCTGGCGGCATACACTATACACAAGACTGGCCTTAGCATTTAACATTCATCACAATGGCTTCTCACATATATATATATATATATATATGTTTTCTTGAAGATATGTTTATATATATATATATATATATATATATATATACACACACACACACACACACACACACACACACACACAGTGGTACCCTACTTTACGGAAGACCCAACAAATGGAAAATCCAAGTCCCGAAATGCATTTACATAAAATTTCCGTCTCTGAATACGAAAAAAATCATGTTACGAAACCATCTCAAAAATTCAAACAATGCGCAAGTTGCTCTCCCATTGGCTATCTCCTAACACCTCACCCCACTGGCCTCCCATTGGCTATTATGGAGCTGCATCTCCATAATACCCAAGGTGCTTTTCGTGTGCCTTCGACCCATTGTTTGTCACGGAGTTCTAACACACGTAAAGGACAGAATTACTGTTGTTTTGTGAGTTTTTCGAGTGTTTGCAACTTTATTTTTTGGATCAGGCTTTTAACTTTCCATAAACATTTGTAAGATTTTAACTCTGCTAAGAAGACATGCTCAACACACCACACACACACACACACACACACACACACACACACACACACACACACACACACACAAGCGTGCACACATGCACGCACGCACACACACACACACACACACACACACACACACACACAGACACACAGAAACACACACACACACACACAAGCGCACACACAAACGTGTGATTCCCGGTGAAAGTGTAAAGAAGAAGCGAGCTCCTGGCATGCGGTTTAGTGATATCGCAAAGGAATACAGGGAGTCCTCGGCTTACGCCGATCCCGACTTACGCTGTTTCGTGGTTACGAATGCGCCCCTATAAAAATATTTAAAAATAATATTACGCGTCATTACGTATTACGCGGTTATGTAAACAAACGCGAACTAGTTTCGGGTGGGCCACGGAAGAATACGCTGTGTTGTGGTTGTGGGCCGAGGAAGACAGCGTCGCTTCCCTTCGCTCAGTCTAGGTACATATGCCATTTTGGTTGTTAACACCACCTTTGTCTCTCTTGTGTTTTATCATATAACTTTTTGCCCTTGGTTATGGCTCCTTGGCAT
Organism: Plotosus lineatus; assembly: GCA_024760905.1. Lineage (NCBI taxonomy): Eukaryota > Metazoa > Chordata > Actinopteri > Siluriformes > Plotosidae > Plotosus > Plotosus lineatus. Next base: position 51,522,415 of record CM045733.1, read on the forward strand.
ATGGCAGGCCTTGGCAAGAGGTTTTGCCGAGATGCAGCAAGCGTTGGCAACTTTTGAGGCTCAGGATCCCAACTTGGAAAGGTTCACTAGGGTTTCCAGAGGCATCATGGATTTGATGTAATGCTACAAGGAGATCTTGGATGAGAAGAAATTGCTCTCTGTCCAGTCTAACCTGGAGCAGTATTTTAAGAAGGTAGAGAGGTCTGCAACAGATCCTGTACCCTCTACCTCAGCTGCATCTACTACTCCAGGCTTACCTGCCCCAGCTTCTCCAGCACAATAAGCCTGTCTCGCCCTCCCTTACTGTATTTCATTCTTGTGGTGAGGAATTGTTTTCTCTTTTTTAATACTTTTTATGTCATTAACTGTTACATTTTATTATAGCACTGTACGTACAGTACTTTTCAGTATATTTTATGTTATGTTCCGGCTTACACTGAAAATCGGGTTGCATTGCGTCTTAAAAACGGATCAGCGTCGTATACCGAGGACTCCCTGTATGGCCTGTAAACCCGTCTACCATCAGTACGATATTGAAGCAGAAGGAGACCTTAAAAGGTATACTTTTATAATTTTTAAAGGGTTTTGGGGGGGAGTATTGGGGGCCTTGGAACGAATCATGGGGTTTTACATGTAAAATGCTTCTCAACTTACGAAAAAATCAGGTTACTAAACCACACACACACACACACACACACACACACACACACACACACACACATATATATATATATATATATGTGTGTGTGTCATATATATGTGTGTGTGTAATGTAATAATAATAATAATGTGTGTGTGTGTATATATATATATATATATATATATATATATATAAAACACACACACACACACACACACACACACACACACACACACACACACACACACACACACACAAGACCGGGTGATAGCCTTTAAGGAGCAAGTCAAGCAAGGACATCATCTGATCTTGTGTGTATATCTATGATCAGCACCTACATCAGTGAGTTTATATAGGAAGTGATAATAGCCTAAAGGATTTTAATCAACGGCTGCTGGTTTTTCCAACAGATACGGAATATCAGCGATGAAAAGAGATGGCGTACAGGTCTATTTAGTGGCCATTGTGTGAAAAATAATTGTTCTGTCTCAGCATCTCAGTTCATTTCTTCCTGCATGTTCTGTGTGCGATCCAGAAGCTGTACAATATTCTCCATTTTTTTAAACCAGTTTAGACTGCTTCTGAAGCAATGAGACATCTTGCACTAAAGCGAGAGATTTTGATTTGATTTTGATATACTGTATTAATCCCGCAAGGGAAATTATTGCGATTAGACTTCAAACGAGAAAAGAAGGAAACAACATGGCTGACTCTGTAAACATAACGACTCGGTTGCATTTTTTTTTTCATGTATTTAGACATAAATATAGCGAATTAAAGGTAATTATTATTTTTATGGTAGAATAGAGAAGCCTGCTGCAGTCAGAGGTATGCCCTGTGATTTCGCAGGCCACAGGCGCCTGTGGAAATCCCTCATAGAGGGCTAACCACTATGCCACCAGACCCCAAAAGTCTTTAACATTCCCAAAGTAAATCATGGAGGGTGAGGGCCGTGCAGTTTGTGCCCTCTTTTGAATACAAGATCTCAAAAATGGTTAATGTGACTGTGATTGACTGGTGAAAAGAGACTATGATTGATAGATATGACATCACCAGGAGTCAACCACACAATCTTCTCAAACAAGGGTGAATGTGCCTCTGTTGTATTTTCTCAGGAGGGAGCTCTTATCATCATCATCATTATTATTATTATTATTATTATTATTATTATTATTATTATTATTATTATGCTGCTTAGTGTTATAATAAAATCTGATTAATCAGAGTGCTGTTATGCATTAAATAGGAATTTATGTACTGCTGAAAGCTCTCTTTAGCGTCTCTATCCCTCAGTGAAAACATTTAACAAAACGCAGGCCTTTAGAGCGTTCACAAGTCAGGATGTTGATTTATGCTGATCTGTCTGTTCTTTTGGTTTTTGTGATCTGGATTTGGTCGTGGTGTAAGAAGCTAATTAATTTCTGTCGATATTCAAGTTGAGATTTCATTTCATTTACCTTAATGCATAAAGCATGTATGATTGCCATGTTGCTGTTGCATCACATAGCTGGCCATGAATCTCAGTGAATGTAGGCTGAGGAGGAAAGAAAAGTTTTAATTTCCACATCATTTGCTTTTTAGGTCACAATTAAACCCATTTAAACAGAAGAGACTAACATTATTCACATTTAAACTACCTACTGCACATTTTCCCTGTTAATTTCCATATTATCTTTGTGTGTAAGGGGTTAATAACCTATATGAAGATATCACAGGAATAGATTACAGGCTCCTGCGGTTCAGGAGTGTGTTCAAGAGCCTCTTATTCTTTCATCCCAGGAGAGGGAAAGGTGCTCTGGAGGTTCGTCCCTTCTCAATACAGTTCAACATAAACTCCAGAAAGATACCTCACCCAAAGTCACTGACCTCATTTTTTTTTTAAATTTGTAAACCTACCTTATACTGAAATATAAAACATCAGCTGAAATTGATCATCCAAAAGATTGAAAAGCTTTTCTATAAAGCTAAAGATTTGTAAGCTGACATCTCAGAGCTAAAAATATAAAAATCACCTAATAAGGTGTCAGTGTACTAAAGCATAACCTTTGGTATACTGAAGTTGCTTTGCATTACTAAATCCTGTTTTAGATTAAAGACTATTATTTTTTTGAATTATTTTTACGTGCTACATCAGGAGTGTCTGCTGATGTACAGTATGTGTGCATAAGTATGTGTGCCAAAATATTAAAGTAGAGTTCTTCTTTTAATATTACGCTCATGTTCATGCTGTTTAAAGACCATCAACCTGCAAGAATGATCATCATCTTACACTGTAATATTCTAAATCAAAGTCAAACACTCACAATGTGTTGCCGAAAGTTGACCAACGTTGTACGGAAATCGTCCCAGGCCACATGTTACACAGGGATTGATTTTTCATGCAATAATGCTGTGTGGATAATTGTTGTTGCAAGTGGACCATATTAAAATTAAATTCTAATTGAATTCTTCTGCCTGCTTCTGGATTTAAGGGATTTTCCCCAATATCTTTTGAATAATTCACCCTAGTAAGGTGTGAGGGAGGCAGTGTTGGCCTAGTGGGAAAGGTGCTGGATCACTGATCCCAAGGTTGCGGCTTCAAGCCCCACTCTCAACAGGTTGTCACTGTCCCCCCAGTGCAGCTAACTGGGTTATCAAAGACAGCCATGTCTCTCACGGTTTATGGTGAGAAGTTCATGTAAAAGGACCATTGCTGAGTTTCGACAAGAGTAGCTGCAAAGCCATCAGTGTATTTCCACCCTGCAATGGCCTGGTGAGCTGTCCAGGGTGTACTCTGCCCTCGCCCGGAGTCAGCTGAGATGGGCACCAGCCTCCCCGTGACCCTAATTAGGATTAAGCGGTTACAGAAAATTAATGAATGAGGGTGTGAGGGAACATACCATTTAATAGCAAAAGGCCCCCTGAAATACAATTTAGAGTAACTTATATGTATTCCTTATTTGCACCTGTAGTTTAAAAAAAATTAGATTTGGGCGCTAAATCAGCACCAAAGTGAACATGGCTGATTTCAAATGTTCAAAGGATTTTTATGAAAATTTTGAAAGGGAAATCTGATCATAATTCAAATATGAAAAGTGATGTAGTTTTGGTCCTGCATTCTTTATACTTAATCTTTATTCCAATTTATTTACGACAAAAGGTTTCTCTTCTGCTAGGTTAATATATGTGGTTACTCACAAACAAACTAGCTAGCTGGTTAAAGCTTAATCTATTGTCTATTGCAGGGCCAAATAACACAAGAACAGCCTTTCTCATTGACATCAACGGCCAATTTAGAGTATCCAGTAAAGCGAAAGTGTGTGTGTGTTTATACCGTGGGAGGAAACCAGAGCATCCCAGGAAAATCCATGCATGCTGAGGGAGAAATGCAATCTCACACAGATATACCCTCAAAACATTTGAAGATAAAATAGAATCAGTGAATCACAGCTAAATGAGAGAGACCTCATCTTTATTTCTGAGGAATATACAAGGGCAGCAATTACCAAGCCTCCCTTTCAGACGGGTTGTTTTTGTCCTAAAAGCCTTCAGGCTTCACTGATTTGTTCACAAACCCTAAACAAGTGCTTTGCCAGTGCGTTCTGAAACTGACCCCTAAAGCATATTAAATTTGAAACTCAACCTTATTTTTTCCTCGCTTTAATTTTTTTCATTTGTGTCTCTACTGCTGGAACTGAAAACTGCTTCACCTTGTATGATGTTAAAAATGAAAAGCATCCATTGACTGGTCAGGATACTTAGGGTTACGTGGTGCTTTTTATGGTGTCAATAATAACAACATTTTCTGAGATTTCTTCAGACGTTGTAAATTCTTCTGCATATCATATATATCATATTTCCTCATAACATTTTAGTAAGAAATAATTAATTAATGTGCTGTTATAGGAAAATAATCAGCAGGATGGTGTTGCTGTTTGCTCCATAGGACCATGACTTATTATCTGTATCTACTGCTTTGATTAAAGGGATCCCTCGCTACTTCACGCTTCAATACATGTGGTTTCAGTGCATCGGGGTGTTTTTTTTATATATTCATCAAATTAAAAAATAAGGAAATTAAGGAAGAATAGGGGGAAAACTTAAGGACAGTGCCACGAACACAAGGACAATTATTTAAAAAAAAAACCTTAAACCAACACAAAACATAAAACAACCCAAAACCTCTCATTAAAACAAGTTACATTGTTGTGAGGTGTGCATCTGCATGTGTGCGCGCGTCTGTGTGTATGTGTATTTATATTTTATTAACCTCTTTTGCATTATTTTTAAATGTTTAATTGTTATTATAAGCATTAATTGCATTTAATATGTATTTATTGATATTATATACACATATACATGTAGGTCATGGGGCCGGTGGTGTAGTGGTTATGGTGCTGCGCTCATGATCAGGAGGTTGTGTGTTCAAATCCTAGTGAGACTCTCACTGTGCCAAGAACCCTGGGCAAGGTCTTAACCACAAGTGTGCCTCTGTTCACCCAGCAATATAAATGGGTACCAGTAAAAATATATTGGGAAGGTAACCTGTGATGGACTAGCGTCCCATCCAGGAGGAGTTGAACTCCTAGTCGCTTCACGCTACGGAAACCGGGGATAAGCACTGGCCTGATGAGCCACTCTGGCTCGGATGTAAAAAGCCCAAAGGACTTTCCTACTATAGATGTATGTATATGTCAGTTGGGGGGATCCTACTTCGCGGATTTCGGTGGTCGCGTGGGGCTCTTGGTCCCAATTAACCGCGGAAAGTGAGTGATCCATGCGTAACCCCAAGATAACGGACTAGTCAGATCCTGTGATTTCCATATGTAGTACAGACACTCCCTGTCTTATGTTCATATGTTTTACGTTTTTTTGATTTTACATTTAAAAAAAAAAAAAAAAGTCAAATTTTGAGTTTAGATGTAACTATGTAGTATGCTGAGGTAATGATGCAATGACATAATGACGCAGCTTCCATTGTTTCCAAACGACAGTTATATAGCGTGTTACCCTTGTGTTAAGACGTCGTCTCTGTGATCTTTGTGTTTACACTGTTTTGCAGACTTTTGTAACCCAAAGCAAATATGGTTGGTCCGTAAAGCCAGCCTGATACTAGTACGCATTCATGGTACTCCACGGTACGCCAAAGTGAGTACTTTCACGAGAATTGTGAACGCCATCATGGGAACATGTGGAAACTATGAGCAAGATGAGTGCCATTGAGGGGCATTGCCGATCCAAAAAATGAAATATATTAATTAATTTTGGCACGCACTCTTTTGCGTACCTTTTCGCGAACTATAAGTAAACTGTGAGGAAACAGTGAGGGCACGTGTAAATGCCCACCACGTCATGGGTAATCAATGCCGCGCAACGTGACACCTGTATTCTCAATGGTGCTCTTTTGTCCTTCATGGTGTTCATTGACTGCTCAATGCTTCCTCTTATACACTACGCATTGTCCAACATTAACTGATGGCGGACCCGGGAGTGAGTGGCGGACAGAACTGTGTTTCTCACTGTTTCCTCAAAGGTAATTATAGTCTACTCTTAGCTGCTCACCTTTAAGTTTGGGTGAGCACTCAAACCACTGCATTCCTCAACACCACGCACAAACAGTTAACTAATCAGTCATAATGGCCAAACTGCTGCCTCCTGGTCAACCATTCCCTCACCCACACTGTTCTGGCTTTTCTGTTCTTTGATCTAGTTGATTTGGTGGTAGTATCAGGTGTGGATTCTAGCTGCTTACATATGTCAATGTCATAGTCTTCAATTAGTAGTAATGCAGCAGCACCTGCAAGAAAGACACTTGGTTGCTTTAATGCCATTTTCTCGGCATCTCTAGAGTTCATCATCTTGACGACTACAAGAATGAATGGTGGATGAATCCAGCTACCCAATATATGTATACACTTGTGAGGCGTGACAAGGAGTGTCATAAAACGGAAGTGCGGTCACTTTTTTAGCGTGATGTGGAGCAAACTTGTCTGGCCATTGAGTGAAGTTGAGGAACTTGGTGCACCCCAGCACAAACAATTCGCAAAAATACCGCAATGGTGAGGAATTGAGTGGAACGCCTTGGGACATCCTCAATGGTACGAATGATCAAGCTATGAGCAAAGCTTATTCCTCTCTGGGACAAACTGTTTGACTGACAGGTGAAATAAACACAAAATCATTCCGCCATGGTACACATGAATGAGTGCATTGAGGATTTAAAATGCATATTAGTGTCAGGCTGGCTTAAGCCTACTAGCATGGGTGCAAGTCTCATACACAGAGATGAATTAACTATCTGCTCGGATCGGCGCGATCTACCATGCATACTCAGTTAATCAAAGAGAGTTGTAAAATTAATGAAAACCCGAATCCAGAAAAGAAAGAGAACTGTCCGCTCTGCTGGTGATTCACATCAGTGCAGTCTGAGTGCTAAACAAGTTCAATGGCGCCCTTGCTCACTCGAAAGACCGAAAGTCCTTATAAGCCGTGCTTTGTCTCAAGCGCAGAAAGTAAACTACTTTCGGTTTTGGGCGCCTCACATATTAATGTGACTCGGCTCAGCTTCATGTAAAGTGACCATCCGTCGACCATCGGAACCATTTACAAGCAGAAAAATCAGATCATAGAGAATATTAAAGGTTATATTGATACTGTATTTGATATTTGATGAGTGAATTTGATTAAAATTTATCTATTTGAAATTATTGTGCTTGAATTTAATTTATTTGAAATTGTTGTTGATATTATTTGATATATTTGGTATTATTTTACAATGTTATGTTTATTATAATTGATTTAGGGGTGTTTTATGAGATACGGTAATGGTATTTATGGATGTATAGTGCAGTTTGAGCGTCATACGTCACACGTCATATGTCATACGTCACTGTAACAACTTACATTCACTTTCAACTTACGTTCAGCCATCCGGAACCAATTAAAAATGTAAGTCAGGGAGCGTCTGCATATACCAAATTGTGGTAGGTATAAGTGAAGGAATCTAGTCCTGAAAAAAAAACATATGTTTATCATTTCTTTGATGCAAGTACATACAAAAGTTCTCAAAAATGTTTTTTTTTTTAAATCTTGAGAGAGCCACTCTTGATACACTCTGAAAACGAAGATGTGGGTGCTGCCGAAGCAATAAACACAGATAGTAAATACATTTTCAAAAGCTATAACTGAACAGTATCCCACTGACTTGAGGATGAAGAGATGATAGGTTTAATCAGTGAATTGTTTAGTGGTGATGCCACTTGTTGCAGCCTATTCTCGTTAAGTTTCCTTTGATGATTATTTCATCAATTGGAGTGTCTGGAGGATTTCGTAAGAGTTCTTGATTGCTACACAAAGAGCGAGGAAATTATGTCACGAGTGTGAAAACAGGTCAGTTGTTTGGGCCATAGAGGAGACGTCTCATGCTGTGAGCATCCTACATTCAAGATGTTTTCTCTGACAAATAACTGTGACCTTCTTCCAGCAGATGGAAGGAGGTTGCTGTATGAGCTGGGTGGGACTGTCTTCCAAACAATGTACCATGGGGAAGGGATGTGCTAGACATGGACATTACCCTGCATTACCCTGTTTAGTTTATGTCGTCAGGGCCGGTTATCTGAATCACTGTTATCAAACACGAGCGAGCTGAAAGACTCGAGCTTTCTGAAGTACGGGATGGCCTATGTTTTTGCATTTTACAGGAATGTAGTCGCACCACAGATATGAGCGTTTGTCATTTCCCACTTGGAGGTTTGAAGGGTTCAGATTTTTGTTTTAGTCAACAATCACTGCACAATACATTGTGCTTGTTATTTTATTTAGTAAAAACGACAGGCTTCAGAAAAAACCCAGACTCTTTTAAAAAATGTAGTTTGAAAATTTTAATATCCTTTAAATAATCAATTAAAATAGTCTTGAACAATAATAATTTAAAAAACAGTTATTGCCAAACTGAATGCACTGCCTGTATTCATGTTGTCATGGTAACCTACATCTCTGTTCATGCATGTGCTTTTCTGGCCAATCACTGCAGCACATCTGTTTTTAGGAATAAAGCACATCATGATTAATATGAATGTTTCGACACCGCCTAAAGGTGGCGCTCTGAAAAAATATTTAGTTTCAGTAAACATCCTTTAAACAGTACGTAAAAACTAATTTCTCCTCAAGAAGAAAAAGCATTGACTAAACATGAACGTTTTCTCCGATGGTGTACCTGCATGTGTGGGAATGTGAGCACGGACTTGACAATGAGATTGAACCCATGGTTTTATGAAATTTTCATAACTATGGAGTGCCGCTGTTATTTTATCTGTTGCTCACAGATCATTCTCACTCTTCATTCAGATTTGAGAAAATGGGTTCCACTTGAGCGAGTTCAGTCTGTTTTTGGATGCACTGTGAGACGAGGACATTGTGGCAATAAAATGTTGACATTTAGACTGAAAGGGTTAAATCAAATCCTTTATTCCTGTTAATTATTAGGTTATCACTTTTTATGATTAATATTCATTGCATTATTGTTGTTCATCACAACTTTACATTTAGTGTAGGCTTCATCCCGAAGGATATAAATCTCGTGCCATGTCAGTGGTGAACATTAGGACACTAGGACAAGAACTATGATTGGAAAGTGTGTGAATGAAGAATAAACATTGGGATCATCTCTTAGGCTTTTGTTGAATATACAGTATGTTGGTTTTACCTTTTTCCTGAAAAGATGAATGGATTTCTTTATATTCAACTCGCCATCTTTTTTATGAGCTGATTCAGAAAACTGTTCTTAATGTGGTTAGAGCTCTGTGAAAAGCTTTTTCTATTACACTGATATAATTAGAGTAGCGTGATTATGAAGTCTCCTTCCTTATCTGCTTTAACAAACTAAAGTTTTGGTTTGATGTATCCACATGAAATGATCTTCATTTTCTTAATTGGCACCAGGATGAATACATAAGTGTGTTCAGTTCAATTGGAAGAACATGAGTCTCTGCAGTCATGTATTTTCAGGAATCGTGGCTGTTTTATTGCCTCCTGTCAGAGTCCTGTTACACACGCTCAGACTGATAGCGTTCACACTTCACCCTTATCAGGGCTGCTGAAACAGTCCTGTACTATAGAGGATATGAATGTATGCACATTTCAAATATCTTAATGCTGTTTTACAAAAAAACAAACAAACAAACAAAAGAAACTTTTTGAGCCTTTAATGCAGCCAGGATGTGACTGCATGACTTCTTCTTTCTTGCATAGTAGATATACCGGTACATGTTATTCTATTGGATAATAATAATAATAATAATAATAATAATAATAATAATAATAATAATAATAATAATAATGGGTGGCACAGTGGCATAATGATCTGTCAGCAGGAAGGTCCTGGGTTCAAGCCTTGTGCCCTGCTAGAGTGTTTGTGTTAAGTTTCCATGTTCTCCCCATGCTTCCTTGGGATGGCTGCAGGAAATACATTCACAAAGAGATGTGCAGGTTATGCTAATTGATTTTCTTGATCCCCTAGAAGTGTGATTGTTGGCCATTCTTTGGCCTGGTGAACTGTTTACAATATACCTCACCTTCACCCACAGTCAGCTGGGATGGGCTCCAGTCTCCTTGTGACCCTAATAAAGGATAAATGGGCTTGGTACATAACATAACGATAAGAACAACAACATTATTATTATTATTATTATTATTATTATTATTATTAATTAATTAATTAATTAATTAATAATAATAATAATAATAATTCTGTTCAGGCGGCATGGTGGCATAGTGCTTAGCACGTTTGCCTCACAGCAAGAAGGTCTGGGTTCGATTCCAAGCCTGGGCGTTTCCTCCGGGTACTCCAGTTTCCTCCCACAGTCCAAAAACATGCACAGTAGGTTAATTGGCTGTTCCAAATTGCTTGTAGGTGTGAGTGTGAGTATGAATGTTTTTGTGAGTGTTGGCCCTGCGATGGCCTGGCGAGCTGTCCAGACTGTGCCCTGCCCTCTCCCAGAGTCGACTGTGATGGGTGCCAGCCTCCCTGTGACCCTAATTAGGATTAAGCGATTTGGAAAATGAATGAATGAATACAGTACAATATTAAGCTCATGCCAGAGAAATAAATCCAGATAAAAAGAAAAATAGAAACTGTAAGACCTAATTAAACATGAAAAAATAAAAAGGGTAGAAGAGATAATAAATAGAAAACATGCATATTACAACAAGTATTATAGAAAAAGTAAAGGAAAATAGATTTTAAAATGTATATATAGTGGATATATTATGAATACATCAAACTATAACCAGATAAATGTATTAGGTGCAAAGAACATGTATCAGAGCGTTTTTTCAAACACGACCTAAAAGAGACCACTAAACCAAATGAACTGATGCTTGAAGGAAGCTGTTCTCAGATCCATCGCTGACTATGCTTCGTCACCTTTTATCACAGTCGCCATGATGGGATGAGGGTACAGCAATGATAAAGACAGTAGATTCTTCACAGAAACAAGTACCAGCTTTATTACATGCTATAAATCACATTAAATGGGATTAATGCTTGTTAACACTTGTCCATTGCTTTAAAGGTATCAAATTGTGGTTTATTGCCTGAATTTTAATCATTTTTATGAAGGGTTGCTAACGCTACCAGCTGAAATTCAAATCATAGGGTTTTATTAATGTGTTCATTCTAAAAGAACAGTTACAACAGCATTACACTCAATCACATTCCCGCTACATCCTTCTTAAAAATGCGTGGATAACTTGGACAGTGTAGCAGGAACTCAGTAGAGACTGAGAAGGACGTGGTTTAAGTATGGTTTCCCTGGATGTGGAAGACATGGTAGAACTTTGGACATGTTTAAAAAAAAACCTAGTCAAAACCGCAATCATGACGTAGTAAGAAGGATGTAGGATGTAAGGATGGAGTAATGATATCATTGACATTGAAATAATGCAACATTGCTGTGATTATTGGGATAAATAACTGCATTGGTTTTGAGTGTACTTTATATCCTATGAATTATAGACCGCTTTAATGCGCTTTCTTTGTGGATCATTTCATCTACAGAAGTTACAGAGAATTTAGCTACGAATACAGAAAAGAATGACATGGAAAGAACACGGGAAATGAAAATCAATAACGGATGGAGCTCAAACCCCAAACCTTTAACCCAAGCAGTAAACTGTTTAACTATTATGATTACAATGTCTCTTCTCTCACAAAACCCATGACATAATGAAATGTCACGGTCCAACTAATAAAATTGTGATTAAACAAATAAACGAATGTGTTGAGTTTTAAAAGTAGCAGAGAAATAATGTTATATAGGGATCCCTCACTGAACATGGTTACCTGGGACTGAGATCCCCTTGTGACCATCGAATTTCGCAAAGTAGGATCACCCCCCCCCCCCCGGCTGACGTATACATACATGTATATGTGTATATCTTCTTCTTCTTCTTTTCCTTTCGGCTGTTCCCTTCAGGGGTCGCCACAGCAAATGATCTGCCTCCATCTCTCCCTATCCTCTGCATCTTCTACTCTTACTCCAACGACCTTCATGTCCGCCTTCACCGCATCCATAAATCTTCTCTTTGGTCTTCCTCTGGGCCTTTTGCCTGGTAGTTCCAACCTCAGCATCCTACGACCAATATACTCACTATCCCTCCTCTGTACATGTCCAAACCATCTCAATCTAGCCTCTCTGACTTTGTCTCCAAAACATCTAACATGTGCTGTCCCTCTGATGTACTCGTTTCTGATCTTATCCATCCTCGTTACTCCCAAAGAGAACCTCAACATTTTCATCTCTGCCACCTCCAACTCTGACTCCTGTCTTTTCCCCAGGGCCACTGTCTCTAAACCATACAACATGGCTGGCCTCATCACCGTCTTGTACACTTTTCCCTTCATTCTTGCCGATACTCTCCTATCACACATCACACCGGACACTTTTCTCCATCCATTCCAACCTGCCTGCACGCGCTTCTTCAGCTTCTTCACATGTATATGTGTATGTAATATCAATAAATACATATTCAATGCTATAAATGCTTATAATAACAATTAAACATTAAAAATAATAAATAAGATGTAAATAAAATATAAATGCACACACATACAGACATGCAGGCACTCAGATGCTCACCTGACAAAAATGTAACTAGTTTTGATGGGAGATTTTTGGGTTGTTTTATGTTTTGTGTTTGTTTGGGGTTTTTTGTTTTTTTTTTTTGCATAATTGGTCTTGTTTTTGTGGCATTTTCCTTAACTTTCCCCCCTATTCTTCCTTAATTTTCTTGAATATTAAAAAAAAAAAAAAAAAAAAAAAAACGCGATGCACTGAAGCCACATGAGTTGAAGCACAACGTAGTGAGGGATCTCTGTATATATAGATAACAACATTAGTTGTTCTTTAAAATATTAGGTTATTAAAGAGTAGTGCACATATTATTGATCTGAACAGTTAAATGAGCTCCTGGCTGTGTCTTATAAGCTCAAGGATCCTGAACACTAACAAGGAAATGATATTGTATACTTAAATAGAAACATTTATCAGGCAACAATATTGATTTTAAAATAGTTATATCAGTTGCATATATTTATGGGCAGCACAGTGGGGTAGTGGTTATCACAGTCCCCTCATAGTAAGAAGGTCTGGGGTTTGAGTCCCGGGTTTGGTGAGGTCGTTTCAGTATAAAGTTTGCATGCTCTCCTTGTTCTTGCATGGCTTTGTTCCAGGTGCTCGGGTTTCTTCCTACAGTCCAAAGGGATGCACATTAGGATAATTGGATATCACCGATTGCCCCTAGGTGTGCGATTGAGTGTGCATTATTGTCGATAGGTTACAGTCTACTCGCGACCCTAAGATTAAGAAGTTTGTAATAAATAAATGAATGTTATGCTAGAGCCTTCAATTGAATGTGACTCTTGGCAAATCTCGTCCCATACAGTTTATTTATTTTTTTTTTTTTTGGCCTTTTTTTTTTTTTTTTTTTTTTTTTTTTACAGAGTCGGTTATAAGCTTTTTTTCCCTCTAACCCTCCACAGCACCTTTTATTCTTTGGTGGTCTTTTATGCAACTGCTAAACAAGCTCTATTTTACTTTGCTTCTGAGATAAGCCAGCATCAGGCCTCTGCAGGGTGAATGGAGGGTGAATAAATGAAGAATGTGTTTATTAATTGCTGAGTGGTGGAGAAGGAGTAGGATTTAAGAAAAAGATTAAAACATTATGCTTCTTCCTTTCTGAAATGAAGTTAATATGATTTTGCTTTTTAATCATGTTATTTTCATATATTTATTTTCAAACAAAACCTTCATTTATTCAGCTTAGTTGGAAAAGTGCATCAGTGTAAACATAATTTGTCTAGACAGAAAAAGAGCTCCTAGCTAATTCTTATGAACATTAGCATCCTGCAGACTAACCCACAAAAACAAAGAAAACAATTTAATCTAGGATTATGATGACCTACATTAGCAAGAGAAGTCTGTATACTGATACATCTTGGTAAAAAAAAAAAAAAAAAAAGATTCTCAGCTGATCAGTAAGTGGGCTTTATTTGTGTGCATTTTGTAAATACAGTACTGCTTAACAATGAAAATTAGATGGAACATGTATTTATGGTTGATTGACAGGAAAAAAACGAACGTTGCTGATTCTATAAATAAAAATGAAAAGGGAGGGGAGTCTGTAACTTTGAGTTTAGTGCAGCTCTGTTCAGTTTGACATGAGCTATGCTGATTGAAATGTTCTTTATTTAGTTTATAATCAGTGGCAAGTTGTGGTGTGGAATAATGTGCACACTTCAACACTTTCAGGATCTACAGAGTGAGTCAGAGGCAGCGGACACTTCCTCCCCTGCTGTTTACGTGAAAGTGATGAGACTGACAGTTCTTGTGCTCCTCTGCAGATTTTCATTCATTCATTCCTTCATTTTCAGAACTGTTCAGTTCAGTTCATTTTCTGTAACCGCTTAATCCTAATGAGGGTCTCGGGGAGGCTGGTGCCCATCCCAGCCGACTTCAGGCGAGGGCAGAGTACACCCTGGACAGCTCGCCAAGCCATCGCAGGGTGTAAATATGCTGATGGCTTTGCAGCTACTCTTGTGGAAAGTCAGCAATGGTGCTTTTACACCTCATACCATAGACAATGAGAGACATGGCTGGCCTTTGATAACCCAGTTAGCTGCATTGGGGGGGACAGTGACAACTTGTGGTGAGTGAGGCTTGAACCCCCAACTTTAGGATCAGTGATCCAGCACCTTTTACCACTAGGCCACCACTGCACCATTTTTTGAACTGCTTAATTCTAATTATGGTCGCAGGGAGGCTGACGCTAATCTCAGCCTACTCTGGGTAAGGGCGAGGTACACCCTGGACAGCCTGTCAGACCTTTACAGGGCCAACACTGACACAAATTTTCATCCATTCACACCTCGGGGTGATTTGGAACAACCAATTAACCCAGTGCTTCTCAAATAGGGGAGGGAAACGATATGATGCCGGGAAGGGGGGGGGGGGGGTGCTGCTGCGATATGCTGGAGCGCATATGACCCTGGGGAATGTGCTTTTCTGGAATTGTGTTCGAGAATTAAGTGTAATTGTGCCTCCACTCCACTAGTGGTGCTCACATTGTTGCGCTATGGTGTAGCGGTTTTTCACACGAGAAAGCAATATGAAGTGCAGTAAACAACCCCTCAAGAAACAACACGGAAACATTTCTAACAGGAACGAAGAGAGAGACGGAGATATTAAGACATAAATAAGTTAAATGAGTTTAAATAAGGATGTATTTTTTTAATTTCAGGCACATTGGTGCATTTTAAATCTTTTCTATTACAGATTAAAAAACAATGTTAATAAAGTTTTTCTTTATTGTAAGTTGAACTATATTTCTTTCTTTTTTGTTTTTAATGTTAATAAACATACAATGCTATGCAGAGGTGTACTAATAATTTTATAAAGTAATAATACTATTTACAGTCACTCGCGGGGTGGTGGTGGGGGGCGTGAAATGTTTTTTTTTCTTCCTGTGGGGGGGCGCCACAGAAAATATTTGAGACGCACTTTTAATGAACCTACTTTGCATGTTTTTGGAATGTGGGATGAACTTGTTGGGGAGGAAATCCACACAAGCACGATGAGAACATGCAAACTCCACACAGAAACATCCGAGCTGGGAATCGAACCCAGGACCTTTTTGCTGTGAGGCGGACCACTGCTAACAACTACACCACCATTCCACCCACTGCAGATTTATAAACCAAATTAATGGTGGGGTTCGTGTGATCGCAGGTCTGATTGTGGTAAACTGAGCAGAGTGGACATTGTGTAAGGTGCTTTTCCGCAGGTACAAGAGAGCAGGTCGACTCAGAACAGGGGCAGCAGCATGAAATCGTAGCGGGGTTTCAGTGATCCAGAAGGAGGTCAGCACTGTGTGCATACGCATGTGCATGTGTGTTTAAACTCATAATCGGATGCACTGCTCTTGGCTTGCCGTAGGAGTAGATGATGGCAGAGAAAGACGCATCGATCAGATGACATGACTTTTTTTCCTCTTAGTGTCATGATGTGAAGCCTGTCCTCAAGCCGGTTTCTAGTTGCTTTCAGAGAAAAAACTTTCACTGGATCAATAATGTGCTTTCCTGTTTGCTTGTCTTCCTCAAGGACAGAAGCGTCAGCCATGATTATGCTGTCGAAAAAGGCACACTGAAAACACTCCGGAATGTTTTATTGACCTCACCGCCATTTACCAAAATCAATACGGAGATAAATTGCACACTGTTATGGAAGATCCAGGGATATGGTT
This sequence comes from Plotosus lineatus, assembly GCA_024760905.1. NCBI lineage: Eukaryota > Metazoa > Chordata > Actinopteri > Siluriformes > Plotosidae > Plotosus > Plotosus lineatus. The sequence continues at coordinate 51,538,832 of CM045733.1, forward strand.
TTACTGTAAGAGCGATAACAGAGTCAAATCTGAGGTCCTCTTCTCGTACGATTCACATCAGTGATAATGATATTAATACTCATGATGTATATTTGAGTCCAGAGCTCCAAAGTACTTTAGTTGTACAATATAAAAGAAGCACTTCTGATCCTAAATGATCCTCCTGATGATCCTCCTGATGATCCTCCTGATGAATCTGTTCAGTCAGAAGGTGGTGATTAACCGTGCTCCCTGTTCCAAGGTAAATTATAGGCTTGTACTAGTGCATTAACTAAGAACGTTATTATTTCTACAACAACAGGAACTTGTACGCTGGATGCCCCATATAATCCAAGCTTTATACTTTGCTCATAATAAGACAAGAGCATGTGCAAGTCCAGAAATTCAGATATAAATTCAGAATTCAGATATGAACCCAAATGTCAAAAGTCATATGACCTTGTATAAAAGATCTTTAAAAAAATCCTGGAGCCAGAGTTTGATCCAGCTCATCTTTAAAATCCAATGAAATCTTCCCTTTTCAAAACCCCACCTCTGGTAAAAACAAACAAACAAACAAACAAACAAACAAAAACCTCACATCTGATGCTTCCAAAAAATAATTTCAGATATCACAATGTTCAAGAACATTTAAAAATCCAGGTTTTTAGAGTTTGATGTGAGGCATTTACAAAATATAAAGAGGTCTACTTTGTCCACGGTCCCCCGCTTTGGTAGAAATGTAATGAAAACCGCTTGAATTTTTGCGTAAACCTGCTAACAAATAAACACACAATCCACAGGTAAAACATAGCCTACTTGGCAGACGTAAGCGTCCTGTTATTTGACAAATAAAAATAAAGACTTCATTAATTCAGTACTTCTCTAATTCTCTTAAGTGGCCTAAAAACAATTTTATTTTTAATGTAATCACACTAAGATGTTTTACATGAGTTCACCTCTCATATGTGTTTGCCACAGAAAATCCCCTTTTGTAGTTTATAAGAGTTATTTTGGATGTGTTAGTGACATCATCAATGACCAGTGTTATTTTAAGGAAACATGACATTTGAAGGGAAGGAGGAAGGAATGCCATTTTTAATCCAAGCACCTTTGATCGGAATGTACAGCTCATTGTGAGCTGGCCAGCAAGCTAGCTGACGTGTTACTTACTGAGTGTAGTTCAGTCCTGGTCTAGTAGTTACGCCTATTTTTTCTAGAGCAAAAATAATCCGAGTGCTTCCCTACATTGTTCCACTTCTTGATATAGTCTTTTTGTAAGGCAATGTTTATTTTAAATGAAAGTGGTCTAAAAATATTGATTCAATAAAATCGATCGTGTAAAGTGTAAAGTGCTTTTTCTTCATGGGTGCCTTGACACATCCATAATTTCAGTATTTTTATGAAGTTAAATGAGTGCTTCCCTATAAGGCCAAATCGAAGAATGTACGCCAAAGTCTTTACTATGTATGGTGGGAGGACTGATGTCTGTATGGTGAGTGCGGTTACATGGCACACCTAATATATGATTTGTCCATAACCTAGGGAAGTCCATGTTGATACTTCTTTCTGGAAAATTCATGCTCAAGTCAAATAATACATATTTGATGTGTTCAACATTCAGGCAGTGTTAAAGTGACCGATTTGTTTAACATTACAGCCCTAGACTGAATCATCCGAGTGGGTCACAATTTAGTTATTTTGGGAAGAAATTATTAAAGATTCTATTTCTGTAACCACTTAATCCTAATTAAGGTTGTGGGGAGGCTGGCCCTGGGCAAGGGCAGAGTACATACTGGACAGCTCGTCAGGCCATCGCAGGTGCAGAAACACGCTGACGGCTTTGTAACTACTCTTGTCGAAAGTCAGCAATGGTTTTCTTACGTGAACCTCTCACCATACACAGTGAGAGACATGGCCGGCCTTTGATAACCCAGTTAGCTGCACTGCGGGGACAGTGACCACCTTGGGGAGAGTGGGACTCGAACCCCCACCCTCAGGATCAGCGATCCAGTACCTATACTACTAGTTCACCACTGCCCTTAATTCTATATTTCTATTATTATGTCTGATGAACCCTGGAATAAACTTCCATTCTGTTGAAGTTTTGATGTGAGAGCATGGCTCTACTGTATAGGAGATACCTTACAATTCATCTCAAAAATGTTTGTCATTCATTTGTTTGCATTCGGACCTGCGTGACTTACTAGGTGCTTCTGAATCAATATCCTGTAGTTATTGTGTGAATGTTTGCAATCTTAGTATGCCTAATTAAGTGGCATCCTCATCGTAATAAGTCCCATAATCAATCTAACTTGGTTATGACCATAAATTTACCATTGTGAGCCATTCAGCCCACTGCAGATTTATGAAAAGACTTGCTGTTACTATTTTTTAACAATCAAGAAGTTTTCTACCTTCTGCAATTTTTTTTGGTCGTATTAAATTCATGAAAAAAAAAAAAAAACCTAGTAAAGGAAACAATACAGTGGCTATTGTTATGCCTGGAGTGTATGCGTCGGACCCAGAGATGCAGGAGACCATAAGAAGATTCAACGATTTTATTTTGCACTTGGAACTGTAAATCAAGGGAATAATAAATCAATGGAACTGGTCGAGCAAGAAGCAAGATACAATGGGTCGGAGGGAAAGCAGAGGAACGGAATCACTGGGAAGACAATCTTCTGACATCGGAGGGAAGCGCGCTGCTTCCATTTATAGCTAGCTGCTTGCTGATTGCAGAGTGGGACCAGGTGCGCTCTTCTGGAACTCGCCTACCGGCAACAGCCACGCCCCTCGCCAGCGCCTGCAATGACTAAAAAAAGAATTAATGCCGCCAGCCAGCACAGACCATAACAGCTATGATGTAAATGATAACAGGAACTAGCTTTCATGTGCTCCACATCACTACATGTAACAAATTAAAGTGTAGTAGAACATATCGGTGTTTCAAGAACAATACAACACTTCAGGATGTGAAGTAACCGGAATATAATCACCTCATCCTGATCTATGCACTGCACCACACTCAGTCACATAACTGTGAAGTACGGTATTATCTCAGTGTGTTTTTAACTAACTTTAACAAATGCTCATATCCTGTTTGATATTCTGTACATGACCTGTTTGTTTGCTTCTTTAAGATGCTATTTGTCGATTATAACTCTCTGTGCCAAGTCTGTGTTTGCCTGTTAGCCGTCTATGATTACTGGGTTCTCTTTGATAAACTATTTGCCTGATCGTTTCACTCGCTGCCTGCCATTCACTTTGTTTTTGGATTTTGTGATCTGTCCGTTTGATATTTTTTATAGACCTTGCTACCTGTCCGTGTATCCCCTCCTCTACTTACAGTACCTAGTGATTGTGACAGGTAGACTTAGGGCAAATTTATTATTTTTAAAAATAAATGAACTCCAGGTATATTGCTTTATGCACAATTATCATCACACAAGCCATAATGTACCTTTGTACTATTACCAGATAAGCCTTTTTAGGTATGCTTTTTAAGAGTGATGCTAATGAACTGTGTCTGGACTACTTTTTAAATCAAATGAACTGCTTTTAACTGAACCCTATTGCACTCATTGCCTAAAGGATTGTAAGCAGAACTTTTTATTTGACGTCACCTGCAGACACACACTCTGGTCGGTGTGGAGATATTATCCTGACAAGTATCATAATAAATCGTAATTTCGACGGAATATATCATTTTAAAGAAGGTTAGCTTGCGAATGATCAATGTGAATGATCAAAATGAATTTCATACCGGATCGGTTTGAGGCCCGGGTTAACAACGACCACCATCAGTGCTGTTAACCAACAGGGTGCTGCTGGAAATTGGACTACTGTTGGTCAAAGTCGAAGAAGGAGAGGCTGGAGGTGTGTCCTTAGGCGGAGAGAGAAGAGGAAAGGCATGAGTCTAGGACTGAGAGTAGGGACTTTGAATGTTGGAACTATGACAGGAAAAGGTAGAGAGCTGGCTGGCATGATGCAGAGGAGGAAGGTGGACATACTGTGTGTCCAGGAGACCAGGTGGAAAGGTACCAAGGCTAGAAGCTTAGGAGCAGGCTTTAAGTTTTTTCATGGTGTGGATGGGAAGAGAAATGGAATAGGAGTCATTTTGAAGGAGGAGTTTTTCAGGAATGTTCTAGAAGTGAAAAGAATGTCAGAGTTTGTCAGGAATGTTCTAGAAGTGAAAAGAGTGTCAGACAGAGTGATGAGTCTCAAGTTAGAAATTGAAGGTGTGATGTTCAACGTTGTTAGTGCTTATGCCCCACGGGCAGGATGTGAGCTAGAAGAGGAGAGATTTTGGAGTGAGTTAGATGAAGTGATGCAGAATACCCCCAGAGGTGAAAGAGTGGTCATTGGTACAGACTTCAATGGACATGTTGGTGCAGGCAACAGAGGGGATGAGGAAGTGATGGGCAGGTTTGGTATCCAGGACAGGAACACAGAAGGACATATGTTGATAGATTTTGCAAAAAAGGATGGAAATGGCCATGGTGAATACTTTCTTCCAGAAGAGACAGGAGCATAGGGTGACTTATAAAAGCAGAGGTAGGAGCACACAAGTAAACTACATCTTGTGTAGGGGATGTAATTTGAAGGAAGTCAGTGACTGCAAAGTAGTAGTAGGCGAGAGTGTTGCCAAACAGCATAGGATGGTGGTGTGCAGGATGACACTGATGGTGAGAAAGGTGACGAAGGCAAAGGCACAGCAGAAGACAAAGTGGTGGAAGCTGAAAAAGGAAGAGTGTCGTGCTGTCTTCAAGGAGTCGTTGAAACAGGCTTTGGGTGGTCAGGAAGTGCTTCCTGATGACTGGACAACTATAGCTCATGTGATCAGGGCGACAGGTAGGCGAGTACTTGATGTGTCCTCTGTAAGGAAAGTAGATAAGGAGACTTGGTGGTGGAATGAGGAAGTGCAGGAGTGTGTACAAAGGAAGAGGTTAGCTAAGAAGAAGTGGGACATAGAGAGGACTGAAGAGAGTAAACAGGAGTACAGGGAGACACAGCGTAAGGGGCGAAAGTAGAAGGCCAAACAGATGGCGTTGGGAAGGACGTGCAGCAAGATAGAGTGATTAAGGACAGAGAGGGAAATGTATTGACTGATGACAGAAGTGTGCTGGGAAGATGGAAAGAGTACTTTGAAGAGCTGATGAAATGAGGAAAATTATAGAGAGAAAAGAGTAGAAGAGGTGACTGTGGAGGACCAGGAAGTAGCAAAGATTAGTAAGGGTGAAGTGAGGAGGACACTGAAGAGGAGGAAGAGTGGAAAGGCAGTTGGTCCTGATGACATACCAGTGAAGGTATGGAAGTGCCTAGGAGAGGTAGCAGTAGATTTTCTGACAAGAACATTCAACAAGGTCTTAGAGAGTGAGAGGATGCCGTAGGAATGGAGGAGAAGTCTGCTAGTGCCCATTTTTAAGAACAAGGGAGACGTGCAGAGTTGTGGCAACTACAGAGGGATAAAGTTGATGAGCCATACGATGAAGTTATGGGATCAAATAGTGGAAGTTAGACAAAGGGCAGAGGTCAGCATTTGTGAACAAGTTTGGTTTCATGCCAAGAAAGAGCACCCCAGATGCAGTGTTTGTTTTGAGGATGTTAATAGAGAAGTACAGAGAAGGTCAGAGGGAACTGCATTGTGCCTTTGTGGATCTGGAGAAAGCATATGACAGAGTGCCTGTGGTATTGCACAAGGAAGTCTGGAGTGGCAGAGAAGTATGTTAGAATGGTGCAGGACATGTATGAGAGATGTAAGACAGTCGTGAGGTGTGCTGTCAGTGTGACAGAAGAATTCAAGGGGGAGGTGGGACTGCATCAAGGGTCAGCTCTGAGCCCCTTCTTTTTTGATATAGTGATGGACAGGCTGACAGACGAGGTGAGACAAGATTTCCCATGAACTATGATGTTTGCAGATGACATTGTGATCTGTAGTGAGAGCAGAGAACAAGTGCAGGAAAATCTAGAGAGGTGGGTATGCCCTGGAAAGTAGAGGAATGAAGGTTAGCCTCAGTAAGACAGAATACATGTGTGTGAACGACAAGGACCCAAGAGGATCATGAGGTTACAGGGAGCAGAGATAAAAAAGGTGGAGGTAGAGTAGAAGATGCAGCGAATAGGGTGAGATGGAGGTAGATCATTCGCTGTGGTGACCCCTGAAGGGAACAGCCAAAAGGAAAAGAAGAAGCTTGCTATTCAAAGAACAAAAAAAAAAAAGAGGCAGACAGTTATCTAAGCAAGCCTAACTAGCAGATTACACAACATGAAAGGGTAGTGATGATTCATGCTAATAATCATATTAATAATGCAGGATTGAGGCTGTAGACATGTGCCAATAATTGGTTGTGTCTGTTGAATATTGTAGTATATTGTATGAGCAATTATCGCCACATGCCTGTAGCTTCAGTCTTGTTTCTGAATTAGTAAGGACTCATATTGAGTGTCTGCCAGGTATCTATTATATTAAAGGATAAAAAAAGTGTGTGCGTTTGTGTGTGTGTGTGTGTGTGTGTGTGTGTGTGTGTGTGTGTGTTCATTTTGTGTAGAAACATTACAGTGTGCTGCCACTAGTAAATACTCAAACATACACGAAAAAAGCTTGGTTCTCCCTCAGAAATAAATAAATTTACATGTAAATTTGGTTAATTTGCAGTTGAGTAGTGGTTTGGAATGAACCTACTTCTTTCAAATCTCACAGTCGTAATCTTGTCTCAATTTCCTCGCTTGAAAGATGTGCCCTTGCTTTTCATCAAGGGAAATGAAGACTATTTTGACTTGATGTGAAATAAAATCTATCCGTGCATGTTTGCCTTTGCTCATGTTTGATGAGTACTGTATATAGTGAATATCAGCGAAATACATTTATTACGGATCACACAAAAAATTAAACCATTGGGCAAAAATGGCACTTTACATTTTTAGAAAAAGACCAAATATTTATTGAACAGGGTTGCATAACAATCAATTACAGATCATTTTATTCGTAATGATAATTATAGAGTGAATAAAAACACCCCTTCAGTGACAGTCGTGTTTGTAAAAGTGGTAGAAACTGCAGTGTACATGTGTACTGGATTGTACGGTAACCACCAAGTGCTTTGAATAAGAACGTTGCTGCATATTGTGTATGTGTTTTTATTATTGCCGGACAGAACTTCTTTTTTCTGCAGTAGGTAGAACGAAAGCCTTTGTCACTTGAAAAGACACATGGCAGCCTTTTCCTCCCAAAAGAACCTGGTAATTACTGTAGTAGTCTGTGTATGGCACACTGCCGTTTGTACTTTAGACAAGGGATTCATAAATGTATACACTGAACAACAACTAATCTCCCCTTGACAGGTATGCCATTAAACAACATGCACAGACTAATGTTAAGGAGACTAAAAGAGAAGCCAAACAGTCACTTAAATGTTGCAGGATAACCAGAAGCAAACAGGAGCAGCAAGCACGTAGAAATTAAATAATAATACTGTATAGGTCCCTTTTGTGTTTCCAAAGGAGCTCTGGCCTGTCAAGGCATCGACTCTGCACGACCTGTGAAAAACTGCTTTGGTGTCTGGCACCAGGATGTTAGCAGCAGATCCTTTAAGTCTTCCATGTACCAGACTTGTTTGTCCAGCACATCCCACAGATGCTCGCATTGTTTAGAGGCCAAGTCACCGTGGGCATTCTTTTTGTTGTAACACCTTTCATTCATAACCAGAATTAACTTTTTGAGTAGTTTGTGCTATAGTAGCTGTTCAATGGGATCAGACCATAAGGTGCATCAGTGAATCTTGGGCCAGTTTAATGGTTATCCTTCCTTTGACCAATTTTGGTAGGTACAATAAACTGCATACTGGTACCATCTCAAAACACCTACCATTTTGGAGATATTCTGAGCCACTCATCTCACCATCACAATGTTTCCCCTGTCAAAGCTGCTCAGATATTTATACTTGCTCAGTTTCATGCTTCCAACACAACTTCCAATTTCAGAGATACCACTACAATAACATAATTAACATCTATGTACCCCAGTGTCATTGGATGTCATTGAATAACGCCCAAGACAGAACAGAAAGAGGACTATTCAAGTTATCAACAGGCTTTCTACTGTTTACCTCATGTGAATAATTTTTGCTGTTCCAGCTAGAATAAAAAAGAATTCTTAAAAACTCACACACAAAAAAAAGAGACTAGACTCTGCCTCCTACCTTCACAACACCTGAAGCACCTGTTGGGTTTCTTCACATTAACTGCACACACAATGTTTATTCTTCTTTATCCATTGTTTGGAAGAGGACTTGTATGCTTCAGGAAGTGCTTCTCAATTATTTTCTGTGGCGCCCCCCCTAGGAAGAAAAAAACATTTCACGCCCCCCATCGCCGTACGAGCGACTATAAATGGTATTACTTGTCTATAAAATTGTTATTAGTAAACTTCTGCATAACATTGTATCTTTATTAACATTAAAAACAAAAGAGAAAGAAATATAGTTCAACTTACAACAAAGAAAAATTTCATTAACATTGTTTTTTAATCTGTAATAGAAAAAATTTAAAGTGCACCAATGTGCCTGGAAAAAAAAAATCCTTATTTAAACTCATTCAACTTATTTATATGTAATATCTCCATCTCTCTCAACCTTTCTCTTCGTTCCTGCTAGAAATTTTTCCGTGTTGTTTCTTGAGGGGTTGTTTACTGCACTTGTTATTGTTTGCTCATGCGAAAAACCGCGACACCATGGCAGAGTGGAGTGGAGTGGAGTTGCAATTGCACTAAATTCTCGTAGACAATTCCAGAAAAGCATGTTCCCCAGGGTCATACGCGCTCCTCCTCCCGGCATTACACTGCACCCCCCTGCCACCATACCCGCGCCCTGCAAGGGGAGCGCACCGCACTATTTGAGAAGCACTGGCTTAGTGTCATTGTCCCACAGCATGATCCACTGTTTCTTGAGATCCAGTTGATGGACAAATTACATTTTTCTTTGAACTTCTGAGCCGTTCGATCGAGACGTTGGTTGCTGAAATTGAGAAAGAAAAAGAGGAGGAAGCTGAGAAGAAGAAACAGAAGAAATCTTCATAGGTCGAAGACACAATGAAGCTTGCGTCAATACTCCGTTATTTTTTTTTGTCTGAGCTCTCCTGGCCCAGATGCAACAAAACAAGCCCAAAACATTATACTACAAACACCATGTTTCACAGATGTGAATAAACAATTTCCCAAAAACCTCTAGCTTGTCTATGTGATATTTAAGAAACTGTAGATGGATTTTTGGGAAAAAATGGCTTTTCCCCTTCCAACTCTACCATACACATCATTCTGATTTAGTGTTCGCCTGAAGGCAGACATTAGAAATATCAATATATAATGTAAGGGTGGCTTTTAGTTACTCAGAAGTTACTTTGGCTTCCTTTTGTGACCTTGTGCATGTTTACATGTCTTGCTCTTGTACTGATCTTTTTTTATCGAACATGGAGAAGGTACCAGTGGTCTTGAATTCCCACAATCTGTCTCTGTGGATTTGTAGGTGCCAAACTCTTTACAGAGGGTTTCGTATCTAGCCTTTTCCAGCTTGATTAGCATCAACTGCTCTTTTTCTGAGGCCCTCAGAAATCTCCTTTGTTTGTGCCATGATACACTTCTGCAAACATGGGTTGTGATGATCAGAATTTGTTCTTTGAACAAAACATGGTGCACAATCCACATCTGATTGCCATCCTATTGACTGAAAAGCCATGACTTTTATTTTACTTTCAAATCTGAGAGTTTTGCAGTTTTGCCACTAAAAATATGTAATATTGGATCATTTTCCTCAATAAATAAGTGTATAGAGAGACATATGGATATATGGCCATGAAGAATTAAGTCGATGATTTCTTATCTGTTGGTCTCTGCTCGTGTAGGTCTTTGCACTGTGTTTACTACTGGTGGCTGTATTTACACCTTCTCCGAGGTAGACAGGTGTGTATATGTGTGTTTGCATGATAATATACAGAATGTTTTCTACCTTTTAATATCCTTTATGTATGTGTGCAAGCCTGCTTAGTGATCTGCAAACCAACAAGCATCTGTCATCAGTGCTCAGAGCAAACAGCTGTGGTATGTGACAGTCCAGAAGAATAGAGGCGTGAGGAAAAAGAAAGAGAGATGATAGTATGGAGAGAGAGAGAGAGAGAGAGAGAGAGAGAGGGAGAGGGAGAGAGGGCATTTAAGTGAGTGCTTTTATAAGGCCATTTTACTGACTGCTTGCATTCTGAGTGTTGCTGTTGTTCACCTTGTCAGTGGTTTCTGACAAATGACGAGCCATTGCTTAATCTGCTCCACTTAGCAATTTTTTTAACAGCCTAGGCTTTTTTTAAAGTACTTTTTTAGTATTTCTTATTTCCGTTCCATGACAGTGCAGGCAATGTATGAACACCAAATTACACACATGGGTTTGGATCAAAGCCTCTGGTTTTGACAATGCAAAAGAGATTTTCAGCATAACAGCGTGAAGCCTCCATCAGCCAGTAGACGTGTATGAGTGATCAGAGGCTTATAATCTGTCCCTGCTTTACCAGGAAGCTCGGCTGTATTATGCTAATTTAAGGGGCTCAACGTACCACTCCTCTGTCATCTTAAAGTGATCTTTGTGCATGGAGAATTACTAAACAGGAAGTCTGTTTTGTACTCTTTTTGCCCTCTGAATATCTGGAATTAAGCCTACAATTTCATTCCATATGCCAAGGTTATATAGCCTGATCTTTTCTACACTGTAATAGTGTTGTGTGGTATCACGGCTGCAACCTTCTCATTGAGAACACTTATAGAACATGGAAAGCAGCCAGAATGTTCACTTAATGTCTTAAATCTTTTGCACTGACAGTGTTAACGCGATTTTAGTTTTTCACAAGCATCAGAAATGTACAGCATGATGACGTTCAGCTTTATTTACATTCAAACAGCATTGAGAAATATCATGGCACTCAAAACAGCCTTCTAGTGTGTTAAAATAGTGTGTTTATTAAGCGTAGAGATCTGGTGAGACAGGAGGATGATGGACCACAATTTCACAGGGATATTATACTTGATGAGGAGATGAGCAGGAATTTTGCAGGAATTTTGCAATACTAAGTTTAATATAATGAGAATAATGTATATGTAGATAATAAATACTCAATGTTCTCAATGTGTCAATCATCTTGTTTTTATCATTGTTGCCTTGGGTTTTGGTCCTGGCAGGATAACTGATGCTTATTTTATGAAGTTCATGCTTATTCAGCTTATCAGTAATATGCACAGATATGTTTTGTGGATTAATTTGGTTTGTGGATTTTTTTTGCTGATTAAATAATGGCTGAATAAGATGAATTACTTTGGCAAATCTAAGTGATTCTGCTAATTAAAACAGAGAGAATGAATTTTTAAAATGTGAACAGTGAAAATTGTGTTTAGAAAAGTTGATGCTGAGGTAAGGTTTTCTCATCTGTCAGTGATTGTTATAATATTTATTTGATCCAGTTTATTTATATATATATATATATATATATATATATATATATATATATATATATATATGTGTGTGTGTGTGTGTGTGTGTGTGTGCGTGTGCGTATGCGTGTGTGTGTGTGTGTGTGTGTGTGTGTGTATTATCACTATATAAAATACATAGTTCTGTGTTCTCTGTTTTAGTGCAGACATCATGCAGATTTATTTTAGTTTCTGTGCTGATATGATGATGATGATGATGATTGCTTGGAACCTGTCAGAGCAGTTATCTTCCTGGGGAGATTTCAGAAGAATAAATTTAGTTCCAGAACACCTGATCTGCTTAATTAAAACCTTCAGTAGTGTGAATGCTGGAGACAGCCAGATATGTTGGAAGTAAGATGTGTGCAGTGGTCGATAAAAACCGGGTCCCGGCCTGAGGGTTGTTTGAGTTCATTATATTCCTTATATGTACTGTATAAGAAGATGATTAGAGGACAATTAAAAAAACTTCTCAGCTTTGCTTCTTAAGGCCATTTCATGAAGTTTCTGCTAATTCCTGCCGTTGTGCATCTCTGTGATTTCATGAGGCCAAACAGATTCATCAAATGTCATCCAACAGAAAGTATTTGGTGCAAAGAAGCTGGCCTTTTTGCTGAAGTGTCTAAAAGCATTTCTATCACCCACAGAACTGACAGAGCAGTAAGAGCAGGCAGGGGGAGCTGTAGGACTGTGCTACTTCTTAGGCCAATCACAATCCAGCCACTGCTGTAATAGGCTCCTTGCTGGGAGAGTTTTTTCTCCACTATTGTCTCCTGACTGTGGATGACTCTCCATCTCTCTCTCTCTCTCTGTCTCTCTCTCTCTCTCTCTCTCTCTCTCTCTCTCTCTCTCTCTCTCTCTTTCTCTCTCTCTCTTTCTCTCTCTCTCTTCCCTCCGTCTGCACATGGCTGAATTACATGCAGCGGGGGGACTTCACTGTGTCTGGCTCCACTGAAACATGAACGATACAATTGTTTTGAAATTGAAGTCACCTGTCAGAGAGGAAGGATTTTGCATGAGAGAACCGGTGAGTAAACCATCATCATCATCATCATCATCATCATCATCATCATTAGATGCAACGGACAGCAACCGCTGGATCTCAAATAAGATACGATAAGGTTTATTGATGATGAAGAAATGGGGGAAGGTTGGCTGGTTGTGTATGGCGATCAGTGAGAGATGGATGGATGTATAAACGAAATTCCATTCAGCTCAATTTGTATCTCTTTCTATTGTCCTTTATATTGTGCTGCTTTTGCATGATGACATCTTTTCCATTGTGGATTTTTGCCTATCAACATGTTCCATTTCCAATGGGAAAGCAGTGCAGAATTCACACTACTAGAGCATAATTTATATCCCTGGTAATAGCACAGATGTGTCACCATACCACTTGCTTACGTGTTTGTGTGTGTGCTTGGAAAGATATCACTGCAGTGCTTTTAAGACTAAGCTGATTGGTTGAGTCTTGTTCTACCAAAAAGCTCCCGAATGCCGGCTCCAGCTTTTTGTTCATCCATGTGTGTGTGTGTGTGTGTGTGTGTGTGTGTGTGTGTGTGTGTGTGTGTGTGTGTGTGTCTGTGTGTCTGTGTGTGTCTGTGTGTGTCTGTGTTATGTGTGGAAGCTGTGTAATTATGTACCGGGCAACACTAGACGCTGCCACGCTGAGCCCTGTCGGGAGGTTAGCTGTTGTATTCAACCATTAATGACTGGCTACATTTGGCTGTACTCAATGTTCAAGGTTATGATGGAGACTGAGAGAAAGGACAGAGCACCTGTGATGGTCAAGGTTCTTTGGAGATGATACCTTCTCACTCTTTCGCATTCTCCTTCTGAATAAAAATGTTGAAATGTGGGAGACATATTCAATGGATGTTTTTGTAGCTGACAATCTGACAAGTAGTTATTAGCTCCAGGCAAGCTGAATTCAGTAGAGTCCTCCTATTTTGATTCGTGTAATGATATTTAAACATTTCATCCAATTAGTTTTGCCTGAAAAGAAGTACTGTCAGGTTTTTCTCAGCAGGTCTTTCCTGCTTTCCATTCTTATTCTTCAAGATGATTTCAGGACTTTGCGAAATCACAACGTTGGCATGTTTGTGATGTATCTATAGTTTCCATTGTCAAGGACCCTCAATGCATTTCACATGACTGTAAAAGCATATGGAGACAATGGGGCTTCTTCTCAGGTGGCACCGCTAACTGGGTTGAATTTTTGTATTTACAGGTGGTGTTGTTGATAAAGACCTTCGCCATTACCTTAACCTACGATTCCAGAAGGGATCAGTGGACCACGAGCTCCAGCAGATCATACGGGATAACCTCTACCTCCGCACGGTGCCCTGTGAGTAAACTAAACTTCTGTTTCTTAAGCCCTGACTCCAATAAAGTTCAAAAATGTAAACAATGTTGTCAGGAAAATCATTTTCTGGACAACTAGTTATACAAACACAGTGCTTATTTGTGTATGTTTCTCTTGTACTAACATTTCTATTGCTTGCTGGTATTCCTAGACTCTGACCTATATGTACTAGCATAAGAGTATGTTTTTGATGGGGCCTACAAAAGTTCTGTAGGTCGCTCAGGATAAGAACATCTGCCAACTTCTGTAAAAGAAACTGGACAATTTGTTTTCTAAGGTGCAGTTTTTGCATCACCTCTGTAATGTTTGGAATTTCCAGTTAGAGCAGAGGTTCCCAACCATGGTCCTGGAGGACCCCTTGTCATGCACATTTTAATATTTTCCTTGCTTTGTCAAGTCCACCTTTAATCATGAATGGCTGTTAATAAGTTACTTAGTTAAATCAGATGTGATTGAATCAAGGACAACTGTAAAATGTGCAAGAGGGTTCTGTTCAATTCAGTTTTATTTATAAATCAATTTTTAAAGTTCACATTATTGCAGAGCCATTTAACATAGTAAAACAAAGTTGGTTTTAAAAATGAATACTTGTCATTTTTTAGTATTTCTTTGTAAACACTATAGATCCACTAAAGATAAACACTATAGACTGAGCACACGTGTGGTGACGGTGGCAAGGAAATAGTTTTTTGGTCAGTAAGTGGAAGAACCTTGAGAGGAACCAGATTCATCCTCATTTGGGTGAAACCAGATCAGCATGCAAACTATGTAGCAGAAACTTTATAATAGTTCAATGTGAAGTTTAGTTAGTTATCTTATAACTGTAATGGTTAATTGTAGTCGTAAATTATTTTAGTAAAAGCGTTTATATCACCAGCAGCCAAAAGATCTTGTCACACTCTTTCCAAAAGATGGGATGGGACTCTCTGAATTTGAATATTCGCTATGAATTTTAATGTCTGAGCATGAATCCCTTAAACAGTGTTCACCAGGTATGCTCCTGAAAACTTTAGCTTCAACCAATAATCATGCATAATTGACCATCTAGTGGTGTACCGAATCTGTTTCCAGAGATCTACCTTTCTGAAGACTTAAGCTCCACCAACCATAGAGGTATACACCTGACATATCTAATAATCAACTTAAGTCTAAAATCTTGACAAAATGATTATCAATGATTACGAGGTAGTCAGATGTGCATGATTATGATTGACGTCTTCAGGAAGGCAGTCCTCCAGAAACAGGGATGGGCACCCCAATGTAATCGTTGATTAAGCTTAAATAGGTATGTTTGATTTTGATAGATCTCCAGGAAGGTAGATCTTCAGGAACATAGATCCTCTATTCTAAAATAATCCTTTTTCTGGATCACCTACCTTCTTGCAGAATTCAGTTCTGACCCTCATCCAGAACACCTCCTCTCTTAATCTCGATTGATTCCACTTCCCAAACTCAGTATATGTCCAGAATCCATTGTAGTGATTTGTGAAGTTTGCCCAAAACAGATATACATTATTTCTTAAGCTGTATTATGGCAATGGCTGTTGATGTAAATGTAACATAAATAAAATTCTATGGAATGAATCAAGCTGACAGATGATTCTCTAAACAGGTGTAAATAAATTGTGTTCAATCTCCAGGAATGGGTTGATGAATAAAGCTCTACAGCATTCATTCATTCATTCATTCATTCAAATCCTTGCTAAAATTAAGTTGCCTCTGTCTGGTGTGTTTGGGTTTCTGTGATCTCAGGATCTGTGTCTGCGATGGCGATGATGACATTGGATCAGCAGTTTTCACTGTGAAATGAAAATGTTTGGCTGCTGCTGGAGTGTAATACAGAGTGATTCTTGTAGCTGTTTACACGAGCAAACACGAATGTATTGGTTATGATTTTGGAATGTTTACTGTTGAATGTGTCTTGCAGAATGGCACATTAATCCTGAGCAGATGCACCAGTTACATGATAATTAATTAAGCAGATCCATATTAGCCGAGTACCTGAATACAACACTCTGCGCTGCAAGATTTTGTGTTATTGGTACCACAAGGGCAGAGGTGGTCTAGTGGTATAGAGCGCTGGATCGCTGATCCTAAGGTTGGGGGTTCGAGTAGCACTCTCCACAAGGTTGTCACTGTCCCCTCACAGTGCAGTTAACTGGGTTATCAAAGGCAGGCCATGTCTCTCACTATGGTTGTGGTCTATGGTGTGAGGCTGGAAAAGAACCATTGCTCACTTTCGTAAAGAGTAGCTGCAAAGTCGTCAGCATGTTTCTGTCCCTTGCTAAAGGGTTGTGTCAGGAAGGGCATCTGATGTAAAAT
>CM045733.1:51560000-51617500 GCA_024760905.1 Plotosus lineatus
TTTTATTGGTCGGATCAAATATGCTAATTTTTTGAGATAGGGATTTTTGGGTTTTGGTCGAAGACGTCGAAGAAGGAGAGGCGGGAGGCGTGTCCGTATGCAGAGAGCAAAGAGGAAAGGCATGAGTCTAGGACTGAAAGAAGGGACTTTGAATGTTGGAACTATGACAGGAAAAGGTAGACATGATGCAGAGGAGGAAGGTGGACATACTGTGTGTTCAGGAGACCTGGTAGAAAGGTAGCAAGGCGAGAAGCTTCGGAGCAGGGTTGAAGCTGTTTTTTTCATGGTATGGATGGGAAGAGAAATGGAGTAGGAGTCATCTTGAAGGAGGAGTTTGTCAGGAATGTTCTAAAAGTGAGAAGAGTGTCAGACAGAGTGATGAGTCTCAAGTTAGAAAATGAAGGCGTGATGTTTAATGTTGTTAGTGCTTATGCCCCACAGGCAGGATGTGAGCTAGAAGAGAAGGAGAGATTCTGGAGTTAAATGAAGTGATGCAGAATACCCCCAAAGATGAAAGAGTGGTCATTGGGGCAGACTTCAATGGACATGTTGGTGCAGGAAACTGAGGGGACGAGGAAGTGATGAGCAGGTTTAGTATCCAGGACAGGAACACAGAAGGACAGATGTTGGTGGATTTTGCAAAAAGGATGGAAATGGCTGTGGTAAATACTTTCTTCCAGAAGAGACAGGAGCATAGGGTGACTTATAAAATCGGAGGTAGGAGCACACAGATAGACTACATCTTTTGTCGGCGATGTAATTTGAAGGAAGTCAGTGACTGCAAAGTAGTAGTGGGTGAGAGTGTTGCCAAACAGCATAGGATGGTGGTGTGCAGGATGATGCTGATAGTGAGGAAGGTGAAGAAGGCAAAGGCAGACTAGAAGACAAAGTGGTAGAAGCTGAAAAAGGAAGAGTGTCGTGTTGTCTTCAAGGAGGAGTTCAAAATAGCTTTGGGTGGTGAGGAAGTGCTTCCTGATGACTGGACAACTACAGCTCATGTGATCAGGGA
Source organism: Plotosus lineatus (assembly GCA_024760905.1). Lineage (NCBI taxonomy): Eukaryota > Metazoa > Chordata > Actinopteri > Siluriformes > Plotosidae > Plotosus > Plotosus lineatus. The sequence continues at coordinate 51,561,010 of CM045733.1, forward strand.
GACAGGTCGGAGAATACTTGGTGTGTCATCTGGAGGGAGAGGAGATAAGGAGACTTGGTGGTGGAATGAGGAAGTGCAGGAGTGTGCACAAAGGAAGAGGTTAGCTAAGAAGAAGTGGGACATAGAGAGGACTGAAGAGAGTAAACAGGAGTACAGGGAGACACAGCGTAAGGCGAAGGTAGCGGTGTCAAAGGCCAAACAGAGGGCATATGATGACGTGTATGCTCGGTTGGAAAGTAAAGAGGGAGAAAATGATTTATACAGGTTGGCACAGCAGAGAAATAGAGATGGGAAGGATGTGCAGCAAGTTAGAGTGATTAAGGACAGAGAGGGAAATGTATTGACTGATGACAGAAGTGTGCTGGGAAGATGGAAAGAGTACTTTGAAGAGCTGATGAATGAGGAAAATGAGAGAGAAAAAAGAGTAGAAGAGATGACTGTTGAAGACCAGGAAGTAGCAAAGATTAGTAAGGGTGAAATGAGGAGGTCATTGAAGAGGATGAAGAATGGAAAGGCAGTTGGTCCCGATGACATACCGGTGGAGGTATGGAAGTGTCTAGGAGAGGTAGCAGTAGATTTCCTGACAAGAACATTCAACAAGGTCTTAGAGAGTGAGAGGATGCCAGAGGAATGGAAGAGAAGTGTGCTGGTGCCCATTTTTAAGAACAAGGGAGATGTGCAGAGTTGTGGCAACTACAGAGGGATTAAGTTGATGAGCCATACGATGAAGTTATGGGAAAGAATAGTGGAAGCTAGACTAAGGGCAGAGGTCAGCATTTGTGAACAACAGTTTGATTTCATGCCAAGAAAGCACCACAGATGCAGTGTTTGCCTTGAGGATGTTAATAGAGAAGTACAGAGAAGGTCAGAAGGAGCTGCATTGTGCCTTTGTGGATCTAGAGAAAGCATATGACAGGGTGCCGAGAGAGGAACTGTGGTATTGTATATAGTACTTAGGCTCAACAATCCAGAGCAATGGAGAGTGTGGAAAAGAGGTGAAGAAGCGTGTGCAGGCTGGTTGGAATGGTTGGAGAAAAGTGTCCGGTGTGATGTGTGATAGGAAGGTATCAGCAAGAATGAAAGGAAAAGTGTCCAAGACGGTGTTGAGGCCAGGGATGTTGTATGGTTTCGAAACAGTAGCCCTGGGGAAAAGACAGGAGGCAGAGCTGGAGGTAGCAGAGATGAAAATGTTGAGGTTCTCTTTGGGAGTAACGAGGATGGATAGGATCAGGAATGAGCACATCAGAGGGACAGCACACGTAAGACGTTTTGGAGACAAAGTCAGAGACGCTAGATTGAGATGGTTTGGACATGTACAGAGGAGGGATAGTAAATATATTGGTAGTAGGATGCTGAGGTTGGAACTACCAGGAAGAAGGCCTAGAGGAAGACCAAAGAGACGATTCATGGACGTAGTGAAGGAGGACATGAAGGCAGCTGGTGTAACAGAAGAAGATGCAGAGGATAGGGTGAGATGGAGGCAGATGATTCGCTGTGGCGACCCCTGAAGGGAAAAGAAGAAGAAGAATTGATTTTTGGTTTTTCTTCACGTTTTGCCAAAATTATCAATATTAAAACAATAAAAGGCTTGAACTACTTCAGTTGTGTGTACTGAATCTAAAATATATGAAAGTCTATCAGTACATTACAGAAAATAATGAACTTCATCACAATATGCTCAGTTTTTGAGAAGGATTAGTATGCTACAAAGGGTGAGCCATTAGACTGCCACCAGCATGTTCTACCCTGCAATGGCCTGGTGGGATATACAAGGGGTACTTTGCCCTCATCCGAGGTCGGTTGAGATGAGCGCCAGCATCCCCGCAATCCTAATTGGGATTAAGCAACTCAAAAAAAAGAATGAATGAATATATATATATACTGCGTAAGATCATGAAACGCAAACTCGATACTTAATCTGGGGTCGGGTCATGGGGGCAGCTCATTTCAGCCACTTGAATTCACGTTCTTTTTTTTTTAAATGTCACTACCCAAAGTTCGTGACCATAGGTGATGGTTGAAATGTAGATCGACTGGTAAATTGAGAGATGTCCCTGTCTCAGCTCGTTCTTTACTAAGATGGACTGGTACAAGCTCCACTTTACAACAGAGGCTGCACCAAGCCGCCTGCTCCATCCTTCCCTCATTCATGAACTAGATCCTGAAATACTTAAATTCCTCCACTTGGTTCAGGACCTCATTTCAGACCCAGAGGGGGAATTCCACCATTTTCCGGCTGAGAACCATGGCCTCGGACTTGCTCATTCTCGACCCGGCTGCTTGACACTCAGCTGTGAATCGCTCCAATGAGAACTTGAGGTCCCGTCTCGATGAAGCCGAAAGGACAACGTCATCTGCACAAAACAGATACAAGATCCCATGGCCACCAAACCAGAACCCCTCAACACCTCGGCTATGTCTAGAAATTCAATCTCTAAATACAGTCGGCCCCCTACTTACGAAATTAATCCACTCCAGTGCCTACTTCGTAACGTGGGAGTTTCCTAAGTAGGGGGCACATTTTACATGTAAAACGCCTGATTCGTTCCAAGGCTCCCAAGACCACCCCATAAACCCTTTAAAAATGATAAAAGTACACCAATTTTGTATGAAATATGTGTTAAAAGTAAAAGAAAATTATTTATTAAACCATTTAAACATTTTATTAACATATTAAACTATTTTATTAACATACTTATTAATTAAACCATTATTAAACATTTTTATTAACACAAACACACACACACCTCTCTCTCTCTCTCTCTCTCTCTCTCACACACACACACACACACACACACACACACACACACACACACACAATACAGTATGCATTAAATGTGTATTGTATGCACATTAAATGTTTATTGTGGCGCTGCGGGCCACGCCCACAAAGCAGGACACTGGGAGCATTTTAAGACGTGAAATTCAAAGTGCATTTCCTGCTTGACAGATCGGAGGTCCAAACTCAACTTTAACTTGATTCCTTGAGGGATTGGAGGTCCAGAAGAGCCGCGTTTTACTCACATGCGCCACATTTATTAAACATTTACTGAATTAAACAACTCAAAAAACTAAACTAAAAACTAAAGATTAAGCCTCCTTCTGTCTTTATTTCTCTCTCTCTCTCTCTCTCTCTCTCTCTCTCTCTCTCTCCCCTCACACACACACACACACACACACACACACACACACACACACACAAACACTCTCTCTCTCTCTCACACACACACACACACACACACACACACACACACACACACACACACACACACACACACACACACAAACACTCTCTCTCACACACACACACACACACACACACACACACAAAAAAAAACTGGGGCCACGCCCACACGCAACGTGCAGCTGACAGACCAATTCTATTTAAATGTTAAAATGGACGGGATATTTTATTTAAAGCGGAATTACAGTACCTGTTTGAAAGATCAGAAGTCTTCTTTCAATATTAACTTGCTTTCTTGCGAGATCGGAGGTCACAGAGCACTCTGTTTTATTATTGTGTCGAAATAATCGCCTCCGTCACTGTATTTCCGCTTTAAGGTCTCCTTCCGGTTCAATATTGTCCCGATTGTAGAGGGGTTTTGGCGATAACCAAATATAACGCTGCATGAGCAATCTCAAAACAAGCCAACAGTCAACTCTCCTTCACACGCGTGACCAACAGGAAGTTTGTGTAATGTTCAGCTGCGTCATCCCTCCTAGCCAATGGGAGGCCAGCGGGACAGGATGTTGGGAGACAGCCAATGAGAGAGAGCAACTCACGCATCGTGTGAAATGATTGTGATTTGAATGATTGTGAATTTCAAATGATTTGATTGGCGCGTTTGAATTTTGAATGGCGCATTTGGCGCTTTTCGTAAGAGGAGGTTGTTTTCATATCCCGGGAACGAAAACTTAGGAAAATCTTTTTCATAACCCGGAATTTTCGTACCCAGGGGGTTTCGTAAATAGGGGGCCGACTGTCTTATGAACAAAGGACAGCCTTGGTGGAGTCCAAATTTGACATGTTGTTACCAATGCCAACCAAGTTCTGACTCCAGCAATGCAGAGGCTGAATGGCCTGTATTTATTTATTTATTTATTAATTTATTTATTTATATTTTAACCATTAGAGAGGCAGTGTAGGTAAAAGGTCTTGTCACACTTTTAAGTGTGATAATGATGATGCCACCCATAACCATGAAAAACTGATTGTCTGTCATTTTGATTCAAACATAATCCACTCAGAATAATGTTTTTGAATCCCCTGATACCCCCAGTGCAGCTAACTGGGTTATCAAAGGCCGGCCAAGTCTCTCACCATCTGTGGTGTGAGGTTCATGTAAAAGAACCATTGCTGACTTTCAAAAGAGTAGCTGCATAGCCATCAGTGTGTTTCTGCCCTGCGATGGCCTGGCGAGCTTTCCAGGTTGTACTCTGCCCTCACTCGGAGTCGGCTGGGATGGGCACCAGCCTCCCTGCGACCCTAATTAGGATTAAGTTGTTACAGAAAATTAATGAATGAATGAATGAATCCCCTGATGGTGGACCAGTCAGGTAGCATCATTCCTGTATTGTATTTGTGATGTCCAGACTCAGACCGAGTCAAAGGATATTACAATGCTGAATTTGATAATATACACAATATAGTACGTTTTAAGTTTTTTTTTTAAAGTTCCTGTTGTATTTACAAATCCTTTGGTCTTGAAGCTAGTGATGTTCAGCTGCAGGCTCCCAGCGCCAATAATCTCTAGTATTTATTTCTGTTTTTCTGCATATTTCAGAATAAGTCCTTTCAAGCTTTAGCAGAAATGTTGGGGATTGGGAATTTAAACTGATGTGTAAAATGACTTTATTTAAAGCATGACACTTTGAAACAGAAAATCCGTTAGAATGCAAAGCCAAGTTTAGAGACCTTGTATTGCCTTTCGAATGGCTTACACATTGGTAAACAGTTCCCAAACTTGTTTGTGTATGATAACCAAGCAAAAATCCTGTACTGAAACGCTGAAGTCTGTGTCTACCGGCTGATTTATATGTGCACTGTTTACCGACTGACCCCAGCTCAAGTCAAAAACAGTGACAGCACAAATTCCAAATGTCCTCCACCTCGAGGCTGCACTGCTGTCAACTCCTGTGTGTCACTTAGTGAGCGGCCATCAGGACGCATAAAGAAGGCCTGTCCTTCCCCATGCCAGAGGCAGCCATGCTTTACCCATAGTGTAGAGTTCTCACAGACACGTCTGTTTGTGCTTTCAATCCTGAGCCACTCATTACAAAGACCTTACATTAACCTGGCACTTAAAAACGTCCTGTAAGTTGTCATGGGCTGTAGCACCGTGTTATCATCTCTCCATCTCGGATGGCCGCATGCTGAAGAGCATGAAATGAAGATGAAAGAATGACATTATTTTGTTGCCATCATGCGTCAGGCTGCTTGAAGCTTTCATGAGGCTTGTCAGTTCAGTGATGTGTTCTTTAGCTGAGACGCGCTCTGATTTCCAGGTGATGATGTTGTTGAGACTCAGACCCCTGGAATTCTTTTTTGAGGAGGAGAAAGAACATTTTAGTACAATCTCACTGTGTTCTTGTGCAACCTATAATTTGGTCTGCTTGACTTGAATTGAAAAACTTGTCCTTTTTCTTGCTGGTTGAATCTGCAGTGTTCCTCTTTTCAGATTGCTTCGATGTTCCAGACACTACACTGGAGCTAGTGCAAGGATATGGTTCTGTTCTACTTAAAGTTTGGACTGTGTGCAAACATTAGAAAACTCAGCATACACCGAGAAAGACAGAGATGCGAGTGGAGGAAAGGAAGCGCATGCCCCAGTGCTCAGTACTCGCAGATCTGAAGTGTTTCACTGTGTGCTTGCTTCTGAATAATAAGTACCGGTACATGTATCTAAATTACAGCACTGTCTTAATGTCTAGCAGCATTTTTAAAATTCGGAAACTCTCAAATCCCCCCCCGCCCCCCTCGCTTTCCTCGCCTTTCATTAAAGTTTTGCTCACTCTCTTCTTTGATCTCTCTCTCTTTCTCTCTTGGTTGTGCTCTTTCTGTTAGTCTCTGTTTTTGCTCTCAATCTCTCTATCCCTCTCTTTCGCTCTCTCTCACACACATACTCAACCTTGCTTTCCTTGCCTCTCATTCATTTTTTGCTCATTCTTTTCTTTGATCTATTTTGTGCTGTTTGTCTCTCCTCTCTATCTCTCTCTTCCCTCCTATTCTGTCTCTTTTTCTCTCTCTCTTGCTTCCCTTTCTTATCATTCTTATTCTCTCTTTTTCCTCACCTGTCTCCATCTTTCTCTTTTTTGCTGTTTTCACTCTCTCTGTCATCATGCTCTCTCTCTCTCTCTCTCTCCCTCTCTCTCTCTCTCTCTCTCTCTCTCTTTCTCTCCCCCTCTCTCTCACTTTGCTTGTTTTTTACCCATCTCTGCTTTTGTCAGTCTTGATTTGTTGTATTCTCTCTTTCCTCTTCTTTCTGTCTCTCACTTCATGCTTGTCTCTGTCTTTCTTTTTTGCTGTCTATCTATCTATCTATCTATCTATCTATCTATCTATCTATCTATCTATCTATCTATCTATCTATCTATCTATCTATGTTTACTGATTCTCTGTGCCTCTGCCTGCGTCTCTGTCTCTGTGTTTCTATGTGCGTCTCTGTTTTATGGCGAGAGCTTTATATTAGTTGCCTTTATTTCACTGCATTCTCTGAAGCCTCACTTGGGCAGGTTAACTGAGGTGAACGTGTGGAGCGAAGGCAGCCTCTGTGCTTAGGTAACATCATATTTTACGCCAGTGCAGGAAGCCAGTGCTGCTGTATTGGAAAGAGGGAGGGAGGGAGATCCGTCAGCCACAGGGCATGTGCATTATGCACGTTGCAAATTTGCCCTCCCACTCTTCTTAATTGGGTGAAATGTAGAGCTGTATTTGTCCCGGGAATGACATTAAATGTGGAAGTGGGTCACTGAAGACACTAACTCTGCACATTTTCACCAGCCACTACATTGCAGACAGTGAATAAATGACCTCTTCTGTGAAACTTGCTCATTTCAGATTTGTGATGATGAACAGTATAAATGATTGTAGTGCATCCTGGTTGCTTTTAAAAATAGTACCTTTTGAAAACAGCTTATTTATTTATTTTTTATTATATCTAAGTTTCCTTTTGGTTTGAGTTTGTGCCTCTCCATGCAGAATTTTTTTCCCCATCTATTCAGTTGTATTTGTTCAGCAAAGTGCAGCACAGATAAGTTACAGCAGATGTTCCAAAAGTGCCTCAGTGCCTTTCCAGAAAAGCCAAAGACAAACAGGGTGTAAACTGATGGAGAACTATAGAAGGCATGTTTTTATTCTGTCATCTGTTCTTGGACACATCTCTCTCTCTTAATCTGCAAGTGTACTGAAGTCACCCATTATATTCCTTAATCGAGCTCTCATTAAGGCCATATCCAGAGCCTGCAGGACTCTCCTAGATGTCAGTGGCTGATTTAAGATCTTGAGGATAAGAGTGTGGAAGGTATATGGCTGAATCGATACATGAAGAAATGGGAGTGGATTTGTGAAGTGTTTGAATTTCTCCAGGGTTCATGGCCCCTTTTGAAATTGCCCTCTTCCTAATGAGCCAAATAACAGAAAGCAACAACTCTATTGGCCAGGGCTATGGATCACTGATTCAATATATATTTAAAATAAATTTTGAAGTGACATTATTATTCTGGACAACACTGTGGTATCAGATCAGACAGTAAATACAAACTGGATTCCAAAAAAATTGGGACACTATACAAACCGTGAACATAATGATGTGGAAGTGCCAAATTTCAATATTTTGTTCAGAATAGAACATAGATGACAGGGTCAAAAGTTTAAACTGAGAAAATGTATCATTTTAAGAGAAAAATATGTTGATTTTTAATTTCATGGTATCAACAAATCTCAAAAACGTTGGGACAGATGGCAATAAGAGGCTGGAAAAGTCAATTGCACTTATAATGAACAGCTGGAAGACCACTTAGCACTAATGAGGTCCATTGGCAACATGACTGAGTATAAAAAGTGCTTCTCAGAGTGGCAGTGTCTCTCAGAAGCGAAGATGGGTAGAGGATCACCAATTCCCACCAATGTTGTATAGATAGTGGAGCAATATCAGAAAGGTGTTTCCCAGCGAAAAATTTCAAAGAGTTTGAAGTTATCATCATCTACAGTGCATAACATCATCCAAAGATTTAAAGAATCTGGAACAATCTCTGTGCTTAAGGGTCAAGGCTAAAACCATATTGAATTCCCATGATCTTTGGGCCCTTAAACGGCACTGCGTCACAAAAAGGAATGCTACTGTAAGGGAAATCACAGAATGGGCTCAGCAATACTTCCCAAAACTATTGTCGGTGAACACAATCCACCGTGCCATCTGCCGTTGCCAGCTGAAGCTCTATAGTACAAAGAAGAAGCCATTTCTAAACAGGACCTAGAAGCACAGGTGTTTTCTCTGCGTCAGGGGTCATCTAACATGGAGTGTAGCAAAGTGGAAAACTGTTCTGTGGTCAGATGAATCACGATTAGAAGTTCTTTATGGAAAACTGGGACGCCATGTCATCTGGATTAAAGAGGACAAGGACAACGCAAGTTGTTGTCAGTGCTCAGTTCAGAAGCCTGCATCTGGGATGGTATGGGGTTGCATGAGTGCGTGAGGCATGCGCAGCTTGCACATCTGGAAAGGCACCGTCAATGCAGAAAGGTATATTCGGGTTCTAGAACAACATGTGCTCCCATCCAGACCTTGTCTCTTTCGGAGAAGACCTTGCATTTTTCAACATGATAATGCCAGACCACATGCAGCATTAATTACAACATCATGGCTGCGTAGGAAAAGGATCCGGGTATTGAAATGGCCAGCCTGTAGTCCAGAGCTTTCACCTATAGAAAACATTTGGTGCATCATAACGTGGAAGGTGCAACAAAGAAGGCCCAAGACAGTTGAATAGTTAGAGGCCTGTATTAGACACGAACCAGACAGCATTCCTATTTGTAAACTTGAGAAACTTGTCTCCTCGGTCGCCAGACGTTTGCAGACTGTTATAAGAAGAGGGGATGCCTCACAGTGGTGAAAATAGCCTTGTCCCAACTTTTTTGAGATTTGTTGACACCATGAAATTTAAAATCAACATATTTTTCCATCAAAATAATACATTTTATCAGTTTAAACTTTTGACCCTGTCATCTATGTTCTATTCAGAATAAAATATTAAAATTTGGCACTTCCACATCATTGCATTCAGTTTTTATTCACAATTTGTTTAGTGTCCCAACTTTTGTGGAATCTGGTTTGTATCAGTTTAAAAGGTTAAACACAGCTAATTTCCAAAACGCATATCCTGAGGTGAAACAGTAGTTCAGGAATAATAGACTATACATGCAAACACTAAAGAACAAGTGAATCATTAGGGAAACAGGTAGTAAAATATTTACACTTTCAGCAGTGAGGTGAAATGCATCATTCTATAAATAGCCTTAAGCCTTGAGTCGTAAAAATAACCCACTGTGTTGCTGAATGTTGTTTCCCTTTGATTATACCTTTCTTGCAGTCAGCATTTGAGCTGCAGGTCCTGTAATGCTTACTTTCCTATGGATACATATAGTGTGCATACACTTTCTCTTCAAAAAAACAAATCCTTTAATCATCATTACTGTCAATACTCTGCTAACGCCCTGTGGTGTTTGTGCTTGATACATACATTTTGCTTTAGGGATAAAGCGTCTTGCTTGCTAATTTGCCCTCTTCTCTTCATCATTAATCAGCTGGAAGGGAGTTTGCTGTTCTTTGGAGGCAAACACCAGGAATTCTCTCTGCATTGTCCACCAAGATTTTCAGATTCATTCAGGTAACATGGACTATTTTGTCCAAGGCTCCAGCTAGGCTGCTTTCGCCCTTCTTTTAATCTAGGCCTTTTTGGTAAATGCATCAGTGTGTTCTTTGCAATATTTACTTTCATGGCAAAAAAACTATGTTCACGATAAGTTTTGACATTTACACTGCAGTCACTTATTTTAAGCAAAGATTTAACAGTCAAAAATACTTCTTCACAAGCTCTACACCCAAATTCAAGTTACCAAGGCAAGTGACGCTGATAGCCCATCCTCCCACCAGCCAAGCAGCATCAGTCTCCCATTTGTTAAATGGTTAAATTTTTTGTGGGGATGCCCACAGTTCTGATCTCCTTATGTAGTCATAGCCAACTCCAACCCATCAAGTGTGTCACACTATCAAATGACCCCCAACAGCAAGGAAAGTTTGAGGGCAAGCATGTGCCTCTCACATTTCTCTGAACTGCTGCATACGTATACTTATGCACTGTTTAACACACCTCAGAGAAAACCAATACATCCCATTGAGTGACATGGAAGCAAGTGTATACCATCCCTCTTTGAGAACTCGACCAATTCGCTCCCAGCTTCAGATGGCTGTGTGCGTCAACCTGGACTTGAACTTGTGCTTTTGGTTATGGTACTGTATATAGTAGTGCATTTACCAGTAGATGATGCCTTGCTGCTTTATCCAGTAGTCAAGTAAGAATAGTTTGGCATGGACCATGTCAAGCAACTTTTGGTTGTTTCTATGATTGATTCAAAAACACTGATTCTCATCTACAGAGATAGAGTAGTATACAAAAGTGTACTGGATTTACATTAGATAAACATTGGCCCTCATTCATCAACAACATAAGTTTTTCTTACATTTGTTCTTTAAAAATTTGATACAATATAACGCTGTCAGATGGATGACTTGCTCTGAATACGTACTCAAATATTCATGAAGATGAAAACAATGGCACAGCGAATGTTCACATCTAAGGAAAGAACAGAATCCAAAGGGAGAAAGAAATTTACTGTTTAAAATATAAATGCTGCTGCGGGAGGTAAATTCCAAATGAGATATATATTGAGTACTAGTGCAGAAATTAAGTGTTTGACCAGAAATTAGAGGCCAAGAAAAAAAATTGGCAAGCACATTTATGAGATGCTGGCAACTGCAACTGCCGTCCTATACACAACTTGTGCGTAAAGCTGTTTACCACGGGTTGTAGTTTTTATATACAGGGATCCCTCTTTACTCCGCACTTGAATTCATGCGGCTTCAGTGCATCGCAGTTTTTTTTTAATGTTCATCGAATTAAAAAATATGAGTAAATTAAGGAAGAATAGGGGAAAAAGTTAAGGAAAATGCCGCAAAAACAAGACCAATTGTGCAAAAAAAAAAAAAAAAAAACCTTAAACAAACAAAAAACAACCCGAAACCTCTCATCAAAACTAGTTACATTTTTGTGAGGTGCATGTCTGAGTGCATCCCTCTGTGTGTGTATTTAGTATATTTTATTTATATCTTGTGCATTATTTTTGAATGTTTAATTATTATAAGCATTGAATAGGCATTTATTTATATTATATACACATACAGTCGGCCCCTTACTTACGAAATTAATCCGTTCCAGGGCCTTTTTTTGTAATGCGGGAGTTTCGGAAGTAGTTGCACATTTTACACGTAAAACGCCTCATTCGTTCCAAGGCTCCCAAGACTACCCCATAAACCCTTTAAAAATGATAAAAGTACACCAATTTTGTATGAAATGTATGTTAAAAGTAAAAGAAAATTATTTATTAAACCTTTTAAACATTTTATTAACACATTAAACCATTTTATTAACATATTTATTAATTAAACCATTATTAAACATTTTTATTAACACACACACACACACACACACACACACACACACACACACACACACACTCACACACACACACACACACACCTGTCTCTCTCTCTCTCTCTCTCTCTCTCTCTCTCTCTCTCTCTCTCTCTCTCACACTCACACACACGCACACACACACAGACACACAATACAGTACGCATTAAATGTTTATTGTGGTGCTGTGGGCCACACCCGCAAGCAGGATTTCAAAGCGCATTCCCTGCTTGACAGATTGGAGGTCCAAACTCAAGTTTAACTTGATTCCTTTATGGATAGGAGGTCCAGATGCACCACATGTATTAAATATTTACTGAATTAAACAACTTAAAAAACTAAACTAAAAATTAAAGAGTTAAGCCTCCTTCTGTCTCTCTCTCTCTCTCTCTCTCTCTCTCTCTCTCTCACTCACACACACACACACACACACACACACACACACACACACACACACACACACACACACACACAAAACGCAGAGCTGACGGAACAATTCTATTTAAATGTTGAAATGAATGGGATGTTTTATTTAAAGCGGAATTACAGTACCTTTGAAAGATCAGAGGTCCTTATTCAATATTAACTTGTTTCCTTGCGAAATCGGAGGTCTTCTCCCACGGAGCACTTTGTTTTAATATCGTGCCGAAATAATCGTCTCCGTCACTGTATTTCTGCTTTAAGGTCTCCCGATAATGAAATACAGTCGGTCCCCAATTTACGAAATTAATCCGTTCAAGAGCCCTTTTCGTATAGCGGGGATTTCGTAAGTAGGGGTCGCTGTTAAACGCCTAATTCGTTCCAAGGCTCCAGTCTTTGGACTGGATAAACCCCATAAACCCTTTAAAAATGATAAAAGTACACCAATTTTGTATGAAATATGTGTTAAAAGTAAAAGAAAGTTATTTATTAAACCATTTAATCATTTTATTCACATATTAAACTATTTTATTAACATATTTATTAATTAAACCATTATTAAACATTTTTTATTAACACACATACACATACACACACACACACACACACACACACCCCCCTGTCTGTCTCTCTCTCTCTCTCTCGCTCGCTCTCTCTCTCTCTCTCTCTCTCTCTCTCTCCCTCTCTCTCTCTTTCTCTCTCTCGCTCTCTCTCTCTCTCTCTCTCACACACAGACACATTACAATGCACATGTTTATTCTAGCATTGCGGGCGACGCCCACAAGACGTGAATTAAAACAACTTAAAAACTAAACTAAAAACTAAAGCTTTATTCTCTCTCCTCTCTCTCTCTCTCTCTCTCTCTCTCTCTCTCTCTCTCTCTCTCTCTCTCTCTCTCTCTCTCTCTCTCTCTCTCGCGTGCACGCGCGCGAGCGCACGTGAATTCAAAGCGCATTTCCTGCTTGACAAACTCAACCTTAATTTGGGGACATGTACGTATACGTCAATTGGGAGGGTGATGATCCTACTTCACGGAATTCAGTGTTCGCGGCGGGTGAGGGGGGGGTCTCAGTCCCAATTAACCAAGGAAAGTTAGGGATCCCGGTCCTGTATTAAATATATACTCTATCTAAACACATCCAGCACATATTGTAAATCTCCTAATGCAGCATAGCGGTTTTGCAACACGAGTTCAACACCGATATGTTTTAAGAATGCTCTTTTGTGTTTCTGTTTGTAGCTTAAAACAAATCCAAGATAAGAAAATACTGGTAAATGCCATAATCTTTTTGAAAAATACGAATATTTAATGATTGAATGGATTTCTTTGTAAGGATGGTTGTTGAATGAGGCCAGTTGGTAGTTTATGAAGCGGTAGAGATAGCGTTTAGGTGATAGGCATGAGATCTTTTTAACTGCTGAACATACAAGCTGCTCTTAAAGGTAGATTTTAAAGCTGCCCATTCACTTTGCAGACATTTCTAAACACTGCATCGTACATCTCTTGAACTGACAAGTTTTTCCTCTCATCTTTACCTCACACTTCTACACTGGAGTGAATGAATGCAGGTTCACCTTTACTAGCTGACAGATGGCCATGTGTGGGTCAAAAGTTCATCTGTTTGTTTAACTTGTTTGTACATAAGCAGCATACAATCGTGTGTGTTGTCTGACTAATTGCAATCTCACATCATGATTGTACGACTAAAGGAATCAGTATATACAAAGGAACAGCCCATTTTCTAGCTGGATGATGATGTATTATATGCTTAAGCATCTCTGAGACAGTCCCAAACACAACATTTAAGAAAGTTAAAGGATTTCAATTCACGTGATACCAGCAAATCTTTTACTGTCACATAATATTCATATTTGCCAACTGGGATGAACTCAACTCAATCCTATATGTTGCTTTTGGAGCATTATACGCATAATTCAGTTTATGCCCTACTTTTTTTTTTTTTTGGGGGGGATTGAATGTAATGGATCTGAGAAGCTGATATATTGTTGGTGTGGTATGGATGGACATATGTGATCATGATGGAAACAGTAGATTATTCATATAGACAGAGAACATAATGCCCATCGCTTTCACACCGCTGCCATATTTCAGAAAGTAGACATGGGATTGGTGCATTCAAGACTACTTGTTTGGTTGAGATGATCTGGCCAGTGTGCACACTCCAATTGTCTCATTCTTTTTTGCCATGATAACAGTCCCTATAACAATAATGTGGTAGCTTCACACAATTAGCTACCTGTCTGCGCAAGTATTCTAGTATTAAAGTGGCACAGTTGTGTAGTGGTTAGCACGGCCGCCCTCAAGCAAGAAGATCCTGTGTTGAAGTCCTGTGCTCGGTGAGGGCTTTCTCTGTGGAGTTTGCATGTTCTCCCCATGCGTGTATGGATCTAATCTGGGTACTCCGGTCTCCTCCCACAGTTCAAAATGCCCATAGTTGTGTGTATGTGAATGTTTGTGGTGTGTTTTATTACATAGCCTGGTGAGCTGTTCAGGGTGTACTTTGACTTCACTAAGAATTGGCTGAGATCCAAAATCCAAGTACTGATGATTGAAACTATTGATGATCCTGTTTTAACTTAATAATTAAATTTTTCTGTGTATTAAAAGTGTGATTGGAATTTCCAAATTCTTAATTCCGACCCTCGAGCACCAAACCAACCAATGTATGATGATTGTCTTAGAAACACTCCATCCCGGTTACAGTGTGGGACTGTGACAGTGGCTTTGAGTGAGATGTCCATGTTGTATTGATTATGCTGTTTGTGCCTGATCTTATTTAACATGCCACACTGAACTGGAGATGATGAGGACGATAAACCATTTCTGCCGCCTCTGCTTGTTAAAGGGACACCTGTCTCCGCTCAGCTTTGATGTGTTCGGAAGCTCCAGCCGTTTGATTGACATTGACTAATTCCATCACAAGAAGTAGCCTGTGAATTTTGATTCCACTTCAGTGCTCTGCTCTTGTTTGCAAAGACCTTTGATGAGGTGTTTATTAATTAGGCTATTAGATTATGTTCTCACTTGATACTCATTTCTGAAATTCTGATTTTTATTTTATAATTATTGATTTCTATATAAGGACTTGTTCACAGCTTCATGAGTTTTGAATGATAGTTCTCTGTGAGGTTGTTTTATAGTGATTATGAGAATAATAACAATCGCAATAATAATAATAATAATAATAATAATAATAATAATAAAACAATAATGTGTAATTATAGAATGTTGAAAAAAGTAAAAGAGAAAGGCAACATCTGAGTGCTCTTCAGTGTGCTCTCTCGTCTCTCCTCAGCTATAGTAGTGCTTGGCAGGGTTTAGCCATCTTACAGTTTCACTGGGTGACAGAATGAAACTCTTTAATGGCCTTTCACTCTGCTTGGGTGCTCTTTCCTTCAGTCCTCAATTCTCTCAGTGTTACCCTTGATCCGAGAAAGAGAGAGAGAGAGAGAGAGAGAGAGAGAGAGAGAGAGCAAGAGAGAGAGATTCACTAATAGGATCATAAGTGAGACAAAGATTTGAATTTGAATTATTAAGGTGTATCAGAGATTTATTAGGTAGTGATTAAAGAGATTTAATTTAAAAAGGTTTTTTTGTTATTGATAAATATTTCTTGCAAGCATGTCAAAGAAATTTATGAATGATTTACTGATTTCTGATTCAGCAACACAATGTTCTTTTGTCCCCATTATTGAAATGGTTTCGGGTTTACCCGATTTTTGTGAAACGTGCTTTCTCAAACAGTGAGATGATTACTGTGGTCTGTTTACAAACAGTATTACAAAATTAAGTCCAGGCTTTAATTACTGGCGTTCAAAAAGAGCAGGACGTTATGTTGCCTTCAGTGTGTTTCTGCTCTGTGGTGGCCTGATGAGCTGTCCATGCTGTACTCTGCCCTCTGGCCTTTACCGTCACCCGGAGTCAGATGAGATGGGCGCCAGCCTCCCCCCTACCCTAATTAGTATGAAGTTGTTCAGAAAATCAGTGGCTGAATAAAAACATTCTGGAACATCATCAGATGATTTAGGTCAATCTGTGTATCAGTGAGCACTTCATAGGGGGTCTACAATCAGAGGATTACACGGTATCACCTTTATTAAAGACTATGTAGAGACATTACTTAAGAAATCTCTGTCTGTTACACTTATCAAAGTCTAGTTATTTCTCAAGTAGCCAATTTTTCACTAACCTATACATATATAAAGGTTGATATATACCATATTCGACATGATAATCACCCAGGGCTTGTGCTAGGAAGGTTAATGGGAACCGAGGACCCCCCCCCCCCCCCACGCGACCGCCGAATTCCGAGAAGTAGGATCAACACCCCTGACTGACATATACGTACATGTATGTGTGTATATAATATCAATAAATACATATTCAACACTATAAATTCTTATAATAACAAACATTCAAAAATTATGTATAAGTTGTAAATAAAATATAAATACACGCATGCAGATACACACCTAACATAAAAATGTAAGTAGTTTTGTTGGGTTATTTTTTGTTTTTGTTTGTTTGTTTGTTCGTTTTTTTTTTTTTTGCATAATTGGCCTTGTTTTTTTTCCATTTTCCTTAACATTTCCCCCCCAGATTTTTCTTTCATTTTTGTGATTATATTTTTGAAAAACCCGCGATGCACTGAAGCCGCAGAAACTGAAGCACGAAGTAGTGAGGGATCACTGTGTGTGTGTGTGTGTGTGTGTGTGTGTGTGTGTGTGTGTGTGTGTGTGTGTGTGTGTGTGTGTGTGTGTGTATATTCCTCTCACCAAACTAACTGTAATGCATTGCATAAATTTAGGTTTTTGGTTACTGACTGGGAGCTTTTTAGGAAGTAAGTAATATTAGTGAAAGTTAGACCTCCAGTAGGTAAGTGGGTGTGGTTCTCCTTGTGGCCACATGTTATTATTGAATTTGAGTGAGCATTAGCAAGGACTTTCATGGGTTAGGCTCTTTATTTATGATTGGCATCGCTTTACTTTATCAGTAAATACAGTGTAAGTGATGAAAGTACCAAATGATTGTTGCATTTGTTGATTCAGGGAAGACAGTATCTTCTTCTTCTTCTTCTTCTTTTACTTTCGGCTGCTCCCTTCAGGGGTCGCCACAGCAAATCATCCGCCTCCACCTCACCCTGTCCTCCGCATCTTCTTTTCTGACTCCAACGACCTTCATGTCTTCCTTCACCACATCCATAAATCTCTTCTTCGGTCTTCCTCGAGGCCTTCTGCCTGGTAGTTCCAACCTCAGCATCCTACTGCCAATATACTCACTATCCCTCCTCTGTACATGTCCAAACCATCTCAATCTAGCCTCTCTGACTTTGTCTCCAAAACATCTTACGTGGGCTGTCCCTCTGATATACTCATTTCTGATCCTATCCATCCTCGTTACTCCCAGGAGAACCTCAACATTTTCATCTCCGCTACCTCCAGCTCTGCCTCCTGCCTTTTCCTCAGCGCCACTGTTTCTAAGCCATACAACATCGCTGGCCTCACCACCATCTTGTACACTTTTCCCTTCATTCTTGCTGACACTCTCCTATCGCACATCACACCGGATACTTTTCTCCAACCATTCCAGCCTGCCTGCACACGCTTCTTCACCTCTTTTCCACACTCTCCATTGCTCTGGATTGTTGAGCCTAAGTACTTAAAATCCTCCACCTTCGTTATCTCTGCTCCCTGTAACATCACCGTTCCTCCTGGGTCCTTCTCATTCACACACATGTATTCTGATTTTCTGAGGCTAACCTTCATTCCTCTCCTTTCCAGGGCATACCTCCACCTCTCTAGATTTTCCTGCACTTGTTCTCTGCTCTCACTACAGATCACAATGTATATGTAGGTATACTTTATGCTATTTATTTGTTTGTTTGTTTTTAATCAGAGGTCATATATGATTTATGAAGTCCATCTGCCATCTTTTGTTTGAAATAAGCGCTTACCCTGTGTTTACACTGGGGCATGATATCCACAAACGCTGCCATTCAAAATAGAACTCCACGGTTGATGAGCGCACATGGAGCACAATCAGGGAAGAAAAGGAGTAATCCAGGAGATGAAACTTGACGGAATCGTGTTGCCAATTTCAAGATCCCTACAATGGCGCACCAACGTATGTTACGCTGTTAAGGTGTGATTAGTTGTACTACACTCTATTACGATCCCCACGTTGTATCACGAGGAGCGTCAAAGGAGCGTACAGTAGGCCCTTGACTATTCATGGTTTTGCACCCACGGCTTGAGTATTTACTGACTGCCGAGCAACCGGCACGTGATTCAGATTCAGCCAATGACTGCCCTCCTTTCTCCTGATTGGTTGAGCTGATGTCCCGCCCCTTTTTCCTCATTCGCGCTCAAGTTGTCAATGAGCCTCTTTTTTGTGTGTGTTTTAATTACCAGTTAAGCTTTATGATACCACTCAAACACTGTGCATCTTCTCTGGCTTAGAGATAGAAAACACTGGATGTCTCTTCTGAAGAAATAAGACTTTTTCCTGAGAAACGACGGTTTTCTCTGAACTGTTGTATTAAAATCTTTTTCAATTATTATTCTAGTACAGTACCTAAGTTCATGTTTATGCGTGAGATTTTATGTTCTGTAGCATGTTTAACAAATGATACCAAAAGGATAAACTTTATTACAGTACTCTTCATGTCCTTTTACATTGAAGTTGGAGTGACGTCTCCAAGATGGCGCTGCCCAGAGGGCGACGTCGCGGAGTTCTCAGAGTCAAATTGCTTCTTTGTTCATTTTATTTGTTGTTTTGTTTGTTCATGTTTTGCACTATGCTCGTCTATGACCAGTCAACTGTACTACAGCTATAAGATTGGAGTATCTTCGGGCGTGTATAACTAAGCAGAGCTAACATGCTATTAGCAGAGCTAGCATGCTATTGTTCGTTTTAATTTGTTTTATTTGTTGTTTTGTTTGTTCATCTTATTGGGTGTACTCTCCTCGAGCCATGTTTCACAGAGAAACACAGTCCTGTAGATCCCTCTGCGCTGAAATCTGAACATGAAGATCGTCCATTTTGTTTCGCAGGGACTGAACATTTTAAAGCAGTATGGCCGGAAGTGCTAACCAAGCACCGGAGAATCTGAGAACTCCACCTGGGCTTAATGAGAGCATAACATAGCATAGCAGCTCACCATAGGAGTTGTTGCGTGCTTAGTTGCCCGAAGCCGAAGCTGCTCATAGCTGTAGTAGGGTTCACCGATCATAGACGAGCATAGTGCAAAACAAATAAAACAAATTAAAACGAACAAAAAAAATTTGACTCTGAGAACTCTGCAACATTGCCCTCTAGGCAGCGCCATCTTGGACACGTCACTCCAAGACGTCATTCCAAGTTCAATGTAAAAGGACATGAAGCATAATAAAGTTGATACCAAAAGGATAATTGAAAAAGACTTTAAAACAAGTGTTTTACAACAGTATATGCTGTATAATGTTTATATATTTTATTACTTATTGTATCACAGTACAAATTTGAAAAGTTTTTCTTAATCATGATTATATTTTACTACATTAATACTGTATTAATGAGTAAGACTGTCTGTACAATGTGTTTAAGAAGCATATTTTAGAGCATGTAATAGACACATAGTATTTTACTGCTGGCTGCTCATTCTCGCATGTGACATCATACATGCGATTTTACTTCCGCGTACAGAACTCGTGGATTATCTCGATTCGCGGGAAGGCCCGGAACCGTACCCCCGCGAATGTCAAGGGCCTACTGTACAGCGAATAATCATGGCAAAATTTACGACAATTAAACGTTTTGACAGCATCATTGTGATCATCCCGAATCCACCTGATTCCTCAAGTCATCAAGATTCAATCCCACCAACCTCACTTTCTTCACGATTTTGTCAAATCTTGTGGATCATGGGAATCATGCGCCATTGTATATCCCAGGTGAATAATTTTAAAAGCTACTTTTTGTAAAAATTGTACATTACATTCAGTTACTAATAATCTTTTTGTTATTATTAAGGTAAACATAACTTATGGCTGTAGCATCCTGATAAAAAATTTTTTTTTTTTAAGAAAAAAACAGCCAGGCGGACTTCAAGGTTTTACATCAGACGTTTTCGTATCATTTTGCATCGGTAGCACAATAATTTTGTAGTTGTTTTTCTATGTTACTGGAGTTTTTTAAGTTATTTATTCAATTTGCTTCCACCATGTTGGCTTTCATAAAACAGACTGAGAGCAAATGAGCATCGGGGTGGGTCTGTGTAATAACTGATCAGAGGTCCATATCAGTACAAACAAGCAATCTGACTTTGTAAAATCTTTTACTTCTCCAGCCTATGGTTTAAACTGTTTTTTATCAAAAGGAAATAATCATTTTCCTTGTTATCTGCACTCATGAGAAGTAAAAAAAAAAACAGTTGGAAATGATGTTTGGTTTGGCTTATAGCAAACAGTCCTATTCTCCAAAATCATTACTGTACACAAACACTGTTAAACCACAAAGAATCACTTTAATCTCTCTCCGAGTTAAGCAAGTTCTCAACATGATGATTACAACGCTTTTCTGAAATTCATGTGCAGTGAATACCAGAATGACTTATGAGAGTCTTATGAGATTTAAACTGACAGCGTTGACGCTTCATATCTGCCATTTAGTTGCTCTGTGTACAGATCTGCCTCCATCGCTGATTACTATCAGTGTTAGTGAAGGAAAATGCCGCAAAAACAAGGCCAATTATGAAAAAAAAAACCTAAACAAACAAAAAGAACAACCCAAAACCCTCTCATCAAAACTAGTCACATTTATGTGAGGTGTGCATCTGTGTGCGTGCGTCTGTATGTGTGTGTATTTATATTTTATTTAGGGTGTTGATCCTACTTCATGGAATTCGGTGGTTGTGGGGGGGTCTCAGGCCCAATTAACCGCGGAAAGTGAGGGATCCCTGTAAAGACACTCCCCGAATTACATTCGTCCGTTTTGCGATTTTTTGATTTTACATTTTTTTTTCAAAATGACGTAATGACGCTGCATCCATTGTTTACAAACGACAGACTGAATATTCCCTGCCTTCTTCTCAGTTCAGAACAGATATGCATCGTATATATATATATATATATATATATATATATATATATATATATATATATATATATATATATATATATATATATATAGCGTGTTACCCTTGTGTTAAGACGTCGTCTCTGTGATCTTTGTGTTTACACTGTTTTGCGGACTTTTGTAATCCTAACCAAATATGGTTGGTCAGAAGCGTAAGCCTACTAGCATGGGTGCAAGTCTCATACACAGAGATTAATTAATTATCTGCCCGGATCGGCGCAATCTACCATGCATACTCAATTAAGCAAAAAAGAGTTGTAAATTGAATGAAAACCCGAATCCATAAAAGAAAGTACTCTCCGCTCTGTTGGAGGTTCCAATCAGTGCAGGCTGAGTACTAAACCAGTATTCACGGCGCCCTTGCTCACTTGAAAGACTGGAAGTCAGTATAACCCGTGCTTTGTCTCAAGCACAAAATAAGTAAACAACTTTCGGTGTTGAGCGCCTCACATATTGTGAGCGTTGATTGGCTGTTTTAAGCTTCATGTAAAGTGACTCGGCTCAGAATCGGCTCAGACACGTGAATGTTGCACGTTTCTTCCAAATGACTCCGTCAACCAATTGAACCATTTACAAGCAGAAAGATCGCATCACAGAGAATGTTAAAGGTTATGTTTGACACTGTATTTGATATTTGATGAGTGAATTTGATTAAAATTTGTCTATTTGAAATTATTTTGCTTGAATTTAATTTATTTGAAATCAATGTGGATATTATTTGATATATTTGATATTATTTTACAATGTTATGTTTATAATAATTGATTTAGGGGTGTTTTATGATATACGGTAATGGTGTTTATGGATGTATAGTGCAATATGAGTGAGCTTACGTTCGGCCATTCGGAACCAATTAAAAACGTAAAAAAAGTTAAAACGTAAGTCTGGGAGCGTCTGTATTCATAACTGTTTGGAACAATGGCAAACTTTGTGACATACAGCTGTGAAAAGTAATTTTTGGTAAGATTCTTCTGTCAAGGGTAGCACAGGGGCGCAGTGGTTAGCATCTCTGCCTCACAACAAGAAGGTTCTGGGTTTGATTCCCAGCCGAGGTATTTCTATGTGGAGTTCACATGTTCTCCCTGTGCTTGTGTGGGTTTCCTTCAGGTGCTCTGGTTTCCTCTGACCATTCAAAAACATTCACAGTAGGTTAAATGGCTGTTCCAAATGACTCCTATGTGTGAATAGTTGTGTGAATGATGGCCTAGTGAGCTGTCGACAGTGTACCCTGCCCTCACTCAGAGTTGGCTGAGATGACCCTTGAACCCTAATTAGGAAAATGTAGCTCAGAAAATGAATGAGTGAATGGATTCTTCGTTCAAAATAAACTTAAATCTTAGAGTTGTCTTGTATTTTCAGTCAATGCAAAAGTTTTTTTTTTTTCCATGATATTTTGTTTTTTTGTTTTTTAAACTAAGGTGCTGAAAATTTTAGAGCTACGTGTAGAATCACTAATGTAGTGTTCAGTGTAGGTACTGAATTGTTATGTTGCCTGATTTTAAAAACAGACTTTATTAATTTATTTAAATAACAGTAAAAATGACAGAAACAGCTTTTCCGCACCATTTTGATCAAACTACTGCAATACTGTCAATCTCAATCAAACAAACCATGTACTTCCAATTATGGTATGTTTGGTCTTGCAGAGTTGAGCTGCAAAACTACATACAGACGCCTGGTGTACGAGTGAATGCTGTTTGAAATAAAAAGTAAAAAAGAAAGATTGAGCTAATAATTCTAAATGATAAATAATTATAAAACATACTGTATTTCAGCAAAGCTTAATTAAACTCACACATTTCTCTCAGCACACCGTGTGGAATTATAACGAGCCAAATTAGCATTCTTTATATCTAGTTAATTTGAAAAAGAAATTACATTGTGCAGCATGCAAATGGTGCACATCTGTTTTTTTACCTAACATTTGCACACACCTGTGTGAGTTATTTTTGTAAGAATGTGCAAAATAAGCATAAAAGATCTATTTGGAAGGAAGTTTTGTTTCTAAAGGATTTTGTGTAGTTTTGCATAAAACTTGCTCATTAGCTGTCACTGAGAAAGATAAAAATGGAGCTTGAGCGCTAATCTCGCTACTGAGACTCTCACTTTCCTTCTAAACAGTTTGTACTTATGCTAAGAACATTTTAAAGGTTTTTTCTAAACTTTTAAAATATTTCTTATGGTTTAGTTAGACTCCCATCACACCCAGAGTGAATGCCATCAAGACCACATTGCGTTCTGAGAATTTTGATGAATACACTGGGAACATGGTCGAAATGTGAAAATGTGTGTTGAGTTTTCAGGTTCATATTATGTCCTCAGTACGTCCATGCCAGGTTCTCACTTTATCTAACATGTTTCCACATGTACCACGTCACATTTATTATTATGCTTTCTATTACCAATCAGCTCGCACCACGTATTTACCACATTCTCACTGCTGATGTTTGGTCCTTAGAAATACTACACAACCCAAATTTTCTTGTTTCTACCTTTATGTACAATAGCTTTGCACCGCTCTTGTACGATGTCAGTGAACACCGCACTATATTTTATTTATACCATTACAGTGTCAATGCCATCATCACTGTATCCTTATTAAGTTAGAGTCAACCATGTCAGGACTATATTTATATCCAAAGTTTGACCACGTCTTCTGCATCCATCAATATCATCTCATGTCCTTTGTTTCTGTCATGTTCTTGCTGTGTTGTACAAGTTCTTACTGCACCCACCCAGATTTTCGAGGATGACTGTTGCAGGGGTATCAGGACTAGAAAATTATTGGTCGTTACTTCAACCAAATCAAATGACTTGCTGTACAAAGCAAAAAAATAGCAAAATATGACATAACATGCTGTTATAGGAAAATATATTGTGAGATAGTAAGCTGTTATCAACCTGATGTTTTCCATCAATAGTATGTTCCAATATGTTTAGAGATTAAACACTACATAGTGTAATGTGTTTATTGAGCTTTTTATTCACAATTATTCTTCAGCTGTATCCATAGCTATTGACAATTTAAAATTTTATTTATTCATCGTCCCTTTAATCCGGGGTCGGATCGCAGGGACAGCAGCCTAAGCAATGAGGTCCAGACGTCCCTGTGTCCAACCACTTCCTCTAGCTCTTCGGGGGGACACTGAGGCGTTCCCAGATCAGCCGAGAGACATAGTCCCTCCGGCGTGTTCTGGTCGAACCCATTGTCTCTTCCCACACCAGGGAGGTGTTCAGGAGGCATTCTAGCCAGATACTCGAGCCACCTCCACTGACTCCTCTCAATGCGGAGTATCTCTAAGGGGGAGCCCCACTACCCAGCGAAGGAAGCTCATTTCAGCCACTTGTATCTTCGATCTTGTTTTCAGATGAAGTGCAGTTCAAAAGACCTCTATGATGAAGAAACAAAAAACAAGTACAGAGTTTCTCTTGCCTGGACGTGGGTCACTGTGGTTCCCCACCTAGAGCCAGGCTGGGAGTGGGTCTCGAAGGCGAACATCATGGGCTTCTGCCCATGGAGCCCGGCCAGGACCAGCCCGAAAAGGAGACATGAGTCTGCCCTCTCATGGACCCACCACCTGTGGGAGGGGCTACTGAGGTCGGGTGCAGTGTGAGTTAGGTGGCATCCAAAGGCATGGGTTCTGTCAGACTGATCCTCGGCTACTGACTCTGACTCTTGGGACATGGAATGTCACCTCGCTGACGGGGAAGGAGCCTGAGTTGGTGCGTGAGGTGGAAATTTTATTTAATAAAAAACAAAACATTTTATATAGGGCAGTGGTAGCCCGGTGGTTGGGTGCTGGATTACTGATCCCGAGGTCAGGGACTAAAGCCTCACTCTCACTGTGTTGTCACTGCTGTCCCCCCAGTGCAACTAACTGGGTTATCAAAGGCCAGCCATGTTTCTCACTGTCTATGGTGAGCGACATATGAATGTATCATGTTTATGCCATACAATGGCCTGGTGAGCTGTTCAGGGTGTACTCTGCCCTCGGCCCAAGTTGGCTGACATGGGCTCCAGCCTCCCTGCAACCCTGGTTAGTTTTAAGCATTCCAGAAACTGAATGAATGAATGAAAACATTTCACAGGATTGATGTGTTTACCACTGACAGTATTATCATGGGCACTAGATCAGGTCTCAAAATTGAAGTTGTTGCAGATCTAATGCGTTTACTTATTGGTTAAAGGAAAAATCCTTTCCCCTGCCCTTCCACATGTATTTAAAAAACAAACCATCTCCTGTCTTATTATGTAAACCATCTTTCCATCTGTAGTGTCAAATTCAAATCGTTTTCCATATACTGTATTGCTATGCATGGTTTTCTTTTTTTCTCACAAAACTAGTCTGTAAAATATTGCACTACTATAAATTTTGAAGGTATAGATACCCATGACTGACTGAGATTCCAGAAGAGACTTGACAAGTACATTCTGTCTGTTCGTTGCAGTCCATTTATTCATTTTCTGAGATGCTTAATCCTAATTAGGGTCACGTGGAGGCTGGCACCCATCTCAGCCGACTCTGGGCGAGGGCAGAGTACACCCTGGGCAGCTCGCCAGGCCATCGCTGACGGCTTTGCAACTAATCTTGACGAAAGTCAGCAATGGTTCTTTTATGTGCCTCTCACCATAGACATTGATAACCCAGTTAGCTGCACTGGGGGTGTTCATTGCAGTTTTCAAATTGTTTGAACATTTTTAACTTCACAATAGAAATTGCTTTCATATACCTACTCAATTTTCTAGACACACATCATTACAAAGTATTCACCATTTCTATTAAAATGGGCGAATCAGGCTACCTTTTTCACTTTATAAGTTAACAACCTGACTGTGAATTGTTGTTTGTGTTTGCGAAAGCCTTGCAATAGCTTGGTAACCTATTTAAGGCGTACCGTGCCCTCACCCAAAGTTAGCTGGGACTCGCTCCTGATCCCCGTTTGACTCTGACAGACAAATAGTGTAGATGATAGACAAAGCGATCGGTCTTAGGTGTCCCAAGTAATAGGTTTTTATCTCATCCTGCGCTGCTCACTGCTGTGTTAAGACAGGCAACTGAAGCCGCAGTTAATCTGTCAGTGAATTTCAAGTTCGTGTCCAAATGATAAAAATCCTTGCTGGATATATCCATATTTATGAAAAATCTCCAGCTAAACCCATTTATGGTCTCTGGATGGATAGGTGCCTCCTCCAAGTGCTGTGTTAAATTATAACCTGCTTCAACTGGCTACAAAATGCATATGTGTAAGCTATAATGGTCACAGCGAGGGCCTAACACATGCTCTTTATAATCGTGCTGAAAGCTTGATGAGAACAACGTTGATGTCTTGGCATTTACAATTAATTTGTTAATTTACAAACTGACAGTTTAAGTCTGAATAATTATCTGTAGTCATGAGCTAATGTTATGCGTCTCCTTTCAGTTATAAATTTACCGACTGCTTTTACTTCAAAATCATTTTACAAGCTTTGAAATAATTTGAACTTCAATGTTGATCTGTGCACTGGTCTTGCATGTTGGATGTACTGGGAAAGTGCTTTAATTTCACTTTAGAAAAACCATATAAAACCTTTTTTCCCAACTTTTTTAATTGGCTCTGGTGGTAAAAGGGTCCATATGGGTGGTTCAGTCTACTTCTGTTTATTGCATTAAATATTATGCAACCCAGGGTGATAAAAATAGTCCTTGTGTTTCATCAAAAATATTAGTATGTTCCCTCACCACATATTACAATACTTTAGCTAATGCTGCAGTTTTGTATGTAATTTATTCTTAAATGTTTTTGAAAATGCTTATTATTTAAAGCATTTTACTGTAATATTTGATTTTATATAGTACATTTCTATTTACACAATAAATAGTTATATTTTGCAGTACACTGTTGTATTGTTCATGTTCGTGTACAACTCAATATATATAATGTTTCACGTAACCTTTTATTAATCATGTGGAACCACTGCCTCACAGCAAAAAAGCTTCGGGTTCCAACTCTGCTGCCAAATGGGCCTTTTCTGCGTCAAGTTTTACATGTTCTTCCAGTAACTTTGTGAGTTTATTTCTCTGGATAAACCAATTTCATCCCACAGTCCAAGAACATGCACATTGGGTCAACTGGCTGCACTAAATTATCTATAGGTGTGAACGTGAGAGTGAATGGATGCTTGTTTCTATGCTATAAATTGCCAGTCTATTGAAGCTGTCTCCCACCTCTCACTTGAAGTCAGTTGAGATTGGCTCTGGCTTCCTATGCAGCCCTGATGGATAAGCAATATAGAGAATCTGGGCAGTGGTGGCAGATCGGTTAAGGCTATGTTTTACAAAGGATGAGGGCTCAAGCCCCAATACCAGCATGCTGCCAGTGTTGGGTCCTTGAGCAAGACTCTCAACCCTTTATTGCTCAGTTCTATTTGAGTAAGAAATGTATGTCGTTCTGGATAATGGTGTTTGCATAATGTGTAATATGAGCATGATAACCTCTTTGCACATTCTATTGCTCATATCCTTCATTTATTTTTCATACTTTTTAAAATCTTGTGCAAGATTATATTCAGAGCTTCGTATGCTTATATTCTACTTGTGTGTATAATATGTATTTAGTGTATACTACATGGGAAAGGCATGATCTCACTGGTTTATGAACTCAGAAAAAATGGATATTTTATATATATATATATATATATATATATATATATATATATATATATATATATCTTCTTTTCCTTTCAGCTTTTTCCCTTTCTCGCCACAGCGAGTCATCTGATTTGGCAGAGGTTTTACGTCGGATGCCCTTCCTGTCACAACCCTTTTAGCAAGGGACAGAAACATGCTGACAGCTTTGCAGCCTACTCTTTTTACGAAAGTCGGCAATGGTTCTTTTACATGCCTCTCACCATAGACAGTGAGAGACATGGCCCGCCTTTGATAACCCAGTTAGCTGCACAGGGGGCAGTGGCAACCCTGTGGGGACTCGAACCCCCAACCAGAGTTCAGTGATCCTGCGCCCTATCCACTAGACCAGTGATTCCCAACCCCTGTTCCGCGGCACATTAGTGTGCCGTGAGAAATCATCAGGTGTGCCACGGAAGATTAACCAATGTCACTTAGTGTGTAGTAACAGTGCTGTTCTGCTAGAGGGCGGTATCATTTTTGTTCCGTGGTGTGCCTCGTGATTTTTCTAATGTAAAAGGTGTGCCTTGGCTCAAAAAGGTTGGGAAACACTGCACTAGACCATCACTACCCCTTTATATATGTGTATATATATATATATATATATATATATATATATATATATATATATATATATATATATATATATATATAAAACATTTAATCTGTGACCTTGAGTCAGACATGAACTCATAGCCTCGGGAGGCATTAGGGCTATTAGTCATATCCGTAAAGAGAGTGGAATAACTATTTTATTGTATTCACTGGAATGAAAAAAAAAAGTAATTTTTATTACTGTATTCAGATTCTTAAAAAATGTATACAGACACTCCCCGCTTTACGTTCATTCGTTTTACGTATATTTTATTTTACGTTTTAAAAAAAAAAAAGTCAAATTTTGAGTTTAGCGTGCTCTCTGTAGTACTAGACGTACGCTACTTACACATGACACGTTGCTTCCAAATGGTTCCGTCGACCATCGGAACCGTTTACAAGCAGAAAGATCGCATCATAGAAAATGTTAAAGGTTATATTCGATACTGTATTTGATATTTGATGAGTGAATTTGATTAAAATTTATCTATTTGAAATTATTTTTCTTGAATTTAATTTATTTGAAATTAATGTTGATATTATTTGATATATTTGATATTATTTTACAATGTTATGTTTATAATAATTGACTTAGGGGTGTTTTATGAGATACAGTAATGGTATTTATGGATGTATAGTACAACATCACTGGAACATACAGTAACAACTTACGTTCACTTTCAACTTACGTTCGGCCATCCAGAACCTAAACTACGACTAAACTAAAACGTAAGTCAGGGAGCGTCTGTATATACACTCATACCATGAAATACTTTACTGGAGAGCTGTAGCACAGAATTAGTTTGAGGTCAAATAAAGTTGTGTTAGGTGAACAAGTCTGTTTAATTCTAAAAAGATAAATAAACATATCCTCTAATGACACTATACGGTCCTTCAGTTCTATATATTGTTGCTCTTCAGGGAATTCTGAATGATGAAGCCGATGTCAGTGGGAAAATAACTAAGTAGCTAGAAGCACTTCCACCTTGCTCGGTCTAAGTAGTTTGGCCCCGTTTCTATGACCTCTCTCATCAACAAACTGTATTTCATTGTAGTACTCGCAGAACAACCAAATCTGATTAAATTGACATACTGCTCCACCAGAATACTGAATTGTTCAGGGTCGATGTAGAATCAGTCTATATGCTCAAACCACTCTGCAGCTTGTTTACTATATTCAGGCATTGGGCTTTATTCAGCATGCAGAGTGGCATGTAGCTTCAAGGTTGAAGTGACCGATTGTGAATTAGAGGGAAAAGCAACTCCCCTGTTTCTGCATGTCAACACCGAGCTTCACACAGTTACAAGCAAATTTCAGTGCTTAAGACTTAAGTCTCTGTAACAGTTTCTGCGCTGCTCAGCAAGTGCAGCACTTCAGAGCCAGCCTTCACCTAACCTCCACCTGAAATCCCACCTCTGTTTCTGAAAGGAGTCGTTTAAGTTAAAGTATTAGCGGGAAGACACTTAGAGAAGTACTCTCGCTCAGAGGTTTTCTTTCTTCAAGGACTCGACATTTCATGTTTTCTGATGTGTTCCAGCTCTCAGCATGACTGAGTCAAGTAATCATGGGCTGTAGGAGTGGGCTGTCAGCTTTATGGACTGGCTGAAAAAAGTGGTTACAAGGAGGTAAAAAAAAAAAAAACGCTTTAGGCCACAAAGCTAATTTTCTTGCATATGCATAACCATTAATTTGACAATATCCATGTTCGATGTAATAAGTGCCCTGCTCCAATAACCCCCCCCCCCATGTTTTTTTATCTTACGTCTATTAACCGCCCATGTGTACTGGGAGCAAAATCGTAGATCAGACTTACCAATTTTATTCAATCAGTCTCTGTAAGTGTAATATGAGGCATTCACTGCCTGTAAAAGTGAGTTTACACGGTATTTCAAGACCCCCTGCCACTGGGGAATGTCTATTATGTTCATCAGTAACAGCACATTTGATTGTTTCGCTGTGCTTTAAAAAACAGGAAAATATTTTGCTGTATTTTCTTGGTAAATGTCCAACAACCGATGAACCATTAGAAACTGCTACAGCAAAACTATGGGATGCTCTGAATGAATGGAGCGATGAGCCAGATATGGACCTATCAGAAAATGATGACGAGTATTTTTCACCTGATTCTCCTGCTCATTAACTTCATAAATTTAAAATCGTTTTTGCTCATGTGCTTTTGTTTATGTTTGCGTTGATTGGTTCAACGTGCCACGTGCTAAAGTTGATATTTGTGTTGATTGGCTCTATTTTACTTCTGGAAAATGTTTAAAGAAACAGCACCGGGAGGAAAGAGTAAGGGGTCTTTTTAAATTATGCTGTTTTCTGTTTATTTTCAGATTTCATGTAAGTAGTTTGGTTGATAACACAAAATGAATAACACAAATACCAGTAAAACTCTTTTATTGTTGTATTATTAATCATGTTTTCCACCTCTATGGTAGTAAACACTCCGCTGGTAACGTTTTAATAAGCGCCCATGCACTTCAATTTTTAAAGCCTGGGCACTTATCACGTCAAATACGGTATATAAAACAATGCAAAAATAGAGTTTTTTCTATCACTGATTTTTGTGGATCTGCTTGAAATAAAGCTGTCATATTTAACAAAACTACTAGCTAACTACCACCTAGTATCCGCTGTGGGATTTTCAATGTGGTAGATAAAGCAAATGAATAAATCATAAATAAATTCTGACTAATCAGTCCTTTGTATCGTCAGCAATTAAAAAAGTGTTTTCTTTTGCCCTCCAGAGCAGCTAACTGGGTTATCAAAAGCCGGCCATGTCTCTCACTGTCTATGGTGTGAAGTTCATGTAAAAGAACCATTGCTGACTTTTGTCAAGAGTAGCTGCATAGCTGTCAGCAATGGCCTGGCACGCTGTCAGGGGTATACTCCGCCCTGGCCCAGAGTCGGCTGAGATGAGATGGGCACCAGCCTCCTTGTGACCCTAATTAGGATTAAGCTTTTCAGAAAATGAATGAATGAATTTTGCTTTGCTCTAATGTGCCCCCCAGTGCAGCTAACTGGGTTATCAAAGGCGGGCCATGTCTCTCACTGTCTATGGTGAGAGGCATGTAAAAGAACCATTGCTGACTTTCGTAAAGAGTAGCTGCAAAGTCTTCAGCGTGTTTCTGTCCCTTGCTAAAAGGGTTGTGACAGGAAGGGCATCCGATGTAAAAACCTCTGCCAAATCAAACGTGCGAATCAGATGATTCGCTGTGGCGACTCCCGAGTAAAAGGGAAAAAGCCGAAAGGAAGACAGACAGACAGACTAATGGACTGTTAACACTTTGATATCACTTTTCTCACACACCAGTATCACTTCTGCACACATGCAAAAGAATTCCTTCTGTGGTTATATTTGTAATCCTTAATGCTGAATACAATTTAAATAAAAATCTTGCTCCGATGCATAGTGCCGTGTAAAAGACATTCCGTGCTATGGTTTGATCATCATATCACTATCCCCTACCGTTCCACTAGTTTACTTGAGCATCCAGACACGTTTTCAAATTATACCGTTAGTGGAATTAACACGGATGCTCAAATCCTGGATCGTTATCCGCCTGGAAAAAGCTCACAGATGTTGCTGGAGACAAAACATCCTGCATCTATAGAAGGCGGGCCATTGAACTGGAAGGATTTGCAGGTGGACATGAGTTTCCATGCTGTGCCCGCTGTCTTATCAGAGTTTACAGCTGCCAAGTTGTCAATATAAGTACTTTCCTTAAATGGTGTAATAAGATATAAATATTTATTTTCTTACCGAGGTGTTGTCACACATGTCTTATTCCACACTCGTGATGCCCTGGGACACTCTCGTGAGTTTTGTTGCAACGGATGTATTTATGTCAAAGGGTCTCCGACCCCCAGCAGAACCTTTGCTCTATAACAAATATCCATTCACACACACATTTATATCCGGGGCTCTTTGGAGCAGCCAGTTTGCTTAATGTGCATGTGTTAGGAGTGTGGGAGGAAATCGGAGCACCCAGAGAAACCCATACAAGCAGAACAAGTGGTTTCTCAGTGGCTAAGACTCTGGGTTACTGATCATAAGGTCAGTGGCTTAAGCCTCAGTACTACCAAGCTGCCACTGCTGGGCGCTTGAACAAGGCCCTCAACCCTCACCTGTTCAGTTGTGTAAATAAGAAAAAAAATGTAAATTGTGTTCAATAAGGGCGTCTGCCAAATGCCGGAAATGTAAAGGAAAACCTTCGATTCCACCCAGAAATTGCCTCTCAAACAGCAAGACCCAAACTCAGGACCTTCTTGTTGTGAGCTAAGAGAGCATATTACTACACCACTGTGCCTCTGCCCGTGTATTTTACTAATTAATTTATTTTCATTTTGTCATTAACAGCATGGCCTGAAAAAGCATCGAAGCTGGAAATGTAATTTGTAGGCAGTGTATAACCGTTAATTGAATTGCTGTTTGTCTTGTTCTTTTCTGTTGTTTTCCAGCATTTAGGTGCGCTAATGAAACTTTTGTTCCAACAGGAAAAGTGTAGACACATGCTTATTTGAATTACGGGTTAAAAAGGAAAAGTTATCGTAGTACATGCCTGAGGACATGCATGGCGACTTTAGCCTAAACTGTGTCAGGCTACATTATGAAGTGCGGTTAGAACGTTCTGGAATTGTTCTTGTTACAAATGAATGGAGTATTGCACAGCACAGTCATGCACATACATTAGGAACAGTAAGTAACTCTTGAGAGTCACTCTACAGTAGGGTATGACACCACCAACACCGGGACCTGTGTTGCAAGTGTTTTTGGGACAATATCCAGGTGCACATTTGTCATTTTAACATGGAACAGAGAGCAGACATCAATTTCTGTTTCAAACTCGGAAAATCGTCAATAGAGACCTTTGAAATGCTTCCACAAGATTATGGAACAAAGCAATGAGTCCAACAATGTGTTATAAATGGAATCTGTGTACTAAGACGACAAGATCCTCCACTGAACCCCTTTTTAAGTGTAAGCACCTCAACCAGCTTATTACTTCATTGTCATAGACATACTGAAGCTTTTCTGTGGTCTCTGATTCCGATCACAAATTATAGTGAAAATACTAAATATTACAGAGGTGGAGGAAAATAGCACTATGTTTATATTATTACAGACATTTTTTATAAGTGTTAGATTAAATGGAATCTCTAGAATACATTAGAAATAGATTGTGGCCACTGGATATAAAAAGTAAGTTTTACTATATGTTTTCATTAGCAATCGAAAAAAGAACTGTTTGTCATGTACAGTAGGTGCCTTTTTTGTGATTTTGCTTGATGAAACAGTAATTTAAAGGCTGAGGAGGAGATCAGTGTGGTAATTGTTTGCTCTGTATTCCGGGTTTGGATGAAAGCACAGCTTCCTGTATGTTTGAAAGACTTAAGCGGTAAAATGTGTTTACGTACAAAACATGTGCGTTTAAAAGGTGCAGTAATGTGATCTGTAATTTAAAAGAGAGGAGACCAGGTCAATCTGCATACAATTTCAGATCTGTTATCATTACTCCTAATTAAATCTAATTGTGTGTGTGTGTGTGTGTGTGTGTGTGTGTGTGTGTGTGTGTGTGTGTGTGTGTGTGTGTGTGTGTGTGTGTGTGTGTGATGGGACAGTAAGCTACTCTTTGCGCCTACTGTACTGTAATGAGATTGTGAACGTATTTAATTAATGTTCCAGATGTAGTCAGCTCTGCAGATGTTCTTGCAAGAGATTATATTGCAGCTATGATATCAGGATTTTATCTTCGTAAAAGAAAACACAATAGAAAAACCCATACTACTACTACTACTACTACTAATAATAATAATAATAATAATAATGATAATAATAATAATAATAATAATAATAATAATAATAATAGTAACAATAATAAAAATTTACAAATACAGTATTACAGTAAATAAAAATAAAATGGGAGATTTTTTCAATGATCAGAAATTAATTTGAAATAAATAAATAAATAAATAAATAAATAAACAAAATAACCACCATTTCTGATTTTAGACCTCATGCAGCAAATGTGAGACATTTTGAGCAGAAATGCATTTTCGGAGAAGAGAGCACTTCATATGAATCCAGCCTACAAATCTTATAAATATTCATGTTGCACATGCAAATGAAAGCCTTGTGGTTTTTTTGGCTCTTCTATCGTGTTATTTTCAGGTCTTTTGTGAGCGGCAGCTGCACGTGCACACAGGAAGAGCGTCCCATCCTCTGAAAGGCCGCTCTCGTGCTTCGTGCATGCATGAAAATTGCATCGTCAGAGCCTTGAGATAACTCCGGTCACCATGTGTGTGTACGAGTGCGTGCGCGCGCGCGCGCGCGTGTGTGTGTGTGTGTGTGTGTGTGTGTGTGTGTGTGTGTGTGTGTGGTGGTTGTTTTCATCGTTAGGCTTGATTCATCCTGATTTGTCCTGTCATGCGCCAGTCATCTGTAAGAAAGGAGCGAGTAGATTGGCAGCTGTTTAAAGTGTAGTCCGTATCTGAATTGTAGATGTCAATGGAGTTTAAACTTACCAAGCAGACGGCTTTATTACTGTATGTGTATGAATGTCTGACTGACCCCCCACTGAAATGCACATGTATTCCAAAATATGTCTATTGTATTGCAGGAGATGGGGTGCAGTGTTGTTGGCGCCATTTTGTATACCGTCGATATAAACAATAGCATCTGTCTGTCTGCTTTTGCTGCAACCATTAAACAAAGCGAGGAAGTGGCGCAATACTAAATGGCCATTCTTCTGACAAACACTATCATCTACAGCTGTACATGCACATTAGAAAAATACATTTTATTCAGCTTTATCTAGAAGGTTTTCTTTAATTCTTGATAAACAACAGTTTACCTTACACCCTTCATGTGCGCCAGTATAAAAAACAATCAGTCATTTTCTCCCTCCACAGGGTAAGTTTATGGGCGTTTTGGTTTCTACCAGGCACAAAGTACCCAACAGGCTTCAGACACTACTCTTCCGATAGCGCAGTACAAAATGTTTTGTAATAAGACATCAGCGTCTGGGGTGGAAGTGTCTGAAGCGAAAATGACTGCGATGATGAGTCACTACATATGCACAGACTTGACTGTCTCAACTGTGTTTGTTATACTTGTGATGTCTGAATATTATCCTCATTTGAGTTTAAATGAAAAGCTTGAAACAGTCAGTAAAGTACTGTAGCTTCTAAAGATATTGTGTGATTTTACATTCATCTTTTCCCTGATTTCAAAATACAGAAAATACTATATTTATGGTGCCATGATGCAAACTGATAATGTGTGTCCAGTGAATTTTTTTTAGATCTGAAAGAAATCATATATCTGAGAGAAAAGCTATGATGGCAAGGTGATCTGTTTCTGAATAGTGCAGCAGCTTTCACTCCTCTAAAAGGCATCTCTTCTAAAGGGTCTAAACATATCTTCATGTTATTTGATGTACGTTGCTAGCTAAGTTTTTGCTCCATCAATTCCACCATATAGAAATTCCTGTATGCATGAAAACCTGCGTGTAATGAGAATATTTATGACCTATTGTCTTAGAAAATCCTATTACTGGTCAATGTTGCATGATGTTCAGGGATTTTCCGGCCGTATCCAGTTTTAATACTTGGCTTTGAAATTCTGCTGACCAGTCATTTGACGTAGAAACACATGATTCCCACAGTGAGCCAATAAGGATACGTTTGGCAAACCCCTTCAGTGTAAACAAACTTTCTCCTCTCCCTAACAAGAACCATTAAAGAAATCCAGTCCTTCGAGTTAATCGATATGAATTCATAATGAATGCTAATGCTTGGAATGATCTTAAACAGGAAGGAAGGAAAAAAATATTTATAAATTTAAACTTTTATGTTTATTTAAACTAGTGTGCATCGATTCCAAAATCCATTGTTCAGTAAATGTTACATCTGGAGCATATGCATCGGACCCAAAGATGCAGGAGACCATGTAAGAAGATTCAATGATTTTATTTTTGCACTGGGAAAATCTAAATCACTGGAAATAATTATTCAATGGAAACTGGTCGAGCACGAAGCAGGATACCAGGAGTCAGAGAGAGAGCAGAGAAACTAGGAAGGACAATCTTCTGACGTCCGAGGGAAGCACGCCGCTCCGATTTATAGCTCGCTGATTGCTGATTGCTGAATGGAAACAGGTGCGCTCTCTGGACCTCACCTGCAGGTAACAGCCACGCCCCTCGCCAGCGCCTGCAGAGAATGAAGAGAGAGTTAACGCCGCCAGCCAGCACAGACCATAACAGTAAATTCATCAATAAATCCAATGTATTTGATTCTTATTGTTGTGATATCATGGTAATGAGAATCTCATACAGGGATCTCCCCCTTCTTTCCAGTACTAAACAATGCCGCTCTCTAATAACTTAATACAGACAGTTTCCAATCAGTGTTGTGTGGCATTTTGGATCCTTTGGCACATTTTAAATTTGGCAATGCTTGCTATGATCTTGAAGTTCTGTTACAGCTGGTGGTTTGGTACATTAATATTTCAGAAACCAAAGAGACTGTATAATATTTAATAGAGAATCTACACTGATCAGCATTAACATTAATACCAGAGCCAGATGGTGTTTTCTTACAGTGGCACCTATCAAAGGGTCGCAAGCCAGAAAAAATGGGCACGTTTCAGCATTTAAGTTATGACAACTAGACAACTGCACCAGAACATCTGCATCACAAAAATACTTGTGGAGTGTTGAGAGGTTAATACCTACTGAATGTGGCCTAAGGAAGGGCCACATGGTCTAAAACAAGTACCTGCAAGCATGTTCTGGACAAGCCAGTCTGATCCATGGAAAGCCCATGTCCAACAGGCATGACTTAAAGAATCTGCTGCGAACATTTTTACTCCAGACACCGCAGACCACAACCAGAGGTCTTGTGGAGTGCGTTGCATGATGGAAAAGAGCTGTTTTGGCCCAGTACACAATATTGCGCAGGTGAGGGCTGATTGCTGTATTACGTCACAGTTTAGTGCAGGCCAACAATGTGTTCTCTAAGGCATTGCATTATTTACCATTGGTATTAGCTGAACTCTCAAGTGACACCACATATTTTTCCTTTTTTCATTTATTTCTTTTTTGTTCGATGTGAAATCAAACATGATAAGCTGTATTTTATCTTGTCCTCATATCTAAGTATTATTAAATGTCATTCTTAGTCATTTAGCGTTTCACTGTTTGGGTGTGGCTAAAGATCCCACCACCATTCGTCTTAAGTCTCCAAAAAACATACAATGAATATTCATAAGTAGCCATCGGTTTCTATATTTAGATCCATTCCAAATATTCTTGAGTAACGCATAGACAGAATGTTTTATTTGAATATTAAAATATTCAGAACCTGAATAAGCCGTCTTGTGTTGCATATTACATAAGCCATGCTTCCTGTCTCTCTCCCTTTCTTATACTTGCATCTTTTTTCCTTCTCCTCTCTCCATCTCTCACTTGAGTGAGTCTGAGCTGATTTGAGTTTTGTGTCTTGCTGTTTTATTATTCAGCACTGTGTCAGCTCTTTACAGCCACATGGATTTTCAATGTATTTTTCAGCCCTACGGTCAAAATGGCCTTTTCTTGTTCAAAATGATCAAAAACAGACACCTAGGGCAGCTGTGATTTCTCTCAGTGATGTAACACAGCACTTCTGCTCTGAACAGAAGAGCTGATGAGAGCTGGGAGAGTTTGCCAAGATCCGGAGTGCATCATGCTGAGTCTCTGGTACCCGCATCTATTTATGTTTGCTGTATATAAGAAGAATGCACATTATACCATATTACTGCTGACTGCTTGATTCTGATTTATCAGAAGGTACATTATTGATTAATTTCCTGTAACAGGAGTTGTAATGGTACTTAGTACGTCTACAGTAAAAAAAAACTACAGTGGAGCTTGTATGGTAGACAGTCCACATAAATAGTTAAAAAGTTTGTAATTGTTGTATTAGTGAAGTTTTCTCTCAGTAGATGTTGATTTAGCAACTTTGTAAGGAGTCTCTAGTGTCAGTGCTTCACGTCAATCAGATATAAAACTTTAAGATTTCAAATACGGGAGATTTCAAAATGGAGAACTTCTTTGGATTATATTTTTAACATGATCAACTTTAGTTTTATGTGTTCTGTTTTTTATTCCAAGCCTCCTAAACTCTTTTTACAGCATGAACATAAGCATATTTTCATTACCAGATGGTTTTTCAGATGGAACTTCATTTTCGAAGTTACACTCTGCCAAAATGTGGTTGATAGTTTGCTTCAGCTTGTTTGAAAAGACTGTGGTTTCGTGTTTCTGAGAATGAGTGAACTTATAAGAATAGGACATGAATCCCCTGATCACACAAGGCAAATTAATGGCAAAAATAACAGTACATAAATATTAAGTGAATAAATCAAATATATACCGTTGACATTACAGTGATCCCTCACTTTCCGCGGTTAATTGGGACCGAGATCCCAACTCGACCATCGAAATCCGCGAAGTATGATCACCCCCCACCCCAGACTGACGTATACATACATGTATATGTGTATATAATATCATTAGATACATATCCAATGCTATAAATGCTTATAATAACAAGTAAACATTGAAAATATTACATAAGAAGTAAATAAAATATAAATATGGACGTTCTCCAACTCACCAACATTCATTTTGCAACATTCCGGAGATACCAACAAAGCTGTCCAAGGTCGAAAGTGAAAATGAAATAAAATTGAACAACAAGTAGAACTAGAAATGGAATAAAATCTACAGAACGATAGATCATAAATATAAGTATGAAATATGATTAAACATTATCCTGAGGTACACTTAATACTGGGCTCTGGCAGAGGGGGGCGTGGCTGCGCAGATGCGCACATCACAGATGCTACAATGTATCCAGTTTTGATGGAAGATTTTGGATTATTTTTTGTTTTGTGTTGGTTTAGGTTTTGGTTTTTTGGGTTGTTTTTTTTTTTTTTGCGTAATTGGCCTTGTTTTCGTGACATTTTAATAGCTTTTCTACCTATTCTTCCTTAATTTCCTTATTTTTTAATTTGATGAATATATATTTATTCATTTTTTTAAAAAAACGTGATACACTGAAGCTGCATTAATTGAAGCGCGAAGTAGCGAGGGATCCCTGCATATATAAAATAAAAATACATCTGTGAAATTGCATATTTACATACATTAGACAAACGTTGGCTTATTTTCTTTAACAAATAGAATAACCCACCTTTATTTATATGTAAATTTACCATGGAATGCATGGGAATCCTGTGTAACACCCCCTCCCCCTACACACCACCCGGTGTGCGAATTTATTACTTGTTTTTTCTTCTTCATGAAGAAGCTTGTAATAACAATAGGGTGTTTGAAAGTGAAAAGATATAGACGATGTATACAAGTTTTAATCAGGTTTGGGTTTAATTTCTCGAAGTATAATGACACAAGCTATGAGCAGCCCTTACAAATTATATGCAAGTTTTCCAAATTGGACCCATTATACACACCCACGCTGCCTGGGTTCCTATATAAGGGTCAATTATAGACCTTGTACTTCCAATGGGGTAGAGTTATCTGTACCCATTAACATCACCCAACAGATGGCTCATGAAAGAATTTGTTTTTTTTTTCCCAGAACATTACATGTAACTTCATAATATATTTGCATTATATAAAATTACAGTACATAAGTGAGGATCAGTGTTCGAATCTCAGTCAAGAGCCTTTCTTTGTGAAGTCTGCTGCTTATGTGGGTTTCCTCCAGGTACTCTGGTGTCTTTCCACAACCAAAAGGCATGCACATTAAATAAACTGTCTGTTCTAAATTCCTCATGGGTGTGAATGTGAGTGGTTGTTTGCGTTGGTCTTCACCCTTCAACAGACTTTCAATCTGTTCAGGGTGTACTCCACCTCTTCCCAGACTCAGCTGAAACTGACTCCAGGTTCACTGTGAGCCAAGTGGATAAACTGTATAGATCAGGGGTGCTCAATCCTGCTCCTGGAGATCTACCTTCCAGATGACTTTATCTCCAACCCTAATGTGGCCCATGTGACATGTAAGATCCAGTCAGGTCTTGATGAGATGATTGGATGGTTAGGTGGGCGTGATTAGGGTTGGAGTGAATGTCTTCTGGGAGGTAGATCTCC
The DNA here is from genome assembly GCA_024760905.1 of Plotosus lineatus. Lineage (NCBI taxonomy): Eukaryota > Metazoa > Chordata > Actinopteri > Siluriformes > Plotosidae > Plotosus > Plotosus lineatus. The sequence goes on from CM045733.1 coordinate 51,601,732, forward strand.
AGGAGCAGGATTGCGCACCCCTGGTATAGATAATGGATGAAATTAATTTAATTAATTCAATTGGAGTCTTGCCTTCAACTCATGCAGATATATTTTAACACAAACCTTTTATTCCTGCAGCATGGTGGCATAGTGGTTAGCACATCTACCTCACAGCAAGAAAGTCCTGGGTTCGATTCTCAATTCAAGTGTTTCTGTGTGGAGTTTCATGTTCTCCCTGTGATTGCATGGGTTTCCTCTGGGTACTCCAGTTTCCTCCCATAGTCTAAAAACATGCACACTAGGTTAATTGGCTGCTCCAAATCACCTATAGGTGTGAGTGTGTATGACTGGTTGTGTGAGTGTCGGAACTGCGATGGCCTGGTGAGCTGTCCAGGGTGTATCTTGCCCTCGCCCAGAGTCAGCTGAGATGGGATCCAGCCTCCCTGTGACCATAATTAGGCTTAGGTGGTTCAGAAAATGAATGAATATTTGATTCCTGAAAAGCATTATTTGCGATGTCAGTGAATGATTTTTCTAATACTTCATAGTAAAGATTTCAAGCTAGGAAGTGCAGAGTGATACAAACCGATTCAACCAATAAGATTACTAGACAGAGTCTAACGGTTGTATGCATGTTTGTTCTTCCTTCTCTTTACTTAACACATAATATGTATAAACAGTTTAACAGCATGAATAAATGTGCAGGTGTGTGTTGTTTGTTCTAATGAAAAAAGTAGTATTGTTTTTCTGGAGAGATTTAAACTTGTTTACAATCGATAGTTGATACTGGATATAATCTCCTTCTTATCTAGCTCACCTTACTGCAGGAACTAACTGTTTACTCAATTACTTGTAAAAGTGCAGACTATCTGTGCCCTCTAAATGAGACCACTTATCTTCCTAATGTTTAGCAATATGATCTGGTTAGGACTTTGTTGTTGGCTGTGAAAATCTCGATTAAATGCTCTATGAACTATATTTCTTTCTTTTTTTGCTAATAAAGTTACAGTGTTATGCAGGGCTAATAACAATTTTATAGATAATTAATACTATAGTTGCTCTCTGGGCGGTGGTGGTGGTGTTGGTATTGGTGGGGTGGTAAATGTTTTGTTCTTCCTAGAGGGGGCGCCACAGAAAATAATTGAGAAACACTGGTTTAGATGTAGGTGAAACTTGGTCTGGTTATTTCTACATGCCACTGGCTATCCAGTTTACAGATCTAATTTAAATACCCTTGTGATCGTAGTCGGTGTTTTATAAAACAAGTCTCCATTGACTAAGTTTTAATTCCTGTTGGGCCTTGAAAGGCATATATTTGGCATATGTTGCACAATGATTTAATTGCTGATAAGCAGTTGTGACAGGTGTCAGAGCGTATTTATGAAGCAATTAGGAGGCTTCAATAGCAAAACATAATTCCTGACGAAAAGTGAACAGATTTTCTGTCTGAGCAATCGCTCAAGTCGGGATTAGCATTTTCAAAAGCTCAGCTGCACAGCTGGACCGCGAAACACATGTGAAGGTTAATAGATGGCATTGATCAAGCTGTGATAAAGATTCTGACAGTGAAAATAAGACAACCTAGACCCAGTTAGTAATTTTACTATAAGAAATTAAGCATTACACTGGACCTCTGTGATACAGGCCTGCATAATGTCTGATTTCATCCTTGATCAGCAGAGGCCTTGTATCGTCTTCAATTTTCTGTACAAGACAATGATATACTGGGAGTGGATACCTTCGTACCATCCTTTGCTAATTAACTAAAGAAGTTTCCATGTCTTATATATTATTCTGACAAAAATATATATTAAAAATATAAAATAGAAATATATATTGAAAAGTATAAAACATTTACTATTTTGTTTATCTGACATTGACTACAAGTATATTGAAAATAAAACTCTAATTATGAAAATTAGCCATAACATGAACACTACATCTGCACGGGCAGTTTTGGCCTGATGGTAAAAGGTGCTGGCTCACTGGTCCTAAGGTTGGGGGTTCAAGTCCCACTCTCCACAAGGTTGTCACTGTCCCCCAGTGCAGCTAACTGGGTTATCAAAGGCCGGCTATGTCTCTCACTGTCTATTGTGAGAGGTTCATGTAAAAGAACCATTGCTGACTTTCGTCAAGAGTAGCTGCATAGCTGTCAGCCTGTTTCTGCCACTTACTAAGGGTTGTGTCGGGAAGGGCGTCCAACGTAAAAACTCATGCAAAGTCAAACATGCGAATCATTAATTTGACTTCCATGAAGATGGAGGCAGATGACTCGCTGTGGCGACCCCTGAAGGGAACAGCCGCAAGGAAAAGATGAAGAAGAAGATTAACACTACATCCGCATACACAGCAAGTGAAGAATCAAAGAATCCTTTCTATCTTATAATAACACTTTCAGCAGTTTGTGTTACTTTGGAGCTCTTTTGTGGGATCAGATCAGACGTCTAAGGTTTCACTCCCCACGTGCATCAGTAAGCATTGGGTAACCATGACACTCTTGCCCAGGCACCGGTTCTTCATCCTTGGACCACCTTTGGTAGATACTTACCACTGCATACTAGAAACACCCAACAAGGAAGACTTGTCATTACGGAGACGAATGGGCCCAGATGTTTATTCATTACTACGTGTCCTATTTCTAAGTCACTCAAATCCTCATGCTTGCTTTACGTTACATTATCGAGTTGATCTGAAAATAGAATAGAAATTTGCTTATAGGTCAGTAACCCTGGGTTTACACTGGGGCATGAAGTTCGTGATCTCCACGATTTGAGAGAGTTGTGATGAACCTGAGGGAATTCTGTGGAAAGTTGATGATCTTGAGGGAACTTGGTGGATTCGAGATCATCGCACTGGTCGTGGAAAAACCTTTGCCTGATTATTATGATATATTATGGTTAGAGGCTAATCATGATAGAACATGAGAATCATAGCACAGCACATTAGAGCTTAACAGAGCTTGATGCACAATCGTAGGGGATCATGATCGACTTGGAAACTCGATTTCTTCAAGTTTCATCTCTTGAATGCACTCTCCTTATGTTTTATACTCCAATCATGCTCCAAGCATGGTCGTAAATCGTGGTGCTCCACGCCGTTTTGAATCATGGAGATCGTACACATTGTGCTTCAGTATAAACCAGGGGTGTCAAACTCATGCCTCAATGGGCCAAGTGGATGCAGGTTTTTGTTTTAACCAAGCAGTAGCACACCTGACTCGCTCATTTAAACAAACGGTTTGAGTCTTCAGGCAGTTGATTGGTCAATCTGTGTGCTCTTTAGAGAGACTGACCAATCAACTGCCTGAAGACTGAACTCAGTTGTTTAAATGAGCAAAGTCAGGTGTGCTTCTGCTTGGTTGAAACAAAAACCTGCAGCCACGTGGACCATTGTGGCATGAGTTTGACACCCCTGGCATAAACCCTTGGTAAAGAAAGGATATTTCTCCATAGAGTTCTTTGATTTTTAAAATAATAATAATAAGTTTTTCTGCAAAAATAAAAAGAGAGTACAGCTTTGAAAATCTCCAGAAGAACTGTGACTGGCACTACAAGAGCCTCAGAACAACTTACAGCATCAGATCATTTCAGCAACAAACACTGTAGTACCCGAGTTTCATTCATTAGAGTTCACTACTTTTTATTGTTGTTTTTTTAATGTTGAAACATTTAAATTTATTGAAGACAACAGCAGTTGTGCTCATTAATAAGGAAACTGGTTAAAAGGCTTCACTGAGTATCCCACAGAAGCATCATGGAGAGGCTAGACACTGTTATTCAATAATAGGCGTTGCATGCTACAGGTGAATGATGTTCCTTTCATTTGGAACAATAAACAGTCACGGCCTATTAATTTGGCACAGGTCACCTTCACTCGCCTCTTCCTCCTCGTCATCAACGTTGTTGTTGTTTATTGTTGTTGAGGTTTTTTTCAAAGCAAGATGGAATAAATGGAAAAATGATTCCACTGATTATGAAACAGATTTGAATACTGGTTACTATAAATAAGAATGACACCCTGATGGCAGGCAGAGGAATAAACAATTTGGAGTACCACATGTTTTGTTGTTATATTCAGATAACAATTTGACAAGCTTTAGTGGAAGTGTACAATCATTATATAATTCCACTCTTACCTTTCAGTTTTCTCATGAAACGGAAAAAAGTGTATATCAAGACACAGAGATTAAGCTCCAGGGTGCAAAGGGTTCATTTCGGTTAAGCTTCCCATTAAACTATCATCAAATGTTCATAGGAACATAAAAGGTCAAAACTAGAAATTAATAATTAGTCTCTCTGGTATGCTTTGAGGAATTTCACCTAGTATACACAGCATAGTGTCGGGTACATAGAGGTTAGGGTGCTCATGATCAGGAGGTTGTGGGTTCGAATCCCTGTGAGACCCTCACTGTGCTAACACCCCTGGGCAAGGTCTTAACCACAAGTGTTCACCCAGCAGTATAAATGGGTACTGGACCGCTAACCTGCATCTCATCCCGGAGTAGTTGCTTCACGCTACAGAAACTGGGGATGAGCTCAGATCAGCCACTGGGCCAGGGGTGTCAAACTCATGCCACAAAGGGCCGTGTGGCTGCAGGTTTTTGTTTCAACCAAGCAGCAGCACACCTGGCTTTGCTCATTTAAACAACTGAGTTCAGTCTTCAAGCAGTTGATTGGTCAGTCTCTGTAAAGAGCACACAGATTGACCAATCAACTGCCTGAAGACTCAAACCGTTTGTTTAAATGAGCGAGTCAGGTGTGCTGCTGCTTGGTTGAAACAAAAACCTGCAGCCACATGACCCATTGTGGCATGAGTTTGACACCCCTGCACTAGGCTCAGGTGTGAAAAGCCCGACAGATTTCCCTTATACACAGAGAATGCCTACATATCAGTGGCAGCTGCTCTAAGACTTACAAAGGAAGCTCAGCATGCTCCAGAATGTAACTAAACATTTTTTCATATATGATATTTACAGTAATACTGTATAAATGAAGTGCTGCAGTGTGTTCATCGTCATGGTAAGTTAATTCAGAATCAGTAATAATTTCTTGCAGGTTTCCCAACGTGATAATTTTCTCACACGTGGCAGCACAATTCATTAAAATTCATTGACGCACAGCTTCTCTGGATTCTTTTACCATTCAGGATGCACTGCGCTTTCAGTGCAGCAATGCAAGACGTTCATTGGACAAATGATTGAAAAACATCCTGCCCTGTAAGCCAGGCTTCTCTGGTAGTTGGTGTGCAGTAGGCAGGTCAGAAAGCTAGGCTGCTGCAGTGTGCCTTTGCTAAGCATTCGAGCTTTTTATTTTTTGTTTGTACATATCTGTAAATAAATGTATGAATATTGCATTCTTGAGTTTGTGCATTGTTCTATTTTAGTAATGTGTGTTGATTTAGTTAAGTTCACTAGTTAGCTGTGCACAATGGCAGACAGTGTAAGAGACGCAGAATTAAAGAGGAGGCAGACTGGAAGTGCTGTGATAAAGAGAATCGTAGTATTCTTAGTAATGCTGGGATTTTAATGAAACCATCTCAGGGGGATTTGATCAAAACTGGGTTTCGGTGATTCGGCTAACTTTCACAGGGTGTACATGAGAATTTACATACGAATCTCATGATGTCGTAATTGTAAAATTTTATGATGCAGTGCTTCTTGTGCTTGACAAGACCACCAGGTGGCACTGCTACAGACACATGCATTATACATAGATTTGGGCACTCTGTATAGATGTTGCCTGATGTCTGAGGCTGGAGATATAAGAGTAGTGTGACTTCTTAAAGAGTGGAGTCAACTTCGGCGATCGAGGAAATCCATTCATTCAGTCATTCACATATTTTCTGAATCTCTTAATCCTAATTACCGTCGCAGAAAGGATGGTGCCCATCTCAGCCAACTCTGGGCAAGTGCAGAGTACACCCTGGATAGCTCGCCAGGCCATTTGCAGGGCAGAAACATGCTGACGGTTATGCAGCTACTCTTGATGATGATCAGCAATGGTTCTTTTACATGAATCTCACACCACAGACAGTGAGAGACATGGCCAGCCGTTGATAACCCGGTTAGCTGCATTCGGGGGCAATCAAGGAAATAAATAAATAAATAAATCCTTCCTGTGCTTTCTACCTATGGTCTTGAGCAAAAGCGGCGTCGTATATCACCAAGTTTTATTTGCAGGGCCTTTTCACTCGCTGATTTCTGTATTTATTTGCATTAACTTGTAAATTATCTGTTTAACAAGTTCATGTTCCATGTTACTGTTCACTTAGTAAAATTTTTCCCACTCACCTGAGGTAGATTGTGTAGTTGTTGTTTTTTTTTTAAATTCTTTGTGAGTCTTATTACTGGCTGTCATCATGCAATTAGCAATGCATAACAGCCAATCAGCATCAAATTAACAAGGCAGCAGCCTTATTGTGTTTCCTCTGCTACGGAGACGAGACAACCATCCAAATCATGTTCCATGCCTGTGGTGCTCCGCTAATAATAGCACAAACTGCTAACTTCTGTTCTGATCAGTGCATAACAATACTAAAACATTGAATAAATTTCACCTCGAACTTTAAATCTATCCGATTTCACGGACTGAGTCTGACAATGTAAATGATCAATAGTTTTCTGACCCTTGTCTACAAGCAGGATTGTAATTATTTAGCGGTTACTACTGACTTTACTTCCTTTCAAATATTTTATTCATTGATGTCATGGAGTTCATAAAAAGCTATACTTCATTTAAAATAATTTTGAAATTCTCATGCGATGCTGATTCTATTTCTTCCAATAACTGCATTTTTTATGAGGAATTTTTCTTCTACCACAGCAGCTTGCCAATGTTAACAATTACTAATTTATATTAAACAAGAAATTGTACTTTTTTCTGTGTCTAAAAATGTGTAATGTGGCATAATGTTTGCAAAAGAAATTAGTTCCTGTATGGCTTATGTTATAGCAGCGAGAAACAATCTGTCCCTCATCAGTCTCTTATTTTCTGTCTTTAAGTTAATACGATACAAAAACATGGCTAGGAATATTAATTTAAAAAGGGAGGTGACCTTCCTGATGGAGTTTGTCTGTCAGAAAACTTTGAGTTAAGGTGAGTTGAGGTTAATCTCTAACTGGAAGCTACTTCCATACACCATATATTATGTCTGTTGCTTATGTGTCAGGGCCGTGGGGGGCCTGGAGCCGATCTCACATTCGAATCCAGAATCTTCTTGGAGTGGACTGACAGTGTTAAATACTGAGCGAGAGATTTAAACTTCTAATATCTCCTGATATTAAACTTCTCAATGTTAGAATGAAAGCATCCATACAGTATAAGCCTTTGTTTAAGCTGTTACTATAGAAACAATAGTGCATTGAAACAAGCACATTCATTTCCAACTGTGATTTTTTTTGCAGCCAGAGCTAACATCAGCAAAATTAACACTTTTAGTACATTTTCTTTTCCAAGCTGCTTGTTAGGATTTCAGAGCGGTGAGATCCAACCCGAGTCGACTCACGCTGGAGCCAATAGCAAGATACATGTGGAACACCACACAGGCCCATTGCAGGGCAACACATTAATTTATTTCTGGTGAATAAAACACTTGTACAGTAAATTATCAACCACCTTTTTCATACCCATTCAGATGTAGATTTCCGTGGGGGCTTTTCCAAACTCCTGAGCGGTACACAAATGATTAAATGTTAATAAAACATTGTGCATCCTGTAAAATTACAAAAAGAATGTTGCAACATGCAGTGGTGGCCTAGTGGTAAAGATGCTGGATCACTGATCCCAAGGTTGGGATTCAAACCCCACTATCACCGGGTTGTCAAAGCCCAGTGCAGCTAACTGGGTTGTCAAAGGCCGGCCATGTCTCTCACTGTTTATGGTGCGAGGCTGTAAAAGAACCATTGCTGACTTTTAACAAGAGTAGCTGCATAGCCATCAGTGTGTTTGTGCCCTATGATGGCCTGGCAAGTTGCCCAGGGTGTACTCTGTCTTCGCCCAGAGTTGGTTGAGGTGGGCACCAGCCTTCCTGTGACTCTAATTAGGATCAAGGGGTTCAGAACATGAATGAATGAATGTTGCTACAATGTTCCTAAATGTATCTGCTGTTAAAATAAATAAATTAATAATAATAATAATAATGATAATAATAATAATAATAATAATAATAATAATAATAATAATAATTGTTGTTGTTGTTAAATGCTGAAGTCTCAGTGAACTAAGAGGGCATGGATTTCATTCCTGGAAAGTATGTTACCGTGGGTCAAACGTCAGATCAAATCAGCTGCATTAAATTTTTTAACTCGCTACTGTGTCTTCATTTCCATGTTTTTTCAGCCATAATCATGCCAGATTTACCTCCAAAATCTGTTGGAATGGCCTTGGTAATCCCTGCTTCACTACTCATGTATCAACTGCTAAATTAACTTAATATAAACTGATTTCATCATAAACAAAGACATAATAGTTGTAACATTTCTAGCACAACATTACAACAAGGTGGCGCAGTGGCACAGTGGTTAGCACATTGACTTCTCAGCTTGGTGTTTCTATGTAAGGTTTGCATGTTCTCGCCATGCTTGTGTAGGTTCCCGCCGGGTACTCCAGTTTCCTCCCAGTCCAAAAGCATGTACAGTAGGTTGATTGGCTGTTCCAAATTGCCCCTGGTTGTGACTGTGAGTATTATAAAATGAATGAATGAACATAAACTAGACTTATCTTCCATACTGTACATCTGTTTTATGCTTTTAAGCTCTAATAGTATTGCTGATAAGAGTTTGGTGATGTCCCGCTTGTGGTAGGATGTTGTATGAATTATGCGTTAGCTTGCGTAATTTCAGATTTTCTCTCAAATCAATTTTTTTCAAGGTTTCAATTAACCCCTAAAGAAAAGGTTTTATAAGCAATGCTTTACGGAAGATTCCTCTCCTGTAGATCTTGTACTTGTGATGCGAATCTCATTTCTGGTTCATGATTCAATCTTTTTTGATGGTCAGAAGCTGCAGGGTTTCATGTAATCACGTTGCCCTGATTACAGGATGCCTGTTGTTATTGATTATGATCATTAAGCTTCTCTGAAGACCTGTAATAGGAAATCTCTCCTCACGCTGTGCGCGCCGATAAAGTTCCATCCTTAATGTACTCCCTGTACACAGGCCTCCCAAAGTCCGCTGAGGTAACATTTATTTTAAACCTCTTAAGGTTTTTTTTTGTTTGTTTATATATATATATATATATATATATATATTTTATTTTTATTTATTTTTTTTTTTCCCCATATATGTTTTTTTGTTTTTTTTTACATCATCAACAGTGCTTATCCCCGGTTTCTGTAGCGTGAAGCGATGGGGAGTACAACTCCTCCTGGATGGGATGCGAGTCCATTGCAAGTTACCTTCCCAGTATATTTTTACTGGTACCCATTTATACTGCTGGGTGAACAGAGGCACACTTGTGGTAAAGACCTTGCCCAGGGGTCTTGGCACAGTGGGAGTGTATATAGGATTTGAACACTCAATCTCCTGACCATGAGCCCAGAACCCTAACCACTATGCCACCAGCCCCATATATATATATATATATATATATATATATATATATATATATATATATACAGTGATACCTCTGCTCACGAACATAATTGGTTCCCAGAAAGTGTGTGTGAGGCGAAAAGTTCGTCTTCCGAACATTTATTTCCCATAAGAAACCATTAAAATGAGAATAATCCGTTCCCAGGTCCCCATAAAACATAATTTTCTACTAAATAAGCCTTAAAACTACACAAAAATATACCTTATTTTATGTATAATAAATGTCTATTGTATTGTAATTAAAGAAATAAATTGTACTGTATAATAAAGTCGTTTTATTTACCTTTGTGATGGTCATTGATGACTTGATGGAATGGAGTGGGAGGAGGAGGGGGAGGAGGGAGGGAGGGAGGGACTTACTGTTTGGAAGGAGTGTTTGGAAACGCCTACTGTTTGGAAACACCCTCAGCCACACACGCACCCTTAATAGCTTCCTTGTTCTTAAGGATGGTGGTAGACTTAGCGTACTGGGACGCTGAGTCACACAAACGCACACCTCGTTCGTGTTTTTCAATGATCTCCGCCTGTGGTGGGGTCTTTTTCGGTCCCATAATAGCAAAAGTACACTCAATATGGTCCAAAATGTCTATCAAACACAAACCACGTCCGCACTCAAAGAAAGGGGTGTGACGAACTGTGACGCTGTGAGCGTGCGTCAGCTTCTCGTGGCCGCCACCGTGGCGCTGTTCGACCGCGTGGTTTGATTCGTCCGCCGAAAACTAGTTCGTCAGCAGAGACAATATGCTCGCAAATTTAATGTTCTTGAGGTGAAAAGTTCGTGAGCTTAAGCGTTCGTCAGCGGAGGTTTTACTGTATATATATATATATATATATATATATATATATATATATATATATATATATATATATATATACTAGTATATATATGTGTGTGTGTGTGTGTGTGTGTGTGTGTGTGTGTGTGTGTGTGTGTGTGTTTGTGTGTGTGTGTGTGTGTGTAATTTTTTGTCACTCAAATATGCGTCATAACTGCAACTTGCGAAATAGGCCTGTGTGGAATAGAACATGCCATTCAATTCAGATCAAGCTTTTCTTTGGCCAACATGGATAAATGCACGAAAAGGAAAGTTTCTGAAGAAAACAGAGCATTTATGTGGACAGATTAATTTGCTTTTACTGCTGATGAGAGTGGATTCCCAGTATATGCCTAATGTGTGGTGAAAAATTCATGAACAACAAAAAGTCAAATGTTGCCAGGCATTTCCGACAACAAACACACAACTTTTGCTGAAAAATATCCACAGTCTGATGACAACAGAGAGAAGCAGACGGTGTTTTTGGATTGCTGCAGTTATCAGGTTAAAAATTTTGATGTCATGAATACGAAGAGGACTCAATTAGACATTGAACATTTTATTTGAAAGAAACCTTCAAGTCAACATCTTTTTTTACTAAGGTTAGTTCAAACTGTTCAAAAATATATTTCGCTTTCCTGCAGAAATTTCATTTTCTCTGTAGCGGTTCATTGATTTCATAAATGCATCACACTACAGTTCACTTTACTTCGATACTTTCTAGAAAGGTAACAAACGATATACAACTTACGGGCTCCCCAACTTACGAACATTCGTTTTACGAACATCCGGAGATACGAACAGGGCTGTCCGTGGTCAAAAGTGAAAGTGAAATGAAATTGAAGAACAAGTAGAAATAGAAATGGAATAAAATCTATAGAAATATATATCATAAATATAAGTATGAAATATGATTAAACATTATCCTGAGGCACACTTAATACTAGGCTCCGGTAGAGGGGCGTGGCTGACACATGCTTTACATTTCTGAACTCGTGCCAAAACTTTCAAAGAAGAAACAAATTGACTTCAGTATTATAATGAACTGGATAAGAGTGAAACTCTCTTTAAATCTGATCAGATCTGCTCTGCTGTGCTTGAGAGGAACCAGGAGTTTAAACACGGGACATGCTATTGATAATGTACAGATGATTATGGAGAGAGAGAGAGAGAGAGAGAGAGAGAGAGAGATTATATACAGTACAAACTCGTATGGGTTACTTATACAAGCTTTAAACATACGTTCTCCTCTAAAGAATGACCTGTAACGACTTACAAACAAATTCATCTAACAAACGGCAGTCCGGAACCTAACTCGTTCGTAAGCTGGGGAAAATCTGTATTGCAGTATTTTCTTTATTTTAGGCGTGAAACGGGTTTTGTGGTTCCCTGTGGGGTTTTTTTGTGTGAGAAACAGGTTCAAATGACTCTTTGAGTGGTTAAGGTTGCTGACCCCTGAACTAAACCATCGAATAACCATTTCAAACCGAAGGCTTGAACAAAGTAAGTTGTTTCAAATACTTGGGAAGTCAAATCAGTTGCAATTTCCAAATCATAACTGAGATCAAAAGTCGCATTGCAGCAGCAACAGCAGCTTTAGTGAAATTTAACACCATCTGGAAAAAATCGAGACTTAACAACTGGAACAAAGCTACGGTTCATGAAAGCTACAATGTTGGCTACAGTGACTTATGATTGTGTATCATGGACAGTGAATGCTGACTTAAAAACAAAGAATCATTTGAGATAAAATGTTCTAAATTTTTTTTTTACAAAAACCATATACACCTCACAGAAGCAATGCAAGTGTAAAAGATGAAATTATTCAAATAAACCAAAAACCAAGAAACATTGCTGTCAATTATCAGAAGGAGAAAAATGCAATGGTTTGGCCATGTCACTCGCATTGCTGATCAACTTGGCTTAGCAAACACCATTATGCATGGCAGAGTACCCGTAACAAGAGGCAGGGGAAGGCCACTGGAGGGCTAACATCAAGGAATGGACAAATTTATCAGCAAATGATGCTACAAAGTGTGCAGCCACCAGACAAAGTTGGAAACGTCTGGTGGAAGACAACTTAAGTGCAACTACAGCCAAATGGCTATGGACCTTGATGATGATGATATAGGGCATTGGTGGTCGAGTGGTATAGGTGCTGGATCACTGATCCTAAGATTCGATGTTCAAGCTCCACTCACCACAGATTGTCATTTCCCCCCAGTGCAGCTAACTGGGTTATCAAAGGCCAACCATGTCTATGGTGAGAGGTTCATGTTCAAAAACCATTGGTGACTTTTGACAAGAGTAACTGCATATATATATATATATATATATATATATATATATATATATATATATATATATATATATATATATAAGTAAAAATAAAAGGACAGGACAAAGACTTTCTATTGAAACTTCATTTTTACTACAGATCTGTTTCGAGGGGTGATGAAACCATCCTCTCTCTTCAGATGATTACAGAAGAATCTTTTTACTTATATTTTTACTTATATTTGCTCTACGAAAAAGTATTGAGCACTCTCTTATGGAAGGATCTACTCAGAAAATTATCTATCTATCTATCTATCTATCTATATATATGTAGATATATATGATCATGAATGAGTACGTCAGAGGGGCAGCACATGTAAGATGTTTTGGAGACAAAGTCAGAGAGGCTAGATTGAGATGGTTTGGACATGTACAGAGGAGGGACAGTGAGTATATTGGTAGTAGGATGCTGAGGTTGGAATTACCAGGGAGAAGGCCTAGAGGAAGACCAAAGAGAAGATTTATGGATGTGGTGAAGGAGGACGTAAAGGTAATTGGAGTAAGAGTAGAAGATGCAGAGGATCCGGTGAGATGGAGGAAGACCATTTGCTATGGCGCCCCCTAAAGGAAACAGCCAAAAAGAAAAGAAGAAGAAGTATATATATATATATATATAATGTGTGTGTGTGTGTGTGTGTGTGTGTGTGTGTGTGTGTGTGTGTGTGTGTGTAGTGTAGAAGTGTAACATTTCAGTTTGAATGCATAACTGTGGTGTTTGGTAGAAACACTGCAATAAATTGTGAGGCGTTTTAGGTTTGTCACTGGCTTGTAAACTGACAACGACTCTTCAGGGGGTCCACTGTAAAGCTCAGAGACCTGCTGCTAGCCAAGATTTGGCCTGACTGCAAAATTCTGTCTCCAACTGGGCAGTTCAGTCCTCTAGACTCTATTTGGAAACTCATTTCAAGTGTAACTCTGAAGTCTAACAGCATTTCAAGGGTTCAGATAAATGTGGAAAGGTTGAGAGTTTTAAGGGTAACGTTATGTCAGTGCCTCTAGATCTGTAGCTCACAGTCTCTTATATTTTCCTGCTTCTTAGGTTACAGCCAGAAATCAAGCCAGTGTCTACAATTTTATTTGTAACACAGAGAAGTCATTACATAAAGGATAAAATGCTACTATAAAGATGTAGATATCCTGTTATAGGAACATAATCAATAGTGATGTTGTGTGACAGGACCTGTGATGTTGTGTTGTGGACTTACTGTTACCATTTAAGGAAAAGAAAACATTGTTTAACGAACATGGTGCTTTCTGAACAATCTTTCAGGATTTTAATGTTCATTTGGTATCTATGCTATCAAGAAAAATAATTCATTCATTCATTCATTCGTTCGATCACTAAGCCGCTTAATTATATTTATGGTTGTAGAGACGCTGGTGCCTGTCCCAGCTGACACCAAAGGCGGGGTACACCCTGGACAAGCCCCCAGACCATTGTGGGGTCGTCACATATACAGACAACTATTCACACTCAGACTCGCACCCAAGGGTGATTTATAACATCCAATTGGTGTACTGTGAATATGTTTGGATTCTGGAAGAAAACCAGAGAACCCAGAGAAAACTCATGCAAGCAAGGGGAGAACCGGCAAAGTACAGATAGAAATGCAGAGCCCGAGAATTGAATCCAGGACGAGCTGACCACTGCACAACCATGCGACCCTAGATAGAATTCATTTATGTGATAATCTGGTCATTTTATTGCCACATAATGTTGCCGAGCCTCGAGCTGACCACCAACGTAACCCTAGATCATAACACTGCCTGCAGAGACTTGTACAGTGGCTGCTGTGAATGATGGTACATTGCTTCATGTAGTTCCCTTCTTAGTTTAATGCAGCCAGTCTGGCTTTATGAGATTACACAACCCTTTTCATTTCTCTATAGTCTTATTTTTATGCTCTATAGCAATCAGAAGCCTTTTATACTAATTATGTTCAACAAGTGGATTTATTTTATCCACACAGTGTTTAGTCTAAATCTTGTGAGTCGTTAACACCTGTGTGCGTGGAAATTGCTTAAACTTTTAAAATCAATCAATTATTTTTTTTTTTTTTTTTTTGCAGTTCAGTGTTACCAAATGTTTGGATAATCTGTGATCACAGAATTTTTCCTCCCGCTTTTTGAAGTAATGCTTCAATACTATGTTTTCCGGTTTTACTCAGGCACTGAGCAGTTTTTTTGTAATCTCTTCAGATTTGTTTACTTGATGGAGGTCAATAATTTGACCGTTCTGAAGCACAATGACATATTTTCAACTGCCACAGGATACGTATTCCAACATGATTGAAAAATTAGAAAGTACTCACTGCATTAGTGAAAGGTAAATAACATATTCCCATGTTAAATGTATTAATCACTTCATTAGCGAATCAAAGGTGCTCCGTTTTTATTTAAATCCAGACAACTTTCTTTATAGAGAGTCGTGTATTTTACCCTGCAGCTTGTCTTAAGTATAACATGTTTAAAGTCCTGAAGAGTTTGTTATGGTGGAAAATTTCCTGATATGTGAGATGAATTCCTTAAATTTTAAACAAATTTAATAATACTGATTACTAAAAGAATATGATTTTTCCTTCGTCCATTCATTATTATGTTGCTTCTTGATTGTACAAGTCTGAGAATGAGTTGTTGGAAACAGAAAAACATCAAAGCAGTAACACGAACCTGTTATTTGACTTATAGCTATAACTACAGTCACAACTACCGCAATAGTCAACTAATTTACAGTTTTTGGCTGATCATCAATGAGAATTTAAGAACACTGTGGTAAAACTGAAAGTTTTGTGAACTGTATGGATAAGACAACAGGACAAAGGACTGTTACTGGAGCACAAATTCTAAAAAGCACATTTTCTCTATCACCAGGCACCACGCGACAACCAAAAGAGGGAGAGGTCCCAGGCGTGGACTACAACTTTGTGAGTGTCGACCGGTTTATGGAATTAGAGAAAAGTGGAGCCTTACTAGAAAGTGGAACATATGAAGGTGAGGAAAATGCACTCTGCTTTTTTATTAGACTTCTCACCCACACACACACACA
>CM045733.1:51620000-51910000 GCA_024760905.1 Plotosus lineatus
ATGTTTTATGGGGACCTGGGAACGGATTATTCTCATTTTAATGGTTTCTTATGGGAAATAAATGTTCGGAAGACGAACTTTTCGCCTGACACACACTTTCTGGGAACCAATTATGTTCGTGAGCTGAGGTATCACTGTGTGTGTGTGTGTGTATATATATATATATATATATATATATATATATATATATATATATATATATATATATATATATATATATATAAAGTGCATTAATTACCAACCAATCTCTGTGTATATATTCTCAAAGGTCTAACACTGTTCTTATAGGTCCAATTAAGACCCGTTATGATGTTTTTCTACAATTATGTTTGTCTAATTAAAGATACAAAATATGTTCCTGTGAGAAAGCCAGTGCAGTGACCCAGTTTTCCTGCTGCATATGAACAGCTCCATCAGCCATTTTTATTACTGTTGCGTTGCGCGCGAGTGTTTGCTTGGTGGAAGCTTTGGAATATCTTCTGTTTATTAACTAAACTGATCGTGTGTAAATGGGCTTTGCTGCCTTGTTTATGGAGAAAAAACTCCATTTTTTTTACAGCCGTGTGGGAGGGGAGGTAGTGGGATGTACAGAGTTGCTTTATTTGGGCTCATTGTTGTCAATATTGGGGGGTGTTCATGTTTCCCATTTTGACAGCTCCTGTTGAGGGAATGAACAGGCTAAGGTAGTGTATGTGCTTTTTTTTTTTTTTTTTTTTTTACATCTTTATGCAGTGATTTCTAGTCACTTTCCCTCTTGCTCTTGGGCATGTGCTAACATCTCAGAGTAAATGTTTGGGTGGCATTGTTTATTTATATATTTATTCATTTATTTCTATTGACCACGTGTGTCAGTGTGAGGCGGTATATATGTGACTGAACCTTTGTTCTGGACTATATTTGGCTGGTAAGGTTTCCACCTCGCTGTGCTTTTTCAAGCCGCAGTTACATGTGGTGCAGCTCAGGCCTTGAATCAGGGGCTTCAGCTCAAGATGTTGTCCTCTGTACTGGTGTAATCACAGGACAAAATTTCAAATGTAGACTATAGTCTACAGTTTAATACCTACAAGTTTTTACATAACATTTTAATCATTTTACAATGTTTTACTTGATGTATTGTGAGCCCTCTGAACATTGAGAACTGAATTATGTTAGCAATGAGACACTTGATCACTTAATTCTGGGATAAATGCATGTTGGCAGATGGCAGGTGTGTACTATAAGCATCAAGTGATTATATTCTGGCCAACATTATGCCATTATGCCAAGAAAGAAAAGGAGAAAGAAAGAAAGAAAGAAAGTACATAAGGAAGTGAGTTAACAGGTAGATAGGTAAGTAAATAAGTAAGTAAGAGATAGACCAAAAATACCACAAAGACTATAAATAAACATGTTATTTTCAATTTGGGCCAAAACTAACTAGCAATTTAAAAAGCATCATACATGAACCTGAGTGTAAATACGTTGCTTGGATTGAACAGATATACAGGTAGTGTCCAACTTATAGCTGCATTTTGTTCTAACCAACAAGAACTTAAGTCAGGTTTGTACAAGTACTACTACTAGTATGTACAGTATACTGGACCTTTCTACAAGTTCGTGTCAAAATTTTTCTTTAGATATTAATATATGGAGGAGGATGACTAGTGTACATGTATTTTCAACCTAATGCATCTCTTTGCAAAGGATGTGGGCGAGGAGTCACTTCTTGTGAATCAGTTCATGGTTCAAAGAATCAAGAGTTGACGATGGAAAGAGGGAGATTATAGGACACACACACACACACACACACACACACACACACACACACACACACACACACACACACACATACACGCATACATACTTGGAAAAAAATTGGAAAAAAAATTCCAAGCCCATTTGGGAAAATTGGAGATTTGGAAAAAATTTAAATCACAAGTTAAAATGGCTGTCTCTCATGCAGTCTTTGACCAACATTTACAGCAATATACAATCTGCAAATTCATATATATTGATGCAAAATAAAGATTTTTTAATTTAAATTACAAGACATATTTTGTTAAACAATCTTAACTCCCAACTGACCTCTTTGTCAACAACATTTTTTTTTAAATGTATATAGTGTGCACCACTGCATTCGAGAAAGGAGTCAGGTATCGGTTCCTATTAAATCTCACTTATAGTGGAATGTTTTCCTTCGACCATAAATAAGCCTGATATAACAAATAATGCTCTTTGTTTTGATCCATTCTCTACTGAAGCCTACAATTTTTAATTTCAGTTTTTATTTGATAGGTAATCAAATCAATAAAGACATGCTAAACTGCAGGAGGAGCAGTGGTGGCCTGGTGGTATAGGGCGCTGGATCACTGATCCTAAGGTCGGGGGTTCGAGTCCCACACTCCACAAGGTCATACATGGCAACAACAAAATATACTTTCAGCGAACTTTGGGGGGTCTGGGGGCAGGGTCCAGGGCGGAGCCTGTTTGCTATCTACAGTTGGTCAACATATCTTGCATAGACTAATTGGAATATAATTATTTGTAAACATATATGTATTTGCAATATAATATATACACACAATTGAGAAATAGGTCAACCATGGCTCTTTGTTTTGTATTGTATAAATGAAAGATGAAAAAATACACAAATATTTCCTGTAAACAACTTTATAAATTTATGAAACATTTTCAATTAGCTGTCCTAGCCTGCTCGCTACTAATTAATGTTGAGTTACTAATTAATGATTTATTCAGGTAAATAACAACGATAGTGTATTAATATGACGACCATCACCAATGCATTAAGTATTTTCAAATTGAACACGAATTACTTACGATTGGCTGCAAATAAAAAAAAAAAAAAGGAATAAAATGAAAATAAAATTCCCATACATATTAAACTGTTATTATCAACAATGCAAGTAAGTTTATCACACAATGATTTTACCAATACAGATTACTTTTATTAAGTTACATTTCAATGGGATTTCACGTAATCTAAACAAAATAAAAATTTTGTAATTACTTCTGAGTGCGCTTGCCTGTCGGCCATAAGTGCAATACATCCACGAGATCCATAATTGATCAGATCGTTGCAATAGACCTTGCCGGCAATGTCAGATTTCTTTATGAAACTCGCTAAAGGTTCCGATACGTTCTGAGTCTGTTTGCCAATTTTCACCTCAAATTTCACAATCTTTTCTAGCCATTCCCACTTAAACTTATTCTTAACATCCTTATCTATTTCTGACACGCAGGATTCATCTT
Source organism: Plotosus lineatus (assembly GCA_024760905.1). NCBI lineage: Eukaryota > Metazoa > Chordata > Actinopteri > Siluriformes > Plotosidae > Plotosus > Plotosus lineatus. The sequence continues at coordinate 51,623,250 of CM045733.1, forward strand.
CTTTCATTAAAGTTCGCACCATTTTAAACACAACATGCTGCAAATTTGCATTGAGCCGAGTCACTTTACATGAAGTTGAGCCGAGTCACTTTACAGCCAATCAACAAGTGGCTTACAATATGTGAGGTGCTCCACCGAAAGTAGGCACTTGAAGCAGGGTAATTTGCTTGTGCTTGAGACAAAGCGCGGCTTATCTGGACTTCCGGTCTTTCAAGTGAGCAAGGGCGCCGTTGAATACTTGTTTAGTACTCAGCATGCACTGATGTGAATCACCAGTAGAGTGGAGAGTTCTCTTTCTTTTCTGGATTTGGGTTTTCATTCATTTTACAACTCTCTTTGCTTTCTCTAACTTCAGTAACTGAGTATGCATGGTAGATTGCGCCAATCCAAGCAGACGAACACCTCTAACCCACCCCACCCCCCCACCAAAAAAAAAATTTTCAACGGATTTATACGAATTAGAAAAATAGTTAATTCAGTCTTGGGAAAACCGGAATTTCCAGTATATGCTGGAAAACTTGTACCCTATATACAGTCGGCCCCCTACTTACGAAACCCCCTGGGTCCAAAAACTCCATTTACGAAAAACATTTTCCTAAGTTTCCATCCTCTGTATACGAAAACAACCCCCTCTTACGAAAAGCCCCAAATGCGCCATTCAAAATTTAAACGCGCCAATCAAAATTTCACACAATGTGCAAGTTGCTCTCTCATTGGCTTCTCCCAACATCCCGCCCCACTGGCCTCCCATTGGCCAGGAAGGAGCTAACGTGTACCTATTACTGTACCTATACCTTTTGTCCGCCACACGCATGAGGAGAGTTGGCTTGTTTTGAGATCATTGCAGCGTTATATTTCATTATCGCTGAAACCTCTCTACAATCGGGACGATATTGAAGCAGAAGGAGACCTTAAAGTGGAAATACAGTGACAGAGGTGATTATTTCGACACGATATTGAAGCAGAAGAAGCATGAACAAGACCTCCGATCTCGCAAGGAAGCAAGTTAATATTGAATGAGGACCTCTGATCTTTCAAACAGGTACTGTAATTCCGCTTTAAATAAAACATCCTGTCCATTTAAACATTTAAATAGAATTGTTCTATCAGCTGCGCATTGCATGTGGGCGTGGCCCGAGTTTTGTGTGTGTGTGTGTGTGTGTGTGTGTGTGTGAGAGAGAGAGAGAGAGAGAGAGAGATAGAGATAGAGACAGAAGGAGGCTTAACTCTTTAGTTTTTAGTTTAGTTTTTTTTTTTTAATTGTTTAATTCAGTAAATGTTTAATAATGTGGCGCATGTGAGCAAAACACGGCTCATCTGGACCTCCGATCCCTCAAGGAATCAAGTTAAAGTTGAGTTTGGACCTCTGATCTGTCAAGCAGGGAATGCGCTTTGAATTCCCCGTCTTAAAATGCCTCACCGTCCTGCGTGTGGACCGAGCTCGCCACAATACACATTTAATGTGTATTGTACATATGTGTGTGTGAGAGAGAGAGAGAGAGAGAGAGAGAGAGAGAGAGGGTCTATGTCAATGTCAATGCTGGCCCCAAAAAACAATTCACACACCACAAGTCTTCAACATAAGTCGCGAGGCCAAAACAAGAGAAAAATGTGTGTTTTTGTGTGTGTGTGTGTGTGTGTGTGTGTGTGTGTGTGTGTGTGTGTGTGTGTGTGTGCGTCTGTGTGCGTGTGTATGTGCATTAATAAAAAATTTTAATGGTGGTTTAATTAACAAATATGTTAATAAAATGGTTTAATATGTTAATAAAATGTTTAAATGGTTTAATAAATAATTTTCTTTTACTTTTAACACATATTTTGTACAAAATTGGTGTACTTTTATCATTTTTAAAGGGTAGTCTTGGGCGCCTTGGAACGAATCATGCGTTTTACATGTAAAATGCGCCTCTACTTACAAAACCTCCGCGTTAACGAAAAAGGCGTTTGGAACGGATTAATTTTTAAGTAGGGTGCCGACTTTAGAGAGGGAGAGAGGGATCCCTCACTACTTCGCGCTTCAATTCATGCGGCTTCAGTGCATCGCCATTTTTTTTTAATAAATAAATAAATATTAATTGAAATAAAAAATAAGGAAAATAAGGAAGAATAGGGGAAACGGTTCAGGAAAATGTCACAAAAACAAGGCCAATTATGCAACAAAAAAAAAAAACCTAAATCAACACAAGACAAAAAACAACCCAAAATCTCCTATCAAAACTGGATACATTGTTGCATCTGTGTGCAAATGTGCATCTGCGCTTGAGCGCACGCAAGCGTATGTATGTGTGTCGTCTTCTTCTCATGCAATACCATCTGTATGTGTGTGTAAACATTTTTTTAATGTTTAATTGTTATTATAAGCATTTATAGCATTGAATATGTATTTATTGATATTATATACACATATACATGTACATATACATTAGTCGGGGGGGTGATCCTACTTCGCGGATTTCGATGGTTAACCGCAGAAAGTGAGGGATCCCTGAATATATAGATATGGTGTATAGATATAGATATATTATTTATTTATATATACGTATACATACATACACACATACATGTACAGACGCTCCCTGACTTACGTTCATCTGTTTTAGGTTTTTTTTTTTTTAAAAAGTCAAATTTTGAGTTTAGACGTAACTACATAGTACGCTGTCGTAATGACGCAATGACGCTGCATCCATTGTTTACAAACTACAGACAAAACGTGCCCCTCCTTCGTCCCAGTTTTATATATATCTATATAAAATTATATTATATCATTATATTATATATATATATATATATATATATAATGCATGCTCAGTTAAGCAAAGAGAGTTGTAAAATGAATGAAAATCCTAATCCACAAATTACAGAACAATTACAGATATTTATTATTTTTTAGAAAAATCCTAAGAGTGTATACTTATTTTTATATTAATATTCATTAGGATTTGTACTTGTTCTTTGTATGCATCTCTTGAATAAAGTTTACTTACTTACACAAAAGAAAGAACTCTCCACTTTGCTGGGAGACTGCATCAGTGCAGGCTGTGTTCTAAACGAGTTCAACGGCACCCTTGCGCACTTGAAAGACCGGAAGTCTGTATAACTCACAGCAAGTACACCACTTTCACAAGTACACTACTTTCGGTTTTGAGCGCCTCATATTGTAAGCATTGATTGGCTGTTTTAAGCTTCATAGAAAGTGACTCGGTATAAATAAGTGACTTATTTGAAATTAATGTTGATATTATTTGATATATTTGATACTATTTTACAATGTTATGTTTATAATAATTGATTTAGGGGTGATCTATGAGATACGGTAATGGTATTTATGGATGTATAGTACAGTATGAGCGTGATACGTCACACGTCATACGTCACTTTAACAACTTATGTTCACTTTCAACTTACGTTCGGCTGTCCGGAACCAAGTCAGGGAGCGTCTGTACATGTTTTCTCCCATTTTACATTTGATCCTCATAAATATTCTAGAATCAGCTCGGCAAGTCTGATGATATTGACTACATGATAACCAGGTATTTGAGCTATTTATTAATTTATTTTTTTAGTCATTTGTGGTCATAAAGTTGAGCAGTTGTAAATCGTGCAGGTTATAAGTCGGACACTACTTGTAGTGTGAGCGAAACAATAAGAAATATGGATATGCATATATTTTTTTAATTCATTGTAAAAAAAAAAAAAAAGGCATTCAAACCATTTCGTTTTATAAAACATCCAAGTTAGTTAACCTTCTGATTCTTCAGTAATGTAACAAAATCAAAAAAATAAATGAATGAAAGAAAAGAAAATTCAAAACTTATTTTTAGGTGTCAATCGCTGCTAGTTATAAACAATCTCATAATTTTGGCAGATCCTTTCAAAAAAATCCTCCGATCCTTATTATCACCAAACTATAATGAATATATTGTGACAGTTGTACATGACCCCAGGTAGCATCTCAGAAGAATTCTGCAGGCTAAGTCTGTGGGAGCTCACTGTCAGTTTTATGCACAAGTTTTCAGGTGCAGGTTTCTTTTAGGGCTAGGCGTCACACTAATTTTCTTTCATACTGCATCATAGTGCCATGTGTGGAGCACAGTGTGAGAGCAATGTGTGGGAGCTGGAGTCTGACTCGGCTCAGAGCCATGCCCGTTTGTCAACAGCAAGTCTTTCATTTTCATTTCATGTGTTTTTGACACTTACATATTGAAAATAGCACAAAAGATTACATGTACATCTTTTAGCTTCATCATGCGCTACACTTAAGACCGTTTTTTAGACTATTTGGGAAGGATTGTAAACACAAGTCAGGAATAAACTCAGATGGTGGTTGGGGGGTTTCTGTTACAGGAAAACAATCAGTAAAAGGTGATGTTATACAGACATGACTTTTGCTTTGGGGCAAGTTATTAACTGAGGCAGTCAAATCATCTTTACGTTTTCTGAACTGCTGCATCCTATCCAGCTGACCAAACAAATAGAACACCTAAACGGCTCACCAGACCATCATACACACAATTACTCATACCTAAAGGCAATACGAAGATCCAGTTGGCAAAGGATTCAAACACTGGACCTTCTTGCTGTAAGGTGGACGTGCTAACCACTACTTTACCGTGCTGCCCCTCATATTTAAAAAAAAATTAATTACCTTTTTAAGGCAGTATTTTGTCAGTAATTGTATAAAGTAAAATCCGTTGGGCTTTGTACACCCAAGCCATGGTGGCTCATCAGACCGGTGCTTATCCCCGGTTTCCATAGCGTGAAGCGACTAGGAGTACAACTGCTCCTGGATGAGATGCGAGTCCATTGCAGGCTACCTTGCTGGAATATTTTTCCTGGTAGGGGCCGGTGACGTAGTGGTTAGGGTGCTGCACTCATGATTGGGAGGTTGTGTGTTCAAATCCCTGTTAGAACCCCACTGTGCTAAGACTCCTGGGCAAGGTCTGAACCACAAGTGTGCCTCTGTTTGCCCAGCAAACAGTATAAATAGGTACCAGTGATTGTATAGTAACTGGTATTATGTAGGGCAAATTGGTCATTATTGTAAAAGAAATCCCTTCAGTGTGATGGACGGTCATCATATGGTCATATTAACGACTGACACCTACCCCTTACAGCACAGTAATTTACCAATGATTAATAATATAAATAACTTCTGCATTGTTTCAAGTAATTTCTGTCAGTATATGGGGACAGAACAATCTGATTGATTTGCTATCTCTCAAATCTGGAATAATGCTCAACAAAAAGCCATGGGAGACCTACACTCGGCAAGGGCGTTTCTGTGTTGCGTTTGTATGTTTTTCGTATGTTTGCGTGGGTGACCAAATTGTTCCTAGGTTTGTGTGTTAGTATTTATGTTATGAATCACAATTAAGCAGTAACAGGTGTTCCCTCACCAGCCTCAACATTTTTCCCTTTATGGAATTTAAAGAAACATAATTAAAAAAAAAACAACAACAATACACTTCTTCTTCTTCTTTTCCTTTCGGCTGTTCCCGTCAAGGATCGCCACAGCTCTCTCTGCTATAACACTCTGCTTCCATCTCACCCTGTCCTCTGCATCTTCTTCTCTTACGCCAACTACCTTCATGTCCTCCTTCACCACATCCATAAATCTCTTCCTTGGTCTTCCTCTAGGCCTTCTGCCTCCTGTCTTTCCTCAGTGCCACTGTTTCTAAACCATACAACATCACTGGCCTCATCATTGTCTTGTAAACTTTTCCTTTCATTCTTGCCGATACCCTCCCTGTCATATGTTTTCTCCAGATCCACAAAGGCACGATGCAGCTCCCTCTGACCTTCTCTGTACTTCTCTATTAACATCCTCAAAGTAAACACTCCATCTGTGGTGCTCTTTCTTGGCATGAAACCACATTGTCGTTCACAAATGCTGACCTCTGCCCTTAGTCTAGCCTCCACTATTCTTTCCCATAACTTCATCGCTTGGCTCATCAACTTTATTCCTCTGCAGTTGCCACAACCCTTCACGTCTCCCTTGTTCTTAAAAATGGGCACCAACACACTTCTCCTCCATTCCTCTGGCATCTGCTCACTCTCTAAGACCTTGTTGAATGTTCTTTTTAGAAAATCTACTGCTACCTCTCCTAAACACTTCCATACCTCCACAGGTTTGTCATCAGGACTAACTGCCTTTCCACTCTTCATCCTCTTCAATGCCCTCCTCACTTCACCCTTACTAATCTTTGTTACTTCCTGGTCCTCAACGGTCACCTCTTCGACTCTTTTTTTCCTCTCTCACTTTCCTCATTCATCAGCTCTTCAAAGTACTCTTTCCATCTTCCAAGCACACTTCTGTCATCAGTCAATACATTTCCCTCTCTGTCCTTTATCACTCTTACTTGCTGCATGTCCTTCCCATCTCTATTTCTCTGCTGTGCCAACCTGTATAAATCATTTCTCCCTCCTTACTGTCCAGCCTAGCATACAAGTCATCATACGCCCTCTGTTTGCCCGTTGACATCGTTACCTTCGCCTTACACTGTGTCTCCCTGTACTCCTGTTTACTCTCTTCGGTCCTCTCAATGTCCCACTTCTTCTTAGCTAACCTCTTCCTTTGTACACACTCCTGCACTTCCTTATTGCACCACGAAGTCCCCTTATCTACTTTCCTTCCAGAGGACACACCAAGTACGCTCCTACCTGTCTCCTTGATCACATTAGGTGTGGTTGTCCAGTCATCTGGAAGCACTTCCTGACCACCTAAAGCAGGGGTGTCAAACTCGTGCCACAAAGGGCCATGTGGCTGCAGGTTTTTGTTTCAACCAAGCAGCAGCACACCTGACTTTGCTCATTCAAAAAAAACAGTTTGAGTCTTCAGGCAGTTGATTGGTCAATCTGTGTGCTCTGTTCAGAGACTGACCAATGAACTACCTGAAGACTCAGGACAGCTGTTCACGAATCACGCCTCTCTTTCTTCGATCGACAGTAGTCCAGTTTCCACCAACACCCTGTTAGTTAACAGCACTGATGGCGGTCGTTGTTAACCCGGGCCTCAACCAATCCGGTATGGAGGTAATATTGATGCTTTGCATATCAAATCTGGCACAGGTTTTATGTCAGATGTCCTTCCTGATGCAACCCTCTGCATTTATCCCGGCTTGGGACCGGCATGATAGAGAACACTGGCTTGTGACCCTCCCTCAGCAGCATTCCTAACAACAATACACATGTTCAGAAAAATACAGACTGGTGCAAAACTTTGACCCCGGAGACTTTTTTTCACAAATAAAGAAACAGCTTACAGAAAATTGTATCAAATAACAATAGAATTTGAATCCAATTATTATTAGACCTAGATTGGGCTGTTTATTGGATTGGTGGGGCTGGTGGTATAGTGATTACAGTGCTGGGCTCTTTGAATCTTATCCAACACCGCCTGTGCTAAGACCTCTGGGCAAGGCCTCAACCACAGTGTGCCTCTGTCCACCCAGCAATGATACCAGTAAAGACTTTGGGAAGGTCCTTTCCCATCCAGGAGTAGTGGCACTCCTAATCGATTCATACTACGAAAACTGACATGAGCATTGACCTGTTCAGTCAGTAGGCTTGGGTATAAAAGCCCAGCAGACTTTGCCCTTACTGGACCTTACTCTTACCAGCGTTCGTGAAGCCTCCATAGTACAGTCCCTGGAAGTGGGTTGTTACTATAGAAACAAAAATGAATTAGAGCCAGTAAATATATATGTAAATAAATGTGTAACCCTATGATTTATTGATTTACTGCCTTCTGAGCTGTTGTCAGGGCTGCTGTTCTTAAACATTAATCTACATGATAAATGTATAAACCTTATTACATCAGACATATAGTTTCTCATTTAAAATTTCATATTTTTCTTCCATTTTAATTAATGCATGTACAGAATTTACGATATGATGTATCAGGTCATAGATACTTTGTGATATGATCATCTATAACATTGTGACACATTATTAATAGAATAACTACAAATTTCTTCACGCTGCCCTCTTCTAATCTAACACCATTAAGTGTTCATAAGTTTGCCCCTATGGGGAAATTTTAAAGGTCGAATCCTACAACAAACTTTTCCTTTTAGGACTGACTCTAATATAAATCCTTATAAAATTGTGAACCCTGAAGAAACCTTATTTTGTATGGCTGTCTGAAATTAATCATCCTGATGTTTAGGAAATTTTTTCCTTGATTTTTTTAAATAATTTCGTTGATTATGATTATTAATAAAAATTAAATATTGTTATTTAAAGTAATTCTATGATGGTTGCAGATTCAAGCTCTGAGCGCATTTGCACGCAAGTTCATCAGAGTTATGTAACAGTGCCTCTAACTCTCTTTAAAAGTTTAAGTATATACTCTATAGAAACATAAAGAAAAGAAAGATGAACTAAAAATTTTATATTTAAATTTTATATATTTTAACCATGGACTGTTGTTAGTTGAAGAAAGAGAGGTCGAAGAAGGAGAGGCCGAAGAAGGAGAGGCGGGAGGCGTGTCCGTAGACAGAGAGAGAAGAGGAAAGGCATAAGTCTAGGACTGAGAGTAGGGACTTTGAATGTTGGAACTATGGCAGGAAAAGGTAGAGAGCTGGCTGACATAATGCAGAGGAGGAAGATGGACATACTGTGTGTTCAGGAGACCAAGTGGACAGGTAGCAAGGCGAGAAACTTAGGAGCAGGGTTTAAGCTGTTTTTTCATGGTGTGGATGGGAAGAAAAATGGAGTAGGAGTCATCTTGAAGGAGGGGTTTATCAGGAAAGTTCTAGAAGTGAAAAGAGTGTCAGACAGAGTGATGAGTCTCAAGTTGGAAATTGAAGGCGTGATGTTCAATGTCGTTAGTGCTTAGGCCCCACAAGCAGGATGTGAACTAGAAGAGAAGGAGAGATTCTGGGGTGAGTTAGATGAAGTGATGCAGAGTACCCCCAGAGGTGAACGAGTGGTCATTGGTGCAGACTTCAATGGACATGTTGGTGCAGGCAACAGATGGGACGAGGAAGTGATGGGCAGGTTTGGTATCCAAGATAGGAACACAGAAGGACAGATGTTGATCGTTTTTGCAAAAAGGATGGAAATGGCTGTGGTGAATACTTTCTTCCAGAAGAGACAGGAGCATAGGGTGACTTATAAAAGCGGAGCTAGGAGCACACAGGTAGACTACATCCTGTGTAGGCGATGTAATTTGAAGGAAGTCAATGACTGCAAAGTGGTAGTGGGTGAGAGTGTTGCCAAAAAGCATAGGATGGTGGTGTGCAGGATGATGCTGATGGTGAGGAAGGTGAAGAAGGCAAAGGCAGAGCAGAAGACAAAGTGGTGGAAGCTGAAAAAGGAAGAGTGTTGTGTTGTCTTCAAGGAGGAGTTGAAACAGGCTTTGGGTGGTCAGGAAGTGTTTCCAGATGACTGGACAACCACAGCTAATGTGATCAGGAAGACATGTCGGAGAGTTAATGGTGTGTCCTCTGGAAGGACAGTCGATAAGGAGACTTGGTGGTGCAATGAGGAAGTGTAGGAGTGTGTACAAAGGAAGAGGTTAGCTAAGAAGAAGTGGGACATTGAGAGGACCGAAGAGAGTAAACAGGAGTACAGGGAGACACAGCGTAAGGCAAAGGTAGCAGTGTCAAAGGCCAAACAGAGGGCGTATGACGACTTGTATGCTAGACTGGACAGTAAGGAGGGAGAAAATGATTTATACAGGTTGGCACAGCAGAGAAATAGAGATAGGAAGGCTGTGCAGCAAGTTAGAGTGATTAAGGACAGAGTGGGAAATGTATTGACTGATGACAGAAGTGTGCTGGGAAGATGGAAAGAGAACTTTGAACAGCTGATGAATGAGGAAAATTAGAGAGAAAAAAGAGTAGAAGAGGTGACTGTTGTGGACCAGGAATTAGCAAAGATTAGTCTGGGCGAAGTGAGGAGCTCATTGAAGAGGATGAAGAATGCAAAGGCAGTTGGTCCTGATGACATACATACCTGTGGAGGTATGGAAGTGTCTGGGCGAGGTAGCAGTAGATTTTCTGACAAGAACATTCAATAAGGTCTTAGAGAGTGAGCAGATGCCAGAGGAATGGAGGAGAAGTGTGCTGGTGCCCATTTTTAAGAACAAGGGAGACGTGCAGAGTTGTGGCGACTTCAGAGGGATAAAGTTGATGAGCCATACAATGAAGTTATGGGAAAGAATAGTGGAGGCTAGACTAACGGTCAGCATTTGTGAGCAACAGTTTGGTTTCATACCAAGAAAGAGCACCACAGATGCAGCGTTTGCTTTGAGGATGTTAATAAAGAAGTACAGAGAAGGCTAGGGGGAGCTGCATTGTGCTTTTGTGGATCTGGAAAAAGCATATGGCAGGGTGCCGAGAGAGGAACTGTGGTATTGCATGAGGAAGTCTGGAGTGGCATAGAATTATGTTAGAGTTGTGCAGGACATGAGGCAAGTGACTAAAGTGTGACAATGATGACATTGCCTGCTGCAAACTGTTGAGTGTGCATCATTTTGATTCAGAGAGTATTTTAGTGTACACTAACAGATCATTGTCGACTCTAAAGAGGCATTCATTCTCTTCTTCTTTCTTCTTCTTTTCCTTTCGGCTGTTCCCTTCAGGGGTCGCCACAGCAAATGATCTGCCTCTATCTCACCCTATCCTCTGCATCTTCTACTCTTACTCCAACGACCTTCATGTCCACCTTCACCACATCCATAAATCTTCTCTTTGGTCTTCCTCTGGGCCTTCTGTCTGGTAGTTCCAACCTCAGCATCGTACTATCCCTATCTATCCCTCCTCAGTACATGTCCAAACCATCTCAATCTAGCCTCTCTGACTTTGTCTCCAAAACATCTAACATGGGCTGTCCCTCTGATGTACTCATTCCTGATCCTATCCATCCTCGTTACTCCCAAAGAGAACCTCAACATTTTCATCTCTGCGACCTCCAGCTCTGCCTCCTGTCTTTTCCCCAGGGCCACTGTCTCTAAACCATACAACATCGCTGGCCTCATCACCGTCTTGTACACTTTTCCTTTCATTCTTGCCGATCCTCTCCTATCACACATCACACCGGACACTTTTCTTCATCCATTCCAACCTGCCTGCACGCGCTTCTTCACCTCTTTTCCACACTCTCCATTGCTCTGGATTGTTGATTATCTCTGCCCCCTGTAACCTCACTGTTCCTCTTGGGTCCTTGTCGTTCACACACATGTATTCTGTCTTACTGAGACTAACCTTCATTCCCCTCCTTTCCAGGGCATACCTCCACCTCTCTAGATTTTCCTCCACTTGGTCTCTGCTCTCACTACAGATCACAATGTCATCTGCAAACATCATAGTCCATGAAGATTCTTGTCTAACCTCGTCTGTCAGCCTGTCCATCACCATAGCAAACAAGAAGGGGCTGAGAGCTGACCCTTGATGCAGTCCCACCTCCACCTTGAACTCTTCTGTCTCACCGACAGCACACCTCACCACTGTCTTACATCTCTCATACATGTCCTGCACCACTCTAACATAAGGCATTCATTCTATCAACCGCTTAATATTAATTAAGGTCACAGGGAGGCTGGTGAACATCTCAACTGACTCTGGGTTCGGCCGGGGTACACCCTGGAGACCTCGCCAGACCATCTTAGGGCCAACACTCACAACCATTTACATGCACTCTTACACCTTGGGGTGATTAACCTAATGTGCATGTTTTTGGACTGTGGGAACAAACCTGAGTACCTGGAGGAAACCCACGCAAGCACAGGCAGAACATGCCAACTCCACACAGAAACGCCCGCGCTAGAAATCGAACTCAGGACCTTCTTGCTGTGAGGCGTACCTGCTAATCACTATGTATTTATGCTGCCTTGTGCTAAAAAATGTGCTATTAAAATTTATTTTGGGGGTTTTATGTTCCTGTGTAGTATATAGTATTATAACTTGAGGGATATCCACCTCACCCTCTGCAAATGATTATTACAATGCCTGACCCAACAAAGTTCATTCTAATATCTTGTTGCACTTCCTTTCGTCTTGACTTCAGTGTGTAACGGCCACTGCGTTATTGCTTCAGTTTGTCAGATCGAGTCTCAGAATCATTATGTGGCAGGAAAATGAAGTCAGTTGATCGTCTGAATGTACTGAATGACCAGGTTTTTCCATCAAAGGACTTTAATTTTCTTTTTTATGTATAAAATTGGGAGTGAAGATTGATTCAGGGAGCATGAGGGATCGTTTTCACATACAAACTGGTACCACGGAGTCCTGACCATAACCCTATTGAAAGTCTTTGGGTTTTGCTGGAGAAAACTTTATGAAATTTCTCAATTTTTCTTTTAATCAATTCAAGAAGTTCGTGAAAAAATGAACCCAACTCTGAATGTAAATAAATGCTGTGATGCTGCTTGAGTTTGCTGAAACAATGCCATAGTAATTATATGAGGTAAATAAAGTTAAAGGCAATCTAACAAAATATGAAAGCGTTGGACTGTTTTTAAGGCTTGGCAGTATATGTAATGTATATTTAATATTGAAGTAATAGTATGCACAAGCTGATTAATCTGGATGCGGGAAATAAATTGCCTTGCAATTTAGCTGTTAGCTAGCTGCACTGTGCGCTGTTATCTGCAGCAGCCTCCATTGGAAAGGAAACTAAAATCTATCTGTTCTCAATGCATTTTGAGACAGGATGCAAATACTAGATGATGATTTTATTGTTTAAGATATAAGACCCAAGAGATGCAGGAAACGAATCACAAACAGAGACAAATAAGCATCGTATGTAACTGGCTAACAAAGTACAAACAAAGCAAAACGAGTACGAGGCAAAGAAGACACCAGGAGAATGGAGTATACGTACTGAAAAACCATAAAACTAGAACACGACAAGTAAACCATGGCTGATGCTGTGATTGCTGCTGAGAAGCTTATCGTGACACTACCACAGCCCTCACATTTAAAATTTCATGAAATATACTACGTATTAACCCTGTTTCTTTGGTCATTATAGTGAATTCTGGGTCTACCCTAGAGCGTTTTCTCAGCTGACTGTGCCTTTAAAGGGAGGTGACCAGGGGGAATTCTAATCAGCTGCATGCACCATCTCACTGGACTCATTTTGATGTAGAGAACCAGCATCTCTACCGCAAGTTCCCCTTGGGTGTCTGAGCTCCTTGCCCTATTTCTAAGGCTGAGCCCAGATACCCTCAGAAGAAAATCCATTTCAGTTGCTTTGATCTTGTTCTTTCAGCTGCTACCCAAATTTCATGACCATAGGTGAGTGTAGGAATGTAGATGGACTGTTAAATCAAACGTTTTGCCTTTTGGTTACCATTACTCGTAAACCGAGATACTGAGATACTTGAATTCTTCTGCATGGGGTAAAGACTCTTTTCTGACTCAAAGGGAGCAGTCCAGTTTTTCGCAGTTGAGAAGCATGACCTCAGATCTAGAAGAGCTGGTTCTCATCCCAGCAGCTTCAAAGTCAGTAGTGAACTGCTCCATTGTAGGCTGAAAGTTACAGTCTGACTTTGCATCACCTCATCTACAAAAAGCAGAAATACAGTCCTGAGCTTCCAAAACTGGACAAACTATTGATGGGATTGGTGACAAGGGGCAACCCTGGTGGAGTCTAACGTACACTGAAAACAAATTCGACTTAGTCCTGAAGATGCAATCACAGCTCTCTCTTTGGTTATACAGAGCTCTGGTATCCCAACTTCTGCAGCATTCCCCACAGTATAACCCAACTGCTTTTAGGCCTTTTCTAAGTCTACAAAACACATGTAGACTGGATGGCCAAACTCCCATGACCCCCTCATCGACTTTGTGAGGGTATAGAGCTGGTCTACTATTCCACAACACTGGCTCAGAACAGTAACCATGCAATGTTGTTGTGTCTCAACTTTTTATGAAGTAAAAACTAGAGGCTATATGGACTGAAATTTATATTTGTACATGCTCTTAGATATATTATACAGCCAGCAAACATGTATAGGTATTCATAAATCCAAGTGAAATGGTTACAATGTGGAGTCATTAGTTCATAATAACAGAAAAGAGACCTTTTGTTGCCCTCTGTGTTTTAATGAATGAATTGGATGAATGGATCTTGCAGATTTAAAGAGAAAATAGACAATTTTATAGGACTATCAATAAATTAATAAATACTATCTGGTTAAAAGCCATCACAGTATGCAAGTAAATGCAGTGTTAACTACTGTATGAATGTAAAACCTGTGATTACATGCAGCAGAAATGAATAAATAAAACAACATCTTTGCAGGATTAGCCAATCAACACATCTGTGTTATGAACTGTCTATAATAACAGATGTTATAGAAGATTGTTCATAACACACATCTGTGGATTGGCTAACCACTGAACATTGGATGGAAGTAGTTGAGGGAGGGTAACTGAATTTCCTCAGAACTCTAAAATCCAACATCAACTCTCATCTCTCTTCGCAGACCTGCAAATTAATTTTTAAACCTCTGCCCTCCACACACACACACACACACACACACACACACACACACACACACACACACACACACACACACACACACACACACACCATAGTCAATTTTTAATCATTAAACCAGACTCCTCTCGACACACACGACTTATTTTCAATCTTGAATAAAAAGTTTGAGCTCTTTGTAATAGAGGTCACCATAATAACAAACATCACGCATACTAGGAGGGGAGGAAAAAGACACCAGGCTTAGTCACTGGAAAGAAATGATATAAAACTCACTCTAAAAAATCAAGCTGCGTGCTAAGTAGTTCCAAGTGTGTAACATGACTTTTTCCCTTTTTTATCCAAGAAAAATATTTTTTCACTTAAGGTTACTGTATGGTTAAAACATTTTTGGCTCAATCTACATGAGATCTTAGTACTGAATGATTTAACAGCAAGCCTGAAGGGAGACGTTTCTCAGGTATGGATTATTAAAAAAGGGTTCTCTTTTGGCTCTAGATAACTTCTATGGCACGCCCAAACCCCCGGCAGAGCCCACGCACATGCTGTTTAATGTGACTGACCAGCTGCTGCCAGGTGCTCGTCCCAGTGCTGAAGGGAAAAGGAAGAGGAACAAGTCAGTGAGCAACATGGAGAAGGACAGCATCGAGCCTCCTGAGGAAGAGGAGGATGAGAGCCCTGTTGTTAATGGAAACGGCATTGCTATCACGCCAGGTTAGCGTAACCTGCTCAAAGTGGAACAGCCATGTTTGCTTGCATTTTCTATGACGGTTGGAAACTGGTGATGATTACCATATTTTAGAAGACAAAAGTGTTAAGAACTATTAATGATATTGTTTTCACTGATTCTGGGGGAAGTATCAACTTGAAGCAGGACATGCACAGTATAGCTAACTTCACACGTAATGTTTATGCTTTTTAAGACATCGTTATAAGCTTTGCTGGCCGATGAACCTTTTGGTATCTTCTCTGCACATTATAGGGCTTTGCAGTTCACATGGTGGAATTTTGAAAACATCAATGTAAGTGTTGGAAAGAATTTGTGTTCATGATGGGCTTCGTAAAACTATACTGGTGTAGAATTGCTGTACAGAACATTTATCACATTGATATTTACTGAAACGGTCTTTGGTGGCTTTGCGACCGAAAGGTTGCTGGTTCGATTTTCAAACTAGCAGGAAAATGTGTGGTAGTGGCGGATTGAGCTGCACCTTCCCTTCCTTCACATAAAGTGCCCTTGAGCAAGGCACCTAACACCCAACTGCTTTTTCGGCACCCCAATGTGTGTGGCAGCATAGTGCTCCGAGTGTGTGTGTGTGTGCTGACTTTGGATTGGTTTTTGTTTTTATTTTTTTACATCCTGAGCCTAGTGGCTCATTAGGCCAGTGCTTATTCCCGGTTTCTGTAACGTGAAGCAACCAGAAGTCCAACTCCTCCTGGATGGGACGCTAGTCCATCGCAGGTTATCCTCCTAGTATATTTATACTGGTACCCATTTATACTGCTGGGTAAACAGAGGCACACTTGTAGATAAGACATTGCCCAGGGGTCTTAGCACAGTGGGGGTCTGACTGGGATAAGTGTGTGTGTGTGTGTGTGTGTGTGTGTGTGTGTGTGTGTGTGTGTGTGTGTGTGTGTCCGTGTCCATGTCTCTCATTGTCTCTGGTGAGAGACATGAAAAAGAACCATTGCTGACTTTCGACAAGAGTAGCTGCATAGCCATCAGCGTGTTTCCGCCCTACGATAACCAGGCGAGCTGTCTAAGGTGTACTCTGCCTCGCTCGGAGTCAGCTGGGATGAGCGCCAGCCTCCCCGCAACCCTAATTAGGATAAAGCAGTTACAGAAAATTAACGAATGGAGTATAAATTATTAATCTTGGGGTTAATACTTCATTTTAAATGATGGACAATCACCATTTGTCATGGTCACTTGGAGTAAGCGTTATCATATTATAAAATCTAAATATAAACTGAAAAGATCTCGTTTTAGTTTGATTTTCTTGTGTTTCTGCATGGCATATATTCCAACTTGAAAATAGATTTAAACACACCATTGCCGTGTGCGGTTTACTCATTTTCTGTGTAGTATATACTGAACCTCTGAAGCAGTGCTTATGCGAAGCACATGGAGCACTCCTGCCTGAATCAATCATGGTTAAAATATATGAAAATTAATTATTAGACTTTTTTGTTTGCTTTTCTCTCTGCCCATGTGTAGTACATATTACAACTTTGAATGAGTTTAAAAAGACACCGTTAGATACACATCCCTTGAATTTTGCTTGTAGCACTCACCCAGCCTGCTTCTGTCATGATTAAAATCTATAAAAATTAACTGTACAAATCCTGAATAAGTCGTGTCCCAAGAACAGTCAGACTCAATGGATGTGGCAGAATTGGAGTCAGCGACATTAGCTCGGAGTTGCTTCATGTTGAGAGGAGCCAGTCGAGGTGGCTCAGGCATCTGGGTAGAAAGCATCCCGAACACCTCCCTGGTGTGGTGTTCCTGGCATGGCCAACTTAGAACATCCTGGAGGGATTAAGTCTCTCAGCTGGTCTAGGAACGCCTCGGTGCCCCCCAGAAGAACTGGAGGAAGTGCCTAGGGAGAGGGACGTCTGAACCTCATTGCTTAGGCTGCTGTCCCTGCGACCTGACCCCGGAGTAAGCGGAGGAAAATGAAAATGAAGATGAAGATGAAGACATTAGTTTGCCTTCAGTGAATAATTTTTAAGTATCGTGTTATAACAAATAAATTTATATTATAATGATATTTTTTACAACACAACATATAATTATCAAAATAATAGTTATAAAAAGTTTAAAATATTTTGTTTAAACATAAAAAAATCTTGTTACAAGAAATGTTGTGGCAGCCATAGCCTAATAGTTAGGGAAGCGGTAAGGGACCCAATGGTTGTTGGTTTTGGTTCCTGAACCATCAGGAAAAAATGTGTGGGGGAGTGAGCAACACCTTCTCTTTATCCACTTTCATGGCTGAAGTGCTCCTGCACAAGGCACCTATTCCCCAGCTGCTCTCCAGGCATTCCAATGGGTGTGGCAGCTCACTGTGTGTGTGTGTGTGTGTGTGTGTGTGTGTGTGTGTGTGTGTGTGTGTGTGTGGCTGGGTGTGTGTGTGTGTGTGTGTGTGTGTGTGTGTGTGTGTGTGTGTGTGTGTGTATGTGTGTGTGTATGTGTGTGTATGTGTGTGTATGTGTGTATGTGTGTGTGTGTGTGTGTGTGTGTGTGTGCACCTGCGCGCACTTGGCGTGGGTGTGTGTGTGTGTGTGTGTGTGTGTGTGTGTGTGTGTGTGTGTGTGTGTGGGTGGCTGGGTAGGTGGGTGGGTGGGGTGTGTGTGTGTGTGTGTGGCTGGGTGTGTGTGTGTGTGTGTGTGTGTGTGTGTGTGTAGTGTGGGTGGGTGTTAAATGCAGAGGCAATAATTTCCAATATGATATAAACTATAGCAAATTTAAAAATATATTCAAAGAAAAATTCATGATAACATGAAATTGATCCATATTTCCTTTACTGGCTTTACAGCATTACTGTAATGTAGATATGTGACATATGGGTGTGACAGAACTTGATGCTCATTTTATAGTCAGTTGTTGCAAGGTGATAAGAGAACTCAGCCTAGTTCACATATTGTTTTGTTTTTTTTATTTCTACTTTGGTGGATGTGATGTTTATAACAATGTTGTCTGACCCACAATGCTCCACTGAAATCTGGAGTCCTCTTTGACCTAAACCTTGAAACATTCCATGAAAGTGTTTTGAACACACGCGGCGGTTTCTGAGTACATCTAAAGAGCATGTTTTTGAAATTGAAATTCAGTTTATTGATACAGAGAGCCATTTTATTATTTATTTTTCCCTTCAGTAGTATGTGATGTTGATTGTTCATTATTCACACACAGCTTTCCACACAGGGCTCCGGGGTGACAACTATGAATGAAGATTTTTGTCTGTTTTGAAAAGGTTGCTCCCTGCTTTTTGAGAATTTCACACTGTTTTGGTAAAAGTGTTTATTTAATTTATGCATAACTACACACGATCCAAAAGATCTCAAAGTATTTTCCAGATATACTGTATTACAGCATAGCGTAGCGTTGGGAATGAAAGTGACCCGTCTCAAAAACTATACTAATATGTCACTCATAATTTTAAAAATAGACTAATAATTTATCGTTCAATTTCTTTGTAATGGCTCATCGACATCATAGCAAGAAGGCATTGGGGTTCGAGTCCTGGGTTTGCCGAGAGTGTTTCTCTGTGGAGATTGGCAGGTTGTCCCTCCAAGTAATTCAGTTTCTCCCACAATCCAAAGACATATACAGTAGTCTAATTGGCTGTTCTACTTTGCCCCTATATGTGAGCTTGATTGTTTGTGTGTGTTGCCCTATGATGGACTGGCAGGCTATTCAGGATGTACAGCCTCCATGGTGCAAGCTCTCCAGTGTGTACTCTGCCCTCACTCAGAATCGGCTAAGATAAGTGTCAGTCTCCCTGCGACCCTAATTGAGATTAAGCAGTTCAGGAAATGAATGGATGAAGATTCTGGGCACTTTAAGTGAAATGTTTGAGAGACACGCTACATTGAGAACCGGGAGGGTGTGGTTTCTAAGTGCTGGGTCAATTTATTGGTATTGTTTTTTTGCAACCAGCTACCGTGTCCTCATTTCCAAATTTCCTCCGCCCATATTTGTGATTGCTACTCAAATCCATTGGGATGGTGATAGTAGTTCCTACCATGGTTCTCATATATCAGCCAATCATGTGTGACCTTACTGTTAGTGAGACAGCTGTGTTAAATTTGCAAAAACGTTAACATTACAGTGGAGCCTTGGAAACCAAATGCTCTAGAGGTTGAACAAATCGGAATCCAAACAAAAATCCGGGATTTTTTCGTCCCGGAAAGCGAACAAAAACCGGACGTCGAACTCAACAAATGTGCGAGAAAAAACAAGACCGAGAAGGAGGAAAAGTGCGCAACTTCCGGAAGTCTGGAAGTTGTTGTTACTATGTATCACCCTGATAAAGCTAGTGCTGTTCTGGGGAAGTCCGGACGTTGTTGGTACTACGTATCACCCTGATAAAGCTAACGCTGTTCTGGGGAAGTCCGGAAGTTGTTGATACTATGTCTCACCCTAATAAAGCTAAAGCTAGCGCTAAAGCACTAAAGCTAAACTAAAGCTAAGCTAAAGCGCTAAAGCTAAGTTAAAGCTCCAGCAGCACCGTGAACACCTTTAACGATAAGGTCGTGAGCAACTTCCGTAAGGTTTTGAAAAGAAGGCAGAAACAAGCCACGTTAGAAATGTTCTGAAAGAAAAGAAAGTCATCCATGCAAAGTGGTAGCAAGAGGAAAAACACCTTTGGCTGATTTACCTGAAGGTGTTATATAAGGGAGTTCTCCTCTTCTCTTTACATTTACGTATGCCAACTGCTGACCACCACAAATGTTAAAATTCTTATCTTTATTGTTGTTATGCTTTAGCTGCACTGTGGTTTTAATTTTAGTGTGTTATTGTCTTGTCGTGGCGATAATCCCCGAACCCGGTGGTGGACACCTGCGGTGAAGGGGGCCGTCCAGCTGAAGAAGGAGGCCTATTTGGTTTTATTAGCCTGTGGGACTCCTGAGGCATCAAACGGGTACCGGCAGGCCAAACGTGCTGCAGCCGAGGCTGTCGCAGATGCAAAATCTCGGGCGTGAGAGGAGTTCGGTGAGGGCCTGGAGAGTGATTATCGGTTGGCCTCAAAAAGGTTCTGGGCCACCATCCGACGCCTCAGGAGGGGGAAGCAGTTCTTCACAAACACTGTTTACAGTGGAGGTGGGGAGCTGCTTACCTTGACTGGGGATGTTGTTGAGAGGTGGAGGGAATACTTTGAGGACCTCCTCAATCCCACCAACACGCCCTCCGTGGAAGAGGAAGACCCTGGGGGTTTTTGTGAGGGTCCGCCCATCACTGGAGTGGAGGTCACTGAGGTTGTCAAAAAGCTCCTCGGTGGTCGAGCTCCGGGGTTGGACGAGATCCGCCCGGAATATCTTAGGGCTCTGGATGTTGTAGGACTGTCTTGGTTGACACGTCTCTGCAACATCGCGTGGTCATCAGGGGCTGTACCTCTGGATTGGCAAACTGGGGTGGTGGTCCCAATTTTTAAGAAGGGGGACCGGAGGGTGTG
Organism: Plotosus lineatus; assembly: GCA_024760905.1. Lineage (NCBI taxonomy): Eukaryota > Metazoa > Chordata > Actinopteri > Siluriformes > Plotosidae > Plotosus > Plotosus lineatus. The sequence continues at coordinate 51,643,880 of CM045733.1, forward strand.
TTCCAATTATCGGGGAATTACACTCCTCAGCCTACCTGGGAAAGTATGCAGGGGTACTAGAGAGGAGGATCCGACCGATAGTTGAACCTTGGATTCAGGAGGAACAATGTGGTTTTCGTCCTGGCCGCAGCACTCTTGACCAACTCTATACACTCCACAGGATTCTGGAGGGGGCATGGGAGTCTGCCCAATCTGTCCACATGTGCTTTGTGGATTTGGAGAAGGCTTTCGACCGTGTACCTCGAACGATCTTGTGGGGCGTGCTCCGAGAGTACGGCGTTCCGGATCCGTTGCTACGAGCTATTCGGTCGCTGTATCACCGGAGCCAGAGTTTGGTCCGTATTGGTAACAGCAGGTCGGATTCGTTTCCAGTGGGAGTTGGAGTCCGCCAAGGCTGTCCTTTGTCACCGATTCTGTTCATAATTTTTATGGACAGAATTTCTAGGCGCAGTCGAGGCGATGAGGGGTTCTGGTTTGGTGGCCATCGGATATCATCTCTGCTTTTTGCAGATGATGTTGTCCTCTTGGCTTCATCAAGTCGGGCCCTCCAGCTCTCATTGGAGCGATTCGCAGCTGAGTGCGAAGCAGCCGGGATGAAGATCAGTACCTCCAAGTCCGAGGCCATGGTTCTCAGTCAGATAAGGGTGGAATGCACCCTCCGGGTCGGGAATGAGGTCCTGCCCCAAGTGGAGGAGTTTAAGTATCTTGGGGTCTTGTTTACGAGTGAGGGAAGGATGGAGCGAGAGATCGACAGACGGATTGCTGCAGCCTCTGCTGTTAAGCGGTGCCTGTACCGGTCTGTCGTGGTGAAGAAGGAGCCGAGCCGCAAAGCAAAGCTCTCAATTTACCAGTCGATCTACGTTCCAACCCACACCTATGGTCACGAGCTTTGGGTAATGACCGAAAGAACAAGATCACGGATACAAGCGGCTGAAATGAGCTTCCTTCGCCGGGTGGCGGGGTTCTCCCTTAGAGATAAGGTGAGAAGCTCCGCCATCCGGGGAGAGCTCGGAGTAGATCCGCTGCTCCTCCGCATTGAGAGGGGCCAGTTGAGGTGGCTCGGGCATCTGGTCAGAATGCCCCCCGGACGCCTCCCTGGTGTGGTGTTTCGGGCATGTCCAACCGGGAAGAGATCCCGGGGTCGACCTAGAAGACGCTGGAGAGACTATGTCTCTCGGCTTGTCTGGGACCGCCTCGGTGTCCCCCCGGGAGAGTTGGAGGAAGTGGCTCGGGAGAGGGACGTCTGGACCTCTTTGCTGAGGTTGCTGCCCCCGCGACCCGACCCTGGACTAAGCGGAAGAAGATGATGATGATGATGATGATGATGGTGTTATTGTCTCTTTTGTGCGCGACTCTGGTTTTGGTGGATCAACTCTCTATCTTTCTGCACATTGTAGGGGGCGTGGCTGCCACATGTGGGTGGAGTGCTAAACACACACACCTCGTTCCACTTAGCAATCACAGGGTTTCTATGAATGGAAAATGGATGAGCTTTATTATTCACAGGGAGGGCACTAGAGCACAAGGAAATCACAGATCATAACACACTAAAATAAAAACCACAGAAAGGTTAGAGTCTCTCACAACACAGACCATAACATAATGTACTGTATTGAATAATTTTTTCACTTAATTTGACGGACCTATGGTATGAGTTATGGTATTGTTAACTACTGTTTAAAAGACGACGGAACGGATTAAGACCATTTACATTATTTGTAATGGGAAAAGCAGATTCGGACTTCGAACAAATCGGATTCCGAACAGCCGTCTGAAACATATTAAGTTCGAGTACCAAGGCTCCACTGTATAAGCACTACCACATGAGGAGGGGTGCTGTTGTTCGAATGTGTTCATTTACAGTATAACAGCACAATCTTGACGGTGATATTGCTTTATATAACCATTATATTAAGTATAACTCCAAAAATGAATATAGATTAAGGAGCATTTTGGATGCAGTAAGCACATGTCTTTGTGTTTCATTTCTGTCCACAATTGGAAATAAATGTTAAAGAAACCCCCACTGACTTCATACTATGTCAGCGAGCAGGCTAACTGGCTCAAATTTGTAGTTTTTAAAGTTCCTAAAATTCCTCTTATCAGTATTTTTGGTACATTTATAGTCCCTTCTTTTTTCTTTTCATCTTCATCATTTTATTGTTCATATTTTAAGTGAGTAGTACCATCCTGAAAATTAATATTTGCCAGGTACAGTCTGTATTGAACTAAGAAGTGTTTTTGAAATTTGTTTGAAAAGCCTTGACATAATTTTTGCTTTATTTTTAAGCGATTATTACATTTTTTGTCCCTATGGCATTTTTTCTCAAGCTTTATATGGAGCTATGGTATTGTACACCTTATATGAAAAATAAAAACACAACTAATTTTTTCTTCACTGGTGTTCCATGTCTTAGGTGTGTACGTCGATATAAATGAACATTTCCTTTGTTTATGTGGTCATTTCTGTTTTAAATGTATGGAATTTCTTCCCTACAGAATCAAGCGAGCATGAAGATAAGAGCACTGATGCGTCAGGGGACGTTCCCCCACAGTCGTGCCCTGCTGAGACGCCCACCCTGACAGGCACAGATGCCCCTGAAGAAGAGCATGATGCCCCAAAATCCCCAGCTGACTCACAGAGCAATGATGAACTCGGGCCACTGCCTGACAACTGGGAGATGGCATACACAGAGAAAGGAGAAGTCTACTTCATTGAGTGAGTGAAGTGCACTTTAAAGTCTGCTACAATTCTAAGACACCAAGCATATGGAGATGCACATTGCTGGGTAATGGAGAGCGTCTGTGCAGCACTATGAATTATGTGGCGACATTAGCATAGCCTTTGTTTGTGTGGTGTCATGGATATATGAATTATTCATGTGTGTAAGTAAAACACGAAACAATTCAGCATTTTAGTTTGTGAAAATAAATTAAATTGCAATTCTTTTATTTTGTATCTGTGGGTTTGGTCATAAATTGGGACAACAGATTATATAGAGGTTTAGATAGATTGTTCTGACGAGTACTGCTGAAATTGGTTTCAGAGACAAGAGAGAATAAAGATCAGCAGTGTAAGTGAATACGAGAGACAGACAGACAGACAGACAGACAGTGAGACAGACAGAGATATAGAGAGAGAGATGTTTTCCTCCTTCTCCTCCTTTATTCCCTTTTTAATGGGAAGCAAGAGAGTCATTAAAATTATTGATTGCTCTTCTGTTAACTGGAATTTTCCCACCCTCTGCGCCAATAGACTTGTGGGACATCTTGAATCTTGCTCATTGTATACTTATTAGCAATCAGGCAAATTCTTTATCATCCTGAGTAGCTCTTTATCAGCCGTGTGCTGACGGAGTCACATATAGCAGTTATATTGCAGAAAGACGTGGAGTAGCATCAAATTGGTATAAATCTTCATTTGCGTTATAATCTCAGAAGGGCTGCAGGAAAATCGGGCAGCAAATCTCTCAGCGAACAGTCAGCATTTCATTCAACTTCTTTTGTTTTTTTTCTTTCCTCCCGTTTTTCTATGTAGTCACAACACCAAAACAACATCATGGCTTGATCCCCGATTAGCCAAGAAGGCCAAACCACCAGAGGAATGTGAGGATGATGGTAAGTATATTTGTGTGTGTGTGTGTGTGTGTGTGTGTGTGTGTGTGTGTGTGTGTGTGTGTGAGACGTAATCATATACAGATCTAGAGGTCTCTGGTGGCTAGAACCAATTCAAAGAGACGATTAAGGATGGTTTTACATTAGTGTACTCCAAGATTGTTTAAGGTACTTAAACCTGTCCTTTTTATACTACCCTCTGCCTAAATACTCGTAAATGTTTCTGTTTTATTTGTCTTAACATTTGAAGGGGGTGTTTTTTAGTATCTTGGACATCTTGAAGCAGGTGATTTAAATATGTAAACATTAACCAATGTGACAGTGAGAGTAACATCTAATACCTCTTATTTTTTCATTGTCTTGTTTATCATCACAAAATGAGTCTAGTACAGTAAAACTTAATCCTGAGATAGAGGGATATGAAATGAGCATACAGTGGTACCTCAACTTACGAAATGAATCCGTTCCGAGGGCGAGCTCGTTAGTTGAAGATGAAACAAAAATTCCCATCGGAAACAATAAAAAAACCAATTAATCCGTTCAAACCCTCTCCCAAACTCATATAACCTGACACAAGCATGTATTTTTGACTTAATATATTTAAGATAAACATGTAACAATAAACATTTCACAATGATAACACAAGTACGTGAGGCAGTGGTGGTCTAGTGGTTAAGGCGCAGGATCGCCGATCCTAAGGTTGGGGGTTCGAGTCCCCACAAGGTTGTCAGTGCCCCCCCCCCCCCCAGTGCAGCTAACTGGGTTATCAAAGGCGGGCCATGTCTCTCACTGTCTATGGTGAGAGGCATGTACAAGAACCATTTCTTACTTTCGTAAAGAGTAGCTGCAAAGCCGTCATCGTGTTTCTACGACCTGGAGAGGGATGGGCACCGCCAGGCCAAATCAGCCCAAGTCTCGCCATGAAGGCGCCCCAACGACATCCCCAGATGTTAAGGGATAAGCGAAGTGACGTGAACACATGTACAGTAACATTAGTGATACTGTAATTAACAATAAATAATAATAAAACAACAATAAACAATAAGTCAATAAACAATACAGTAAGTGCGTCTGAACTTAAGAATAGCACTTAACATTAACTTACACTTCGATTTTTTTTTTTTTAGTTTAGTTCTTATTTATTTAATTTTTTTAACCGTTTTATTTCACTTCACTACTTTTGTTCACTTGTCTTCTGCTGCTTGGCCGCACTCCCATCATCGTTGATCTCTTTCGACTTGATCCACAATAGGAGAAGCCTCCCCATTTCATCATTGTGTCCTGATCTTTCCTTCGATAAAATACTAACTCCTTTTGCTGGTTTAACATTCTTCAACATGGCTTTCTGTTTGAGAATTGCACAGATTTCTTTCTTCACATACTCCTTATACAAATTGGCCACGCGGACTCCTTTTTCATGTTTATCTATGATTTCAAGCTTCGTTTCCAGACAAATCAATTTTCTCCTCTTGAATACATCAGCCACCTTTTTATGACCCATCTTAGAAACACTGGAATATGCACAATAAAAAATAAAATTAAAACAGACACAAAATCCGAAAAATCAGAAAAACTTTTTGTGGACATTACAAATGCCGGCGCAGAAAGGAGCACGGACGAACACAAGCAGAAGAATACGAGGCTAATTGGCGCGTACGACCCCGGGGAACATACATGCGCATCCTCTACACTAGGTGGCAGTGGCGCTTTCACTGTGTTCCCTATGGTGTAGGGAAAAAAACAGCGAGCAAACGTTATGAAGTGCAGTAAACACTATTTACAGTCGCGTGCTTGGGGGGGGGTGTTAATTTTTTTTTTTTGGCTTCCTATAGGGGGCATCACAGAAAATAATTGAGAAGCACTGCACAAGGTGTTCTCGGAGCACAGAGGAATAGTCACCCCTTGAATTTCATGGATAATATAGACTAGACCTAGCCGCGATAATCGAAAAACCCGTCTTTTTTGATGTAACAAACGGTAGATTTATTTATGCCGTAATGGCGTGCTACATGGGCATACGTATTGCCCACCGTCAGCATATCTAGCAACTTCACTTTTTGGGTCACTGTCATCATATTTCGCTTTTTCTTGGGCTCATTGTATGCCTTAGATGGTGCAGGACGTTCACAAACACTATAAGATCACAAAATCACAAAAATTCCCATGGGAATGTGCGAGGCTACAGCGTCACGCGCCTAAGCCAATCAGCTCGCGAGATTGAGTTGAGTGGGCGGTCCCTGGCTGAACTGGGATTGGAGGAGGGGCACTTTAGTCTGTCGTTTGTAAAAAATGGACCAGCCTGCCTTGGGTCCCTGCCTTCCGCTTGCGTACATGTGAGTTTCAGCGAGAATTTTGAATTTTTTTATGAATATTTTTTGATTTTGGATACTTATGGAAAATGCCGCGATGCACCGAGGCCTCAAAATTCAAGTTGCGAAGTGGCAAGGGATGACTGTACATGCGAAAGAATACAAGACTGATCGACCTGGAAAAGCCATTTCCCAGCAGCGTTCTTCTTCTTCTTCTTCTTCTTCTTCTTCTTCTTCTTCTTTTCCTTTCCATACATGACAATTTTCTGCGGATCTGCGGAATTCCGTGGTTTTTATCTCAAATTGGTCATTCCTGTGAATCGTCTTTTCGTCGAAAATTTTAGGGGGGGTATAGGGCAAGTATATCTGGCAAGTTCACTTGCTTGTGATTGCGTTGATTGGCGGTTTTAAGCATGATGTAAAGTGACTTGGCTCAGCTTCATGTAAAGTGACTCGGCTCAATGTAAATTTGCAGCGTGTTGTGTTTAAAATGGTGCGAACTTTAATGAAAGAAGACGAATCCCGCGTGTCAGAAACAGATAAGGATGTTAAGAATAAGTTTAAGTGGGAATGGCTAGAAAAGATTGTGAAATTTGAGGTGAAAATTAGCAAACAGACTCAGAACTTATTGAAACCTTTGGCGAGTTTCATAAAGAACTCTGACGTCGCCGGCAAGGTCTTGTGAGTTTATTGCAAAGACTTGATCAACTATGGATCTCGCAGATGTGTTGCAGTTATAGCCAACAGACAAGCGCACTCAGAGGGAAAGACTAAATATTTATTTCATTTAGATTACGTGAACTCCCATTGAAATGTAACTTAATAAAAGTAATCTATTGGTATTGTGTGATAAACTTACTCGCATTGTTGATAATAACAGTTTAATATGTATGGGAATTTTATTTTCATTTTATTCATTTTTGTTTTTAAATTTGCAGCCAAATTCGTGTTCAATTTGAAAATACTCAATACATTGGTGATGGTTGTCATATAAATTAATACACTGTCGTTGTTATTTACCTGAGTAATATCTCAACATTAATTAGTAACTAGCAGGCTGGGACAGTTAATTGAAAGTGTTTCATAAATGTATAAAGTGTTTTACAGGAAATATTTGTGTATTTTTTCATCTTTCATTTATACAACACAAAACACAGAGCCATGGTTCACCTATTTCTCAATTCTGTGTAGATATTATATTGCAAACACATATATGTTTACAAATAAGTAGATTCCAATTAGTCTATGCTAGATGATATGTTGACCAACTGTAGATAGCAAACAGGCTTCGCCCTGGACCCCCCAAGCCCCCCCGCACTAAAGTTCCCCTGAAAATATATTTTGCTGTTGCCATGTATGCCTTTTGGCTGTTCCCTTCAAGGGTCGGTACAGCAAATCATCTGCCTCCATCTCACCCTATCCCCTGCATCTTCTTCACTTACACCAACTACCTTCATGTCCTCCTTCACCACATCCATAAATCTTCTCTTTGGTCTTCCTCTAGGCTTTCTGCCTGGCAGTTCCAACCTACTACCAATATACTCACTATTCCTCCTCTGTACATGTGCAAAACCATCTCAATCGAGCCTCTCTGACTTTGTCTCCAAAACCTCTTACATGTGCTGTCCCTCTGATGTACTCATTCCTGATCTTATCCATCCTCATTACTCCCAAAGAGAACCTCAACATTTTCATCTCTGCTACCTCCAGCTCCGCCTCCTGTGTTTTCCTCAGCGCCAGTGTTTCTAATCCATACAACATCGCTGGCCCATTCACCGTCTTGTACCTTTCATTCTTGCTGATACCCTCCAATCACACATCACACCAGACACTTTTCTCCAACCATTCCAACCTGCCTGCACATGTATGGTGAAAATTTGCTCATTGGATGGGGCAGACTTTTGGTGGGATCGAAGCTCGTATCATGGAAAATTCGTTATAAGGGACACTCGTCAGTCGAGGTATCACTGTACTGTATATCTAAAAATAACTCCCATATAATTTTTCAAGCTTTGACATACATATATTCATAAGATATAATTTACGAAAATATTACACTATACATATAATGATATTCATTTTCTGAGCCAATTAATCTGTTCCCATCTCAGCCGACTCGGGGTGAGGGGAGGGGATGCACACCAGGACTTGAACCCAGGACTTTCTTACTGTGAAGCAGATGTGCTAACCACTACACCATTACCACTTTAAGCCTTATTATTCTCTTAGAAAGGTTCTGGTTCATTTTTCTAGGTTCAAACATGTAGACCAAAAGTCAGTAATTCACGAACCTGTGTTTCAGCTGTAAGATTTGATTCGACCTCTATACATCATGTCATTTCACTCCAAGGTTTGTTTTATCCTGTTGCTTGGTTAAACTAGAGTTAAGATGTTCAATCGAAATCTTTGCGTTTTCATTGTCTTAGTTCAGAACACACACAGCCAGGCTGTCATTCTATCATTTCACTGCTTGTTTCTTTGAGTGAAGATTTGCAGTAATTACAGCGGAGTCGCTTCTTTATAAGTGATTGAGTAGTTACATCTATTAATCACCAACCCAGTTAAGAGGATGTTCCGTGATAATGAGGCATTATTCTGTCTGATGTCTCCTGATGTCTCCAAAACAAACAGCTCCAGTTCATCCTGAAACACTGCAGCTTTCTGTCACAAAGCTTTGTCACCAGTGCTGCATCCAGTGGTGTTTTTTTTGTTGTTGTTGGGTTTTTTTTTACGTTTTTATTTCTATCGACAAACTCTGATGATGGACAGATAGAGCCAGTGAGTGACACCTGTAAATGACATACAGAATATTTATCCATCTTCACAAAACAGTAATCATTCCATTCGAGACATTTCAGAATAGTGATCTGATTTCTCAGTCAGAGTTGGCTGTAGACTTCATGCTACAATAATATGCTTTCAGGGAATGTTACAAGAATCAGATTGAGACATGGGACATGGGGATTTGTTTACAGTGTTAAAACAAAGAGAACAAGCCTAAAACACTGAGTTTCCCCAGCTCCAGGGTCCTTAGTTCGATCCTGATCTCAAGTTACTATCCGTGAGATGTTTCATATGTTCTCCCTGTATCCTTATGGATTCGGAATCTTAACTACGCAGAAATAGAGCAAGGCTGAGAGACTGGATTGAGATTAACCATAAGTAACTTTCACTGTATAGTATACAGTGGTGCCTCGGTACTCGACCATAATTCCTTCACGACGGCTGGTCAAATTCCCATTTGGTCGAATTCTGAATCCGCTTTTCCCATTACAAATAATGTAAATGGTCTTAATCCGTTACGTCGTCTTTTGAACAGAAGCTAACGGTACCGTAACTCATACCATAGGTCCTCAAATTAAGCAAAAAATTATCGAATACAGTGCACTATGTTATGGTCTGTGTTGTAAGAAACTCTGGTTTTGGTGGCTCTAACCCTCTCTCTCTCTATGCATGCTCGCGCTGGAGAGGGGCGTGGCTGTCACACGTGGGTGGAGTGCTAAGCACACACACCTGATTCCACTTAGCAATCACTGGGCTTCTCTAACAGTGACTACAATTTCCCCATACTCTAGTGCCTTCCCTGTCAACAATAAGGCTCATCCGTTTTCATCATACCCTGTCTCCTGCATTTTTAGGTCTGTCTATATGTTCCTGGTGTCACAGAAGGGCTAGAAGATTGGTGCATCAGGTGAATCAGCCAAACCTGAATCTTGCTACTTGCTTTGGCATGGATGACTCTTCTTCAGGATGGCCCTTTCTTTTCTTGAAGAACATTTCTAACGTGGCTTGTTTCTGCCTTTATTTCAAAACCTTACGGAAGTGGCTCATGACCTCATTGTTAAAGGTGTTCACAGGGATACATAGTATCAACAACTTCCAGACTTCACCAGAACAGCGCAAGCTTTATAAGGGTGATACATAGTATCAGCAACTTCCGGATTTCCGGAAAGCGAGCATTTCCCCTCTCTCTCGGTCTTGTTTTTTCTCACGCTTTTTTAGCATTCGACTTCCGGATTTTGGTAGACTTCCAGGACAAAAAACCCCCCAGATTTTTTGGTAGAATTCCGATTTGTTTGACCTCTAAAGCGTTGGAGTACCGAGGTACCACTGTATATAGTGTTTGTAATGCCTGTAAAGATACGCGTAAATTGTCACCAGATAAAATAACTACTACAAAAGATTCTGTTATAGAAAGTAATTTTAAAATATTTTTTCTATACTTACACGTTTATTAATTTAGTTCAGGTTCAAAGTAAAGCTTTGTCTGTAATTACTGAAATTTTTGTGAAAATTTCTGCTGCACTTGTTGCGTTTGAGACAGTGTTATTTTCTTTTATGAATAGTTCAAATCCACTGTTGCATTTATATGAAAAAAACTGAACTCTACTACTACAACACTACTGTAATCTGTCAGAAACAGTAACATGCACATACATTAAATTAATTATAATGTCACCTAAATTTAAGAATAAACATACTTGTTTTAATTGGACAATTATTCTATGTCAATATACTGGTAATATATACGATAAATAAATACTGTATGAATGGTAGAATACTGTATTTTATATATTCCAAAAAAAGTTGGGACACTATACAGATTGTGAATAAAAACTGAATGCAATGATATGGAAGTGCCAAATTTCAATATTTTATTCTGAATAGAATATAGATGACAGGGTCAAAAGTTTAAACTGATAAAATGTATAATTTTAAGGGGAAAATATGTTGATTTTAAATTTCATGGTGTCAACAAATCTCAAAAAAGTTGGGACAAGGCCATTTTCACCACTGTGAAGCATACCCCTTTCTTTTTACAACACTCTGCTAACATCTGCGGACCGAGGAGACAAGTTTCTCAAGTGTTCAAATAGGAATGCTGTCCGGTTCGTGTCTAATACAGGCCTCAAACTGTTCAACTGTCTTGGGCCTTCTTTGTTGCATCTTCCTCTTTATGATGCACCAAATGTTCTCTATAGGTGAAAGATCTGGACTGCAGGCTGGCCATTTCAATACCCGGATCCTTTTCCTACGCAGCCATCATGTTGTAATTAATACAGCATGGCATGGCCTGGCGTGGTCTGGCATTATCATGTTGAAAAATGCAAGGTCTTCTCTGAAAGGTCTGGGTCTGGATGGAAGCATATGTTGTTCTAGAACCTCAATATACCTTTCTACATTGGCGGTGCCTTTCCAGATGTGCAAGCTGCCCATGCCACACGCACTCATGCAACCCCATACCAGCCCAGATGCAGGCTTCTGAACTGAGCGTTGATAACAACTTGGGTTGTCCTTGTCCTCTTTAGTCCGGATGACCTAGCGTCCCAGTTTTCCATAAAGAACTTCGAATCGTGATTCGTCTGAACACAGAACAGTTTTCTACTTTGCCACACTTTATTTTAAATGACCCCTGTCCAGAGAAAACGCCTGCGCTTCTGGGTCCTATTTGGAAATGGCTTCTTTGTACTGTAGAGTTTCAGCTGGTTAACGGCGGATGGCACGGTGGATTGTGTTCACTGACAATGGTTTCTGGAAGTATTGCTGAGCCCATTCTGTGATTTCCCTTACAGTAAAATTCCTCTTTGTGGTGCAGTGTCATTTAAGGGCCCGAAGATCACGGGCATCCGGTATGGTTGTTCAGCCTTGACCCTTATGCAGAGATTGTTCCAGATTCTCCGAGTCTTTGGATGATGTTATGCAATGTAGATGATGACAACTTCAAACTCTTTGCAATTTTTCGCTGGGAAACACCTTTCTGATATTTCTCCACTGAGGGGAAATCAGAGAGTGCAAGGAACCTGCATATATAATGGGGTGAATAACCCTTATACAAGTACTGGTTTTATTTAACCATGTGCTCATTTTACCATATGTTCTGTAGTATATGGATGTAAAAAAAAATGCTGAAAATACTGTCTTGTTTGAATACCACTCAAGGTCAAAGGTTATTGTCTCATTTTGAAGTTTCTGATTAGTGTTTCATAGTAATGGCATGTCTGTCAGCACTCATTTCGAAGTTATAAGCACTCTGTCTTATAAACTTTGTGTTCTTGCTCTAACCTTCACCCCTGACTTTGACCTTCCAAAACCAAATAATCTCTGGTACTTAGGGTAAGGCAGTGTTCCCAACAAGTTTGATGAAATTCCTTCTATATTTTGTTGATCTTCTTTTTGATGTTGATGACTCAGTCATGCTTAGGCAACATTTAACCATTGGAATGCCTTTGTGTGTGCCCAACCACAATCATGTCATATACAATGCAACAGAAAACAACATAAGGCATTGTAAAGTGTATACTAAGTAATGTATGAATGAACTTGAGCTGTGGTTCTATTTGCTGGAACATTCCAAACATGATGTTAATGTCAGAGGGATGGATCCTATCTCATTAAGAGTTGATTGTTTTTGTTTATTAAGTTTTTGTGGGAGGAAACGTTAAACATACTCTTTCATAGGATTAAGGAGACTTCTACTAACAGAAATGAAATATAATATGGAATACAGTATCCATAAATTACTAGACAATTACAGTATAATTACCCATAATTACAAATCTTTGTATTTTTGAAAGCTTCAAATTAACCCATTCCACATAGGGAGCCTGTCCTCTTCCATAGAGCTGCCATATTGTGCCTGTACAATAGCTAAGAATAGAGAAATCTCTAGAGAGCGTTTTTTCGTATTTCCATTTTTTTTTTACAATAGGCAGAGTGAATGCCAAAAGGCAGTACTGCAAGGAATATGAAGAAGAAAGGACGACAATAATACAGAAGGAATACAGAAGAGTAATTTGAGATAGCTGGTGTTGGCCAACAAGTTTGAGAAAATAGATTTTAAATAAATAGAGAATAAATAGCTATTATTTAGCTTGGGGAGGCTGACACGTGTCTTAATGTAAGTATTAGAAGTATGCTGTGGGCACCTGATGGTCAACATACATCTGATATGTCATTGGTAGTAATGAAGAGGGATTCACTCACATAACTCAGTCATTTGCTGAACCACGTAATCTGGCCAACCTCATGGGGAGGATGGAACGTATTTTACCGACTCTGAGTGAAGACGGGGTACACGATGAACAAGCTCACCAGATCACTGCAGGGTCAACACAACTATTCACATTCATATGCCTACTTGGGACAATTTGGTACTTTATTGCCAGTTAACATAAAATCTTTTGGTAGAAAACTGGAGTACCCAAAAGCAACACATACAAGAATGTTGACAACATGAAATCAGCACATACAAACGCTGTCACCAAACCTGGGGTTCAGACACAGGATCTAGTTATGGTGAGTTGGACATGCTGACCACTACACCCAGAGTGGCAATCAGCTGGTTGTTTTATAGTTCATGGAGCTGAATGGGGAATGTTGTTCCTTACTGTTGGATTGACTCTGATTTGATTAATTTTGTTTGGTATTTGGGGTTCATTATTTTGGATACTGTGAAATTCATTTTTATTTCAGTGCCTCACTGTCTGCCTCTAATTGTGGTGCTGTGTATGCAATTCCTGACTTTATGTTGTTCCCAGACTCTTAACCAGTGCTGAGTTCCCCGTAATAATATGCATTAATGAGGACTTTTTTACTTTGGAAAGTATTATATTAAGTATATAAATAACTTAATGAATCAGCAATGCATTTAGGACAATGCTGCTCTTAGAAACCTGAAGAAACCTGAGCTGGACTGATCATTATCAGTGAGGCTCTGAAAATCTGCCACTACTTTTCTTTAATCACAGTTACATCATCATAACATTTATAAATCATGGGGGTTTAAACATAGAAATTTGCAGCATGTAAGTTTTTATTATTTATGTTTTTTTTCTGTGTATTGTCAAAATTTCCATCTATAAAGAAATATAAATCCAGCAATATCACATGCACAAAACAGATGACACATGCAGCTCATAGGAAGGTTTCAAGAAATATTTAACACAATTGTTGATAATGTTTTTAGTCAGTTGATTTAAGATCAGAGGGAAATAGATGTGACCTTTTGTGTTCTTTCTTCATGTTTTAGAACTTTCCAGTCGAGGTTGAATATAGCTTTACTTGTATATGGTTATGTTTATTTGCTATCACTGCGTTCTTTACTGAAACACTGTGTTTGAAAGCCTCTGCCTAGTTTAAATGCAGTTTATCAGGGCCAGAAAAAAAAAATCAATATCCCTTTCTACCAGTCTGTTAAGTGCTTCTGTGTGACTTGACTGCTAATACTTCTCTCTCCATTAGAGCACCAATCTATTTTTTGCCTCTCTCAGCAGCTGAAAGCCTTCTCCAGTGTGTTTGTGTGGATGCCAGTGTGATGTCTGGCTTTAAGGGTGTCTCCTTTTCTGTGTTTTAACAAGCAAAAGTTAACAATCCATATGAATATGTCCGTAAAGCTGAACTCACAATGGTGGTTATATTTTATGAGTACGTACTGTATAGTATTATTGTAAAGGTTAGAAGATTTCCTCTGAATTGTATGGACATTCTCAGTGAAAGGTGCGTTGCATCTGAGATTGTCAGTTTGAGTGAAGAAGCGTGGCATTGCGCCAGTCCGGAGGCGTATGTATGGCATATACGTATAGCAGCCCACTGGACATGGCCTCTTTTCCCTGTTTTTCCCAGTGATGGGCTGTGGCCTCAAAGTTTCCTAGTTACATTGAAAGACGTGTGTCTTCTAAGATCGTCAATCCAAATCCTAGGGAACCACATGTAGCCTTAAGTCCTGGTGAAAGAGGTGTGGCCTCTTAGATTATCAGTTTTAGTGAAGGAGATGTGGCCTTTGAGCTTGTCAATCCAGATCCCATTGAAGCAGAGGTGGATTTAAGTCTCTGTGAAAGTGGTATGGCCTCTTAGCTTATCAGTTCTGGCAAAGGAGGTGTGGCCTCAAAGCTCATCAGTCCCATTCCTAGTAAAGGATGTGTTTCGTCTGTCCCTGTCAGTCCCAGTGATAGGGAGTGACCTCTAAGCTTCTTCTAAGGTGTGACTTTTTAACTTGTTAGTCCAAGTCCCAGTGAAGGTGCTATAATGCAGTGGTCCCCAACCATCTGAGTCTGAACGATCTTAATTTTAAAAAGTCTTTTATTTTGAATAAATACCGGATTCTCTCGGTTATATGTTGGTTATTTGAGCGCTAAAATGTAACCCACAAGGGGACGGCACATGAACAGAGGCATGATGGACATGTTTCAAACAATAGCGGGGATTTTGGGTGAGACTGAGCCTGAGCCTTCATTCTCCCAGCTGGTGCACCATCACCTATGTTTTTTTTTTAAGAAAAGTTCAAGCTCTACCTCCCAACCAACTTTATTTCAGCTGTTGAAAAATAACATTCATGAAGTGCTTATTATTAATAATAATAATAATAATAATAATAATAATAATAATAATAATAATATAATAGTAATGTTGAAATGATAATAATGATAATAATAATAATAATAATAATAATAATAATAATAATAATAATAATAATAACGATCTTTTATATAAATGTTATATTTACAATACAAACAATCATCCGTTCATCCTGTTCGAAGCAAGCGCAACTGTAAATCAGAACAAAGTTCTTCTAACTTAATCCTGTAGCTGTGAAGGCTCACTGAATGAGCTCATATGGGTAAAAAATGAAATAAATAAAATGTCATGGATTTTGGCATTACATGTAAGATAGTGCTGTCTGTCTACAATTATTGAAATACCAAATGAGGGAAGATCATTTTGAGGAACAGAGTTCACCTCCTATTGTAGAATCTGTTGTCAGGATATGTGTAAATAAAGTACACTATGCTTCACAAATGTTTTCCATAAACAAATTCACTGCCCTCCATAATTATTGGCACCCCTGGTTAAAAGCCTGAAAATACATTAGATTTTTATAGCAGAAACTACTCTCACACTGAAACCTTCAACTCAAGTGAATTTTAGGGGGTATTTATAACCTGTTTCCCTGGGGTATAAATATGACATGACACAGAGGCCATTTCTCTTATCCACTCTGCAACATGGGAAAGACAGAGAAATATACCATTCAAATAAGGCAGATGTGTGTCGACCTTCACAAGTCAGGCAATGGCTCCAAGAAAATCACCCCTCGCCTGCACCTGCCCATGTCTACTGTCAGAGGAATCACTAAGAAGTTTTAAACAAGTGGAACAGTGGTAAACAAGTCTGGAAGAGGACGCAGGGTTATTTTGCCACCACGCACAGTGAGGAGGATGGTAAGAGAATAAAAAGTTCTCCAAAGCTCACTGTTAAAGAATTGCAACAAATGGTAGCATCTTGGGGTCACAAAGTCTCCAAAACAACCATCAGGTGCCATGTACATGCCAACAAGCTGTTTGGGAGGCATGCACAGAAAAAACATTTCTCACAATCATAAACGCAAACATCTTGAGTTTGCTTAGCGGTACTGGGACTTCAATTGGACCATGTGCTTTGGTCAGATGAGACCAAGATGGATTTTTTTCGGCAACAAACACTCTAAGTGGGTCTGGCGGAACACAAAAGATGAGTATGCAGAAAACCACCGCCCACTATGAAGTATGTATGAGGATCGGTGATGCTGTGGACCTGTTTCTCTTCCAGAGGCCCTGGGAACTTTGTTCTGGGCATGGCATCATGAGCGCTTTCAAATACCAGGACATTTTAAATCAAAATCTGGTGGCCTCTGCATGAAAGTTGAATATTTAGCATCACTGGGTCAGCAAGATAATGACCATAAACATGTCACCAAATCTACCAAGAAAGGGTTCACCAGAGCAATCAAGCTCCTTCCGTGGCCATCTCAGTCCCTCATTGAAAATCTGTAGCGTGACCCCAGGGAACATGCTTTTTTTTTTTTTTTTTTTTTTTTTTTTTTCCTTCCGTACTAGAATAAGTGTAATTGTACATCCATTACAGCAGGTGGCAGAGGCTCCCTCATTGTCAGAGTGTGCCCAGAGAGAATTAGCTCAATGGTAAAATATGAAGTGAAGTTAATAAACCCACCATGAAAAATTTAAGCATGGATGAAAAGAGAGGCAGAGAGAGACGGAGACGGTGAAAGAAATGAAAATCTCCCGAAAGCTAAGTCGAGGAGGAATGATGAAGCGGATGTAGCACTCGGCTTCACTGTGACTCCAGGGAGAAACGAGGAAAGGCCGCTGTGTGTACTGTGTCTGAAAACATTGGCAGCGGACAGCAAGAAGCCAAATCAATTCAGGCGTCACTCAAAGACATTCCACCCCGATCATGCTGAGAAGTTGATTGAGTTTTTTGAGCGAAAACCCGCCGAATATTGCCAACAACCATCCCGCTTTGTGAATGCTACTCCAGCAAACCAGTGAGCTCTATTAGCACCATATAAGGTAGCATACCAAATTGCTCATTGTAGAAAACCCCACAGCACAGCAGAGGTACTGATCCTTCCTGCAGCACACACGGTCTCTGTCATGCTGGATGACGTCACTGCTGCGAAAATAAGTCCAGATCCCAGTTCAGCATTGAGCAGGAGCTGAGAGTTCAGTATCGTATTTTAAACCCGGCTTCGAAAAGGTGTGCACTGCGAAATGTGCTCATTATAGCCATTAATCTTGACTTCATCATTTTGACCAAATACATATATATATATATATATATATATATATATATATATATATATATATATATATATATATATATATATATATATAAGGACAGGACAAAGGCTTTCTATTGAAACTCCATTTATCACTACAGATCTGTTTGAGGGTGGTGAAACCATCCCCTCTCTTCAGGTGATTACAGAAGAAGAATTTCTTCTGTAATCACCTGAAGAGAGGGGTTGGTTTCACCACCCCTCGAAACAGATCTGGAGTGAGAAATGGAGTTTCAATAGAAAGCCTTTGTCCTGTCCTTTGTTATTTGCTCTACCAAAAGTATTGAGCACTCTCCTACGGAAGGATCTACTCAGAAAATCCTCTATATATATATATATATATATATATATATATATATATATATATATATATATATATATAAATATATATGTGTGTGTGTGTGTGTGTGTGTGTATACATATATATATCTTCTTCTTCTTCTTTTCCTTTCGGCTGTTCCCTTCAGGGGTTGCCACAGCAAATGATCTGCCTCCATCTCTCCCTATCCTCTGCATCTTCTACTCTTACTCCAATGACCTTGATGTCCTCCTTCACCAAATCCATAAATCTTCTCTTTGGTCTTCCTCGGGGCCTTCTGCTTGGTAGTTCCAACCTCAGCATCCTACTACCAATATACTCACTTATATATATGTCTGTCTTCCTTTCGGCTTTTTCCCTTTTACTCGGGAGTCGCCACAGCGAATCATCTGATTCACATGTTTGATTTGGCAGAGGTTTTTACGTCGGATGCCCTTCCTGTCACAACCCTTTTTCGCAAGGGACAGAAACACGCTGACGACTTTGCAGCTACTCTTTACGAAAGTCAGCAATGGTTCTTTTACATGCCTCTCACCATAGACAGTGAGAGACATGGCCTGCCTTTGATAACCCAGTTAGCTGCACTGGGGATATATATATATTAAAAAAAAATTGTTTCTTATTGTGGGATTTTTTTTCCCACTGAATAAATGCAACAGAATTAAAGGTTGGAGTTTTATCTTTTTTTCTCATTATGGTTGAAGAAGGTTGAAGAAGCTAAAGAACACATCTTAACCAGGGCTGCCAATAATTGTGGAGCGCAGTGTCAAAACAAGTAGTAATGTCTCACGGGGTTGTGGAGCTGGGATGCATTATTCTGTGAAAAGTAGGACATTGCATATGTGGATGAAGCTGTATACAAGGTGTTTGCATTAAATGCACTGTGGTATATAGCATACAGTCATGTAAACAAAAAGATTCCCTGCAGATCTGCCTGGGTTTATTCAGAACTTCACTAGTTTTTATCTGATTTGGAAATTTGATA
The DNA here is from genome assembly GCA_024760905.1 of Plotosus lineatus. NCBI lineage: Eukaryota > Metazoa > Chordata > Actinopteri > Siluriformes > Plotosidae > Plotosus > Plotosus lineatus. The sequence continues at coordinate 51,662,722 of CM045733.1, forward strand.
TTTGTATACTGTTATTTATTTTTGTCATTATATGAACTGTCTTATTCTTGCCATTTGGCTGACCTCCAAAAGTAAAACAGACTACATATGGCAGCGTTTTGAATCAGGTGAATGCAAACCATCAACCAGTTTTTATCAAAGTGCAACTATGAAAAATGTAAGGAAGAAGCACACAATGATGAAAATACACAAATTTTTAGTGTAACACAGTTTGGAAGGCTTCCCTTTCATTTCACTTTAAGGTATTCTGACGTCTCGTGGTGGCTCGGCAGCAGCTTACTCAGATAAGTGATCTTAGTAAGGATTAAGCTTGAGAATTGTAACTTCCACTTAAGAAATACTGATGAAATTCTGATGGCTCCTCGAGGCTATAACATAAATATTGACCATAGTTTGATCACATATACGTACACGTATATACTAGACAGGCAGAAATGACGTATTAAAATACATATTATTATTTCTGTTTGTTTCAGTTGGAAGCTGCTCTTTCAGTTTTCCTTCCTGACAATATGGAATCTATCATATTTCACCTTCAGATCCTCAGCAAAGATGTTTATATGTACATCTTTCCACAAACATGTGTAGACTTACAAACACACTCTTATTTAGACCGTTACATGTTTATGCTCTGACATATACATAGAACACTTGGTGAAGGAAAGAGCCTGAAAAAAAAGATTAATTCTGCTGTTGCCATGGCAACTAGCCATGACGGACCAGTGATTTAAGGTGGTTTGTGTGAGATCAATATTTAAGGTGAACTGTTTTAGAATCGTGTGTGTGTGTGTGTGTGTGTGTGTGTGTGTGTGTGTGTGTGTGTGTGTGTGTGTGGCTGGGTGTGTGTGTGTGTGTGTGTGTGTGTGTGTGTGTGTGTGTGTGTGTGTTAATTTCAATCAGTAAGAAAGTGTAATTTTTATTTTAATTTGATTAGTTTATTTCACGTCCTTCTAAAAGACATTTTACCCAAATGTGTAAGCTGTGGCTTGGAATTCAGGTGGCACAACACCATTTTCTGTGGATAAATAAAGTATAATTTTAGACCTTAAGGAACTAGACATGCATTTTGTGGTGTTTAAGTATTTTATAACACTATAAAAACCCAATAAAAGACAACCAAACACCCACTTGTCTTGACCCGAATACTGTCTCATTTGTCAAGAGATTTAATTTGTATTTGGTCAATGGTGGCCCGGTGGTAGGCTACTGGATAACTGATCCCAAAGTTGGGGATTCAAGCCTCAATGTCAACAGGTTGTCACTGCTGTCCCCCGAGTGCAGCTAACTGGGTTATAAAGATGAAATAAAGACTGTCTGTGGTGAGAAGTATAATAGAACCATTGCTGACTTTTACCAAGAATGGGCCACATAGCCGTCAGCGTGTTTCTGCCCTGTGATGGCCCTGTGAGCTGTTCAGGGTGTACTCTGCCCTCGACCAGAGTTGGCTGAAACAGTCTCCCTGCGACCCTCATTAGGACTGAGAAATTGAATGAATGAATGAATGAATGAGTAATTAATTGTTCAGGCAGTCAGGTTGGTTTAAGTCAACCTGCTCTCTTCCATTAAGAAAATAGCGCTGACAAGGGTGACTCATTCTCTCTCCCACTCAGCCTTCGCTGAACGTTTGGCATTGGTGCGGATTTGAACAGTGCCAGTCTACCATTAATGCTGAAATAACACAGCTCGGTTGGGTCTCAGTACATTCGCTTATGTTCTAGTGTGTGCATGTGTGTGTGTGTGTGTGTGTGTGCGTGCGTGTGTGTGTGTGTGTGTGTGTGTGTGTGTGTGTGTGTGTGTGTGTGTGTGTGTGTGTGTGTGTGTGTGTGTGTGTGTCTGCGGGTGATGGTGGTGTGAGGAAATTGATTAGTTTAATCCTCCAGGAGACTCCTCCATACCCATCAGTGATCACTGTCAAAGCTGGTCAATTTCAGGCCTTCTGGCTTTCCGCCCAAGCCATTTACTCTACATAACGAGAGTCTCCACAGCAAATGTTCTTCCAGCAAAAGAAAAAAAAAAATCAGCAGCCAGTATGGACCACACATCCCATATTTCCATTAGTGTCCCTTGTAAGGACATTATACAGAAATAATTACTCGATTGATGCAGCTTATTAATGCCACAATGAAAAAGAAAACTTGGATCAAATGAACATTGGGTCAACTTGTTGCAGGAATTTTTTGGCACCAATCTGAGTCCCAGTACCAGTAGCAAATATGAAATGTTAGAATTAGATATGGGGAAAAAAATTTGGGGGGGAGTAGAAATGGTTCCTTATACATATACATAAATCACCCATAAAAATATGACTAGCTGTTTAATGTTGAGTAATGTTGAGGTCCCACTTTTGTCATCGACCCTTGACACATGGACTCCACTAGCCGTATGAATATATTATGGGGTATCTGGCACAAAGCCGTCAGTTGCAGATAATTTAAGTCCTGTAAGCTGGGAGGTGGAGCTTTTATGGATCAGACTTGTTTGTCCAGTGCATCCCACATATGCTCAGTTGAATTGAGGTCAGGATAATTTGGCAGCCAAACAACAATCTTCAAGTAAGAGGACACTGGCATTACGAAATACATGTTTTCATGAAGGTGTACTTGATTGGCAACAGTGTAGGTAGGCGGTATGTGAATGAGGTATCATTTATATGAATGCTAGGACCAAAGGTTTTCAAACAGAATATTGCCCAAAACATCACACTGCTTCCCCAGGCTTGCCTTCTACTATTGGTGCATCCTGGTGCAATACCTTCCCCAGGTAAGTGACATGCATGCACCCTGCCATCCACATGATGTAACAGAAAACATGTTTCATTGCAGGCACTTTACAGTTTAAAGTGTATGAATTGCCCAGTCCACAAAGTCACACACTCTCTAGCTATGATTACAACATTGCATTGACAAGCTTAAACAACTTCACAGCATCTATTTCCATCCACATTTGAGTTTGTTTTCATTGCTGTCTTGAACTGATGAGAGGAAACTGGTCAGGAGATTGAACCATGCCATGTCTTCTCCAGCACATCCCAATAGGGTTAAGGTCAGAACTGTGTGGTGTCAGTTCATGTGTGAAAATGATTTCTTATTGTCCCTGAATCACTCTTTTCTTATTTAATCCCCAATTTTATATCCTTGTCATCAAGGAAGAAAAGTAAATTATTGGGTAACCTGGTCACTTTGCATCTTTACTCAGAATAATGTAATTTAGTATGATTATGTAAGTAAAATCTGAGACTTTTTGTGATTAAAAACAGTTTTCATTCTTCCCAATACCCAGATACCTCCTTGTGCAAATACTCACACATGTTGAGATTGTGACCATGTGACGTGGTGACCATGTGACACTTTAAAATGTTAGCAATTATTTCCATCATTCCCATTGGGACTGTCTTTGCTATGTTTGGTCCAGGTTCTGAGATACAGGGAATGTTGGGGTTATCCTGAGTTCAGAGAACATAATTACACTCATACCCTCTTAGGGACCTCTGGTATGAAAACATCACCCTGTCCTAGATCCCCCTTTGGAGAATGTCAGTTATTCGAATTGAATTTTTGCCATGAAGAGTAGTTATCGCCTCTCTATGTTTCTTTGTGAATATACTTGAGCAACATCAAGGAAGCAAAGTATGCACAGCCCTTTCTATGACTGTTCTTCATTCACTTTTTATTTTAAATTGTTTTCTTTGTTGCTTTTTTTCTATGCATAATAAAATTCATAAATATCTTAATACAATCATAGATTTGTTGATATGGGTGTCATTCAGCTTAAAGTTAGAGCTAGATAAAATAAAAATTAAATCAGTTATTGGAAAATAGGAGGCATTGATTACAACCATGAATTCGACACATTCGACAGTGTTTTATTTCAACATTTTAAGACAGTAATTTGTGAATAGTATTTTGGATTTTATGAAAGAACATTGTGGCTTCTTAGAACGCAGTCATTAATATCAACATTATCACAATAATATGTTTCGTCTGACATTCTGCTCATTGTACAAATGGTGCATTTCCAGTTATATAAGACTAGATATAAAATGTTATTCCTGTACAGTTGCATATATGTATATATATATTATGGGGCAGTGGTGGCCTAGTGGTATAGGGTGTTGGATCGCTGATCCTAGAGTTGGGGGTTTGAGTCCCACTCTCCACAAGGTTGTCACTGTCCTCCCCAGTGCAGCTAACTGGGTTATCAAAGGCAGGCCATGTCTCTCACTGTCTATGGTGTGAGGCATGTAAAAGAGCCTTTGCTGACTTTCGTAAAGAGTAGCTGCAAAGCCGTCAGCGCGTTTCTGTCCCTTGCTTGGTTGTGTCAGGAAGGGCATCCGACATCAAACCTATACCAAATCAAACATGCGAATCATTCGCTGTGGTGACGCCTGATAAAGGGCAAAAGCTGAAAGGAAATCATCATATACATATATATACTAGTCCTTCTCAAAAAATTAGCATATTGTGATAAAGTTCATTATTTTCTGTAATGTACTGATAAACATTAGACTTTCATATATTTTAGATTCATTACACACAACTGAAGTAGTTCAAGTCTTTTATTGTTTTAATATTTATAATTTTGGCAAAATAGTAAAGAAAAAACAAAAATCCCTAATATCTCAAAAATTAGCATATTTCATCTGAACAATAAAAAAAGTGTTTTTAATACAAAAAGTCAACCTTCAAATAATTATGTTCAGTTATGCACTCAATACTTGGTCGGGAATCCTTTTGCAGAAATGAATGCTTCAATGCGGCGTGGCATGGAGGCAATCAGCCTGTGGCACTGCTGAGGTGTTATGGAGGCCCAGGATGCTTCGATAGCGGCCTGAAGTTCATCCATTGTTGGGTCTGGTGTCTCTCAACTTTCTCTTCACAATATCCCACAGATTCTCTATGGGGTTCAGGTCAGGAGAGTTGGCAGGCCAATTGAGCACAGTAATACCATGGTCAGTAAACCATTTAGCAGTGGTTTTGGCACTGTGAGCAGGTGCCAGGTCGTGCTGAAAAATTAAATCTTTATCTCCATAAAGCTTTTCAGCAGATGGAAGCATGAAGTGCTCCAAAATCTCCTGATAGCTCGCTGCATTGACCCCGCCCTTGATAAAACACAGTGGACCAACACCAGCAGCTGACATGGCGCCCCAGACCATCACTGACTGTGGGCACTTGACACTGGACTTCAGGCATTGTGGCATTTCCTTGTCCCCAGTCTTCCTCCAGACTCTGGCACCTTGATTTCCGAATGACATGCAAAATTTGCTTTCATCCGAAAAAAGTACTTTGGACCACTGAGCAACAGTCCAGTGCTGCTTCTCTGTAGCCGAGGTCAGGCGCTTCTGCCGCTGTTTCTGGTTCAAAAGTGGCTTGACCTGGGGAATGCGGCACCTGTAGCCCAGTCCACTGCTTCCACAGGTCCCCCAAGGTCTGGAATCGGCCCTTCTCCACAATCTTCCTCAGGGTCCGGTCACCTCTTCTGGTTATGCAGCGTTTTCTGCCACACTTTTTCCTTCCCACAGACGTCCCACTGAGGTGGCTTGATACAGCACTCTGGGAACAGCCTATTCGCTCAGAGATTTCTTTCTGTGTCTTACCCTCTTGCTTGAGGGTGTCAATGATGGCCTTCTGGACAGCAGTCAGGTCGGCAGTCTTACCCATGATTGCGGTTTTGAGTAATGAACCAGGCTGGGAGTTTTTAAAAGCCTCAGGAATCTTTTGCAGGTGTTTAGAGTTAATTGGTTGATTCAGATGATTAGGGTAATAGCTCGTTTAGACTACCTGAACATGATATGCTAATTTTTTGAGATAGGAATTTTAGGTTTTTCATGATCTGTATACCAAAATCATCAGTATTAAAACAATAAAAGACCGGAAATGTTTCAGTTGGTGTGCAATAAATCTGAAATATATGAAAGTTTAATTTTTATCAGTACATTACAGAAAATAATGAACTTTATCACAATATGCTAATTTTTTGAGAAGGACTAGTGTGTTTATATATATATATATATATATACTAGTATATATTGAGCAATGGTAAATTAGTTTTAGAAATGCATGACAGTTTCAATCATAGAAATAGAAAATTATATTATATAATAATATATAATAGATATTAATATTTAATATTAATATTCTTATTTTAGTCTGCGTAATTAGTTTTTAATAGTTGTAATTGCATTGTTCAGACAGAAGAGGGCGCAGTAATATACATTACAGGGTGTCGTCATTGTAGGCGGAAGTCACTGGTTTCACTTAACATTCACATGTCACAAAACTGATTAAAAAAGAGCAAACAGGGGGGAGTTGTTTTATATTTAGTCCCGACTACGACCTTCACTATTGTTTATAAATGGTTGTTAATTTTATATATATATATATATATAAAACTATATATAACTATATATATATATATATATATATATATATATATATATATATATATATATATATATATATATATATATATAGTTTTAGCACATTTTTCGTCTTTAAAATACAGTCATAGCAAATTTCAAAAATGCGACCAACACTAACCAGGTCCCTCTGTGAGATATGATGCTGCTGCCAACATCATTTTGATGAACTGTATATGTGCAATCAGGGGCAGCCGAACTGGAGGGAAATCACTATCCACCTTACTAGTCCCCCTTGTGTGCATGAGCTCACAGACACCCATAATTGGCTGATGATCTCTGTGAGTGACAAGGAGGTAAGCGTATTCCTTTCTCCCGTGAGAGCTCAGCCAATTAGCTCCCATGGACTCCCGACTGCGGATGGCTGCCTACATCAACCTGGATTTGTACACCTTGCTCTACTGAGGAGCCCCTTACAGTTTACCTTAATGGTGATAGGCTATTACTTTTTACAAAGATTTGTAAATAATTACTGTTGGTTATGAAGAAAATAAAACAAAGATTCATTTTTTATTTCAAAGGTAATTAAAAAATATATATTGTTAGAAAACCGAACTCTGAAGCCATTAACATGAATCGAACTAAATCTTGAATTTGGAGATTCATTACAAAAGGCAAGTCCTCTGTCCTTTTTTCATGGTGTATAAAGTGTCACAAAGCATTGTCTTTCATACGCATTCAGGAAATGTCTCCTTAGAGAAAACATTAATTTAACAGATAGACTTTTTTTTTAATGAAAACATGGTTTCATGTGGTTTTTATTAGACATTGGCATACTGTGGAGAATTGTGTCCACCATACCTGTCCCTGTGAATGAGCTGTTGCTATAGAAACAACAATGTATTAGAATGAGTATGTTAATATAAACCTGTGATTTGAATTGCAGCCAGTGTTGCTGTCAGAGCTGGTGTTGTAGAAAACAAATGAGGACCTTCAAAAAGAATTCAGCAGCATGGAATGTGCAGTATTTATGTGCACAAATACATCAACTATACCAAATCCTGAACTCCTACAAAAGCATATGTCTGAGAGATGCAGTACTTTAACACTGAATGCTCCGAACATAACAGATATTAATTGTTATTTTCATGCACGTGTCAACACGAAGTTCAAGAATCTGCGCGCAAACTATTGTACAGTAATGAAACAATGAATTTATCATTCATTCATTTTCTCAACCGCTTAATCCTAATTAGGGTCGCGGGGCAGGCTGGCACCCATCTCGGCCGACTCTGGGCGAGGGCACACTACACCCTGGACAGCTCACCAGGCCATTGCAGGGCAGAAACATGCAGGTGACTATGAAGCTAGTCCTGACGAAAATAGAAAAGGTTCTTTTACATGCCTCCCACCATAGACAATGAGAGACATGGCCAGCCTTTGATAACCCAGTTAGCTGTACTGGGAGGACAGCAGTGACAACTGTTGACAATGAGGCTACATTGGAACATAAAAAAAAAAAACAGCACACTGGATATTTTTTACATTTTTTAATCATAATAGTAGCAGGTGAACTCCATGTGCTCACAGATGTTGGTACTCTTCGCCACGGCATCCTTTGAAACACATTCAGTGTTTGAATAAAGTAATCTTTACCTTGGAAAAGCGCCATGGCCATATTGCATAGCTTTCTTCATGACTTCTTTTATGATGCAAGCACTTGTTCTGGATTTTTGATTCAAGCATTATCCACTCAGAATAATGTCTGTCAATTCCCAGTTAGTGAACCAATCAGATTGCACTGTTTCCATGCAGTATATAGTATTAACAGTAATGTTTCACAGCTTAATTGAAACAGTATAGTTCATATAGACACTACAGAGACCACAAACCTTCACACAGACAATTTCGGATGTTACAGTACCACTTGTACAACAAATCAAGTGAAAGCGATAAAACTGTTTTAGGAACGAGGACGTCTTTTATACAGCGATTTAGTGTTATCTTAACCAGGAGGGCTCTTTGAAAATAGCAGTATAACATTCACACCTGTCTTCTTTTACTTTTTCATTTCCCCTCACAGAGCTGCCTTACGGCTGGGAGAAAATAGATGACCCTATATATGGCAGTTACTATGTGGAGTAAGTGTCGTCACTCCACGTTTGCTCACAAGCGTGTCACTGTGTAGAAACTGAGAGCATGTGTATGTGGAGAGAGCGTGAGAGAGAGAAGCGCATTCAAATGAGAGCTCTGCATTTCCTCCTTTCCAGCCACATTAACAGGAGGACACAGTTCGAAAACCCAGTCCTGGAGGCCAAAAGAAGGATCCAGCAGCAGCAGCAAATGCAAAGCCAAGGCCTGTCATCCCTACCGCTGCCCACCATTTATAGAGGTACCGATTTACACACACACACCAGAAAGTTGAATCAGCTGGAAAGTTTGCTGACCTTTCTGGTGGTTTGAATATCATTGACCAGTTCCCAGTTCTCGTAACACACACATGAAAAGTATTATCTACCTTCTTTCACATACATCAGCTCAGACATGTCCTTGATTAGTCCATATTGATTTCTGTGATAGAGACGCAAACAGCATGGTCGTGTTTGCCGTCGTGGACTTCTATCCACAGATGACTTGGACAGGGTATCTTGAACTTTTACTACATCTGCAGATGCAAAATGAAGATGAGAGTTTTGGTCAAAAGTCTAAAGTCTCTCTCTCTCTCTTTATCTCTCTCTCTCACACACACAGACACAAACACACACACACACACACACACACACACACACACACACACACACACACACACACACACTTGAACACACTCCCAAAAGGTCTTATTTAATGGAATTTAAAATTCAAATCAAGGGTTTTCTGTGTCCAGGTTTATATTAATGCACTCTTTTTCTAATATAATTGTTTCTATGGTAACAGCGAATACAGGCACCTGTATGGTGGACATTCCACAAACACCCTTTTTAATGTCTAATTGATGGCATGAGATCTTTATTTGCTATGTTTTGGGGGAAGAATCCTTCAATACAAAAAATAACTGTCAGAGGTAAAGCTCAAACTTATTTTTTTATTAATCTATTAATTTTATTTTCATTTCAAGAAAGGAAAAAATAAGCCAATGAGGGTGCAGCCATTGATAGCTGCTATAATGTGAGTCAATACAGGCTTATACTTGTTTCTGGACCTTCCACAACATTAAATGTGACTCTGGCTGCATTAAAAAATGAATAAGTTGTTTTTTAACTAAATGACTGTTGGTGTTGCTAAACTGCTGTGGTGTTAGATAAAGTAAGCACTTAAAAGAAACAACTGGTACTGAATTAGGAAATATTCAGAGGCGGTGAAATAAATTCAGGGTGCATCATTGATTAAATCCCTGTAGCTTTATACATTGTTGTGATTTATTCCTGGTATAATGTTTAACGGAAAGTGTTTTTTTTTTTTAAATGAACACATCGTTGAAGGGCTATGACAAAAGAAATTGCTTTAAACAGGGGATGCATCACTCGGGTTGGAGTGCAGAGTGAAAACATACACAGGTGAAAACACGACGATATTTTTTTCAGGTATTAGCCTGAAAAAATCACTTGTGTTGGGAAAAGAACCAGAAAAATGACAAGGAATGAGAAGGTAAGTGATGGTGAAGAAAGAGTAGTCTGCAGCAGTGGCATGTCTCTATCATTCAGGTTGAACTTGTTCTATCTCAGTCCCAAAGTTTACATGAATAAATTCAGTGAGGTTTTCTAAGCAGCTAAAACATTGTGGAACATTTGTATACTGAGCTTGTGGTGCTGAAAATGTCACAGCCAAAATATATGGGTTGTGTAGAGGCATGCCGCAGTACAGAGCTTGTTACATGTTGACTCTTTATAACAGGCTCCCATGCACAGGAAGATCGCAGGTAAGTCATTACAAACAAAGAAATTATTGAATGAATGATGTGTGCTTACACTCCTGATACTCCTAATATGATTGCGACATTCAAAACAAAGAATCAACTCAAATGGCCTAGTAAATATAATAAAGATAATATAATATAAAAGATAATATAATCATAAAGATAATTACAAGCGTAAATTAGTGACACAAAAGGATAAAAGTATGAATCAGTTCTATTCACAAATTACTGGACACCATTCATTGTTTTACAATAAATTGGTATTTACATTTACAGTATATGGCAGACACCGTCATACAGAGCAACTTTCATCGATATGACATTCATACAACGAAATAATTGAGGGAGAAGGGTCTTGCTCAAGGATCCAACAGTTGGAACTTGGTGGTACTTGGGCTTGAACTCCCAACCTTCAGTAACCCAGAGCCACCATTGCCCCTACCACTGTTATAAGCTTGGCAAGAATCATACAACAACATTCCAATCTGCAATGTGTGCAACAGTACACTTAAAAAAGTGTGTGTGTGTGTGTGTGTGTGTGTGTGTGTGTGTGTGTGTGTGTGTGTGTGTGTGTGTATACGCTTGATATTTATACAGTTTAGGTCATGAAAATATAAATTATTTTATTATATTGAAAAGAGCCAGTTTTAAACATTTTTACATTTTAAATAGCCTGTATTTTAAAGATGTAAGCATGGTGGCTTAGTGGTTAGCATGGTCGCTTCACAGCAAGAAGCCTCAGAGTTTGAATCTGAACCAAGGACCCTTCTGTATGGAGTTTGTATTTTTCTTCTGTGCTTGTGTTGCTTTGCTTGTGTTATTATGGTTTCCTTCTACAGTCCAAAGTCATGCACATTTGGAGAACTGGCTACTCTTAATTCCCCATGAGCGTGACTGTACAGTAAATGATTGTTTGTGTTTGTGTTATCCCTATGATGATCTGGCAACCTGTAAAGGTGCACCCTGCCTCTTGCTCAAAAATGAAAAAAATTAAACGGCATGAAAAAAATTTAAACGGCAGCTTTAAAAGGGATTACTTTTTACTCTCTGTAAATATGTGAAGTCAGGAAATGTTTATTATTATTATTATTATTATTATTATTATTATGATTATTATTATTATTGTTGTTGTTATTATTATTATACTATTTCTGACCTTTAAATGGTATGCATTACAGCTAATACTCTGTGTAGGGTGCAAATTCAATTAGTATATACAGTACTGTTAGTGATTAAGTATTAAATAGGAAGTCAGTTGGACTACAAGCTTACTGTTTATTGGCAGAAATAATATTTATTTTTTTTTGTTATCGTAAAAACATGTAAGCTTTGCAAATGAAGAAAGTATACATTGTTCCAGAGTGACAAAGAAATGGTTGATAGCATTATGTTCATGCTTCAATGTGATATCAAGAAAATATAGCTTCAAGTACAACACTTTCCCAGCAAGCATAGATCCCTGTTGAGGAACCACAGGATGAAAAGATGTTAAAGAGCCAGGATCTCAAAGATGCGCTGGGAAATCTTAGAAAATCTCAATACTGTGCAAGTGACAGATTACACTGGAAAGTAGAGAGATTCTGTAAAAATATGCACAATAAATACATATTACTGCTTAAATGCAGTGTTTGTATTTATTTATAACCTATTCATCATGCACACAGAGCAAGCCGCCCCATATACAGCATTTTATAAGTCTCTCTCTCTCGCTCTCTCTCTCTCTCTTTTTTGTAATCAAGTTTCAAATGAAGAAGGGGTGTGGGACTCTGGGCCAAGAATGTAAATATGATCTTTTTGTTCAGAATAATCCAAAATAAATAGTTTCCTAAGTGAAGATGAATTTATGATGGTGCATGTGAAAGTATCATTTTTATTAATATTTTAGAATGGCACCGTTTATATTCGGCGGTTTGGGGAAAATTATTGGATGATACTGTAAATTACGGTAATGTCACAGCTGACGGTGTAGACATGGATGCATCTACAGGATGAGAAGTGTTTTCACAAACTAGCAACCAAACAAGAATGAAAACATATCAGGAAACAAACATAGGAATACAGGAGCAAATATAACTGTCCTCCCACCTCCACACATTTTCCCACTTGAAATGTCTATAAACACACACAGGTGTATCAGATCAGGTGCACATGATCAGAACATTGTTACCCAGAATTTTGAAGAAAGCCCTATTTAAACCTTGGACATTTAATTTGGTGTGTCCCTGTCTATTGAAGTGAAATTTAGTACCATGGTGGGATCCAAAGAGCTGTCTGAGGCCCTCAGAATGAAGATTCTGACTGCTTATGAGTCTTGTAAGGGATTTAAAAAGACAGCAAAAGAATTTAACATCAGCCATTCCACCATCCAGAAAAATAAGTGGAGGACATTCAAAACAACTGCCTCATGCTCAGGTGTGGCCTTCCAAGCAAGTTCACCTCCAGAGCAGATGATGCCAAAAGAAGTCATCATGAGTCCTAAAATATCATCACGGGAACTACAATAGACTCTCGCTGCTGTCGATGTGAAAGCACATGACTCTACTATCAGAAAGAGACTACACAAGTTTGATCTTCATGAAGGTGTGCAAGGAGGAAACCTTTGCTGTCTAAAAGCACATTAAGGCCCGACTGAAGTTTTCCAGAGAAAACGTAGACAAAGACCAGGTCTTCTGAAATAATGGTCTTTGGACAGATGAGTCTAAAGTTGATTTATTTGGAAACTAGAACAGAGGACATGTTTGGCAGACACCAAATACAGCATTCCAGATAAAGAAGCTCATACCAACTGTGAAGCATGGGGGTGGAAGTGTCATGGTTTGGGGATGCTTTGCTGCAGCAGGACCTGGCCAGCTCACCATCATACGATCCACCATGGATTCTACTGTGTATCAGAGGGTGCTTGAAGAACATGTGAAAGTGTCTGTAAAAAAATTAAAGCTGAAGTAGAACTGGACACTGCAACATGACAATGACCCAAAATATAGCAATAAATCCACCATGGGCTGGCTGAAAAAAAAAAAAAAAGAAATGGAGAGTCCTGGAATGGTTTAGTCAAAGGCCAGATCTTAATCCCATTGAGATGCTGTGGGCTGAACTTGAAACAGGCTGTGCATGCAAGAAACCCTTCAGACATCTCACAGCTGAATGAATTCTGTATTGAGGACTGGGACAAACTTTCCTCAGATCAATGTCAGAGACACGTCGAAGGCTATAAGAAGCGTCTCACTGAAGTTTTCAGCCAAAGGGGTAATACGAGTTATTAGGGGGTAGGGTGTCCTAATTTTTTCCTCCAATGAAATGCACATTGTTGTTCATATCTTTTGTGTGATGAGTAAAAATATGTTAATTTATGTTGTTTGTTGTTTAGTTGCAATAAAATCCATTTCTTTTCCAGAAATAAATAAAAACAAAACATTGTTATGTGAACATTTCTTAATGAAGAGTTGATTATTTAATAATACTCCTAATTTTTTCACATGACTGCATATATATATATATATATATATATATATATATATATATATATTTTTTTTTTTTTTTTTTTTTTTTTCCCCCCTGTGTGTGTGTGTGTGTGTGTGTGTGTGTGTGTGTGTGTGTGTGTGTGAGTGATAATTCATTCCGTACCATATGTTTGTCTGTATTGTACAGTGTGAGGCTTTGTGGTCCAGTTTACATGGATAAAAATATTGTGTTGTACTGTCCTAATTGACAAGGTGGCATCTTTTTAGAATGAGGTTGAACATGTTTCAACTGGAATAGATTAGCAGATTTTTGCAGAGGAATGGAAGCAGAGACACATTTGGTGTAGACACAGATTGGCATGTGGGAAGCTGCACAACCAAAATCCCCCTGATGACCCACACTTGGTACTGACAGGCTGCTGATGAAGAGGGCTCCCCCAGCAATGTTTGTTTTATGCTACAAACAGTGTATAATGGGATGCAAAATTTTGCACAAAAGAAATCTAAAATGAAAACAGCAATATCTTTTTTGTGTCCATATCTTCATGTGATGTTTATTTAAAGTTAATTGACACGTCCTTAGATGTGAAATAAACTCATTATCCCCAGTGCTACGTTTTGAGCTTCCTTTACTCTGAATGTTTTCGATCGTGTCTATAAAATGTATAATCTCTTCTTAGATTTCCTGTATTCATAGAGGTTTGTGTTCATAAGTGAATTTTTCAGCACCACACCCCAGTTAATACTTGTTGGAAGTGTTTTTGGATTTGGGTCATGCTTTAACTAGGCCACTTGAGGACATGCGCTCTTCTCCAGTGACTGAGGTCTGGTTATGTGTATCACGTGACGGTGAAAGCTGCAGGGGTTTTTTTCCCCATAGGCTACAGGTCATTTTTTTTGTTGTTGTTATTTTCTGCATTGCGGTGTATTTTTCACCCTTCCTTTTGGCAAAAATTGACTAACTGCCTTCAGAGTCTGTTTTTGCATATGTAAAATATGATTAAGTGAATGATCCTGATCCATGGCAGCTTTTATGGCACTTCGCTACATGGGCTAGATGAGGTGTTAGCCAGTACTCAGTGTGACCAGCCCCAGCAATTAAAAAGTCTGGATCATCTTTAAAGGTGATGCTGACCTCCTGATAGCATCTCTGATTAGATTTCTCTTTCTCAGTGGCCTAGTTTGGAGGAAAGCCCAGTTTCAGGCAGGGGAAGGCTGCGAGCACATCATTTTATTTATTTGTTTTTAATGGTAATTGCCTTTTAGCAATATAGTCTAAGTTTATAGGATTATTTTTAAATGCTCTGCCTGATTTGTTTTTTGAAAGACTTTTTTATGATTCAGTGAAACTTTTACATTGATTGAATCAATTACTCAGATTTAACTTACTTGCAAGGAACTTCCTGAAAATAGAAAGCAACTATGGAATATACACAATGCCTGCTATTACATTTAGAATAACTTGCTTGTATAAATTATAACAAACTCTCTAAAAGAGGTTGACTTTAAATGACCCCAAACTTATGAGATATTTGTAGACAGAAGACAGCAGTTTATGTAATTAAATGGTCACCTAGGTCACGTACCTCAACTGGATCGTAACCTTGATGACGGACTGTGTTTCTCGATGCCCCAATGGCTATGCTGTAGATTCTGTGGTATCTAAAAGTTAGAAGGGTAGGTGACAGACAATATTTGGAGAGCACCTCAAGTCTCAGTTAATCCTCTTGTACAGATCTGATTGCTAATCCATGACGAAATAAGCTTTTCTCTGCATATTTTTGCCCAAGTTATCCAATAACGATCGTTTCTTGAGATGCCGTTCAGCGGATTGGAAGTACTGGTCACTCAGAGGAGCTGGAGATGGATTGGCAACACCATCTCTTTTACAAGAGGAATTGTGGAAGCTTCAAACAAGCCTGGAGGAGAACCCTGGAGCGATAAAATGGCCGAGTGGGTCTTTGAGAAACAGGCCAGCAACAACAGAGAATACCGGAAAGACTCTGTTACTACCTTGCATGCCAAATGGTCATCATGTGAAGAAGCTGGATCATATCATGCAGCTTTTCTGAATTTTTTAAATTTGGTCAAAGCTAGACAAATCTCTAAGACATCTAGCCGAAGTCATCGCAGAGAGGTCATCAACTAGCACACTGAGGTTTGGATGTCCACCCAGCAATACTGTAGGTTTATGATGGGATGTTCCACATAATGGCCAGACCACTGAGTACTGCTCTGTCAGAGTCTGGCCCATGTGTTCTTCTGCCCATCTGTCATGAACCCGGCAGTATGTCATATGACCCACACAATGGGATGATGTCACAGAGCGAAACACCACAAGACGTTTCACTCACACAGCTTTAGGAACTGCTTGATGTTTAAAATATACCTCAAAGTGAAGCAAGTTTCCTTCTTGATCCCCAATGTGTCATTCCTCAGTGTGTTTTGTACTGACTTGTGAGGCAGCATCAAGACCAGTTTGAAAAGTGTCTTGGAGAACATATGCTGGCCCTCACTATACTTGTGATAATGGAGATTTGGCTTGTCAGAGAGAACTGGCAATTAACCAAATTTGAGAAAAATGAGGGGATGAAAAAGGAGAAAACCTGGTTGTAGATTAGTGACTCCAGTCTTTTAATCACCAACCATTACAGTTTCTGTAGCATGTCCCCTGTCACTTCTGCATTAATGTAAATTATTTAAGATGAAAACAGATTCTCATGAAAAAAATTTTTACTGCCTTTCATAGCTCTGTCATTCATTTATCCTCTGTGGTCTAATTAGTGAAGTGGAAAGATAACTTGTTTAAAAAGCCAACAACAAAAACAGAATATTTATTCAAGTTCAAAACAGATGTGTCATTTGTTCAGACTCTGTGGCATTAGTCAAAAGTGTGATGTGCCAATGAGAGATTTCCTTTTGGCTTTCAATATGAAACAAAAATATATTTGACTGAGTTATTTTTTTAGAATCCTAAGCAGAGCAAAGGGTTGCAATCACAAAATAGGTCAAATAATGGGTTAAGAAGGCAGCTTCCGTTCACCAGGACCCATGTTACTCCAGACACTTTTGGCTCAATCACAACTGATTGTCCCTAGGTCTGCTTTAGCCCAGCAACTCTTCTCTTCCTGGTGTTCAAGATCTTCTCAGACCTTATTATGTTGTACTGAAGGCATCTGTTGATGAAAGTCTGGAGCTTGATGATGATGGTTGGTCACCCTTCATGCCTCATGGAGGACGATCTTCATGCTGGTGTTAAAGGGTCAATCTTGTTTTTGAGCGACAGATCCTTGGCGTTTCAGTTGGGTCGCTCTGGGTTATATACATGTCTGGTCTTGCTGATTCATTTCTTGGTTACATCGACTGTATAGTGGCATCATATTGTTTGCTCAGTATGTTATTGAAACAAGGAAAAATGTCTGTCTCCTTGATGATCACTACTGTATTTGTCCCTGAGAAACAGGGAATACCCTGAAGAGTACTCCTCTCCATTGCAGTGATAACAAAGAGACAGTAAACTATTTATCGTCCTGTTTATACCTCGTGGCAATTTTGAGTAGACAGGTGAAACTGGAATGCAAGTGAATCTTCACAAAGTTTGTTTGAATACTCCTGGCGAGCTTTGTCTCATGCGTCGGTCGTTTTGGTTTCTGTTCTTGTCTTTGTTCTGTCTTATCCCTTGTTCCAAGTTTTTGACACCAATATTTACTCGTGTGATATTGTCTTTGTTAAATTAAATCCGGGTAATATTGTACATTATAAAATTGAGAAAGAAAATACGGATATATTATAATCCTGGGTATAGGCTGGCACCTGCTCTTGAAAGGTTTTGCAAGGACTTTTCTTGATAGTAATTTTTCTGACAGTTTGTGTGGTGTGGGTGAATAATGTATTTGCATGTGTGCCATTTACAGAGAAGCCTCTGTTCACACGAGACGCCACACAGCTGAAAGGCACGTTTTTGTCTACGGCACTACAGAAGAGCAGCATGGGCTTCGGCTTCACCATCATTGGCGGAGACGAGCCCGATGAGTTCCTACAAGTAAAGAGCGTCATTCCAGATGGCCCGGCAGCGCAGGATGGCAAGATGGCCACAGGTGAGCATCATGGCTCTCTCTTTTATTCTTTCAGTCAGATAGCTTGGCACATTCAGGGTTCCCAAACTTGGCCTGACAGATGTAACCAGAATCAATTCCTTGAGCTGCACCTGATGCATTACTTTTGCCTTGTATGCAACTTGAAAAATAATAAGTACATCATGTTATTGTAATTATTAATAATTCAAAAAGTTATAAACTTCATTCAGAATTTCTACAGTAAATCTGTCTTTCTAATAAAGATTCATGGCCATATAAATGTGTATGTGGCAGCAGAGCACTACATAAACTCATGCAAATACAAATACAAAGAGCTTCAGTTATTGTTCATATCAGATATTGAAACCAGGAGAAAATGGGATCTTAGTGATGTTGAATGAGGCTTATAACCGAGAAGAGTATTTCAGAGACTTGCTGTCTTCTGGAAAGCCTCTACGGAGTTTCCACTGGTGAATGGTGGTAAAACCATAAAAGATCCAGCGAGCAGCAATTTATGCAGGTACAAACACCTTGTTTATGAGCGAAAGCTGAATCATAAGCGTACAGTAATCTAACAGGAAGACTGCGAGAACTGAAATAAGCATTTTTTGCAACCGTGTTGAACAGAAGAGTGTCCACAAACACACGGTACAGCCAACCTTATGCTGGACAGGCTACAACAGAAGAGCACACTTGTCAGCCAAGACCAGCCTGAGAAGTCTGAGGCTACAGTGGACTCAAACTGGATGGTTGAATGTTGGACAGGCACCAAGCTTTGTTTCTGTGGTCTTCGAGGAACACGAAATAGGAGGTCAAATCATGTTCTTTTTTGGACAGCCCATTAAGTGGCTCACATTTTCACTAGCGAACACTCCAGAACTGGACCTGAAGTCCTATTCCACACTTACTCTGTTTGTGTAACAACAGCATTGGGGAAAAATATGAGTGTGATAAAGCCCAATATTACTGTTATATGTTCATTTCCTCCAAAAACCAGTGCAGATTTTTTTGTCAGGTCAGGGCTTTTGACGTCTGATCAGATCTGTAGGCTTTGTTGCCCCTGCTTCATAAAACTTCCAATGTGTTTACAGAAATAGATGTTTTATACTCTCCTGAGGCACTTGTAGTCTCACTATAAAGCCGACAGTGTTAAAGCTGCGCAATAGAGGATCATAAACAACTATAAAAACATGCTACATAAGCTAGTTTTGGAGAGTCGGTGCCAATATGATCTCACTGCAGACCCTGGATTCTCAAAAAATTCAATTCACAGGGTTTAAAATAGCCCCATAAAAGGCTTTACATAACAATATAATATCTTAGATCTTGTTGAGAGAAAGGCGAGCGTTGACAATTCTCTATCTCCCTCCAAAACCACCCATATAATATCACATGTAATGTAAGCATGGCAATGATTACGTCAGATGGGAAATGATTAAAGAACTGTTTTTCCTGGAATATTTTATACTGGAGCAAATTATGTCCTATTCTATCCTTGCATGCTTTCACACGAACAACCACACAAAAACAGAACAGGAGGAACGCGTGGCCAAATCTGACAACGCAGTGTCCACACATGGTTCAGCTTAATAACCAATCAGAAAGCTTGTCGCAAGACTATTTACCTTATGTTATGGTTGAAGTTGGGTTTGACTGTTGTGAGCAAGATTACGCAAAAAGTTATGTGAGAATGTTCATGAAATTTTGAACTGAGATGGAGCACTTTAAAAGGAAGGCTGGATCCAGGATTTTTTAAAGATTTTTTTAGTAGTATGAGAGAGGATTATTTGTTGATATTTTGGTTCATAGGGGATTGTTAGGCTCAGCAGTGGTTTGCAGTCTTTTCCTGCTTGTTTGCTTTGTTTAACTTGTTTTCTC
The DNA here is from genome assembly GCA_024760905.1 of Plotosus lineatus. Classification (NCBI taxonomy): domain Eukaryota; kingdom Metazoa; phylum Chordata; class Actinopteri; order Siluriformes; family Plotosidae; genus Plotosus; species Plotosus lineatus. The sequence continues at coordinate 51,682,405 of CM045733.1, forward strand.
CCAAAACGAAGAAAGTAATGCTCTGGAACGTCCAACTAAAAAGTTCTAATGGAGATGCTGAAAGGAATGCTAAATAACTTAGCAAATTAATTAGCTAATAGAAAAAAAACTTGAAAATAGATCTAAAAAGCAGGTACAGCTCAGCTATGAGAGAGTTATAGCATTAATTGTAATTAAATGATTAATTCATTCATTCATTTCCTGAACCGCCAAATCTTAACTAGGGTCACGGGAAGGCTGGCGCCCATTTCAGCCGACTCTTAGCGAGGGCAGGGTACACTCTGGACAGCTATAATTAAACGATTAATAAGCTTCTTAATTAATATACCGAACTCCTGGGTTTGATTACCAACTCGGGCGTTTCTGTGTGGACTTTACATGTTCTCCCTGTGCTTGCGTGGGTTTCCTCCAGGTACTCCGGCTCCCCCCCTTCCCACGGCCCAAAAACATGCACAGTAGGTGATTTGGCTGTTCCAAATATCCCCTGGTGTGAGAGTGATTGTGAATAGTCGTGTAACAGTTGACCCTGCAATGGCCTTGCGAGCTGCCCAGCCCACCCCTCCCTCGCCCAGAGTCGACTGAGATGGGCGCCTGTCTCCCCTGAGCCCTAATTAGGATAAATTGGTTTAGAAAATGAATGAATGAATGGGTTTATTAACATAAAAACTGCAGTTACTGGCAAATTGCTATGAGAGAAGTCTTTGGGAAATGTTGTTATAGAAGCACAGAATGTTGTGTTTTAGACATAGATTAGCTAGCGAGCACCATAGATGGATGTGTGGTTAGATGGATGGAGGGATGGAACTTTAAGTTCATCCCGAGGGACTTTTAGGCATCCGGTAGCATCTGCACACATAATCTTCGACAAGCACATAGAATCAAGCAGTAGAAGTAAGAGTTTTAAAAATTAATTAGTTAAATAGATATTTAAAATAGATTGTGCGCAAACACCTGATGCAAAACAGGATTCCTGGATATTCTTTAAACCTTTTGTTGTTTTCTCACCACAGTGCTAGATAACGGGATATGGAGAAGATTCTTGCTGAATAATTTATGCTTAAACAACTTTAGTGAATATATGAAGAGGGACTCTATGCTTGGACTTATGTAACATTATGCCAATCATTACGGACGCTCCTCGACTTGCGTTCATCCATTTTACGTTTTTTCTTTCCAAAAAAAAAAAAGTCAAATTTTGAGTTTAGACGTACCTACGTAGTACGCTGACGTAATGACGCAATGATGTAATGACGCTGCGTCCGTTGCTTACAAATGACAGACTGAGTGCCCCTCCTTCCCAGTTCAGTTTTATATATATATATATATATATATATATATATATATATATATATATATATTTATATATATATATCAGTTATATAGCGTGTTACCCTTGTGTTAAGACGTCATCTCTGTGATCTTTGTGTTTACACTGTTTTGTGGACTTTTGTAACCCTAAGTAAGCAAATATGGTTGGTCAGAAGCATAAGCCTACTTACATGGGTACAAGTCTCATACACAGAGATGAATTAACTATCTGCTCGGATCGGCACGATCTACCATGCATACTCAGTTAAGCAAAGAGAATTGTAAAATGAATGAAAACCTGAATCCAGGAACGAGAACTCTCCGCTCCATGATTCACATCAGTGCAGGCAGTGTTGTAAACGAGTTCAACGGCACCCTTGTGCACTTGAAAGACCGGAAGTCCATATAACCCAAAGCAAGTACACTACTTTTGCAAGTACACGACTTTCAGTATAGAGCGCCTCACATATTGTAAAGTGACTCGGTATAAATAAGTGACTTATTTGAAATGAATGTTGATATTATTTTACAATGTTATGTTTATAATAATTGATTTAGGGGTGTTTGAGATACGGTAATGGTATTTATGGATGTATAGTACAGTATGACCGTCATACGTCATACGTCACTGTAACAACTTACGTTCACTTTCAACTTACGTTCGGCCGTCCGGAACCAATTAAAAACGTAAGTCGGGAGCGTCTGTATATAAAATCTTGCTGCTTAATCGGAATTCTTGAGGAAGGATTTTAAATAGTACGAGCCCTCTGTACATGATACCGTAAGTATTTAGTCATTTCATATTTTCCTTCATGTTATTTAAACTCAGCCCTCCCCATTCTGCACCTAGGTGATGTGATCGTCTACATCAATGACATCTGCGTCTTGGGCACCACGCATGCAGATGTTGTCAAACTGTTTCAGTCGGTGCCCATTGGACAGAGCGTGACCCTCGTGCTCTGCCGAGGCTACCCGCTGCCCTATGACCCCGAAGAGCCATCATCCAGCTCAACAGTGCCCCCTCTGGGCCTGGTGGATCCCTCGCTCCTGCTCAATGGACGCAGCACCTACGATAACTACATGGAGTACATGTCTCTGACAGGTCGCCTGCTTCCTGAGCATGGAGACGCTCTGTCCCATCCTGGAGACACACACCTAGATGGATCACAGCCGCCATCGCTTAACACACCGGGACCTCTACATGACGACGCCGTCTCCATGGCATCATCTTCTGGGGCAACAGCTCAAGTGGCACCAGAGATTCTGAGCCTCACCATGACCAAAGGAACTGAGGGGTTCGGTTTCACCATCGCAGACAGTCCGACAGGACAGCGGGTCAAACAGGTGCAGTTTTAAGTATCTGTACTGTTTTATTCATAACATACTATGTGTTTGGAGTTGTGTTCTCAGAGGACAGAGGATGTTGAATAATTTCCTGTAATAACATTTATGTAACCACTTAATCCTAATTAGGGTCGCGTGGAGGCTGGCGCCCATCCCAGCCGACTCTGAACGAGAGCAGAGTACACTCTGGACAGCTTGCCAGACTATCGCAGGGCAGAAACACGCCCTGACTTTCGACAGCAATGGTTCTTTTACATGCCTCACACCATAGACAGTGAGAGACATGGCCGGCCTTTGACAACCCAGTTAGCTTCACTGGGGGACAGTGACAACCCGTGGAGCGTGGGACTGGAACCCCCAACCTTGGGATCAGTGATCCCGCACCTTTACCACCAGGCCACCACTGTACTGTAATAACAGTTGAAGTCAAATCTGAGGGGATTATTCCTGTCATGTATTTTAGATGGTTCACACAGATAACTCTGTAAAGAGTCATTTATTTAATAGACATAGAAGGAGTTTCCAGTGTCAGTGTTTGAAAACCATCAGAATTCTTCTGGAGAAGCTGTGAGTTTAAGAGTTGGGTGAGCAGTTATTGTAGGGATTATATTTGTCCACAACATTAAAAATACCAATAAACGGTTAATAAAAGGGCGATACGGTGGCGTAGTGTTTAGCGCCACAGAAAGAAGATCCTGGGTTTGATTCCCAGCTCGGGCGTTTCTGTGTGGAGTTTGCATGTTCTCGCCATGTTTTTGTGGGTTCCCTCTGGGTACTCCGGTTTCCTCCCACAGTCCAAAGTCATGCACAGTAGGTTTATTGGGTGTTCCAAATTACCCCACAGGTATGAGTCTGAGTATGAACGGTTGTGTGAGTGTTGGCCCTTCGATTGCCTGGCGAGCTGTCCAGGATGTACCCTGCCCTCACCCAGAATTGGCTGAGTGGGGGCCAATCTCCCCGTGACCCTAATTCGGATTAAGCAGTTCAGAAAATGAATGAATAAATGGTTAATAAAAATCTAACATTTTATTCACTGGTAAATTCACTACTAGAGTTGTGGGGAGATCGCCTCCTTGCAACCGACTCTGGGTAAACTCTGGGTACACCTTGAATGGCTCGCCACTCCATCCCCAGGCAACACACACAACCATTCACACTCATACTCACACTTAGGGGCAATTTGGAACAGTTGCTTAGACTGGTAGCATAATATTTGGACTGTTGGAGGAAACCAGAGTCCCCGGAGAACATGCAAACTTCACGCAGAAACAGCCGAGCCCAGAACTCGATCCCAGGACATTCTCACTCTGAGACGGATGTGCTAACCACTGTACCATTGTGCCAACCTGTAAAATAACATATTTGTGATCTAGAAGGAAAACACTTTGGAACATCCACATACACCAGCCTCCCCATGACACTAATTAGGATTAAGCAGTTCAGGAAATGAATGAATAAATGAATAAGCTCACTGTCAACAGTTTTATGGCCTCAAAAATACATGGCCAGTGAAACAAAATACAATACAACGAACAGATTTATTTATGTTTTGTAGTGTTTTGACTGCCAAGCCAAATCCATATATCTTCTTTTCCTTTCAGCTTTCTCCTTTTTTCAGGGGTCGCCACAGTTATTCATCTGATTCGCATGTTTGATTTGGCATAGGTTTTAGGTCGGATGCCCTTCCTGACACAACCCTTTAGCACGGGACAGAAACACGCTGACAGCTTTGCAGCTACTCTTTACAAAAGTCAGCAATGGTTCTTTTACATGAACCTCTCACCATAGACAGTGAGAGACATGGCGGGCCTTTGATAACCCAGTTAGCTGCACTGGGAAGACAGTGATAACCTTGTGGAGAGTGGGACTCGAACCCTCAACCTTAGGATCAGCGATCCAGCACCCTTTACCACCAGGCCACCACTGCTCGAAAGATATATATATATATATATATATATATATATATATATATATATATATATATATATATATATATATATATATATATATATGATCATTCTTCTATAATCACCTGAAGAGAGAGGATGGTTTCACTACCCCTTGAAACAGATCTGTAGTGATAAATGGAGTTTCGATAGAAAGTCTTTGTCCTGTCCTTTTATTTTTATTGTTATTTGCTCTACCAAAAAGTATTGAGCACTCTCCTACGGAAGGATCTACTCAGAAAATCCTATATATATATATATATATATATATATATATATATATATATATATATATATATATAATGTATGTATGTAGGCCCTCGATATTCGCGAGGGTTCGTTTCCGGCCCCTCCCGCGAATGAAGATAATCCGCGAGTTCTGTACCTGGAAGTAAAACCTCATGTATCATATTACATGCACAAATGAGCAACCGGAAGTAAAATACTATGTATCTATTACATGAGCTAAAATATGCTTCTTAAACACATTCTATAGACAGTCTTACTCATTAATACAGTAATAATGTAGTAAAATGTAGTAATGATTAAGAAAAACTTTTCAATTTTTATTGTTATATTTATTGATGATAAAATATAAACATTATACAGCATATACTGTTGTAAAGCACTAGTATTAAAGTATTTTTCAATCATTATTCCAGTACAGTACCTAAGTTAATATTTAGAATGTTTGTGCGTGAGATTTTATGTTCTGTAGCATGTTTAACAAACGATACCAAAAGGATAAACTTTATTACGCTTCATTTCCTTTTACATTGAACTTGGAGTGACGTCTCCAAGATGGCGCTGCCGAGAGGGCGACGTTGCGGAGTTCTCAGAGTCAAATTGTTTCTTCGTTCATTTTAATTTGTTTTATTTGTTGTTTTGTTTGTTCATGTTTTGCACTATGCTCGTCTATGACCGGTTGGCCCTACTACTCACACACAAACATTCTAAACATTAACTTCGGTACTGTACTGGAATAATAATTGAAAAAGACTTTAATACAACAGTTCAGATGATTATTGCTCTTCAGGCACTTCAGAGGAAACTGTAATTTCTTCAGGAGAAAGGCTTATTTCTTCAGAAGAGACATCCAGTGTTTTCTATCGCTTAGCCAGAAAAGACGCACAGCATTTGAGTGACATCATAGAGCTTAACTGGTAATTAAAACACACTATAAAAATAGGCTCATTGATGACTTGTGAGAGAATGAAGAAAAGGGGGCGTTACATCTTCTCAACCAATCAGCAGAGGACAGCCATTGGCTGAATTTTAGTGATGTGTCAGTTGCTTGGCAGTCCGCGAATACTCAAACCGAGCGTGCAGAACTGTGAATAGTCAAGGGCCTACTGTGTGTATGTGTGTGTGTGTGTGTGTGTATATATATATATATATATATATATATATATATATATATATATATATAGATAAACATACAGGGATTCCTCGCTACTTCGTGCTTCAATTAATGCAGCTTCAGTGCATCGCGGCTTTTTAAAAAATAAATAAATAAACATTAATCGAATTAAAAAATAAGGAAATTAAGGAAGAATAGGAGAAAAAGTTAAGGAAAATGCCACAAAAACAAGGCCAATTATGCAACAACAAAAAAAAACCAGCCTAAACCAACACAAAACAAAAAGCAACCCAAAATCTCCCATCAAAACCATCAGCTGTCCGAGCTCGAAAGTGAAATGAAATTGAAGAACAAATAGAAATAGAAATGGAATAAAATGTATAGAAAGATCTAGCATAAATACAAGTATTAAATATGATTAAACATTATCCTGAGGTACACTTAATACTAGGCTCCAGCAGAAGGGGCGTGGCTGACACGGAGGTCCGGGAAGAGAAGCAGAACGATGCATTTCAGAACTCCAAAACTGTCAAAGAACAAACAAATTAACTCCAGTATTATAATGAACTGGATAATAGTGAAACTCTATGTAAATCTGATCAGATCCGCTGTGCTGTGCTTGAGAGGAACCAGGAGGTTAAACATATGATGTTATGTACAGATGATTAGAGAGAGAGAGAGAGAGAGAGAGAGAGAGAGAGAGAGATTGTATACAGTACAAACCTGTATAGGTTACTTGTACAAGGTTTAATCATACGTTCCCCTCGAAAGAATCCAAGGCCACTTAGCCATGGCAGAATCATAATTGTTCAATAAAAAATGATGTTGGATTTTCGTCACGTGAATTATCTTTTTTTGTACCATGGCTACATCTCAACTGACTTTTTGCAGTTTTTTCTCATAATTCAGTGATATGAAAATGGCATACAGACATACTGTTGAGCTTATTTTCTAATTTTACAGTATACTATGACTTAATTTATTTTAACTTCTACAGATTTTAGCTACAAATGATTAATTTTTGTGCAATTAAAATGTATAGTTTATTACATCATAAAAGTGGAGAAATTGTAAACTTAAGAAGAGCGTGTAAGAATTAATTTTTAATATGACGATAATTACCTATTTCATCCAAAAAAAAAGCATTGTTATTCAAAATTAAATGGATAACTAATGAAAACTGATGATTACATGTTTATTGTTAAATTTAAGCTGTTTTTTTTAAATCAGGAATTAGAGTGCAGACCAAGTTCAGACAGTTCGTTCTCTAGCCTTAATACTGCTGCCTTCGATTAATTTAAAGTTTTATGTGCTCCACACAAACCAATGCTGAAACTGCAACAGCTATTTATACATTTGTTTTGTGAAATAATAACTGAGTTGGTGATTAGCACATCTGCCTCACAGCAAGAAGGTCTTGGGTTTGACTCCTGGGTTTGCCTGGGGCGTGTCTGTGTGGAGTTTGCATGTTCTTGCCCATGGTTGCTTGTATTTCCTGCTGGGTGCTCTGGTTTCCTCCCACAATCCAAAGACCTGCATGTTAGGTTATTTCAAATTGCCTCTAGGTGTGAGCATGAATAGTTATGTATGGTGCCCTGCAGTTGACTGGCAAGATGTTCTGGGTGAGCTGTGCCTTCATCTAAAGTCTGCTGCAAGAGACCCGGGTTGCCTCACGATGATAAAGTGGTTCAAAAAATAATGAATGACTACGGTAGCCAGCGATGGTTCTTTTACTGGCTGCATAGCCGTCAGCGTGTTTCTGCCCCTTGCTGAAAGGGTTGTGTTAGGAAGGGCATCCGACATATAAACCTATGCCAAATCAAACCTGCGAATCAGATGATTCACTGTGGCGACCCATGAAAAAAGGGAAAAGCCGAAAGGAAAAGAAGAAGAAGACTGCGGTAGTGAACTATAATACAAACACAGTGCAAACTGTCACTTGTTTTAATACTTAGGACGAGGGCTCGGGGAGGAATCCAAACTGTGATTAATGGTATAGTACAGCACAGCACAGCACACATCCCCGTGATATTTAAACACTCTCTTTGGACTAATGATCTGAAACAGGTGCTTTTACCTTCACTCAATAAAATCTCTTGCATGCTTTAAATACAGAGCTGCTTTACTGTGATTTACACAGTGCTATGTCATGGTTTAAAGCCTTACCATGTGCATAGAACATTAGTGTAAAGTATAAAACATGCTTCTGCAAACAAGTAATGCATTTAGAAATGTTCTTACTTGGTTTTACTCATGTTTTCGTTTTCCTCTGGCTGCTTCCAGTTTGGCATTTTCTGCAGCATAACTCAACATATAAATCACATATCAGTGAGAAACTTTCAGAATGTGTTCAGAAAACTCCAAAGACAAATCAAGTTTGATTCTCGGCTTCCTCCAAAAGTCAAATAAAGTGTGAATGTTGGAGATTGGATCCAGCTATGTATGGGTGCCTGTTGGTAGCTGTTACAGAGACCCAGTGCACAACAGTTATCTTACATTCAGTGATTCCGACAGCAAAACATATTTTTATGTTGAAGACGTAAAAGATACAAGTAAACATGTTTACTGTCCAATATAATAACACTTTAAACTAATAAAATAAAGGATTCAGTAGAATTAACTCAATTTTTGCCTCATCACTCATTCCCAATCATTTGCCGTGACCTAATTGTACTCGGGTTTCGGGCAGGCTGAACCATATTTCAGCCGACCCTGACCAAAGGTGAGGTAATTCACCAGACCATTGCAAGTAACATACACACAACCATTCACACTCACATTTTCACAAAGGCTTAGAATGGTCATATGTGTGTTTCTCTGATGGCCCGGTGAGCTGTTCAGGTTGTACCCCGTTCTCGGCTGAGATGGTCACTCAGCCTACCCGTGACCTTAATTAGGAATAAATGGCTTGAAAAATGAATGAATGAATATCTATTTCAAGGAGTGTCAACATTCTCTCATCCTTACTCTCAGAGTTGTTTTTATTTTTTATGCTTACATTGTGTCTTGCTTTTATGTTACATCATGTTACATTTTACAGTAAACAAAAAATAAATTCTCTTTTGTCTATCAGTTTATAACCCTGCTTCCTTTGAGCAGAGGGAGGTTTAAAAGCAGCTGCTTGTGTTTCATGTCAGTGGTCCGGGCCAAAGTATAGGTGGAATTTAATACGGTCACATGACCAGGCATTGCCCCTAGTTACAACAGCATACTCCGACACTGGACGCCGTGCAAGCAGTTTACCACGACAAAGGATGCAGGATGCGATAGCCCCATCTAATCGCTTTCATAGTTTTCCCTGACCGACACTGCAGGGATACCTTCAGAAATTAGCTTTGCATGACGGAATTGACCTTTACAAACATGTATCACATACGAGTGCAGACTGGACGCCAGGCAGTCTGAAATGTTCTTCAAAGAATATTCGTACATAAAACGGCTGCAGATTATATACCGGTAGAAAAGAAAGTAGGTAAAAAGGTAAAGTCTGTTGGGTTTTTACACCCGAGCCTCCAGGCTCATCAGGCCGGTGCTTATCCCTGGTTTCGACCAGGAGTTCAACTCTCCCTGGATGGGACACTAGTCCATCGCAGGTTACCTTCCCAGTATGTTTTTACTGGTACCCATTTATACTGCTGGGTGAACAGAGGCACACTTGTGGTTGAGACCTTGCCCAGGGGTCTTAGCACAGTGAGGGTCTCAGTGGGATTCGAACTCACAACCTCCCGATCATGAGCGCAGCACCCTAACCATTACGCCACCGGCCCCAAGGTAGAAAAGAAGCACATGCTAAAACTGGGGGCTTCACTTGGTTTTTCTACCCAGCCGAACTAGACAATAACACATACCTTCTCTCAGTCTGTGATTTGCTTGTGACATACGAGTTCATACTTAGTGACGCATTTAAAAATGAATGGTTTATTTATTAGTACATTAAACGGCTGCACATAGGCAGCAGAAAAGAAGTGCAGGCTAAAATCTCAGGGCTTCACTCAATTTTTTTCTACCCAGATGAAGTAGCTGACAACACACACCTTCCCTCAGTCTGTGCTTTGCTTTCAATATAATTATTTCAGATGAATAGTTGTCTCAATATTTTCAACAAAACAAGACACAAAAGATTAGCTTTACTTGTGCAACTCACCGGTTATAATAATATGGTTACTGCAAATGTGGATCTTTTCAACCAAATCTGCTCTGGAGATGTTGCTGAACCATTTAGCTCCCTTTTTATGAAGAGTTCTTTAGTATGCTTGTCCTGGCTTTTAACAATCGCATGGACACTGAAAAAATACCTGTCTCTTTCCCTCATTGTGTGGTTGGATCAAGCGATTTTATTCTGTGTATTTACTCTACATTTTCCACGGGGCCACCAGTATGGCGTCGGTACTGTGCTTTCTCATTGGCACCTGAGCGATTTACAGCATCCTAATGATGAGTCTAAAAATTCTACTAAAACAGTGTGGAATCTTTCTAAAACCTGACTTTACTTATGTGGAAATATTGACATAGTTTGATATCAATTAAAAGGCACACCACAAATGTCAATCATTCCAGAGTCGTGCAGCGATTAGCTCATTTTTTGCACCTGATAATGCTGGAGGCCTGTGCCTCCCTCAATCAACTCCGAGGCAGGGTACACTCTGAACATTTGGTCCATTGCAGGGCCAACACACACACACACACACACACACACACACTCCCAGCTAGGGGCAATTTGAAACAGCCAAATAGCCTAATGTGCATGTCTTTGGACTGTGGGGGGAAACTAAACTACCTACAGGAATTCCACACAAGCATGTAGAGAACATTTAAACCTCATACAGAGATGCCCCTGATGATCATTGGATATGAACCAGGAACCTTCTTATTTTGAGATGGATGTACTAGCCATCACACCACCTATATTAGCGAGATATTTGTTTAGGTATATTATCAGTGCGGCTGTATTACATGCTGTCGGTATTTGGAACATTGTTACATGTCACATGGTTTGTTCAGGTGCTGGAGCCACAGGGGTGTCCCGGCCTGTGTGAAGGGGATCTTATAGTGGAAATCAACCAGCAGGGGATGCAGGGCCTCAACCACTCGCAGGTGGTGCAAATCCTGAAGGACTGTGCCGTGGGGACTGATGCAACCCTTCTCATCCAGAGAGGAGCTGGAGCAGGTATGAGGGTCTCTATCTCTCTTCTTGTTCACATTCAGTCTCAACAAAGTTGAAATGAGTTTCATTTGCATTCATGAAAGTTTATTTTGCGGAGGGTTTTGTTTTCCACTGGGGTATACACACACAGCAAATGCTTTGCAGTAAGGGCACATACACAATACAGTATAATATGCAAATACAATTTAATTATTTATTATATTTTATAAAGTTTGGAATTCTTGTTTTTTATATGTTGATATATATACAGAGAGAGAGAGTTAGTGTTGCTTTTTTTCACTTCACCCTCCATATTTTGCAAATTTCCTGCTTGCATCATTTTCTTATAAGTACATCTGGCCTCCTCTATTCAGTATTTGAATGCTTTTATTTCCTTGTTTGTGTTATTGGATGTTGTGCTAAACAGCTTCATGTCCAGCCTGAGGAATGTAACCCAGGGTTCAGCTAAGATCTTTGAAAACACGCTGTGACATCTGATGTTCTTTTGATCTGAAAACGTTGCCTGAGGAGAGAAAGCATTTGACTCAAATCATCACTCCACTTCTGTACACTGACCAGACTGTCTATCTGAGTGTGTGTGTGTGTGTGTGTGTGTATGTGTGTGTGTGTGCGTGTGTGTGCGTGTGTGTGTGTGTGTGTGTGTGTGTGTGTGTGTGTAAGATTGTGGCTGTCTGTGGATGTGAGGCAGCTCAAGTTAAAATTCCATGGCATGATTTCAGACTCATTTGGCTGGGTTCATCCTAAGCCTGTGGGATGGCAGAATATCCTGGCAGGCACAGGCAATGATGTTTAGTGCTAATTCTGAGGCGTGCCAAAATAATCAGCTAATACCAGGCTCTGGTCGTATTGCTAACTATTATTGACATATTAATATTTCTTTCTGTGTTTATGATGTTCTTGAAATGACCTCTACCTTGTTAGTTTGAAGTACATTGTGGGTTGAATTGAATGCCTGTTACCGTAAGGAAGTCCAGTCTCACCTGAGTCATTCATATCTGATATTTCCCTTGAAGGAGCAGGTCAATACCAAAGCAAGCAGATGAGGGTCAGATACACTGTATCTATCCATCCAACCATCCACACACACACACACATATATATATATATGTGTGTGTGTGTGTGTGTGTGTGTGTGTGTGTGTGTGTGTGTGTGTGTGTGTGTGTGTATGTATGTGTATATATATATATATATATATATATATATATATATATATATATATATATATATATGTTCCCACCTCTGCTCATGCTTATTTACATGATCATTATAGTAAACGATAACATGCTCTATTTATTCCATCCTGCTGTCAGAATGATGCTGCCTTTATTCCAGATGCTTCAATACCTGCTTACATTATTGTTTTTTTTTTCACTTCTCTCATCCTCCATCTATATTACACAACAGTATGCCCCTGAAAGACCTGTATTAACACACAGTGAGGATTTAAATAAGCATGTGAGAGACAACCTGAGTGACTTGCTGCTTACTGAGTGTGAGACTATTCAATTCCAGCGCCGGCACGCAGCCAAGGTCCCAGCCAGAGATGGCCATGTTCACAGCTCTCTCCTCTCAATGCTACAATTAGCGAACAACTCACACACGGAGTCAAAAGCCAGAATCCAACAACACTACACCAATTAGGAACACGATGTTCAACAGAGAGGCAGGATATTAGAAGAATACGCCAATAGTGGTTTGGGAACATTAGAGAAGGTTAATATGCTTCGTCTGAGTTTAAATAGCTCTTTCTAAATTTTATGTAGTTCCGATTAACCTAAAACAACAGGGTTATTTTTAGGAACTTCGTGCACAATGACTGTTCAAGGCTTTAGCTACAAAGTGCTCATGGTTGACTAGTCATATCACACAAGGGTGATTTGCCTTTGGCTTTCCTCAGCACCTCATGCACAGCGCTAGGCTCCCATCTCAGTACCAACTCTGCTTAGCAGATGGGATTAGCCCAGTGCTTCTCAAATAGTGGAGCGTGCCCCCCCCCCCCTTGGGGGTGCATGGTATGATGCCAGGGGGGTGCGGTGTGATGCCAGGGGGGGAGCGCATATGACTCTGGGGAACATGCTTCTCTGGAATAGGGTACGATAATTAAGTGTAATTGCACCTCCACTCCACTAGTTGGCAGTGGCGCTCTCATTTCGCACGAGCAAACGATTTGAAGTGCAACAAACAAACCCCTCAAGAAACAACACGGAAAAATTTCTAACAGAAACGAAGAGAAAGATGGAGATATTAAGACATAAGTAAGTTCAATGAGTTTAAATAAGGAAGTATTTTTTATTTTAAGCACATTGGTGCACTTTAAATGTTTTTTGTTATAGATTTAAAAAAAATCAATGTTAATGAAGTTTTTTTTTTCTTTTCTTTATTGTAAGTTGAACTAGTGGTGGGGCCGGTGGCGTAGTGGTTAGGGTGCTGCGATCATGATTGGGGGGTTGTGAGTTCGAATCCCACTGAGACCCTCACTGTGCTAAGACCCCTGGGGAAGGTCTCAACCACAAGTGTGCCTCTGTTCACCCAGCAGTATAAATGGGTACCAGTAAAATATACTGGGAAGGTAACCTGCGATGGACTAGCGTCCCATCCAGGGGGAGTTGAACTCCTGGTCGCTTCACACTATGGAAACCGGAGATAAGTACCGGCCTGATGAGCCACCAGGCTAAGCCACTAGGCTCAGGTGTAAAAACCCAACAGACTTACCTTAAGTTGAACTATATTTCATTCTTTTTTTTAATGTTAATATGTTTGTTTTTCATGTTAATAAGATACAATGCTATGCAGAGGTGTACCAATAATTTTATAAACAAATAATACTATTTATAGTTGCTTTCGGGGCGGTAGTGGGGTGTGAAACTTTTTTTTCCTATAGGGGGCGCCACAGAAAATAATTGAGAAGCACTGGATTAGCCCTACACATAGTGGTGTACTGGCTTTCATGGAATGAAGCACTTAATACTTTACACTTTATGCCCTTTACACTCTAGTAAGGTGACAGTTTGGTGTGCTGTTTCATTACAGATAGTTTGCTAATTTGTACTCAAGACCTGGTTCTCAAATCTGACCTCACAGCAAACAGTGTGAAGGGTAAGGACTAAGACATGCTTCATTCAAAACATGTCCAGTCAGCCATGACATCTCTTCAAGCCACTGCTCATACTTCATCACAGAGCGGCTGAGAAAGTGCTAACTGAGTGTTAGAATGCAATTCTCTTGGGTCGCTCTGATTGACAGGGGAGAGAGTTACACCATCTAACTCACTCAGAGAGCACAGCCAATTACTCTGTCTTGAAATCCCAGCTACGGATGGATGTGACATCACTATAGTGTCCTTAAGATAGAGTCACTGCTTCTTGGCTTGGCACACATATGGTCCACAGTATATCTTTACATGTTATTACATGGCTCATTTAAATACTCTTTTCTGACTGGTCACTTACTGTTTTCAGTAGGCAATTATTTTTCACAAAACACAGATACTAAGTACTGATTAAGTAATTTTCGATCAATATTTTGTCAGCAGTCTTGTGATAATAATAATGTCGATCTCCACTGAATGCTGGCTTCCTGATCCCCTATTGGGGTTTATTTCATGATAAAGACCATTTTGCAGTACATTATGCATGTCTTTTTTTTATAAAGTCAGCTTTATTAAAGATAGTTTTCAGGCATACATATTTATATTTATTATTAAATTGTATAATTTAGCCAACTAAAAATTGAAGATAAATCGAAAAAAATAACACAGAAACACCTATTTATTCAGCATCATCAAGAAATGCTGTGATTTTTTTTCTTTTTTTCAATTCTCTTTTTCTCACTGTCCCATACTAGCAGTTCTCTAGAAATCTAATTCCTTGCAATTCCCATTTAATCTCTACTACAGCCCTTATTACATATTTGATACAGAGACAAATGAGACACATTGACCTGTCTAAGTACTTACATGTGAGGAAAACCTAAGACGATGCCCTCTAGGGTACTTCTACATGTAAGAAAACAGGAGTAAATGCCCATCTAGGTTGCTCCTACATGAGAAAACATAATTATGTGCCCTCTGGGTGCTTCCAATACATAACACATGATGGCATTGTCCTCTCTAGGATTCTCCGACATATGAGAAACCATGATGAAGTGCCCTCTAAGGTGCTTTTGCATGTGAGAAAACAAAAGTAAACTCTTTCTAGGGTGATGCTACATATGAGAAAACAAGAAGATGTGCCGTTTAAGACCCTCCCACCTATGATAAAACATGATGACATGCTCTGCTCATACATTTGACAAATCATGTTGAAATACTCTTTAGGATTCTCTTAAATAAATGCATGATCAAATGCCTTATGGGCTCCAGTATGAGTCAAAAAAAGCATATGATGAAGGCTTTTATATAGTGCTCCTACTTGTGAGAGAACATGATGAAATGCTTCCTTTGGGGCTCCTACGCATTGGGGAGCGCAAATAAATGCACACTAGGGTGCTACTACATACAAGAAATTATGATGATGTGCACTTTAGGGTGCTCCTGCATATAATAAAATCACGATGAACTACCCATTAGGATTCTCCTCTGCTTTTCCTTTCAGCTTTTCCCTTTTTCAGGGGTTGCCACAGAGAGTCATCTGATTCGCATGTTTGATTTGGCATAGGTTTTTATGTCGGATGCCCTTCCTGACACAACCCTTTAGCGAGGGCAGACGGCTCAGCAATGTCAGCAATGGTTCTTTTACATGAACCTCTCACCATAGACAGTGGGAGACATGGCCAGCCTTTGATAACCCAGTTAGCAGTTACCCACAGCTGGGTGGACCGTGACAATCTTGGTGGAGAGTGGGACTCAAAGAACCCCCAACCTTAGGATCAGCGATCCGGCTCCCTTTACCACCAGGCCACCACTGCCTGGATTAGGATTCTCCTAAATGTAAGAAATCATCATCTAATGTCTTATAGACTCCACTACAGGCCAAAAATAGCTTCCATCATGACCCATTTTATATTGTTTGGGCCACCCATGCTTCATATGGTGTATGCCCTGTATAATGTATAATATAATTGCATATTAGAGTCTGCAAAGAGTGCTATATACTGAATTAATATAAGTCTAAGCAGAATGAAATGGAATTATAGAACTATAAGTACATTTCTGTATTTGATTTATTCCGTTTACTTAGTTAAGTGTAAAAGTAAATGCAAGTACCCATATTAAAGACACTCTCTCAAATGCCATCCAAATCTATCTCTAATTCTAAAGAACACTGAAGGGTCATATGCTCTGCATTATTCTCAAAAACCTGACCCGTGAAAATGCCAGATGTAAAAGACTTCTCCGTCTCAGCTGTCCACGAGGGCTCAGATCACCCAAGACAGAGATCACTTTACCTCCGACGTGAAAAAGCTGCCTCTGTTTCATTCTTTTCTGCTCTCTTGTCTCTGATTCTGTTTGCACTAGTGCTTTTGTCAGAGCTATTCACAGCACTGTTATGATAGGGCAGGTTAATATTGTTCCCCTGACACCGTAGCTGGTGTGTAGTATCACTTCAGCCGTGGCATTTCAGCGTAGAGGACAGCTCCTCTCAGACCCACAACATTTCAGTACCTCGGACAACTCCCGTCTCTCCACTGCTCCGGTCTCTGATCTCATCTGAGCCGCTTGTCACAACGAGCCTCACGGGAAACACAGACGTCCTGCACATACACGATGATTCACTGAGTGCCAGTCTGCAGCTTCCACAATTCACACTGGAAAGAAAGGAGGCAGGGAAAAATTACAATGCTATGAATGAAATCTGAGAATCCAGCATTTCATTTTAATCACTCTTGCCATCAGCACTTTCATTTAAATAAATAATATGGTGTTTGTAGATGGGATTTCAAATATGAAACGATAAGTTAGCAATACTCTGAGAGAACTTCAAATATAAAAAAATGATTATTTTATATATGATATGCTTCAGGCTTGAGTGTGAGCGTAAAAACAAAATTGAATAAATAAAAAAAAAACTGTCATCATTCATGTCCATTCCCTAGACTTAATGTCGTTATAAAGTTAATAGATATAATTCTCATTTGTAATAGAAATTATGAGCTGATAATTTAAATGCTTTCCATCTTCTCATTCATATAACATTACATGAGTGATTTCTATAAATAAATCATGTCGTACTATTACCTTTAGCAACAAATAACCATGCAGGGCATATTTTATACTCCATTTATTGCTTCTCTGCTTAAATGAAAAATTCTTTTGTTCTTTAGACAGAGAGCACTCTAGAATTTAGATGTTATTGTTAAAGCTCATCTTGGACATTTCTACTTTAAAAAAAAAAAAAAAACTATGGCAACCTCAGAGACATGAACTCCACACAGCTGGTTTGCATGGCAGCTCAAAAAAAATCGAGTGAAAAATGTGCGTGATCACACTCCGAATACGAGATTCCCTGTTATAGTGACTTCTGTACTCTCCTACTGTGAACGCAGCCTCATGGAGAAGGTGATTATATCATGTAGAATGTGTTGCCAGATTGCATCATTTTTTTCTAAAGCAATGGCATTTAAAACCAAGCCGGTTGACAACAAGTGACATCAAACTGCTGGCAAATTACACTGAACTTAAATCAATTGGAGCAAGGGCACTAGTTTCCGGATGACTGGATTTAAGAATAGCGCAGCTTGAGACATGACCCGGCAACTTTGGAAGAAATCAATTCTTTTAATCAGGAATGTAGTGGAGTGTTTGATCATTTTTTTTTAATTTCATAATTATAAAAATAATGTCATATCATATTCCAGGAAATATTGAAAATTGTTTAAAATTAATTGTTACTTTGCTATGGGGATACACATCCACAGTATGAGCCACTGTATAATTGATTGTTTATGTTTTAATGCAAACTTTAAAAAAAAAAAAAGCCAGTTAGTACTACCGTTTGGGTTTTTTTTTTTTTTGCCTTAATCCCCTATGGGCCTGATATTTATTCCCATTGTAAACACAACATATGTGTTGCTAACATTTTAATAAACAAAACAAACAATGCTTAAATAATGATAAAAATAGCAAGTATTGTGTCAGTGACAAAACCTGAAATATTTTTCTCCTCTACTGACGCACAGTTCTTAGTCCTGCCTTTGACCGAACCAACAAAATAGAGTGCATGTCATCATCTATTCTGAAATCTCAACTCATTTATCTCAAACTTGAGCTCATGTTCAAGGACATGAGGCTGAGTGACTTGGCAGTGCTATACATTTGGCTTCACATTCTGCTCTTAGCACTTGAGCCAAGCTCCGTCCCGGTCATATAGCTCTCAGTGTAATCCTGTTAGTTTAAGCAGGCTTGCAAATTGCTTCCTCTCACCTCTAACACGTGTACATGCACGTAGCTGTACACACAAGAAAGCGCATCATTTATATACATGGTCTATGAGGCATTTGCCATTTACTTTGAAATACTAAAATTAAAACCTGCGAAGCTCTCAAATAGAGTCTTGACGTAGTGCTACTGTGGTTCTATGATTTTCTGTTTTTATTTGCACTCTTCATATTTTTTAATTAAATCACAGAAGCATCCAAAAATGCCAGCTGCACACATCTGGCATAATTAGCCAAAGCGCTTTTAGCTGACATGATTTATCCGTTGTATTTGTTTTTTATCATTGTGGTGGGAGATTCCAAGTTTTTTTCCTTGGGATTGCAATTTTGAATCTTCCAGTGCATCCTGGAGAGTGAAATTGGAGATGCTGTTTGGGTGGAAGGGATTTTGTACATCCTACTTCACTGTCAATCACTGCAGCATTAACCAATCATGGGGCGTCTGTGAGCTCATGTATATGGAAGACTGTAGATAGAGATTCTCTGCTAGGCTGTTTCACTGCATTGAACTGTAAGGACAGCAGACATGCCTAAGTGAAAGGACGTGTTAACCTTCACCCTGCCTGGTCGGTAGCTCTCATGCGATAGGATGGGAATTGTAAAATTACCAATTTTGGGGAGGGAAAAGTAGGAAGAAGAAATTGGTTTTGTACTAGGGTTATTTCATAATGGCTGTCCCATGTCCATGCCCACCCACTACAAGAAACCCAACAACACTGCTGCACCACTGAGTTGATGCTGATTGGCTGTTATGTATTGCTGGATTGAGGATTAGAAGCAAAATGAAACAAAATGTTTACTATTAATAATGAAAGTCAAACTAAAAAGTAGAGCCTGGTATAAAACTAGTCAGATTTTCACAGAATTAAAAAACACAAATACAATGTCACTAAGATAGGAAAGCAGACTTTTCCAGAGCAAAAACAACAGGGAATCTTAATGGGAACACGGAAGATGAACTCGTTAAATGGATAATTAAACCAACAAGACAGGAACAAATGAACAGAAAAATCAGTGACTAAAAGGCACCAAAAATAAAACTCAGTATTTGTTTCAAGGCTGAAGTGGATTTATTTCTTAGAGGAGCTGTGCTACTTTTATAACACCAGCCTTGGACACCCATCAATAAAAATATCAATTGGGACTTTTACTTTTAGGCAGTTCTTAAGTGCCTAAATCTATATTTTAATTTCACAACACACACACACACACTCACACCAATGTGTTCTTCTTCTTCTTCTTTTACTTTCGGCTGCTCCCTTCAGGGGTCGCCACAGCAAATCATCCGCCTCCACCTCACCCTGTCCTCCGCATCTTCTTTTCTGACTCCAACGACCTTCATGTCTTCCTTCACCACATCCATAAATCTCTTCTTCGGTCTTCCTCGAGGCCTTCTGCCTGGTAGTTCCAACCTCAGCAGCCTACTGCCAATATACTCACTATCCCTCCTCTGTACATGTCCAAACCATCTCAATCTAGCCTCTCTGACTTTGTCTCCAAAACATCTTACGTGGGCTGTCCCTCTGATATACTCATTTCTGATCCTATCCATCCTCGTTACTCCCAGGGAGAACCTCAACATTTTCATCTCTGCTACCTCCAGCTCTGCCTCCTGCCTTTTCCTCAGCGCCACTGTTTCTAAGCCATACAACATCGCTGGCCTCACCACCATCTTGTACACTTTTCCCTTCATTCTTGCTGACACTCTCCTATCGCACATCACACCGGATACTTTTCTCCAACCATTCCAGCCTGCCTGCACACGCTTCTTCACCTCTTTTCCACACTCTCCATTGCTCTGGATTGTTGAGCCTAAGTACTTAAAATCCTCCACCTTCGTTATCTCTGCTCCCTGTAACATCACCGTTCCTCCTGGGTCCGTCTCATTCACACACATGTATTCTGATTTTCTGAGGCTAACCTTCATTCCTCTCCTTTCCAGGGCATACCTCCACCTCTCTAGATTTTCCTGCACTTGTTCTCTGCTCTCACTACAGATCACGATGTCATCTGCAAACATCATAGTCCATGGAGATTCTTGTCTCACCTCGTCTGTCAGCCTGTCCATCACCATAGCAAACAAGAAGGGGCTCAGAGCTGACCCTTGATGCAGTCCCACCTCCACCTTGAATTAAATCGGTCACACTGACAGCACACCTCACCACTGTCTTACATCTCTCATACATGTCCTGTACCACTCTAACATACTTCTCTGCCACTCCAGACTTCCTCATGCAATACCACAGTTCTTCTCTTGGCACCCTGTCATATGCTTTTTCCAGATCCACAAAGGCACAATGTAGCTCCCTCTGACCTTCTCTGTACTTCTCTATTAACATCCTCAAGGCAAACATTGCATCTGTGGTGCTCTTTCTTGGCATGAAACCAAACTGTTGTTCACAAATGCTGACCTCTGCCCTTAGTCTAGCTTCCACTATTCTTTCCCATAACTTCATCGTATGGCTCATCAACTTTATCCCTCTGTAGTTGCTGCAACTCTGCACGTCTCCCTTGTTCTTAAAAATGGGCACCAGCACACTTCTCCTCCACTCCTCCGGCATCTGCTCACTCTCTAGTACCTTGTTGAATGTTCTTGTCAGAAAATCTACTGCTACCTCTCCTAGACACTTCCATACCTCCACAGGTATATCATCAGGACCAACTGCCTTTCCATTCTTCATCCTCTTCAATGCCCTTCTCACTTCACCCTTACTGATCTTTGCTACATCCTGCTCCTCAATGGTCACCTCTTCTACTTTTTTCTCTCTCATTTTCCTCATTCATCAGCTCTTCAAAGTACTCTTTCCATCTTCCCAGCACACTTCTGTCATTAGTCAATACAGTTCCCTCTCTGTCCTTTATCAATCTAACTTGCTGCACGTCCTTCCCATCTCTATTTCTCTGCTGTGCCAACCTGTATAGATCATTTTCTCCCTCTTTACTATCCAACCTATCATACAAGTCATCATACGCCCTCTGTTTGGCCTTCGCCACTGCTACTTTCGCCTTACGCTGTGTCTCCCTGTACTCCTGTTTACTCTCTTCGGTCCTCTCAATGTCCCACTTCTTCTTGGCTAACCTTTTCCTTTGTACACACTCCTGCACTTCCTCATTCCACCACCAAGTCTCCTTATCTACTTTCCTTCCAGAGGACACACCAAGTACTCTCCTACCTGTGTCCCTGATCACATTTGCTGTGGTTGTCCAGTCATTTGGAAGCACTTCCTGGCCACCCAAAGCCTGTTTCAACTCCTCCTTGAAGACAACACGACACTCTTCCTTTTTCAGCTTCCACCACTATATATATATATATATATATATATACATACACACACACACACACACATATATATATATATATATATATATATATATATATATATATATATATATATATATATATATATATGTGTGTGTGTGTGTGTGTGTGTATATATATATATATATATATATCACCAGTTTGCCAGGACATCATTATATATGATCAAGGGTGTATTCTGCCTTTGCCCAGAGTCAGCTGAGATGGGTGCCAGCCTCCTTTCAACCCTAATCAGGTTTAAGTGGTTCAGAAAATTAATGAATGAAAGGATGTAAAAATATATATGTGTGTGTGTGTGTGTGTGTGTGTGTGTGTGTTGTGGTTCATTTTGAGCTGGACTTCTTTATAAACAAACACTAATATGCCACATCAAAGGAACCACATTTGCTTTCCTTATTTAAAGGATTGCAGGTTGAATTTGCTTCCCGTGAGGGTTTAAGTCTGCCAAGGCTGTCCCTTGTCAGAAATTCTGTTCACAGTTTTTATGGACAGAATTCCTAAATGCAACTGTGACATTGATAGGTTCTGGTTCGGTGGCCATCGAATCTCGTTTCTACTTTTTGCGGATGATGCTGTTCTTTTGGCTTCACAGTCAAGGACCTCCAGCTCTCTTTAAAGCGATTCACAGCCTAATGCGAAGCGACTGGGATGAGAATCAGCACCTCCAAGTCCGAGGTCATGGTTCTCAGTCGGAAAAGGGTGGAATGCATCCTGTGGGTCCTTCCCCATGTGGAGGAGTTTAAGTATCTTGGGTTCTTGTTCACATGTGAGGGAAGGATGGATTCCTGCAGCCTCTGCTGTAAACTGGAGTTTGTACTGGTCCATTATGGTGAAGAGGAAGCTGAGCTGGAAGATAAAGCTCTCAATTTACCAGTCAATCTATGTTCCAACCCTCACCTTTGGCCACGAGTTTTGGGTAGTGACCGAAAGAACAAAATCGCAGCTACAAGCGGCTGAAATAAGCTTCCTTCGCAGAGTGGTGTTGTTGTCCCTTAGAGATGGGGCGAGAAGCTCTGTCATTTGGCAGGAGCTTGGAGTAGAACCGCTGCTCCTCCGCGTTGAGGGGAGCCAGTTGAGGTGGCTCGGCTGGGTGTCTGATTAGAATGCCGCCCAACTCACCCGAGTGTGGCATTTCAGGCATGTGCAGCCAGGAAGAGACGCTGGGGTTGACCCAGAACAAACTGGAGGGACAATGTCTCTCGTTTGGTCTGGGAATGCTCCGGTGTCCCGACTGAAGAGCTGGAGGAAGTGACTGAGGAATAAGATAGCTGGACCTCACTGCTTAGACTGCTGCCCTACAACCCGTCCCTGAATTAAGCGGAAGATGGTGATGATGATGATGATGATGATGATGATGATGATGATGATGATAGACTTCTATGCTAGTTTGTACCGCTGGCAGATTTACTTAGCTTGATCTAAGAGGCTTTTACTATACATGTTGAAGTGTATATGGCTTGTGATAGTGATTTTTTTTTGCAATGTAAACAATCAGGTGCTCTAACTATGATGAGTGCGGTATCTGTTTCTGTTTGGAACATCAACTACTAATTTGAAAGTATAAATAAGTGCTGCTAAGTTTAGTGATGTCACTGAGAGTTGCCACGTTGATTTGACGTCGCTCGTTGAAACTCGGGGTTAATAAAGTGCTCGACGTTCCAGTTGAGTATTGAGCCTTTTCTTTTCTAGTTAGAAAATATGACTGACAATCTTTTAGTCAGATGGAGCGTTAGTTTAATGAATATACACTTTAAATGTGCAAAATACAAGGTTGTGTCAGTGCAAATTAACTGATTTATATTGACATTAATAAAACTGCAGCCCACTTTAGGAACAGTGTGTACAGGTGCAGGTTAATACATCCAGAGAGCGTGTATTACATTAGTGGATGCCTGTTCCTGTCAATTGAAGACAAAATTATACTGTTTACTAAGCCATAATAAATATTCACTGCATGTTTACACCTGGGATGCCAGCAGCATTGAAACAGAGACTGTGAAAAGTGTTTCATTCACACTTCTCATCTGATTTCACCCATTATGTAATTCATACAATTATTCTTTGTAAATCAGCCTTAACACACACACACACACACACTACTGATTTTATTATACATGCAAATTAGCACTTGTTATTTTGAATTGTAATAAATCAGGACCATAATATATTATTGAATTTTCATAATAATGTTGAACATTTAAAGTACTTGGTGAGCGATTTTTAATTGCTGAACTCTTGTTAACTGGTTGCAGTTTCATTGGGATTTGGATGATTTATTTTCTTACTCTAGCAATAAATTTTAAATTGGACTGTATTACATGCTTACCGACTTTCTCAGTAGTCAGTACTCGTGCACTTTACTCATGACTTCTAGAACACGCACACACACACACACACACACACACACACACACACACACACACACACACACACACACTATAAACCCTGTGTCTAAGTTAGCTCATGCTAGGAAACAAAATTGTGGTTATTATGTTCTGATTATATTTGGTCCGGGGCACAGTAGCGGTTATTGCATCCTCTTCACAGCAAGCAGAAACTGGGTTCAAGTCCCAGGCTCAAGGCTGGTAATACATATGAACACAGAAATCAGTGAGTAAAAGACAGTAAAGAAGAAAACTCATATCCCATTTCATTGGAGCACGGCAGACTCACGGAAGCAAAAATGTTGCCATCCGCAAACGGTCCTCCACTTCCGTATGCTTCCGGCAGGCCAAAATATTCCGTGAACATGCTTTTGAACATGTTCAATAGCACGTTCACGGAAAAAAAATTCCGTGAGTTTTCCGTGGGGTCACTTTGGCGTACTTTGCCGTACCTGTTCTGCACATGCTGTGAACGTTCCGAGAGTGTAAGAATTTCCACTTTTCCATAGGACTTTTACCAATTTTCCATGTATAAATGCCGAAGCTCTTCCGTAGACCGCATTCCGTGCCTTTCCACTACGATCCTTGCATGCCATAGTCCAGTGAAATGGGGGTATCAGTGTTACGTGTGGAGTGCAACTAACTGGGTTATCAAAGGCCGGCCATGTCGCTCACTGTGCATGGTGTGAGTCTGTAAAAGAACCATTGCTGACTTTCGACAAGAGTAGCTGCAAAACTGTCAGCGTGTTTCCACCCTGCGACGGCCTGGCTAGCTGTCCGGGGTGTATTCTGCCCTCACTTGCACAATTCCCTGTGACCCTAATTAGGGTTAAGCGGTTACAGAAAATGAACGAATAAACGTGTGGAGTAGACATGTTCTCCTCATGCTTGACTGGGTTTCCTCCAAAGACATCCACATTAGGCTAATTGGCTGTTCCAAATTGCCCTTAGGTGTGAATGGTTGTGTTTGGCCCTAATTGGCCCTAAGATGGTCTGAAAAGCTGTTGAGGGTGTGCCCCATCTTTGCTCAGTGATAACCGAGGTAGACTTCAGTCTCCAGCCCTTAACCCTCAATTGCTAGTTGTATATAAAAAAAGATAATTGTAAGTTGCTCTGGATAAGAGCGTCTGCCAAATGCTGTAAATGTACATTTTTACTGTGCACAAGCACAAATCTGGTTGCTTCTGATTGGCTTGAGTAGTGTTGTGCGATTCACACAGAACAACTTTGGGTTTTTATCTACAGATCTAGGGCTGCATTTAAAGAAGGTTTTGCACAGCGTACGTAGCCAGTGCACCGAGAGGAGATAATTGATAAAAAGTATACTGTACAGGGATCCCTCACTTTCTGCGGATATTTGTGACCGAGATCCCCACGCAACCATCGAAACCCACGAAGTAGGATCAGCCCCCACCCCCCACCCCCTGACTGACGTATACATACATATATATGTGTATATAATATCAATAAATACATATTCAATACTATAAATGCTTATAACAATTAAACATTCAAAAATAATACAAAAGATGTAAATAAAATATAAATACACACACACACATACTGACGCACGCGCACGCAATCAGATGAGCACCTCACAACAATGTAACTAGTTATGATAAGGGGTTTTGGGTTGTTTTTTGGTTTTGTTGGTTTGGGGGGGGGAGGGTTTGCATAATTGGCCTTGTTTTGCAGCATTTTCTTTAACTTTTTTTCCTATTCTTGCTTCATTTAGTTATTTTTTAATTCGATGAATATTTAAAAAAAATAAACAACAAAAAAACCCCGTGATGTACTAAAGCCGCATGAATTGAAGCACGAAGTAGCGAGGGATCCCTGTATTGGATTCAATGACTGTACTTTTATAAATTAATGTGTAGCCTTATATTTTTTCCATTACACTTTGTACCTGGGGGAAATGATAACCATGTACTGTGACTTGTTTCTCATTTTGAGTTTCACTTTTAAAGTAATCTTAATTCCCTTTAGCATGGGTTATGCTTGATGTCAGATTTTCAATCAGTCGTGTCTGTGCTAAGTTGCACCTATCGTTGCCAGTGAGCTGACAGATGTCCTGTACTGAGGGAGCGGAGAAAACATTTCACACACAATAATTTTTATTTTGTCTTTTTATTGCACACGAAACTGATCAGCTGCCTCAGGTCAACTGAAGTGGGTAAATCTCTCAGGTTCTCATCCCTAGCTTTTATTCTCTTCATCCTCTAATACAGAACAGGGCTCGATTCCTCTGGCATTTGGTTTATTGGATTCCTATTCAATTGCATCCATTGGGATTGATTTGCAGTAAATCACTGTAACCTTGACGAAGTTTGCTCTTTAAACCTCAAGTGTGTCGTGTCTGCCTTGTGAGGGTGATTCAGTGCATCTGTTTAGAACAATGGAAAACACGGATGCAATGCGATTTTTTTTGCCAAGTACTGTACAGGTGTCAGTAAAAGTTGTTGCACCACAATAGTGATATTCGTTGTAAAATCAATTGTAAATGTTGATAATGAATCAGTCGTGTTTCTATGATGTAAATATGCTGTACATTTCCATGGTGTATACATAAATTAGTAAAAAAAAATAAAGGAATAAAGAAAGAGAGAATGTCTGCAATGGCCCTGCGAGCCATACATACATACAAATATTTATTCTTCCCTCACCTAGAATCGGCTGAGATGGGCGGCAGCCTCCCCGCGACCCTAATTAGGATTAATTGGCTTTTAAGATGAATGAATGAAATGGAATATATAGCGAAAAAAATGATGACTTCTTTAGTAATTCTGTAGATATGTGGAAATCACACAAAATACATTCATTTAAATCCTTATTTGTAAATAAAGCCAACTGAAAAAATTTTAGGACCATTTCAAAATTATCCTGTTTCTTAGGTTCTAAAGTTTAGAGGTAACTTTTTGATGAACATAAACAATTTTGTTTTATTCTGTGATCTGTCGACGACCCTCCCCCCAATTCCACATAAAAATCTTACTACCTAGAGCATTTAATTCCATAAAATAACAACCAGTTGAAAATAACGGTAAAACATAAAATCTGCAATAATAAAGACTAGAACTCAATATCATCTTCAATTTTAAACATGACATTACCGACATTTGAACTTCAGAAGTGTTCAGAAGTCAATATTTGGTGGAATAGCTGTGACATTTTTATCCCAGCTTTCATCTGTCTTCGCTTCCCTCCACCAGTCTTTCACATTGTTCTTGGGTGACTTCATGCCACTCCTGGTGCAAAAGTTTAGTCAGCGCAGATTTGTTGAGTGGCTTGTGACCATCCACATCTTCCTCTTGATCACATTCCAGAGGTTTTCAATGGCAGTCTGCCAATTTTTGTGACAACACCAAACTATTTGACATTTACAGACATTTACAGTATTTGGTAAGACATTCTTGTCCAGAGCAACTTACAATTATTTTGTAACTATTTACAATTATACAAGTGAGCAACTCAGGGTTAGGAGCCTTGTTCAAGGGCCCCACAATGGTGGCAGTGGGGATTGAACCACTGATCGTCGGATCAGTAACCCATCACATTCACCACTAAGCTACCGCTGCCTGACAAAATATGTTCTCAGTTGAAGAGTGGCCCGTCCTTTCCCTGTACCACAAGCTTTGGCTCATCTTTCTTATTTGCTCTCTCCAAGAGACTCTCTATTGTTTACTTGCTTTCATGTACAGTTGGTTCTTTCTCTGAAAGGTGCTCCAATGTCTTAGTCAGCATGTCAACAGGTGTCATCATGAGCTCACCAAAGGTGTCAGCACTCCAAGACAAGGCTAAGCAAGTCCATAAATATGACAGCACAGTCCTCCCCTTTGTCTCCCGGGCCAGCAATGTCAAACCTTCCTCATGAGCTTCGCACTCAGCACGGAGAGAGGAAGACCGTCCCTCGCTTGCTGTGGACCATTCAAATACTCTCTGTCCATCTTTCCATACAGCTCCTCTCCATCATCTAACATTGTCTCTGAGGGAATCATCGGTGGCAATTATGATGTTCGCGCCCTGTTGCTGTATCCACTCCAAACCAAAGACTTGGTTCACACAGTCTGCTCTTTCCGCCCACTACATTCTTCCAATTGCATCTGTGTTTATGATGATGTTGTACACCAGTATCCATCCCGCATACTGTATGCTATCCATGGAGCATGTCTATTTGATCAACTCTATGGTACTGATAACCCAGGATTGACTGTTTGCAGCCTCTGGTGAGTTTCCTAATCCTCCTCTTCTTGCAGGTGATGGTCGAGTGGGTGCAACTTAGTTACAACTGCTCTCAAGAAGGCTTATGCAGCTAGGAACTTCTGGCGTGTCCTGATGTTGTTTTTGCCTAGCCAGTATTGCAACATTACCGAAGTTGTTGGTTTTGCAGCTCCAGTGACAATCCTCATTGCCTGGTTCTGGACTTTACTGCAGCTTTGTCATGGATTGTTGAGGTACACAATTGCAAGTGCAGTCCATACTCCATTTTGCTGCTTACAGTTGCTTTCATCGGTTTGAGGAGACTGTTCTGCTTTACATTTTGCACCGCTGCAAACTGGAGACCCAAGCTTTTGTCCATCATCACTCCTAGGTAGATGACACTTGTGTGCTGGGGAACCACAGCCCCACATCCACAAACAGCATCCCTTCTCTGGCTGAGCAGAAATACGATTATCATCCATCCACTTCTCAAAGGTATCAGTAAACCCTGTACAGCTCTCTCCAGATTATGACATCATCAAGGTATGAATAAGGTGATGCTTCGTCAATGGCAGTGACTTCAACTAGATCTGCAGTATAGACACTGAATAA
Organism: Plotosus lineatus; assembly: GCA_024760905.1. Classification (NCBI taxonomy): domain Eukaryota; kingdom Metazoa; phylum Chordata; class Actinopteri; order Siluriformes; family Plotosidae; genus Plotosus; species Plotosus lineatus. Next base: position 51,711,416 of record CM045733.1, read on the forward strand.
GATGGAGCTTAGAGGTGATCCCTGGGGAAGGCCTGAGGTAACTTAAAAAAATCTGCACTCCACTCTTCAAAATTCATTTATCAGGTTCTGGCATCAAGCACAATTGTAAGCCTCTTCAAAATCAAACAAGTATAGCAGTGTTTTGCTTTGTTTGTGCTCCTTGTTGGATGCAAGGCAGTACAGCTTTGATGTTTGATGTCGTGGTTCTACACAGTCGTGTTCACCCAACTCTTAAATGTACATCTTATTCTAAATATATAGATCTAATAATATATCTGAATGTAAATGAGAAGCATTCGTCATGTACATTAATTACATACCTTGGATTGTACGGTACGTTGTTTATTGTCTTTGTTGCATCAGAAGATCTTGTTATCAATCACTGATATCTGATTGTTAAGATGGACATACTGTACTGGTTAGGGGCAGCATCAGGCACAACGGTGTGCTGTGAATGGTTTACTTCAGTTTTAGTACATTTTAGCCGGTCTCTGGTATTAAAATCCTGTACTGCAGTTACTCCTCTGAAAAGTTTCACAAATCTCAGTTTACAGACTGGTTTAATATTATTATTTGTGAAATACATCCACATATCTGTCATTTCCTGTCTTCTATTCATTAGTGCAGAAATGTACACTAGACTTACATCAGATCACATCACATGGAATTGGTTGTTGTTATTGCACACAGTAGATTTTTTGAATATGAAAAAATGAAGCACTAATATGCTTCATATTGATGACCAGTGCTTGTCATTAATTACAATCCAGGGTCTGGACTGAGGCTTATGATGTAATTATCTCACAAGTAAATGTGACTCATAATCATTTATCGAAGATGAAAGACGCATTTTGGGAATGGATTGTGATTTAATCTCCTTTTCTTCTCTCTCTTCCCTTTGTTAGGACACTTTTCTTCCTGGGATGGAGCCAAACAGGTAAAATTATCTATAAAATGCACTCCTCAGTGTCTCTGTGTCATCTGATGCTTGATGTGCAATACAATCGACCCCCTTCTTACGAAATTAATCCATTCCAGCGCCTTTTTCGTAACCTGGTGTTTTCGTAAGTAGAAGCGCATTTTACATGTAAAACGCATGATTCGTTCCAAGGCTCCCAAGACTACCCCATAAACCCTTTAAAAATGATAAAAGTACACCAATTTTGTATGAAATATGTGTTAAAAGTAAAAGAAAATTATTTATTAAACCATTTAAACATTTCATTAACATAATAAACCATTTTATTAACATATTTATTAATTAAACCATTATTAAACATTTTTTCTTAACCAATTTTTTTATGAACCAAACAATATTAAACATTATTAAACATTTGTGACATGCTCCGCCAAGTGTGGGCGGTGTCACGGCTGACACCGGAGCTTTTGGGGCGGAATGCGGTTTGTCCGGACTTCCTATCTGTCAAGTAGGTAGGTAAGTGTGCTTTGAACTTGTTTAGTACTTAAACTTGTTTGCTTGAGGGATCGGAGGTCCAGATGAGCCGCGCCCCGTCTCGGGGGCTCCGGTGTCAGTCGCGACGCCGCCCACACTCGGCGGAGCGCACCACATTTGTTTCTCCATGGCACGCTCCCCCGAATGCGGGCGCCGTCCACACTCGGCGCGGTATGCCCCGCCAAATGCAGATGGCATCGCAGCTGATGCGGGAGCTTTTGAGAGGGGGCGTGGCTCATCCAGACCTCCGATCCCTCAAGCAAACACATGAATGTTGAGTCTGGACCTCAAATCTGTCAAGCAGGTAAGTGCGCTTTGAATACTTGTTTAGTACTCAACATTCACATGTTTGCTTGAGAGATTGGAGGTCGGGATGAGCCGCGTTTTGTTCACGTTCGGCGGAGCACACCACATTTATTAAAAATTTACTGAATTAAACAACTTAAAAAACGAAAAATAAGCTGAAATGAGAACTCAAAAAACTCACGAAACTCACAAACCAACAGTACAACTCTCCTTTATGCATGTGACAAACAAGCTTTATGGGTACAGTACTATGGAGATTCAGCTCCCTCCTGGCCAATGGGAGGCCAGCAGGGCGGGATGTTGGGAGACAGCCAATGCAACTCGTGCATTATCTGAATGTTTGAATGGCACTTTTGAATGGCGCGTTTGGCACTTTTCGTAAGAACTTGTTTTGTATACAGAGGACAAAAATTTAGGAAAATGTTTTTCATATACTGGATTTTTCGTATTCAGGGGTTTTCGTAAGAAGGGGGCCGGCTGTATTTAGATATGTCATGAATAATCATACTCAGCCTAGTGATGGGAATAATCAGAAATAATCATCACTGGTTTTTATAGGAGCCTCATTTTAAACTGACATATAAATATATCCTCAGGGCAGTGGTGGTGTAGTGGTATAGGGCGCTGGATCGCTGATTCAAAAAGGTTGGGGGTTCGAGTCCCACTCTCCACAAGGTTGTCACTGTCCCCCTCAGTGCAGCTAACTGGGTTATCAAAGGCGGGCCATGTCTCTCATTGTCTATGGTGAGAGGCATGTAAAAGCACCATTGCTGACTTTCGTAAAGAGTAGGCTGCAAAGTCGTCAGCGTGTTTCTGTCTCTTGCTAAAAGGGTTGTGACAGGAAGGGCATCCGACGTAAAAACCTCTGCCAAATCAAAAAAACGTGCGAATCAGATGATTCGCTGTGGCGACTCCCGAGTAAAAGGGAAAAAGCCGAAAGGAAGACAGACAGACAATTCATGTTGGTGCAGGCAATTCAATGGACATGTTGGTGCAGGCAACAGAGGGGACGAGGAAGTGATGGGCAGGTTTGGTATCCAGGACAGGAACACAGAAGGACAGATGTTGATCGATTTTACAAAAAGGATGGAAATGGCTGTGGTAAATACTTTCTTCAAGAAGAAACAGGAGCATAGGGTGACTTATAAAAGCGGAGGTAGGAGCACACAGGTAGACTACATCTTGTGTAGGCGATGTAATTTGAAGGAAATCAGTGACTGCAAAGTAGTAGTGGGTGAGAGAGTTGCCAAACAGCATAGGATGGTGCTATGCAGGATGACGCTGATGGTGAGGAAGGTGAAGAAGGCAAAAGCAGAGCAGAAAACAAAGTGGTGGAAGTTGAAAAAGGAAGAGGGTCGTGTTGTTTTCAAGGAGGAGTTGAAACAGGCTTTGGGTGGTCAGGAAGTGCTTCCAGATGACTGGACAACCACAGCAAATGTGATCAGGGAGACAGGTAGGAAAGTACTTGGTGTGTCCTCTGGAAGGAAAGTAGATAAGGAGACTTGGTGGTGGAATGAGGAAGTGCAGGAGTGTGTACAAAGGAAGAGGTTAGCTAAGAAGAAGTGGGACATTGAGAGGACCAAAGAGAGTAAACAGGAGTACAGAGAGACACAGCGTAAGGCGAAAGTAGCAGTGGCTAAGGCCAAACAGAGGGCGTATGATGACTTGTATGATAGGTTGGAAAGTAAGGAGGGAGAAAATGATTTATACAGGTTGGCAGAGCAGAGAGCTAGAGATGGGAAGGACGTGCAGCAAGTTAGATTAATAAAGGACAGAGCGGGAAATGTATTGACTGATGACAGAAGTGTGCTGGGAAGATGGAAAGAGTACTTTGAAGAGCTGATGAATGAGGAAAACGAGAGAGAAAAAAGAGTAGAAGAGGTGACCATTGAGGAGCAGGAAGTAGCAAAGATTAGTAAGGGTGAAGTGAGGAGGGCACTGAAGAGGATGAAAAATGGAAAGGCAGTTGGTCCTGATGACATACCTGTGGAGGTATGGAAGTGTCTAGGAGAGGTAGCAGTAGATTTTCTGACAAGAACATTCAACAAGGTCTTAGAGAGTGAACAGATGCCGGAGGAATGGAGGAGAAGTGTGCTGGTGCCCATTTTTAAGAACAAAGGAGTGTACAGAGTTGTGGCAACTACAGAGGGATAAAGTTGATGAGCCATACGATGAAGTTATGGGAAAGAATAGTAGAAGCTAGACTCGGAAAATCAGAATACATGTGTGTGAATGAGAAGGACCCAGGAGGAACGGTGATGTTACATGGAGCAGAGATAAGGAAGGTGGAGGATTTTAAGTACTTAGGCTCAACAATCCAGAGCAATGGAGAGTGTGGAAAAGAGGTGAAGAAACGTGTGCAGGCAGGCTGGAATGGTTGGAGAAAAGTGTCCGGTGTGATGTGCGATAGGAGAGTGTCAGCAAGAATGAAAGGAAAAGTGTACAAGACGGTGGTGAGACCAGCGATGTTGCATAGCCTAGAAACAGTTGCGCTGAGGAAAAGGCAGGAGGCAGAGCTGGAGGTAGCAGAGATTAAAATGTTGAGGTTCTCTCTGGGAGTAACGAGGATGGATAGGATCAGAAATGAGTACATCAGAGGGACAGCCCATGGAAGATGTTTTGGAGACAAAGTCAGAGAGGCGAGATTGAGATGGTTTGGACTGACTTTCTTCAAGAGTAGGCTGCATAGCCGTCAGCAGGTTTCAGCCCTGTAATAGTCGGGCGAGCTGTCAGGGCTGTACGCTGCCCTTGTCCAGAGTCAGCTGAGATGGGCGCCAGCTTCCCCGCGACCCCAATTAGGATTACACCGTTCAGAAAATGAATGATGACGATTGGTTTATATAATAGCACAGAATACAGATCCAGATATTATTCCTTTTCTGTCTGCTATGACAGTGCTGAAAGATCTGAAAGCCTCATGGGGTAAAGGATCAAATCACATCTTTGTGTACTATAATAGGATTTGGCTGCCAGTGGAGGTTGGCCTTTAACACTGATCTAACACCGTCTACTCCTCGAAGCCTAATCTTACTTTTTACCTTTTCTCAGAGAGTGTTGAGCATAGATTTGCATGAAAGTAATATTGCTGCACAACAGGTAAGTCCCAGTCGGTAGCCAGTGCATCACCGAGTGTCACAAATGCAGAAAACTAAAAGAACAAAGTGACAGACGCCTTAATGCAGTCACCACGGGTGGTCTGCAAATACAACGGGTCTCTGTTGTTCCTGTGTTAGAAAACAAAGACCTGTAACTGAAAATGGTGTGTGTGTGTGTGTGTGTGTGTGTGTGTGTGTGTGTGAGAGAGAGAGAGAGAGAGAGAGAGAGAGAGAGAGAGAGAGAGAGAATTAAGGTAAAGCATATTTGTCATGAAGAGAAATGATTCCAGGTCCTACGATTATGCAGATCATTCTCAATTGATATTCCTGTGCCCTGCTCCCTGAGATCTGGCTGTTTCATCATGCTGTCATAGTAGGCGAATTGCTTTGCCAGACCATGAACAAGCTTTTGTCAGCAGCGGATCGAAATTGAATCTAAAAACGAGAACTGTCTCTTTGTGATTTTTGGCCCTCATCATGTTGTGATACAGATTATGGCGTGGTATATTTCAGTATTTTATCATCAACTTTATAAGTCATATAAGGGTAAGCATAAAACTATGCTTACTACGGATGATATAAAAATAATCGATTCTTTGATGTGTCAGATTTTTGCCCGTGAAAGGTTTCTGAATATACAAAAAATGGCACAATGCAATTTTTATGTAAAGTTAGAATAATGAAAAATGACAATCGAATCAAACATAAAACCTGTCGGGATAGAGACAGGCCAAAACTTAAATCAAGGGCCACTGTGAAAATTACTTTACACAATTATTACTTTGAATTATGTCTTATATACATCTATACAATAAAGATATGTGTAATATCTTCTTCTTTTCCTTTCGGCTTTTTCCCTTTTTCAGGGGTCGCCACATTGAATCATCTCATTTCATTTGGCATAAGTTTTTACTTCAGATGCCCTTCCTGTCGCAACCCTTTAGCACAGGGCAGAAACACGCTGACGGCTTTGCAGCTACTCTTTACGAAAGTCAGCAATGGTTCTTTTACATGAACCTCTCACCATAGACAGTAAGAGACATGGCCAGCCTTTGATAACCCAGTTAACTGCACTGGGGGGGACAGTGACAAGCTTGTGGAGAGTGGGACTTGAACCCCCAACCTTATGATCAGCAATTCAGCACCTTTTACCACCAGGCCACCACTGCCCTAAGGATATACTGGAATATATAAACATAAATATGTTTATCAGTGCTGTTGAGTTCACAGTTCAGTTGCTTCTTTATATCACGTCATATTCATGCTCACACTCTATATTCTATCCTTAACTGCTGGTTTTATTAACACAACACATGATTTCATTAAAAAGTAAAAAAGTATACAGGGTAGATGGGACTCACTGGTCTTCTGATTCGACAGCATTAAAATTCTTAAACTTTAGAACAAAGAGATGTATCAAGCAGTTAATTCCACTTCCACATTATTGGTTATCTAATCAACCAAGCATCTGGCAAACGTTTGCAGTAGTTGTATTGAACAAAAATAAGAAATAAGTCATTTGAATCTGAAAATTAAGAACTGTGAAATGTTTGATGAGGAGACTGGTGCAATTGCATTAAAAACCTTTTTACATTTAGTTCTATGTAGTCAAAAATAAAATACCGTATTCCACGTAATAAGTTCCCCGCTCCAATAAGCCCCACCCCCCCCCAAAAAAACTTTTTGATCTTGCGTCTAATAACCGCTCATGTGTACTGGGAGCAAAATGGTAGATCAAACTTACCAATTTAATTCGATCAGTCTCTGTAACTGTAAAATGAAGCATTCACTGCCTGTAAAAGTGAGTTTACACGGTATTACAAGACCCCCTGCCACTGGGGAATGTCTATAATGTTCATTAGTAACAACACAATTGATCGTTCCGCTGTGCTTTAAAAAATAGGAAACTATTTTGCTGTGTTCTCTTGGTAAATGTCCAACAACCGATGAACCATTAGAAATTGCTACAGCAAAACTATGGGATGCTCTAAATGAATGGAACAATGAGCCAGATATGGACCTATCAGAACGTGATGACGAGTATTTTTCACCCGATTCTCGTGATCACTAACTTCATAAATTTAAGGACGTTCCTGGCCATGTGCTTTTGTTTATGTTCATGTTGATTGGTTCAACGTGCCATGTGCTAAAGTTGACGTTCGTGTTGATTGGCTCGATTTTACTTCCAGGAAAATGTTTAAAGGAACAGCACCGAGAGGGAAAAGTAAGGGGCCTTTTATTAAAAAATTATGCTGTTTTCTGTCTATTTTCAGCTTTCATGTAAGTAGTTTTGTTGATATCACAAAATGAATAACAGAAATACCAGTAAAACTCTTTTATTGTTCTGTTATTATTCATGTTTTCCACCTCGATGGTAATAAACACACCCTTCCACTCTGCTGGTAATGTTTTAATAAGCGCCCACGCACTTCAATTTTTAAAGTGCCCTGGGCGCTTATCACGTCAAATACGGTACATTTTATTATTTAAAAATATGTCGTAATCAAAGTGATACAACAAAAAAGTGTATTAAAATACAATTAATCACAATTTCAATCATATACCAAAGACACGTGTCATATATCATCATTGTATTATCATTCAGAAAGATAATATTTAAGTCCAGATAGAATTAATTTAGTACAATTTTGTTTGAAATTGTTTCAATAAAAGTGCATGAAAACCTTATTTTTTATTGACAGACAAAAATAATAGTAATTTTAAAAAGTCACATTGCAAAATAAATTACAATAAATCACAGTGTAATAGTGTATAATGGGGCAGCATCACAGTATATAAATTTGAATCATGGAATTGTGCTATGGGGTGGTGGTGGCCTGGTGGTAGGTGGCTGACTTACTGAGGCAAAGGCTGGGGGTTAAAGTCCAGCTATCACCGAGTTGTCACTGCTGTCCCCCCAGAGCAGCTAACTGGGTTATCAAAGGCCAGCCATGTCTCTCACTGTGTGTGGTGAGAGGTTCATGTAAAACAACCATTGTTGTTACTCGTAAAGAGTGGGCCACAGGGAGCCATCACTGTGTTTGTGCTCAGCAATGGCCTGGCTTTTGAGGATGTATTCTGCCCTCGCCCAGAGTTGGCTGAAATGGGCTCCAGCTTCCCTATGCCCCTAATTAGGATGAAGCTGTTCAGAAAATCAATGAATGAATTGTGATCCAACTAGAACTTAGAAATTCCCAGCATAAATGTTGTCAGATCTTTTGTACAAGGATCAGGATTTTTTCTTTTTACTATTTACTCTGGCTTTAAACAAAGAATAAACTACTCTAATGCTAGGTGCCTAGATTTTTAAGTGAATCTTGTCTGGGTGTCTTTGGATCTTAGTGTGAGTAGCATTAGCAAGCAGCCAGACTCAGAGTGAAAAGCTAACAGGTATCCACTGAGATTCCTCATGCCCGAGGCATTAGACTGTGGCACTGCTGCTCTCCTGCCACACCTCACACGTGCTTTCAGGCCTCGATCTATCTCCTGCAGGACAGTCGGCTCTCTCAGAGTATATGAACAGGGAGCAGGAGCATAGGAATAATGAACTGCTTTGTCTTCCCTCTACTACGAATACATTCCAGTCAACTTGCTGTCACTTTTACATGAACAGGAATGCATGTGAGGATATTTTTTGGTATATTTTTCCAACAACAAAAATAATAAGTTCTGTGTGCATAGGAAGTGATGCAACAACGTGTTATGCCTGTACACTGTTGTCTGGAGCTGCTTTGTGTGCAATGCATTTAAATATTACTAAATCATCTACTGCCTCACAAGCTGAAATTCTGGTATTTCACATTATTTTCTGGTTACAGGGTCAACATAGGTATTGCTCAGGGAAGAGAGAACACTTTTAAAACACACTGCCAGAACAACAACTTGGAACAACTTGTATATGTTTGGTCAAATGCCAAGCAATAGACTGGTTTAATTTCTATGAATTTGACTTGGGGCGGCACGGCACTATGTCCTGGATCAACCCTCCCTCTCACAACAAGGCGGTCCTGAATTTGAGCACTTTGGTCGGCGAGTTCAGATGTTCTCCTACTGCTAGTATGGGCTTCTTCAGGGTACTCCGGCTTCTTCCCATAATCCAAAGGCATGGATTACATTACACTAATTTGGTAATCCAGTTTGCATCCAGGTATGAGTGTGGATGTTAATGATTGTGTGAATTTTGGCCCTGTGGTAGTCTGGCAAGCTGTTTTGTTCTGGGTGTACACTGCCTTTACTTGGAGAAGCCTGAAATGGCCAGTGTCCTCATGACTCTAACAAAGGAGAGAGTGGTTCAAAGAAATCCATTTATTAATTAATTTACTTAGCTTCTTAATCCTAATTAGGGTCGCAGGAAGGCTTTCGCCCAGCTCAGCCGACTGTGGGCGAAGGCGGGGTAGGTTTTGAAGAACTCACCAGACCATTGCAGGGTCAACACACATACACTATTCACACTTACAGACTACTGTACATGTTTTTGTACCGTAGTACCTGAAGATGACCCACACAAGCATGGGGAGAACATGCAAAGTCAATTCCGGGAATCCAACTCAAGGTCGAGTTATCAGTGCTCATTGCTCCACTACCGTGTTGCTGGTCCAGAAAATGAGATGAATTAAGTGAGATTGAATTTGACATGAAAAAATGGACCTAATAAAACAGTTGTTGAACTTGTTTCCCAACTGGGCCAGTCTTTAAGCACCATTTAGAGTTCAGTTTGGATTTGAGAGAGCATCCAGGTAATACTACTCTAGATCATTAAATACATAACAGAGTTCAAGTCTTTGCCTGGATACTTTAATAGCTATTCTGTACCTTTGTGGTTTGTCCGTGGTGTTAATAGCTATTAACCCTCCCAGGTCTTCTCCTGTTTTTTAATGCCTTATTAATAAACATGCCAGGACATAAGTGGTGTTTTACAGCACAGATCAGTTGATGGAGCACACCGAACTGATTTATGATTGCTTGAGGCGATGAAAAAAAGAAAGTGTCAATTGTCTCGTTATCAGGCTACGTTGTTGCGGACTTTGCGGAGTGCACGTTTGATAATCCAGAAACAACAACGCAAAAAAAGCATATTGTTTTTCTTTTAACCTGGGAGTCTACCTGCAGATACTATCCAGATGGCAAAGCTCTGGATTATTGATCAGGGGCTGGCTCAAGCTCCAGTACCACCAGGCTGCCACTTTTGGGCCCTTGTGCAAAGCCCTTAACCCTATCTACTTCATCATGGTGCTGACCCCATGACAAGCTGGGAATCACGGTAGTGCAGTGTATATGTGACAAATAAAAGTTTCTTCAGATATTGTATGTCCTTGTTTTGTGGAACAGGTCTTTACCTAGAAAATGAAGTATTGGATTGTTAAGTTGGTGAAGTACTGATTACTTGGCTGATATATATGGTATATATATATATACACACACACACACACACACAAACAGGGATCCCTCGCTACTTCGCGCTTCAATTCATGCGGCTTCAGTTCATTGCGGTTGTTTTTGTTTCGTTTTTTTTAAATGTTCATCGAATTAAAAAATAAGGAAATTAAGGAAGAATAGGGGGAAAGTTAAGCAAAATGCCTGAAAAACAAGGGCAATTATGCAAAAAAAAAAAAAAAACCCAACCCCAAACCAACCATCAAAACTACTTACATTTTTATGTGAGGTGTGCATCTGAGTGTGAGTGTATTTATATTTTATTTACATGTTATGCATTATTTTTGAATGTACGTATACACCAGTGGGGGTGGGGGTGATCCTGGTGTACGTATACACCAGTCGTGGGGGGGGGTCTCGGTCCCAAATAACCGCAGAAACCGTGTGTGTATGCATGCATATATATATATATATATATATACATATACACACAGTAAGAACTCGTTATTCGAGGTAGTTCAAGATAATCCGCGAGTACTGGTCCCGGAAGTAAAACCCCATGTATCATAGTACATGCGCGAATGATCAACTGGAGGTAAAATCCTACGTATCTATTACATGCCCTAAAATATGCTTCTTAAACACATTCTATAGACAGTCTTCTTCTTCTTTTCCTTTCAGCTTTTACCTTTTCTCAGGGGTCACCACAGCGAATCATCTGATTCGCACATTTGATTTGGCAGAGGTTTTTATGTCAGATGCCCTTCCTGTCACAACCCTTTTAGCAAGAGACAGAAACACGCTGACGGCTTTGCAGCTAGTCTTTACAAAAGTCAGCAATGGTTCTTTTACATGACTCTCACCATAGACAGTGAGAGACATGGCCCGCCTTTGACAACCCAGTTAGCTGCACTGGGGGGATAGTGACAACCATGTGGGGACTCGAACCCTCAACCTTTGGATCAGTGATCCTGCACCCTATCCCCTAGACCACCACTGCCACATTCTATAGACTCTATATACTGGTATTCTATAGTTTTCCTCATTTAATACAGTATTAATGTAGTGAAATGTAGTTATGATGAAAAAAGTTTTCATTTTGAACTGTGATATTTATTAATAAATGATATAAACATTATACAGCATAGTATATATATATATATATATATATATATATATATATATATATATATATATATATATATATATATATATATATACTAGTCCTTCTCAAAAAATTAGCATATAGTGATAAAGTTCATTATTTTCTGTAATGTACTGATAAAAATTAAACTTTCATATATTTTAGATTCATTGCACCCCAACTGAAATATTTCAGGTCTTTTATTGTTTTAATACTGATGATTTTGGCATACAGAAAACCAAAAATCATGAAAACCAAAAATCCCTATCTCAAGAAATTAGCATATTTCATCCAACCAATAAAAAAGTGTTTTTAATACAAAAAAAGTCAACCTTGAAATAATTATGTTCAGTTATGCACTCAATACTTGGTCGGGAATCCTTTTGCAGAAATGACTGCTTCAATGCGGCGTGGCATGGAGGCAATCAGCCTGTGGCACTGCTGAGGTGTTATGGAGGCCTAGCATGCTTCGATGGCGGCTTTAAGCTCATCCACAGTGTTGGGTCTGGTGTCTCTCAACTTTCTCTTCACACTATTCCACAGATTCTCTATGGAGTTTAGGTCAGGGGAGTTGGCAGGCCAATTGAGCACAGTGATACCATGGTCAGTAAACCATTTAGCAATGGTTTTGGCACTGTGAGCAGGTGCCAGGTCATGCTGAAAAATGAAATCTTCATCTCCATAAAGCTTTTCAGCAGATGGAAGCATGAAGTGCTCCAAAATCTCCTGATAGCTAGCTGCATTGACCCTGCCCTTGATAAAACACAGTGGACCAACACCAGCAGCTGACATGGCACCCCAGACCATCACTGACTGTGGGTACTTGACACTGGACTTCAGGCATTGTGGCATTTCCTTCTCCCCAGTCTTCCTCCAGACTCTGGCACCTTGATTTCCGAATGACATGCAAAATTTGCTTTCATCCGAAAAAAGTACTTTGGATCACTGAGCAACAGTCCAGTGCTGCTTCTCTGTAGCCCAGGTCAGGCGCTTCGGCCGCTGTTTCTGGTTGAAAAGTGGCTTGACCTGGGGAATGCGGCACCTCAGGCCCAGTCCACTGCTTCCACAGGTCCCCCAAGGTCTGGAATCGGCCCGTCTCCACAATCTTCCTCAGGGTCCGGTCACCTCTTCTGGTTGTGCAACGTTTTCTGCCACACTTTTTCCTTCCCACAGACATCACACTGAGGTGCCTTGATACAGCACTCTGGGAACAGCCTATTCGCTCAGAGATTTCTTTCTGTGGCTTACCCTCTTGCTTGAGCGTGTCAATGATGGCTTCTGGACAGCAGTCAGGTCGGCAGTCTTACCCATGATTGCGGTTTTGAATAATGATCCAGGCTGGGAGTTTTTAAAAGCCTCGGGAATCTTTTGCAGGTGTTTAGAGTTAATTGGTTGATTCAGATGATTAGGTTCTTAGCTCGTTTAGAGTACCTTTTCATGATGTGCTAATTTTTTGAGATCGGAATTTTGGGTTTTCATGAGCTATATGCCAAAATCATCAGTATTAAAACAATAAAAGACCTGAAATATTTCCCCCAAAGTCCCCCAAAAACACAGATCATAACAAAAAGAACATAAAATAACTTGAAGTGTAATAAATTGGATCAACAAAAAAAGGATAAACATGCTATACCACAGTGCATAAAATCACACACACAAACATTCTAAACATTAAGTTAGGTACTGTACTGGAATAATAATTGAGAAAGACTTTAATACTACAGTTCAGATGATTATTCCTCATCAGGCACTTCAAAGGAAACTCTTGTTTCTTCAGTAGAAAGTCTTATTTCAACGTCATTACCTTTTCTGGCGCTTAGCTGGCGTTTGAGTGGCATCAACTGGTAATTAAAACACACTAAAAAAAGACTCATTGACAACTTGTGTGTGAATCAGGAAAAAGGGGCGTATACATCATCTCAACCAATCAGCAGGAAGGAGGACAGCCATTGGCTGAATTTGATCACGTGACAATTGCTCGGCAATTCGCAAATATGTGCAGGCGCGAGTGCAAAACCGCAAATAGTCAAGGGCCTACTATATATATATTAAAGGCTGGCCATGTCTCTCACTGTCTATGATGAGAGGTTCATGGAAAAGAACCATTGCTGACTTTCGTAAAGAGTAGCTGAATAGTAATCAGCATGTTTCTGCCACTTGCCAAAGGGTTGTGTCAGGAAGGGCATCCGACGTAAAAACCTATGCCAAATCAAACATGTGAATCAGATGATTCTTTGTGGCAACCCCTGAAAAAATGGGAAAAGCCAAATGGAAAAGAAGATATATAAAATACCTAGTACCTGTACTACTTACCTTTGTAAGTGATAATTGTGCAATTTAAATATGCTCCACCACCATTTTACCTGCCCTCTTACCTGGATGTTCTTAGATGATGCATAATCACACATTCTTAATTTTTTTAAATTATTCCTGTCTGTCTTCCTTTCGGCTTTTTCCCTTTTCCTTGGGAGTCGCCACAGAGAATCATCTGATTTGCACGTTTGATTTGGCAGAGGTTTTTACATCGGATGCCCTTCCTGTCACAACCCTTTTAGCAAGGGACAGAAACACGCTGACGACTTTGCAGCTACTCTTTACGAAAGCCAGCAATGGTTCTTTTACATGCCTCTCACCATAGACAGTGAGACATGGCCCGCCTTTGATAACCCAGTTAGCCGCACTGGAGGGGACAGTGACAACCTTGTGGAGAGTGGGACTCGAACCCCCAACCTTTGGATCAGCGATCCAGCGCCCTATACCACTATTCCTACAATGATTAAAAAAATAGTTTGAACTATTTCCAATGTTTATATTTGTACACTGACAGAAACACCACTTCAGGACTCCTTCCATTTGGTTTGCAATCTTCTCTCTTCCCTTTTGGAAATTCTTCTATTCACTTACAAATAGTCTGAAACTATGCATATTCATATGCAGCCGTGATTTTTCATGTCACATCCATAATTGGAATTATTTAAAACACAAGCACAAGCCATTTAACTCACAGTGTTTGCCTGCACTGACCTATTATGTGTAGAGTATAAACACATTTTATGGATACTAACATTTCTTTTTTTATCACCACTGTCTCTGAAACTTTTTTATACACTGTAGGTATAAAATGAAAATATGCTTAAAGAAATAAGCGGAGGTGTGCACTTAAGTCAGATATCTAAAAAGTTTTTGATCATTCTCACTTCCGATTGCAAGGGTTCAGGGCTTGGATATGAAAAAAAAAGTCTGAGCTTCCATGAATAACATTTTATACCGCCTATAAATGAAAGTGTAACATCACCCCCGGATCTGAGCCTAACTCCTCCCATTGTTTAGAAAAATGCAATAAGGTGCAAGGTGACCAAGGAAGGATGAGGAGTTGTGAATGCATGAGGTGGGACTTGCTCACTAAATCTGAAATAGCAATATTTGTAAGTGAGTGTCTTTGAACTGAGTCCCAGTCAGTTTCAAGGACTGGAGCATATGGGACACCCAACTTTGATTAGAGAGCATTAACATTTTTCTCATAATGTAGAGAAGTACCAAATATTCGACTCAATGTTAGCATCAGCTTTGTAGGTTTCAGGAGGATTATAACCTGTAAATGTCATCTTGATCCATTTTTCATTCATAAACTGCTAATCAGTATAAATGTTTTGGTAGTTTGGCTGATATTAATAGCAATATTGATGTGTTTTATAATAGTACAGATATATTCATTTTATAGCTCCAAAAATATTAAAGTGTGTAGCACCTTTTTACGATTCACAGCTTATCAGCCTGTATGCTTTTGATTTACTGATTTGAACTGCAATATCAAAGGTTCCATGTTTACAAAATCAAGACCACATGAACCACCTAACCTGCCTGTGTGTGTGTGTGTGTGTGTGTGTGTGTGTGTGTGTGTGTGTGTGTGTGTGTGTGTGTGTGTGTGTGTGTGTGTGTGCGTGCGCACGTGCAGTGGGACCCCCAGGGAAGCCCCCAGACTGGTCTCTCAGCTCCTGGCCTTCCCCACACTGCTGCTCACATGGGCCAAACACTCCACTGCACATCAGGCCCTGACCTGGACGGAACTCACCTCAGCAAACCTGACCCCTATGACCTTTATGAGAAATCGCGAGCTTTATATGAGAGCAGACGTAAGTCACACTGCTTCTTAACTAAAGTGTTGTTTGACGTGTGTGTGTGTGTGTGTGTGTGTGTGTGTGTGTGTGTGTGTGTGTGTGTGTGTGTGTGTGTGTGAGCGCGTGTGAGCGCGTGTGTGTGTGTGTGTGTGTGTGTGTGTGTGTGTGTGTGTGTGTACAGAACACAATCTTTTCTTCATCAGATTTCAATGGTCTTTAGGAGAATATCTGCACTAGTACAGGGGTCACATGGCTTAAGCTGTGTTTTTATTTTTCAGTAAGCCTTTGTGTTGATTCCTAAAGACAAGTTGGCATGAGGATCGGGGTGGACGTGGGAAAACAATGGTTGTAAATCAAAGAAAGCAGATTTGACATTTGATGTAAAATGCATTAAAAATAAAAGAGAAGCTTGTTGATGGAAGTAATGTCTAGTTGAGAAATAATAGTAGACACAAGAATTTTTTTTTTTAAATAACTTGTTTTTCCAAAAAAAAAAAAAGTAGCGTCAACTAAAGTATAGAATGTTGCTTCACTATAACACCTGATCTTTGTAAATAAAAAAAGGATATAATGCTCACGTAATGTTAAGCATAGACCAGTTATAGGGCTCCTGAGTGGAGCATCATGAAGGTGCATGACTATTAACCCAGAGATAGCAAGTTCGAATCCGAGTCTGTGAGCTCACTCGTATGAGGGGGCGGAGAGCACTTTCCCTCCGAGTGTGTTAGAACGCCTCTAAATACCCATGCACCACAGTTCGAAAAGAGGCGGGTGGCTGGCATTGCATTGTGTGTGTGTGTGTGTGTGTGTGTGTGTGTGTGTGTGTATGCTTTCGCCCCTCCCTGGTTGGTGGTGGTCTTGTGATAGGGAAGGCAACACCTGATGGGTGGGATTTGGATATAACTAAATTAGATGAGTGCAGTCGGCCCTCAACTTACAAAATTAATCCATTCCAGTGCCTTTTATGTAACCTGGGGTTTTCCTAAGTCTTCTTCTTTTCCTTTCGGCTGTTCCCTTCAGGGGTCGCCACAGCAAATGGGGTTTTCCTAAGTAGAGGTGCATTTTACATGTAAAACGCGTGATTCATTCCAAGGCTCCCATGACTACCCTATAAAGCCTTTAAAAATTATAAAAGTACACCAATTTTGTATGAAATGCGTGTTAAAAGTAAAAGAAAATTGTTTACCTTTTTTTAAATCTCTCGAACCACCCTTCTTCACGAGGTCACAAAATATGGCGGTTGCTTTTTCTGAAATTATTGCCTGCGTCACTGTATCTCTGGCAATTTCTTTCTCCTTTATCCAAATGAGTAACAGTCTCTCCATCTCGTCGTTCAGTGACGACCCCTTTTTCGATATCACAGAGAGGCCTTTCGGGGTCGTCGCTTTTAAGGTCTCTTTCTGCTTCAGTATTGTTCCGATTGTAGCGGGGTTTCAGCCATACTCCTTTGCGATTTCGCTCAACCGCATCCCACTTTCGTATTGTTTTATTATCTCCTGCTTCACTTTGATTGATAACGGAGCCCGCTTCTTCTTTTTAGTGTCACCAGGAATCACTTTCTTGGGGCCCATGATGGATAACGAAATATAACGCTGGAATGATCACTCTTAAAAAAACTCACGAGCCAACAGTCCTGTTCAACTCTTCTTCACTCGTGTGACAAACAGGAAGTATGGGTACAGTAATGGGTACAGTTCAGCTCCCTCCTGGCCAATGGGAGGCCAGTGGGGCCAGATGTTGGGAGACAGCCAATGAGAGAGCAACTCTCGCATTGTTTGAATGTTTGAATGGCGCATTTGAATGTTTGAATTGCGCATTTGAATTTTTGAATGGCGCATTTGCCGCTTTTCATAAGAAGTTGTTTCATATACAGAGGATAAAAATTTAGGAAAATGTTTTTCATAACCTGGATTTTTCGTATTCAGAGGTTTTCATAAGTAGAGGGCAGACTGTATAGGAGAATGTACAGAGAACACAAAATATCAACATGGAAGGGTGAAGGGCATTTCATATATCTTCTAAGATATGTGACAATAGACATTGGATTGAAATATCAACTTCTTTATTCCAGAAGTGAAGTGATAATAGCCGCACTGATTTAACAACCATAAATGCATTAATGAAGTCTGTCTGATGTAGCGTCATATGTAGAACCAACTCAATAAATATCAGTTCTATTCTGTTCCAGTTTTACTGTGGGCGGAAGCAGGAGATTTAGCATCAGACATCAGTTCATCGCGGGAAAAGAAACCGCTTTTTTGTCAAAACAAAACTGGAGTAAGCAGCAGAAAAAATATCTACAAGCGCAAGAATAGCAAAGCAAGCTCAGTTTGACTTCCAGAGCAAAGACAAAAGCCCAGCATCAAAGCCCAGTACTGCAATTCATAAATGAGCAACCCGTGTTGGGAGTGATGTGTGTTTATGACAGTCATCTGATGAGTCTGAACTGGCTGTGGATGTTCACAAGAGCACATTAGTGTCCCCTGGCTCTCAGGCGCCTGTATAGTATACTTGCAAACAGAATGGATGTGTGGACATTATTTTGTCTCTGAACATTAATTTAATATTATAATATATTTTGTGATAAACATCACGACATGAAAGCATGATGAACATTTTTACAATATAATTTATTGTTCATATCGCCCAGCTCTTATGTTTTGCATACATAAAAGGTCATAGATGCTCACCATTGTCTAGCATCCCTGTGATTGTTCTACCAACCCAGAATGCAAGGCCAGATTTACTTTCTGGGTTTCCTGGCCATAGATGGGTGTAGGATCATGGTGACCTGAACTTGAGATCACAGGATATTTTCTTTGTTACACGATCATAGAGCCCTCGTAAGGAGCCTTGATGTTTTGCTGTAGATTGAATACAGAGGCTAGGGGTTTTGTTGTATAATCCTGGGGTATAAAAAAAGCCTGATAACTGGGACTCTAATATGATGACATCATTCTTTATCTATCGGCGCCCTTGTCATGTCTGGGTCTTATATAGGAAATCTATGACATATTCGAGAAAGATATGGATGGAGAGCGAGACACAGACAGCCCTCCAGTGACGTTTCAACAGTGATAATTGTTGACTCAGAGCCTTGATTGTTTAAAAGTCAGTGCTCTCTGGCAGGCCTGGCTTTCAGTATGTCCACGTTTCAGCTGTGATATACCAAGCTCATTACAGCACATGTTCTTGTTGGGAAGTAATCGTTTTCACATTATGTGACCCCTCCACAAATACACACACACACACACACACACACACACACGCACACTCACAAAGACACAGCCATTTGACTGTAATCATATGTGAATGAATACCAATCTACACTATTCATCCCCGCACCTAAGCACCATTTAGTTTCATAAAGCCTTTCTGATTACCATCTCCATGTTATTTTTCTTCCAGAGCCAGGCCCGCCACGAACACTGAGTGACTCTACAGGCAAGTGCATTATGCAGCAATTTGTTTTCCCATGTTATGGCGCGTACGCCTGCTCGTTCCATATTCAGTATCTTATACATCTGTCTGTGTTCTACTGTATTCCCAGTGAATATCAAAACTATATTTATCTGCATACTGTAAATATATCAGCACGATGTCTCAGTACTATATCATAAAATTCAGCAACACTGTGGACAGTAGCAGGTGACCTACATACTGTATGTACATAACATAAGTCAAATTAATTCTTAATGATTTTGAAATGCATGACTTGTACTGCTTGGATTTTTTTTTTTCTCTCTCTTGGCTGACTTTCGGGGATCGTCTGGATTGTAACACATTAAATGAAGTGTCAATCATTAGACGTATACGTGTCAAATGAAATTCTGTAAATAAAGCAGCCTTTAGCATGTTTACTGTCTGAGAGACAAAATACAGAATCAGAATTAGAATTGACTTTTAGTAACGTGGTCCTAATGATAGATTAGGGACAGTGGTGGTCTAGTGGTTAGGGCGCAGGATTGCTGATCCTAAGGTTGGGGGTTCGAGTCCCCCCAGTGCAGCTAACTGGGTTATCCAAGGCGGGCCATGTCTCTCACTGACTATGGTGAGAGGCACGTAAAAGAACCATTGCTGACTTTCGTAAAGAGTAGGCTGCAAAGCCGTCAGCGTGTTTCTGGGGACAAGCAACAAGCGTTCCTGCGTCCTGGTTAATCTTCTCCGGAAGAGACCGATTGCTACACTACCCTACGGGGATAAGATATGATGATGATGATGATTGATAGATTATAGGACCTTAAATATTAAGTTGGCATAAGATCATTGGTTAAGGAGTCCATGACACAAAGTGATGCATTATTAAGCGAAATATCTTGTTGGGATATTAATAATGAGATATAAATGAGGATTTAGTGGATATTGACTTTATTGAAATGAAATAGCAAGTTCTTAAGCGGAATTATAGACATAATGGCTTGTAATAAGTAATGAGTCAGCATGTGAAACTAATGAATTAAATCGTAATATAAATTTAGTAAAAATACATATATAACAATTATATATTGAAGTAACAAGTTTTTCAGTGAAAATAATGGCACAGTATTAAAAAAAAGTCTCTTTAATTTGAAATAAGTACAGTTAAGTACTTACAGTCTCATGGCTCCCGAGTGGCACAGCGGTCTCACCCAGGAGTCTGGAAATTTGAGCCTTAGATGATGCACACAGTCATCCGTGGCAGGGATCCCTGAGAGCTAATTGGCTGTGCTCTCATTCAACCGCTTCCCTTTTTCGCCAACTCTGGATATGCACACACAGCAGGTTGGCTAGCATCACGTGCCTCGGAGCGTGTGCTTGCCTTCACCCTCCATTTAATACATTTTATTTTAAATATGCACAGTCGTGGTGATGTGTTTTATTTTCTTGTGTCGGGTTTGTGGCTGAATGAGAGCAGGGGTCAGTGTTTCAGTCTCTGCATCACCACATTATTATATTTCTGTGTTTTTATTCATACACTATGTGGATGAGATACTAGTGCATTGCAGGGAAGCAGTACAGTAAGCATTGCCAGTCTAGTACAGGCAAGTTTTGGGGAGGTAGATGTAAACTGGTGAACGCAAAGGAAATCTGGAGACACAGGAAGAAGAAATAAAGCACAAAACCCTGCGGTTAGGATTGATGAATTATTGTCCATTCATGTTTTTAGCTGATTCCTCTGCTGAATGTACCAATTTTTCTGTTTGGAAAATCAAACAATGTTATGTTTCCATGGTGACTGGCCCGACGCAATGAGGACCTGATTAACCCAACTTTTTCACGAGAGAGGCGTTTAATTTGACCTGTTCTAAATCTCTTCGTTGATTTCCTTTTAACATTTGAACTGCTTTCTGGATGTTGATGAATGTAGCGTCTCTGT
The DNA here is from genome assembly GCA_024760905.1 of Plotosus lineatus. NCBI lineage: Eukaryota > Metazoa > Chordata > Actinopteri > Siluriformes > Plotosidae > Plotosus > Plotosus lineatus. The sequence goes on from CM045733.1 coordinate 51,732,261, forward strand.
TTTTTTCAGGTGTGGAGTACCAGGAGGTAGAAGTTCACCTGCTAAGAGAGAAGACGGGCTTCGGCTTCCGCATCCTGGGAGGAGACGAGGCGGTGCAGGCTGTGAGTCCGGAGGCCCGTGACAAGGCTCGTATGGGTCAACAAGGAGATCCCAACAATCTGCTTTCCTCAGTCCAGCTCAGGAAAATCAGATAGAAGTAGCAAATACAGGCTTTAATGAGCAGTCTGAATTGCATCAGAACAACAGTTGGAAACTGAACTGCTTTGCTTTGCTGCTTCTTGGCAGGACAGAGCTTAGCTTGTCATCTTCAGCACTTCTTGCTGCATAATAATTGCTTGTTATCGTGCATAGAGCTGCCCACTCAGTTGCACCTTTTAATCTAGCTGTGACTAGCACTCCAGATAAAACCTACAAACAAATTAGCAATAAGGGACTGACTGGGCTCCATAAACAAACTGCTGTGTTTGCTACAGAGTAATATAAAACCCTATTCAATTTATATTAATGTATGATTAACTCTCTCTGATTAACTGTCACAGATCGTAATTGGAGCGATTATTGAGAACAGTCCAGCAGAGCGGGATGGGCGTCTACGCCCAGGTGATGAGCTGGTGTCTGTGGACAGGATGCCAGTAGCGGGTCGACCACACAGCTACGTCATCGACCTCATGCATGCGGCGGCACGTAATGGCCAAGTGACGCTTACTGTCAGACGCAGAGTTCTTCCTCATCCCAGTGAGTTTCACAAAGCATCAGACTGAATCATGCTTCTATTTAATAATTCACAACTTTATTTACCACACCAGCAGAGCTGCACTGCATTTCGCATACTATGAGGCAAGTCTAAATAAATATTAATGCATGCAATAGCTAGCGCTAACATCAAAAGATCAGAATTTCTGTCTCCAGAGGAGGCTGTGATCTCAAAGTTGACTCGCTGTACGTGGCTGAATTGGTGTGATAATCATGAAAACACCTGCCGTCAGCTCTATGTATTTATGTAAACAGTGTTTAATTGACATCAATGAGGTCATGGGATGGATACAACATTGGCGTTAGCATCTTATACTTTCAGGATTTTATGATGGGTTCAGGCTTAAATTCCTTCTGGTGTGCGCTTGTGTGCATGCATGTGTGTGGAAGGGTGGGTGGATAGATTTGAAAATTCTAGGGGTTAGAGAAGCAGCTTAGGGACTGAAAGCTAGCTGGTTTGATTCCTGAACCAGCAGGGAAAATGTGTAGTGGTGGGAGAGCAACTGCCCCTTCCCTTCCTCCACATTCATGGCTGAAGTGAAATTGAGCAAGGCACCCAACAACCAAATGCTCTCAGAGTGCCCCCAGTGTGTGGCAGCCCACTGCTCTAAGTGTGTGTGTGTGTGTGTGTGTGTGTGTGTGTGTGTGTGTGTGTGTGTGTGTGTGTGTGTGTGTGTGTGTGTGTGTGTGTGTGTATGTGTGTGTGGGTGTGTGTGTGTGTTGATGCTCACTGTTTATATATGCGTGCACACTTTAAATGACGTTTTCCTGTCAATGTTACGTGGTGTATCTTGTGCTCCCACAGATCACTGATGGATTGGCCTTTATTGACTGAGGATAATAAAAAAAAGTTGAACATGTCAAACACGATCAATTGGCACAGTGCCACTAATTACACAATTCTTAGCTAAAGCTATTATTATTGTATCGAAGGCCATTAATTCTGTCCATGTTATGCAAACTGACTTTTCGAGTCGTCCTACTGATAATTTGATGATGCTTCTCCAAGGAATATTATCCATCTACCAGGCTGTAATCCATATTGGCCTCATACATTAACAGTGGAAAAAAATATCTATTATCATTCATTCATTTTCCGAACCACTTAATCGTAATTAGGGTCGCAGGGGGGCCGGTGCTCGTCTCAGCCGACTCGGAGCGAGGACAGGGTACACACCCTGGACAGCTCGCCATGCTATCGCAGGGCATGGGAAAAACTTTTTTTTTCTGTAAGTGGGGCAGTGGTGGTCTAGTGGTATAGGGCGCTGGAACGCTGATCCTAAGGTTGGGGGCTCGAGTCCCACTCTCCACAGGGTTGTCACTGTCCCCCAGTGCAGCTAACTGGGTTATCAAAGGCAGGCCATATCTCTCCCTCTATGGTGAGAGGTATATAAAAGAACAATTGCTGACTTTCGTAAAAAGAGTAGGCTGCAAAGCGTGTGTCTGTCCCTTGCTAAAAGGGTCGTGACAGGAAGGGCATCCGACGTGAAAACCTATGCCACATTAAAAATGTGCGAATCATTCGCTGTGACGACCCCTGATAAAGAGAAAAAAGCTGAAAGGAAATCTAATCTCTGCAGAAAATGTAAAAGGTCAGAGTCACACACTTCAGTACCAGTTTTGTGATCAGATCCATATACAGTGGTACCTCACCTTACGATAGTCCCAGCAAACGAACAATACAGGTTACAAAAAGCATTTTCCAAAATTTTTTGTCTCTGTATACGAAACAAGTTCTCCTTAAGAAACACACCATTCAAACAATGCAGGAGCTGCTCCAACATCTCGCCCCGCTGGCCTCCCATTGGCTAGGAGGGATGACGCAGCTCCCTCCCATTGGCTATTATGGAGCTGCATCTCCCATAATGCTTTTCGTAGGACAGAGTTACTGTTGTTTCATGAGATTTTAGAGTGTGCTCATTGCTTTTAACCTTCCATAAACATTTGTAAGATTATAACTCTGCTAAGAAGACATGGCCAACACACACGCGCACACACACACTTGCGCGTGCACACACCACGCACGTGTGATTTCCGGTGCGAGTGAAAAGAAGAAGTGGGCTTGTGGCATGTGGTTGAATGATATCGTAAAGGAATATGGCCAAACCCGTCTACCATCGGTACAATATTGAAGTAGAAGGAGGTCATAAAAGATATACTTCTATAATTTTTGAAGGGTTTAGGGGATAGTATTGGGGGCCTTGGACTGAATCATACGTTTTACATGTAAAATGCGGTTCAATTTACGAAAAATCCAGGTTAAGAAAAAGGCTCTGGAATGGATTAATTTCGTAAGGTGAGGTACCACTGTACTGTCAACAAGAAATCAAAATTAAACTAAATGATTACCGATATTTCAGGTTGTTGATAATACGTGATGAAAGGTGATTATTGAATATAATTAATTTATTAATGGCATCTATTCCTTACATCAGCTATCATCAACAACCTGAAATAGATGTCATTAATAAATTAATTATTGAATATAATTTAAAAATCTGTACAGTCCGTATTATCAGAACAGGAATAAAATATTTGTCTTCTTTATATTGTTTCTGTGAACACACTGCTTTGCAATTCTCTTCTTAAAACCCAAAGTGTATAACCAGTGCAGTCATTTAGCACCTCGTCAATTTCTTGACTCTTTTCAGGAGTCTGGTTTTTATACAGGCTGAGAAATAAAAACTTCAGTACAAGTGAATGAGACCATTTTCGAGTGATGAGGACTCATGAAGTGTGCAATGATGTTAAATTAAATGTAAAAAAAACTCACCATAAATCACTCACCAGCCTGCAGTACCTGTCTCATTTAAATGTTGTTTTCTCTCTGGTATTCCCGTCTGGGGTTTTTTTCTATTGCCTTCCAAAATGTATAATTTCCCAGTGTCATCCCACTAGCTTTGAGGTTGGGAATTCAAGCCTCACTCTCAACGGGTTGTCATTGACTCCCCCCACCCCCCCCCCCACCCCCACCCCCACCCCGTCCCCAGTGCAGCTAACTGGGTTATCAATGGCCGGCCATATCTCTCACTGTCTATGGTGCGAGGCTGTAAAAGAACCATTGCTGACTTTCATCAAGAGTAGCTGCACAGCCATCAACATGTATCTGCCCTGTGGTGGCCTGGTGAACTCGCCAACATGTACTCTGCCTTCACCCGGAATCGGCTGGAATGGACGCCAGCCTCCACACGACCTTAATTAGAATTAAGTGGTTCAGAAAATGAATGAATGAATCCCACGAGCTTGCTTTTCCACACAACTACTAGTGGGTAATCCACTGCAAACTGCAGGTATGTTTTTGAAACTGTTGCTCATGCTGTGACCGGTCAGTGTTACCAGAGACGCTTGAAGTACACACATTCCTTTCCGAAGCAGAAGTACATATAATTAATTATCATATAATTAAGGGAATCAAGACCTGGTTAAAGCAGAAGCACTGTTTCATTTTCTTCTCATTTTTAAGTAAAAGTAAACAAGCATAGGCTTTGAAAAGTACTCGGAGTATAAAAGTAACAAGTATACTGTACCTCTTTAAAAGATATTTCAACCTTGTGTGAAAAGGTCCCCAAAAAGCAAAAGTTCTCTCTCCCTCCCTCTCTCTCCCTCCCTCCCTCCATCTCTCTCCTCCCTCCCTCTCTCTCTCTTTCTGTGCCTCTGTCTCTATCTCTATCTGTCTCTCGCTCTCTCTCTTTCTGTCTGTCTCTCTCTCTCTCTTTCTGTCTCTCTTTCTCTCTCGTTATTTGTTTTCACTTTGTATTTTGCTCCTCCATGCTATGCTTGTGTAGCTCTGTTTGCAGCCCAAACAATCAATTTTTTTAATATCTTGTATTTTTCCAATGCAATAGAAGCACAGATCATGTCCTGAAGTTCAGAAATGTCTTTTTTTCTTGTTTATGTTCATTAATTTGATATACAGTGACACAACAAAAAATATTAATGTCCCTAAAGCATATTAAAACTAAACTAATGAATCTAGTGACCTTCACCAAGGAGCTCATGTTTTTGTGTTCGATGGTTTGTTTCTTTGTTTTTTAGTAACTTTACTGAAAAGTTATGAATGGATTCTCATTCATTTATTTTTTGGAGGGCTGCCATTTGTGCCTTAGACAATCTCTTATTATATTTTGCAGATAATTTTACAAGAATGTAACATTGTGTGATAGAAGTGTGCTACTACAACAGGCCCAGAAGGGGCGATGTGTATTTTTTTTTTTTTTTAATGGAGTTTGTCAGAGGTTTGCACTCTTGAGTGCCCTTTTTAAAATTTAAATACTAAAAGTACAAATACTTAAAAACATTATACTGTAGTAAAATGCAGATACTCCAAAAAGGTACTTAAGTAATTAAGCATTCATTCATTCATTCATTTTCTAAACCGCTTAATCCTAATTAGGGTACAAGGGAGGCTGGCGCCCATCTCGACTCTGATGAGGGTAGTGTACACCCTGAACAGCTCACCAGGCCATCGCAGGGCAGAAACATGCTGACAGCTATGCAGCTACTCTTGTTGAAAGTCATTGACTGCATTGTACTTAAATAACTGCACTTATTACTGTCCACCCTGGGTGCAATTTACAAGGAAGTGCTATCAACCTTCTTCTGTATACTCAAGCGCAGACATGATTTTTCCTGCCACCCTGAGAGGATGACAGATTATGTGCCCTTTGTGTCCAGATTCATTTTCACAGCTGCTATTTTTGGCTCCTGTCCTTTGGGTGTTTATTTCCCTGCACTGCCGTTTCCTGTATGTGCCCTGTATGTTTCTAACAGTGCTTACGTGCTGATATAGATTAAGATTACTGTCTGTTTGCTGGATATTTTATTTTAAAAGTAAACAAACTGCAGACTGAGGCCATTTTTCAAACTTTTTCTTATATTGACTGGAAACATTAACTACATAACATTTTGGAACCTCAAACCATTTTGCTGTGTGCAGCAGAATTTTATGAGGAATCTTCTCTTGAAATTTTTTAGTTAAAAGTTTTTATCTTACAGTTTGACAAATATGCACAATTTAGTTTTGTAAAGTAGATTAAGAAGACTGTATATAATGAAAGATTGACTACATTTTAAAGCTCATTTTATCTAAGATTGAACAAAACGAATGTAGGGAAATGAACAGACCAGCTTTAAAGGAAACAGCTGGGTAAGCTTGTATGTTTAGTATATTCAGATATGTGCTGTTTAGAAAGTTCTCCGGGTGCGCTGTGTTTTTTTTTTAATAAAATGGAACCCTTCTAATTATCTGTGTGACAAGTTTTTTGTCCGATAAAATTACCAACACTATCAGACTGTTTCTTTTTCTGAGCTGTTTGGAACAAAACTGTTCAATGTCTACATTTTTTAGATATTTATTTTCTATTTCTTAAAAGGAAAGATTTCAAAATGGATAATCAGAAACCACTGATTACTTCTAGTAAATATACAAAGAGATAAAAAGTGCTGCCCTGTGAGTGTGAGAGGAATTTTGGCCTGAGAGGCCTAAATTACAGAGATTAGAGGAATGCAGAGAATTATGATGTTCTTGTGTAAGGAGCATCTCACCAATACTGGAATTCTGGCAAATTGAGGCAAATGGAATCTGCCAAAAACATTTGGGGTTATCCTGGAGACCTGTCCCTCTATCCATTTTCCTCCACTGATCTGAGATTGAATCATGGGGACGACAGGTCTACAAAGGAAACCCAGGCAGCTCTCTCCTCAGCAACTCCGCTCATCCTGGGGATACCAAGGCATTCTCATGCCAGACAGGATATATAATCCGTCCTACAATTTCTGGGTCTGCCCTGGGGCCTCGTTCCGGTTGAACATGCCCAGAATACCTTTAAAGAGAGGTGATCAAGAGACATTCCGTTCAGATGCCCAAGCCACATAAGCTAACTCATTTCAATCTCATTTGCGGAGATCCCCGCTGCATATCTGAGCTCCTCACTCTGTTTCTAAAGCTGAGGCCAAATATCCTCCAAAGGAGACTCATTTCAGTCGTTTTGGCTGCGAACCGCTCCCGTGCATGCTGAAGGTCACAATAATCAGCACAGACTGAATCCTAAGGTTCCCTTAAGCATTCATGGATACATTTTTTTCACAAACTATTTTCCAATATTAGAGTAGTGGCTAGACCAAACTTGGTGCCAGTCTACAATGGAGAAGTAAGGCACCTTCTCCCCTCCATTAACCTGGGTGTACACCTTGGGCAAGTGGTATCACACTCTCAGCCTCCTCTGGCTGGAGATATGCCCCTTGTGCCCCCACCGGCGGATTTGACTTGTCAACTCGTCGTCTTATCCGGCATTTGGCAGTCCTGTAAGTCAACCCGATTGCAGCTCTGGCATCAGGAAGTGCTGTTTGTCAATTCGGCAACAGCTCTGGTGAAAAGGCAACGGGTGTTTAGCTCCACTCTCCTCTCGAATTACGGGGATTACTCACCAAGGCAAACTATCGTGTGCTGTTTAGTATCGTCTTTATGAGGCACAGCCTCACAATTTATGACATGGTCTCTCAGAACGTTAGATACTGGGATCCCGTCCTTTTTACGATTAATTGGGACCAAGATCCCACATGCGACCACCGAAATCCGCGAAGTAGGATCACCCCCCCAACCCCCTGACTGACGTATATGTACATGTTTATTCTTTCTTTCTTCCTTTCGGCTTTTTCCCTTTTACTCGGGAGTCACGACAGCGAATCGTCTGATTCGCACATTTGATTTGGCAGAGGTTTTTAGGTCGTATGCCCTTCCTGTCACAACCCAAGCAAGGGACAGGAATACGCTGATGGCTTTGCAGCCTACTCTTTACAAAAGTCAGCAATGGTTCTTTTACATGAACCTCAAACCATAGACAGTGAGAGACATGACCTGCCTTTGATAACCCAGTTAGCCGCACTGTACATGTTTATGTACATGTTTACGTGTATATAATATCAGTAATTACATATTCAACACTATAAACATCCAGGGACAGGACATTGAGACAGTGGACAGTTTCAAGTACCTGGGTGTTCACCTTAACAATAAACTGGACTGGTCCCACAACACCAACGCCCTGTACAAGAAGGGCCAGAGTCGCCTCCATCTTCTGAGGAGACTCAGGTCCTTCGGCGTATGCAGACCTCTGCTCAGGACTTTTTATGACTCTGTGGTAGCCTCTGCAATCCTCTACGCTGCCATCTGCTGGGCCCCAGGCAGCACAGAGCGGGACAGAAAGAGACTGAACAAGCTGGTCAGGAGGGCCAGCTCTGTCCTCGGCTGCCCACTGGACTCTGTGGAGGAGGTGAGTGAGAGGAGGATAGTTGCAAAGCTCACATCCATCCTGTTCAACATCTATCACCCACTGCACCAGACTGTAGAGGAGCTGAGTAGCTCCTTCAGTGGACGACTGAGGCATCCTCAGTGCAGGAAGGAGCGCTACCGCAGGTCGTTCATTCCCACCGCTATCAGACTGTACAACGCCACTTTGTAACTGTCTGTGAAAATACCGGTTATGTGCAATAAAAACCCCGCGCACTTTAATCAACCACATCTACCCCACTGACTGTGAACCATATCAACCCATCTACTCTGCACTCAGATACATTACACTTTAATATAGGCCAGTCTATAAAGTTGCTCCATTCTTTTCTTTTATTGTTTATTAATTTATACTATTTATGTATCTACTTATTTATTTACTTATATAATATATATGTACGTGTGTATGTTTGTATTTGTATCTATTTTTGCACCCCCTACTGATGGTACCTCAAGAGCCTGTAACAGTGAATTTCTCCATTGTGAGATTAATAAAGCTGTATCTTATCTTATCTTATCTTATCTTATCTTAATAACAATTAAACATTAAAACATAATGCATAAGATGTATATAAAATATAAATACATACACACATACAGATGCGCGCGCATGTACTAAGATGCACACCTCTCAACAATGTAACTATTTTTGATGGGAGATTTTGGGTTGTTTTTTGTTTTGTGTTGGTTTAGGGTTTTTTGTAGTCTTTTTTTTTTTTTTTTGCATAATTGGCCATGTTTTTGTGGCATCTTCCTTAATTTCCTTTTTTTATTTCGATGAATATTTAAAAAAAAAAAAAAAAACATGATTCACTGAAGCTTCATGACTTGAAACACAAAGTAGGGAGGGATCCCTGTAATGTGACTGCATCTGAAGCAACCGACGCCCCACGATCTATGGCAATGGTGGAAAACATGGAAAGCCATACGATATGACATGTGGAGAAAATGTAATTTCTCTAAAGAGAGAAAAGCTTAGTCTAGCAGTGTGGAACGTCCACACCACCAGTGATAGCAACAAAAGTTTAAGCACTAGACCAGAATGTGCCACAGCAATCATCTGCAGAGAACTTGAGAAGGCAGGCATAGATGTATTTGCTTTGAGTGAAGTTAGACACCCAGATACGGGCAACATCAAGGTGAGAAACCTGAATAATCTGAAGAATCTTCTGGAGCATGGGAAAACAGGATGGCTGTTGTTGGCTTTGCCATCTCCAATAAATTTGGCCATTTAACCCTGTCTCTGTGAATGACAGATTAATGATGGCTCAGGTTCCATTCAAGAATAATGCTCATCTTAACATAATATGTGTCTATGTTCCCATTATGCAGCAATCATCAGTCGAAAAAGAGCTTTTATGAGAAAATTGTTGAATGGATCATCAAAGCTATAGGAGAAAGGAGAACGTATTATTGTTCTCGTTGATCTCAAAGCTTACGTGGGAAAAGATTGAGTCTTGGCCGAATGTCATTGAAAAGTACGGAGTAGGAAAATTGAATTTCAATGGATTAATGCTGATAGAATTCTGCTCCCGTCTTCAACTCAGTGTAATGGGAACCATGTTCCAATTCAATCACCACCTCAAGCACACCTGGCAACACATGGGATCAAAACACTGGCATCAAATAGACCATGTATTGCTGACAAAGAAGCTAGGAGGTTCATTGACATGACAAAGAGCAATCCTAATGCAGACTGCTTCACGGATCACAAACCTTTTACATGCAAATTGTCAGGAAGAAGAGAAGAGGGACGAAGCCACCACCGAAACTAGATATGACAATGAATGATGAAATGAAAGAGATGTGGGAGAAGTTACTGAATAAGTTACTTCAAGATCTCAGCAAAGACTCATGGGATGATCTGACGGAGGTGCTAGTGTGCCACCAAACGCGTCTTTGGCAAAAAAAAAAAAAAAACTGCAGAGGAGCCCAGACTGGTTTGAAGATCCAAAGTCTTCTCAAGGATAGAAAGCTTTGTGGTGAACGGACAGCTCTCCGAGGAGAGATCAGGAAGCTTAAGAACAAGTGGTTCCATCAAAAAGCCAATAAATCAGAACAATATGCAAAAGAGAAAAACCTCATGGAGTTTTACGCAACGATCAGCGGAGTCTATGGTCCAAAATCCAAAGGCCTCTATCCTGTGAGGGAAAAAGAGTGGTGTTCTTCCTTCATCTCCAGAGGATATCAAGGACAGATGGATCGAGCCATTTTGAAGAACTCCTAAATCTACCTACTGATGTTGATTGGGGGGGTATTGATGAACTTGAACAGTGTCCAATCATTGAAGAGTTTGATGAACCCAAGTAAAAGAACAGAAGACATCTATTAAGAACACTAAGCTCAGGAAGAGTCCGGGTCCAGATGGTATACTGCTTGAGGTTCTTGTTTATAATGTAAGTACACTACTTTAATTACTGCTCACCATCTTCAATCTGTTTTGGATATCAGCAAAGCTACCATCTGACCTGCCATTATCTGCATTCTACTCAAAACATGCGACTGTACTGGTTGTGGCAACTACCACAGGATTTCGCTGCTTGATCTGGTTTGGAAGATTTTTGCTGATATAGCACTGCAACGCCTCCAGCGGCTAGCCGAGTCAGTCTATCCTGAATCTCAGTGTGACTACAGAAGCAGGAGAAGCACAGTGGATGGTATCTTCATCTTGCGTCATATGATGGAAAAGTGTAGAGGAAAAACGGCAGAACTAGCATATCAAACTTAATTGACTTCATCAAGGCTTTTGATTGTGTAAATCGAGAACTTCTTTTAACGATTGTGGGAAAGCTCGGATGTCCTGACAACTTTGTCGAAATCATTAAGTTACTGTATTCTGTAGTGCATGCTAGACTATGTTTAGATGATGAACTTTCTAAACCAATAGAGTACAACAGTGACGTCAAACAAGGGTGTAAGCTCGTTCCTGCTCTGTTTGGGATACCTGCTGCAGTTATGCTATATCTTGCATTCAAGAAAATCAGTCCACATTATAGTATCATGGTTCATTTTAGACATGACGGTGACCTGTTTGATATCAGACGTTTGAAATCAAAGATCAAGAGACCTGGACCCTGTGTTGTCATCATATCAAGCTTTTCAGAAAAGTCCAGCAAAGGCAGTTGAGGTGTATTCTTGAGATCAGGTGGAATCACTAAATAACAAACGATGAGGTATTGGATCACGCTAAATCTACAGACATCGAGATTATAGTTATGAGGAACAGACTGCGTTGGATAGGCCACGTTACGCACATGCCAGACGAGCAGCCAGTAAAGGCTCACTATGAGGAGCTGACAGGGGGTTCAAGAAGAGTCAGGTGTCCTCTTCTTAGTTTTCAGGACACAGTAAAGGATATCCTCAAGTGTAGGGGTACACTTAATATGCGGAGAGATATCACAGGAAACTGACTGGCCTGGCAGCGATATACATCTGATGCCTGCGATAAGATACAGATCGGAGGAAGTACAACATTGAAAAAGGGTTAAAAAGAGAGGCGGAAAATAAACTTTTGTAACTTTATATCATTTACCTTTTTTGTGTGTTTTTCCCACATCCGGACATAGGCATGTATATTTTCCAGTATTCTTCAACTGTTCTCCCATTGCTCACCACAAACTTCTCAGATGTTAAAATGTTATGTCAACTGTTATAATGAATTTACCATGTCTAGTTTTTGCTGCCAAGAAGTGGGTCAATTCTAGAATTTGCGAGAACGCCGAATTGTTCCCAAAACACTCCTCTCGAAGAATTACTACCATCGCTAACTTGTTGCGAACCCTTCCCCATATATTCACCACACTTTTTCTTTGGTAAATACAGGAGGCATTCGCCCAACTGTTGGATGAAGGCATAGCAACCTTAATGAATAGCCTGGGAGAGGTTGGGAACATCTGATCATTTCGTTTTTTGGGGTTTTTTTTTTTGCATTTGTCTCCAGCGTTTTTTCAGTAAACATGGCAAATACGGACTTGAAAATAGTTAAAGAATGGGGGGGGGGGGGGGGGGGGCTGGCAAAGTTAGTTTGTCAGTACTGTATTTAAAAGGCTATTTGGTTATGGGTCATGTGACACTTCGACAGATTGTGACAGAGGTTATTGTGACCTATGTGTCCTATTGTGATGTCATAGGAATTACCTGTTGTGTTTCCTCGTGTGACATCATAATTGCTTGTCTTGCCTATTGTATGCCTATTGTCTGCGCATCGCAGTTGCACATTCTTATAGCATGTTTTGTATTTTGTATATTGTGCAATTTTTAGTATTTATTTTCCTATTCTTTCATTGGTCAGCCATCTTGTTTCTGATTAGAACATTCTTGTGTTTGGTAAACTAAAGTCTGTATTAAGCAGTGACTGAAGCTGGGACTGTTGCCCCCTGCAGGCCAAACCTGCGGAGAAAACGGCTCAGCAGCCAATCAGAGCAGCTCTCCCCGAGGCCGAGCGGTGTGTCCAGTCAACCTGCCACCCACAATTGATGTAGTCATCCATCGCAAAGAGACCGAAGGCTTTGGCTTTGTCATCATCAGCTCCCTGAACAGACCGGAGAACACCACCACAATCTGTTAGTCCATGTTTCCTTTTTTCTTTCGCTTAGGAAGACATACAGCACTCACTTTGTTTGTCTATAAAGTAAGTTCATCCATAACCCTAAAGCTTAATACATGATTTTATAAAGGCAGAACTTCTGCTTAGCATCTGAGCTGTAATGTAGGTTTCAAGCCAGTTAAACGACTGCACATAATCCTTGTTTACATTGTTGTCATCTAAAGTCAAACTGATTTCATATGCTTTATTTTAGCCGTGCCACACAAAATCGGCCGCATAATCGAGGGCAGTCCGGCTGACCGCTGCGGGAAGTTGAAGGTTGGCGACCGTATCATGGCTGTCAACAATCAGTCTATTATCAACATGCCTCACGCTGACATTGTGAAGCTGATCAAAGATGCAGGACTCACTGTTACTCTGCACATCATCCCTGAGGAAGGTCAGACAGAATATTTTATAGTGCTTTTAAGTTTCTTTCTAAGCACTATTATTTTTTCTGATGTTGGGATTAAAAGTAGCACATTTTGATGTTGTCTTTGACTTGGATTATTATAGGTCATTATCAAAGTTTCATTTGTTTCATTTCTTTTCTGCCATATATTTAAACACTCGCATAATTTTAAAACTCTGATTTGTTTCTACAAGGAAAAATATAGGTGATATATCATATTTAGTGCAATTCTTTTCATATATATCGGACCACCTGTAGAATGTCACTGCTAATAATGGTCTGCCTCCATTGCTTGCTGCTCATTTGTGTTCTTCATGAAAAGCTCGTTCGCAACACTGATGAGTTTGACTAACATTGCTGTTTCAAGCTTTCTTTTACCTGTTCATTCTTTTCCCTCTGGTAGATGTAAATGGCCCCCACTCTGGCCCTACCTCAGAGAAAGAGAGCCCTCTGGTGGTTCAGAAGCAGAGCCCATCAACTCCAGCAACTCAGCCAAGTCCAAGCATGGCCAACCCAAGCCCCCCAGCTCCACACCCAAGTCCTGCCACCACGCAATCCAGCCCCCAGAGAATGGAGCCAAGTCCAGCAGGGACACAGAGCACCACACCAGTCACGCAGGCCAGTCAGCCCACTAGTCAATCCAGCCATGAGGCAGTGCACTCGGGCCCAATGGTGAGTCAGGCAGGCCCAGTGGGGGACCATACCATCCCTGCCGCTACCATTCAGGCTGTGACAGTTGGTTCAGGCACCCCTGTTGTTCAGGGAATCTCGGTCATCCAAGGTGTCCCAGCTGTTCAGCTTACCACCATAGGTGGGGTGCCAGTCGCAGTGCCACCTCAGCTCTACCTGCATGACAGCAGGTACAGTATAACTCACTCTCATAAGGTACTGAGAGGCCAGAGTCAATCACGCCACACTTGTTAATCAGCATATGGAAGAATCCTTAATACTAAAAGAAATATATACAGTGTGTAGAGCAGAACTGCTGAGTTGTGCAGTATAAAGGGGTCACATCAGGCAAGCTTTTTTATTGATATTAGATTAGATTACATTAGATTCGATTAAATCTCACTCATTTTCTGTACTGTATTGGATGTTAATCCAATTAATCAGGTTGACGAACATGAGGTATACCCTGTACGTACTGCTCACAAAACCATTGCAGGGCCACACGAGCAACAATTCACACACACCTAGGGGCAATTTGGAACAGTCAATTAGCCTAATGTGCATGTCTTTGGAGGTTGGGAGGAAACGTGAATACACGTCGGAAACCCGTGGTAGTTTGGGAAGAACATGCAAACTCCACAGAGAAACAACCAAGACTTGAATCCAAAAACTCACAATGAGGCTGCAATGCAAACCACTATGCCACTGTGCCACTCTAGTCGATTCTATTCTATTCTATCCTATATTATATTAATTATGCCAAGTTCATCTTAAGCCATGTGAGAAAAATTAATTTTAAAGCTAAACTGCTCAATAATTTCGGGGAATAAAAAGAAAACTGAAAAAATTGAATAGAACACCAGTTCCTTTTGATTTTGAGCCAGGAATTGGACCTGACCAATGGTAGTATCATGGCAGAATAATCCACATCACAATGGTGTGATATGCAGCTAAAATTAACATTTTTTTCCTTGAATCGCAGAGTACAGAAAAAAAAACTTTTTTTCAGATACTTTTTCTTAAATTGTTATTGTAAAATCTTTAAACAGTTGCTCCCCCAACAGACTCCCTTTTTCTATTTCCTGAAGTTCGTTCCATGAAAGGAAGTGCAGTATTTCAACGAGAAAGGGGTGGGTTGAGTAGTGGGAGCTGGTACCTGAAGAACGACTCTATTTTCCCACTTGGTTGCATATTGTTGCTTAGTTTCTGATTCTGAATTATTTACCAGTGGATATCTGCTTAATAAAACATGGCTCTTGGTTCAGGAATTTTTTCATGTTTCTTACTCAGCTTTAAGATGGGAACTGAGCCTCAGCAGATTTACTCAACGTCTCTGCTCAAAGACAGAAGAAAGCGAAGCTTCTGAACTTTATGTTAATGAGCTGCTGATATTGGAAAAGCCTATGGATGTGTAAAACATTTCTGTAACATCGTAAACGCTCTATCCTGTTTCGGGAGTGCATGCAACTGTGTGTGTGTTTAGGGGGTTGACTGAAAAAAATAGGAAAGTCTTTTTTCTAATTGAATCATGGTGACTACAGGTCAGAGGTGAAAGCCAGACAGGATGTTAAACCAGATATCTGCCAGCCACCTTACACAGACTACAGACAGCCTCCAGTGGACTACAGACATCCACCAGTAGCGGATTACAGACAGCCTCCAACTATGGACTACAGACATCCTCCTCCTCTCATCGACTACAGACAGCATTCAATCCCAGATTACAGGCCACAGGTAGGACTACAAACACCAAGTGTGTATATAATGGTGTTAATAGAGCGTGTAGGCATGCAATTATATATCGAGTGACAGTACATTCATTTTGTCAATCCTTAACGATTTGGATCATGGGCGAAAAAAACAAGTTATTATCAGGTGGTGTTCTCGCTTGGTTTTACTTAGTTTAAACAACAGAGAGTGCTATAATATACAATAAAGGGTATGCACATGATGTCACCGTAGGCTCCGTTACACTGAATTGCAGTGTTCTGATTAAATGCCACGAAAATAACCAATACTGGGAAAGAGCTGTTGTGTGATTGACTTTTTGAATGCATTTTATACGTTAGATATGACCACCAGCTGGTAGTTCTGTTTCTGTTGTTGTTGCTGTTGTTGTTGGTTTTTTTTCATTCATTTGCTGAGCCGATTAATCCTACTAGGTTCGCAGAGATTAGAGTCCATCTTCTCCAAATCTGGGTGAAGGCAGGGTACACCCTGAACAGTTTGCCAGACTATCCCAGAGCAAAACATATGACCATTCACACTCACACTTCCACCTAGCCAGTTAGCTAAATGTGCAATCCTGAGACTGTGGGAGGAAACCAAAGTACAGTGGTACCGCACCTTACGAAACACCCAACAAATGAAAAATCCAAGTTACGAAATGCATTGACCTAAAATTTCTGTCTCTGGATACAAAAAAATTCACGTTAAGAAATGCGCCATCTCAAAAATTCAAACATTTTGCGAGTTGCTCTCCCATTGGCTATTTCCCAACACTCCGTCTCACTGGCCTTCCATTGGCTGTTATGGAGCTGCATCTCAATAATACCCATGATGCTTTCCGTGTGCCTTCGACCCATTGTTCGTCAGGGAGAAGCAGCTCCCTCCCATTGGCTATTATGGAGCTGCATCTCCATAGTACCCATGATGCTTTTTGTGTGCCTTCGACCCATTGTTCGTCACAGAGTTCTAACAAACGTAAAGGACAGAGTTACTGTTGTTTTGTGAGTTTTTCGAGTGTGCTCATTACAACTTTATTTTTTGGCTCAGGCTTTTAACCTTGCATAAACATTTGTAAGATTATAACTCTGCTAAGAAGACATGGTCAACACACGCGCACACACACACACACACACACACACACACACACGCACACACGCACACACGTGCGCGTGATTCCCGATGAAAGTGATTCCCGGTGCAAGTGAAAAGAAGAAGCGGGCTCGTGGCATGCGGTTGAGTAAGATCGCAAGGGAATATGGTCGAAACCCGACTACCATCGGTATGGCCTTGAAAGGTATACTTTTATAATTTTTAAAGGGTTTAGGGTACCCCTACCATATTGGGGGCCTTGGAACGAATCAGGTCTTTTACATGTAAAATGCTACTCAACTTACGAAAAAATCAGGTTACGAAACCACTTCTGGAACGGATTAATTTCGTAAGGTGAGGTACCACTGTACTCCGAGGAAACTCACACAAACAAACAAACAAACAATTCTTTATTGTCAAAGTACTTTTTACATACATTGAAATTTGGTTTGTGCTCTGGGCACCTGTCGCCACTGTGCAGCGCCAGTTATTGTGTTGTTCTATCCTTTTGATGCTGAGCGCCAAGCAGGAAGCAACAACTACCAAATTTTAACGTCTTATGGTATGACGCAGCCAGATTCGAACTCCGACCTTCCGGAGGATAAAGCGGACGCTCTACCAACTGAGCTAAATCCCCCCAAACATGTTTAATCGCAGTCAACTCAACGAAGGTGAGCTACACCCTGAACAGCTCATCAGTCTACTGCAAGCCAAAAGCCCAGTATCACGGATTGAAGTGTCTCATGATTGTATTAATTTTTTTAATGGCTATTTGAGATCACATTCTGCTCGGTCAAACTGTTGTCATATTATAGTTTTGTGTTGTGTTGTGTATCTTTTATGATTCTGCTTAGATTCCCTTTTTTTATGATTAAAAATTCCCATTTCAGTCATTCTTGTGCAGACCCTTGTGTAACACTCAAAACAGTAGCTTGGGCTTGAGTTTCCGCTGTGAATGCTGCCGCTGACTCAGCCTCACCCTGGGCATGGAAATTAAAAATCCATTAGAACATAAGCAGAAATATATCGTCACATGTGGTGGGCCAAAATAATCAAATAAGCAAAGATGAAACTGAGTAGGGCAGTGACTCATGTGGTGTGTTCTGTCCAGGACTACGACTATTTCACAGTGGAGCTGGAGAAGAGCGTGAAGGGCTTTGGTTTCAGCATCAGAGGAGGGCGGGAGTACAAGATGGACCTGTTTGTTCTTCGTCTGGCTGAGGACGGTCCTGCTATCCGTAACGGCAGGATGAGGGTCAGTCTAGCTAATATAGATATATACTGTACTGTGTATGTGTACAAGTGTGTGTCTCAGTGCATGTGGCATGCGTGAGTCCCGGATGTCACAATGTTCCAGACACTGGATCTTCTCTAGGGTGATCTCTAAATGGATTTGGGTGTTATGGGAAGCTGTGCCGGTTTAGAGAGATGAAAATGTTATCAAACTGTGATTTGTGTGTGTGTGTGTGTGTGTGTGTGTGCTGTGTGTGCGTGTGTGCGTGTATAGGTGGGTGATCAAATCATTGAAATAAATGGCGAGAGCACACGGGACATGAGTCATGCCCGGGCCATTGAGCTCATCAAGGCGGGTGGCCGGCGAGTTCGTCTGCTGCTCAAACGGGGCACAGGGCAGGTGCCTGAATATGGTCTGTATCACATTCCACTTATAAACACACAATAATCTTTATATTATAGTACATAGTACAATACAAATTGGTATGTATTTCAATGGCATGGCACAATCTGATCAGTCTGCAATTGTTGGATCATAAATGATTATTCTTTAAAATAGAACAATTAACCATAAAAAGCTGGTTCTGGCTGGTTTTTCTGGTGTTCCCCACATGATGTACCAAAACGCATTCAGGGCTTTAAAGCACGGATTGCCTGACCTACCTCAATACCGAGTTAGAATATGTAAATATAAACCAAGGAAATTTCATTTTAATTTGCTCTTCATTATGTTTTTGTTTTTTTTGCACAGTATCACCACAGCCCTCTAAAGTCTATAAAAGGCCGCCATTTCGCCGCTCATGGTCTCAGCCCT
Source organism: Plotosus lineatus (assembly GCA_024760905.1). Taxonomy (NCBI): domain Eukaryota; kingdom Metazoa; phylum Chordata; class Actinopteri; order Siluriformes; family Plotosidae; genus Plotosus; species Plotosus lineatus. The sequence continues at coordinate 51,750,832 of CM045733.1, forward strand.
GCTTCTGTCTGTCCACGCAGCTTGATTTTATAAAAATATCTAAATAAATGAACAATAAGACTTTGCTGTTAGTGTGCTTTTTTGCATAGGTGGTCGATTATTTACACAGTTATGCAGGTCAGGGTCAGGCTGATTCATCCCTGATTGTAATGTCCATATGTGTTTGTTGAGCATTTGCTTTTAATATGTGGACATTACTATAATTTAATTTTTATTAATATTAATTTAATTATTATTTATTCGTATGGACATGCACAGGCAATCACACTTACACCTATAAGCAATTTGGAACAGCTAATTAGCTTAATATGCATGTCTTTGCACTGCGGAAGAAAACCAGAGTACCCAGAAGAAAGACACACCGAGCCTGGAACTAAAAATCAGGACCTGCTTGCTGTGAGCTGGATGTACTAACCACGATGCCACCGTGTGGCTCACGTAGTAGATAGTCTTGAATTAGTGAAGTCAGGTAGTGATGCCACATGAGAAGGTCTGAAGCTCAGACAGCATTTCAGTTCATTGTAAAATGTTATATTGGTGCTAAATGTAGGACACGTACGTTCTTCCACTTCAAAAAAAGGAAATTGTAATGTTTTTTTTTTCTCCAGTGACATAGTGACAAGTTCTCTTTTGGTCTTCCAAGCTTGTAGCAGCAGTTTGGAGAAGAACCTCATATTGGTGCGATGATCATATGTATTGCTAATGTTTAACTGATAGCAGTAAATGGAGTCCTACCAAATCACAGTCCAAGAAAATCAGATTTGACATTTAAATTCTGAATTTACATGAGGATTTTTTTTAGTTTTTTTGCCTTTTTTGGCTGGTGGCCAATTTAACAAGCACCTAATGTTAGTAATAATTACAGTGAACATAATGATGCAGCAGCATGAAATCTAGCAGGTGCATATTCACCCTGAATAAATAGATATGAAACAGAGCATGTATTTGTACATGTGTAATGACAAAGTTGAATTTAATCTAATATAATAAGAATTAGAAATACTGTAGTTCTCTTTTTGACAATGGATTTTAAATGTACTAAACTTGCAACATACATCAGAAATATCATCGTGCATGAAACTTTTTTTTTTTTTTTTTTGAACCCTTCAGAATTTTCGATATTTCTGGATAAATATGATTTCGGAGTGGCAAGGTGGCGCAGTGGTCAGCACGTTCACCTCACAGTAAATAGGCCTGGGTTCGATTTCCAGGCTTGGGAGTTTCTGTGTGGCGTTTGTATGTTCTCTCCGTCCTTGTGTGGGTTTCCTCCAGGTACTTTGGTTTCTTCCTACAGTCCAAAAAATGTACACAGTCGGCTATTTGTCTGTTCCAGATTGACCCTAGCAGTAGATGTGAGTGTGAATGGTTGTGTGTCTGTGTTGCCCTATGATAGCCTGGCGAGCAGACTAGGGTGTACCCAGAGTCAGCTGAGATGGGCACCAGTGTCCCCGCGACCCTAAATAGGATTAAGTGACTAAGAAAATAAATGACTGCATGAATACGAGTTTAAACATTATCAGAGTTTCACCTGAGTCCTTAACGTAGAAAAACAGAACCCAATTAATAAACAAATCAGACAAAAATATTACACCGAGTGAATTATTATCAGCCCTGAAAACAAAAGCCATGTAGGAAAAACATGTAGGAAAGAATGATTAAAGATGAATACATGTCTAGTTTTGGAATGGCTAAGTTAGAGGCCTGACCTGAATGTGAGTTCATGTGAGGAAACCCAAAGACATCTTAGCGTTGAAGCGGTTCTGTTCAGAGGACTCGACTCAAACCCTTCCAAGTCGATGTGCACGACTGATCAACAGAACCCGTTTAAACTTCTTTCAGAATTTGTGTGAAAATCTTATGTTGTTTTAATCATATCGTTGCATAAATATAGAAAATTATTAAGGGTTTACAAACTTTGAAGCATTCACCCACTTATGTGCTGGACCGCTTAATCCGACCAATCCGTATGGAGGCTATACTGTACTGGTATCTCAGCTGATACTGGGCGAAGGCGGGATACACCCTGAACAGCTCACCAGATCCTTGCTGGGCCAACACACACACACACACACACAAGTACTCACACTCACCTTCTTCATATCATACGGCCTTGTTAAAAAAATAAGTGCATCCCCTTTTTTCAACATACAAACGAAAACACCTGAAGAAAGGTGATGAACTTTACAATCATTTTTACAGCAAAAATTTAAAGAGCGCTTATGTGGAGAAGGAACAATTTCCATGGGGTCATACATTCAATTCATTTTCCTAACTGCTTCATCCTAATTAGGGTCGCAGGGAGGTTGGTGCCTATCTCAGCTGACTCTGAACAAGGGCAGAGTCCAGCCTGGACAGCTCGCCAGGCCATCGTAGGGCAATTTCCATGGGGTACCGGTTCATTTTCTGTAACCGCGTAATTCTAATTAGGTTCGCAAGGAGGCTGGCGCCCATCCCAGCCGTCTCCAGGCGAGGGCAGAGTACACCCTGGACAGCTCGCCAGGCCATCGCAGGGCGGAAACACGCTGACGGCTATGCAGCTACTCTTGTCAAAAGTCAGCGATGGTTCTTTTACATGAACCTCACACGATAGACAGTGAGAGACATGGCCGGCCTTTAATAACCCAGTTAGCTGCACTGATTGGGGGGGGGGGGGTGACAACCTTGTGAAGAGTGGGACTCGAACCCGCAACCTTAGGATCAGCGATCCAGCACCCTATACCAATAGGCCACCACCGCCCTTCCATCGGGTATATTTATTTATATATTTTTTCGCGAGACTCTATAAACATCGCACAAAATGCGTACACCACAATGGTTTTTGGATGTCTTCGGAAGCAAGGTTGCCTGATCTTACTGAACTGTCCTGACAGTGCCCACCATTGTCAGACAGCATACAAAGACTAGCAGCGTTATCACATGCATTGCAATCGGCATTCATAGCTTACCCAAGGTTACTGGGATTACAGTTATTTTTAATATATGCCATGAAATAGAGTTTTTTTTAAGTGTAACTGTGAACTGAGACACATTTTAGCATGAATTTTATGGGGCTCCAGCTGTAGGCTTCCCTTACCTGTTAGCAACATTAGCCTCAATGCTCAAACCTACATGTATCAAGATTCTAAACATGTCTCGGCTGATTGAGCACATCTGTGGAAGCACTACTGTACTTTATCTTTTTTGTCTGAAACAGCCATTTAGGGCTGAACATTCTTTATGCTCTGGTCTCTACTGGCTGCGCTCACTTAGCCACTCTAAATGAAAAATCCATACCGACATAAAAATTGATATTGCGTTATTTCTGACTGATGGATGAAAAATCAGTAACACCCACAGTTTAAACATAGCAGCTGTTTCTGCGGAGGCGTTCCCGGAGGTGTCTGATTTGTTTTTAATAGTTAATATCATTTTAATTGTCAGTGCGCTTGACTACCTGGATTTCTCGTCACGTGACGTGTGTATGAGCAGGCCCTCGGATTCCTGGCCCGCACCCAGTCGGCCTCATCGCATAACTTCCCATTTGGATCAGGAGGTAAAAGCAGGCTGATGAGCCAAGTCTGAGGTGCTTTGCCAGACTCTAATAATAAAGCGGACGTCGGAAAATCAGCATCTGAAACCTGGCCAGTAGAGATAAGACATTACTTGCTGCACACTGTTCTCTCATTGCTTGTAGTATTAACTAGTCTTCTTCTGCTTCTACTCTTAAAGCCAGTGATAGACTAGGTCTTTATTCCCTGTCTCATAGGAATGGTACCTTCCAACCTTTCCATGTGCATGAAAAGCGACACTCTTGCTTCTCCCTATTTCTTCATAATGGGACACACTAAAGACACGGTTTGTGGCAAACTGCATGCTTGTTTCTTCCTCTTTGTTTCTACTATTTTCCTCCTTTTTTACTTACACATGATTTATTTTCCAGTAGAAATCAGTGGTTTCTAATTATATACCTTTAAAGGAGCAATCTGTCATTTATTGCACCGTCTGCTACTTTACTCAATGATCTGAAAATTCTGACACGAGTCGTCATTACACTGGAAATAAAATCCTTCCACCTGCATTAAATTCAGGAGAAAAATGTGCATTATGATACAGTGCAGGATTGTCTATTCTTATATAAAATCTACCGTACAGCACTTCAGCAGAGTTTCAGCAGCAACACCACCTGCAAGAACATCACACATCACACAGGCATAACTTCACTGTGTACAAGAGAAGACGATACCTATAGTGTCAGCTGTGTGCAAGTGTTCCAAGCATGATGCTGTGTTGTACATGAGAAGCGGAGATGCATAAAAACGTAAAACTAATGCGCCAGGACTGTGGTTCATCTTCAGCTTCTGTTTCCTTACGGTAGATATACAGGGATCCCTCACTTTCCGCGGTTAATTGGGACCAAGATCCCCCTGCAACCACCGAAATCCGCGAAGTAGAATCACAACAACCCCCCCCCCCCCCCCCCCCAGACTGATGTATATGTACATGTTTATAATGTCAATAAATACATATTCAATGCTATAAATGCTTATAATAACCATTAATCATTAGAAATAATGCATAAGATGTAAATAAAATATAAATACACACATACAGACGCGCACGCACTCAGATGCGCACCTCACAAAAATGTAACTAGTTTTGATGGGGGGTTTTGGGTTGTTTTTTGTTTTTTGTTTGTTTAGGGTTTGGTTTGTTTTTTTTTGCATAATTGGCCTTGTTTTTGTGGCATTCTTCCTTAATATTAAAAAAAAAAAAATGCGATGCACATAAGCCGCATGAATTGAAGCACGAAGTAGCCAGGGATCCCTGTATTACACTTCATTTACTTTTTCAAGTAAATTACACTTTCTATTAGATTTTAGTCTTATATTAAATAACTAATCCGTTTTCCAAACCTCTTAATTCTACTAAGGTCGTAGAGAGGCTGGAGCCGACTCTGGGCGGAGACTGAGTACACCCTAAGCAGTGAATATTTCGCAATGCTTCACGAAAACCAAATCATATTTTATCGATGTATTTCTCGAAATACTATGATGCGTGCTCACAAAAAAGTTTTCGGCCTGTTCCTGTGGTGAACAAACACATTGCTGCTTGTGTTTAACATCGCACATGCAAGAGCAGATACTGTACGTATTAGCTCATGGGAGTCCGTATGCTCGGTGATATTTTATTAAGGCCTTTTGTGTCACTAGTGCACTTGAGCATTTTTGTTTTATTATGGAGCAGAGAGCAAAAACCTAATTCTGGATCAAACTCGGGAAATCGGCAGCAGTGACTGTTTCGCACGCCTACTGCAATAAAATCGAGTAAAAAGAGTAAAAATGAGGTAAGAGGGTTTTGAGAAGCACGGAACACCTCACCCGGGTTGTTGCTTCATTGCCACAGCTGTGCTGAAGCATTTCAAGGGCCTGTGCTCTAGATTGCTTCAAATAAATGTGCAAGTGACAGTGTCACACAGTCATATAACACAGGTTACCGTGTCGACCACACAACCTCTCACTGCACAGTGTCTGACGGCTTACTGCTCAGTCCTGCTGCATCAGCATATCAGCACGCTATTCCATTCACACACAAAGGGACCAGACCTGGGACTTGTCGATTGCACCTTATAAAATATGGATTTTTATATATGAAAGCAAACAATCAAGGTTTATATTAGTGTTGGCATAAATTTACACTTACACTGGTTTGCAAAAGTATTTATCCCTCTTGAACTCTTCCACATTTTGTCATACTATGACCACAAACATAAATGTACTTTATTTGGATTTAACGTGATTCAAAGTGGCACATAATTGTGAAGCAGAAGGACAATTATACATGATTTTCCAACTTTTTTACACATGGAAATGTGAAACGTCTGCCGTGCATTTGTATTCAGCCCCCCGAGTCAATAATTTGTAAAATCACTTTTCACTACAGTTAGAGTTGCACATCTTTTTTTTTTTTTTTTTTTTTTTTTTTTTTTGGTATGTCTCCTCCAGCTTTGCGCATCGAGACACTGAATTGTTTGACCGTTCTTCTTTGCCAAATAGCTCAAGATCAGTCAGATTGGAGGGACAGTGTCTGTGAAGAGCAATTTTCAAGTCTAGGCACATATTCTGATTAGATTTAGGTCTGGACTTTAACGTGACAATTCTAACATTCTAATATCAACGTGCCTTGATCTAATCATTCCACTGTAGCTCTGGCTGTACGTTTCGGGTCCATTGTCCTGCTGGAAGGTGAATTTCTGCCGAGTCTCATCTTTCACAGACTCTTACAGGTTTTTTCCAAGATTGCTCTGTATTTGGCTTCATCCAGCTTCCCATCGACTCAGCGTTCCTGTCCCTGCCGAAGAAAAGCATCCCCACAGCATGATACTGCCACCGCCATGTTTGACGGTGGGGACGGTGTGTTCAGGGTGATGCACTGTGTTCCTTTTATACCACATGTCATTTTGAATGTAGGTCAAAGAGTTCAATTTTGGACTCATCTGACCATAGCACCCTGTTTCACATGTTTTCGGTGTCCCCTACATGGCTTGTGTCAAACTGCAAACAGGACTTCTTGTGTCTTTCTTTGAACAATGGCTTTCTTAACACAGTTTCACTCTACGCAGTGTAATGACAATAAAGCTGATTCTGATTCCTCTTGCCATTCTTCCATAAAGGACAGATTTGTGAAGTGCACAAATAATAGTTGTCCCATGGACAGATTCTCCCCGTGAGCTGTAGATCTTTGTAGCTCCAACACACAGGCCGACCCTGGGCCTCTTGGCTGCTTCTCTGTGCTCTTTTTTGCCTGTAATGTCAGTTAAGGTGGACAGCCATGTTGTGATAAGTTTGCAGTTGTGCCACACTCTTTCTATTTTTGGATGATGGATTGCGCAGTACTTTGTGAGATATCAGTGCTTGGGATATTTTTTAGAGCCTCGCCCTGCTTGAAACTACTTTACTACTTTATCATCCCTGACCTGTCTGGTGTGTTCCTTGGGTTTCATGATGCTATTTGTTCATTAATGTTTTCTAACAAACCTATGAGGCCTTCACAGAACAGCTGCATTTATACTGAAATTAGACAACACGCAGAATTTTATTTATTAATTTTGGTGACTTCTGAGGGCAGTTGGTTGCAAAAGATTTTATTTAAGGGTATCAGAGTAAACGAGGCTGAATACAAATGCATGCCGTTCTGTTCAGATTTGTCAAATTTTTTTTAAATCATGTATAATTTTCTTTCCACTTCACAATTATTGCCCCTTTGTGTTTGTCCATCACAGAAAATGCCAATGAAATGCATTGGTGTTTATAGTTACAGGCGCACCCCAACTTACGTTCATCCATTTTACGGTTTTTCAATTTTACGTGTTTTTTTTTTGTTTTTGTTTTTGTTTTTGTTTTTTAAAAAAAAATTTGTCAAATTTTGAGTTTAGAAGTGCCAACGTAGTATGCTGACGTAATGACGCAATGATGTAATGATGCTGTGTCCATTGTTTACAAACGACAGACTGAATGTGCTCCCCCTTCTTCCCAGTTCAGTTATATATACATTGTTTTATTTATATATATATATATATATATAGTTATATATATATATAGTTTTATATATATATATATATATATATATAGTTATATAGTGTATTCCCCTTGTGTTAAGACGTCGTCTCTGTGATCTTTGTGTTTACACTGTTTTCCGGACTTTTGTAACCCTAAGCAAATATGGTTGGTCAGAAGCGTAAGCCTACTAGCATGGGTGCAAGTCTCATACACAGAGATGAATTAACTATCTGCTCAGATCGACGCAATCTAACATGCAAAGAGAGTTGTAAAATGAATGAAAACCCGAATCCAGAAAAAAGAGAGAACTGTCCGCTCTGCTGGTGATTCACATTAGTGCAGGCTGAGTACTAAACCAGTATTCAACGGCGCCCTTGCTCACTTGAAAGACCAGAAGTCTGTATAACCCTCGCTTTGTCTCAAGCACAAAATAAGTAAACTACTTTTGGTGTTGAGTGCCTCACATATTCTATGCATTGATTGGCTGTTTTAAGCTTCATGTAAAGTGACTCGGCTCAGTTTCATGTAATGTGACCATCCGTCAACCATCGGAACTATTTACAAGCAGAAAGAGCGCGTCATAGAGAATGTTAAAGATTATATTTGATATTTGATAAGTGAATTTGATTAAAATGTATCTATTTGAAATTATTTTGCTTGAATTTAATTTTTTGAAATTAATGTTGATATTATTTGATATATTTGATGTTATTTTACAATGTTATTTTTATAATAATTGATTTAGGGGTGTTTTATGAGATACGGTAATGGTATTTATGGATGTATAGTACAGTATGAGCGTCATACATCACTGGAACACCTTATGTTCACTTTCAACTTCCGTTTGGCCGTTTGAAACCAATTAAAAACGTAAGTCGGGGAGCGTCTGTATTCTTCTTTTCCTTTCGACTTTGTCCCTTTTTCAGGGGTCGCCACAGTTATTCATCTGATTCGCATGTTTGATTTGGCATAGGTTTTTATGTCGGATGCCCTTTCTGACACAAGCCTTTAGCAAGGTGCAGAAACACACTGATGGTTATGCAGCTACTCTTGTGAAAAGTCAGCAATAGTTCTTTTCCATGAACCTCTCACCAGAGACAGTGAGAGACATGGCTGGACTTTGATAACCCAGTCACCTGCAGTGGGGGAACAGTGATAACCTTGTGGAGAGTGGGACTCAAACCCCTAACCTTATGATCAGCAAGCCAGTGCATTTACCACCAGGCCACCACTGCCCACATTGATGTTTGATGTTTGTACTTATAACGTGACAAATTGTGGAAATGTCCAAGGGGTATAATACATATAAATTTTGCAAGCCACTATAATCAGGAGTATTCCAGGATCTTCATGAATACAAAATTACTTGTGTAAATGTTAATTCAAATAGTTTATGAATAAATATACTGTCCATAAATTAAATAAATACAATAACTCATGGTATTCAGTTAAATAAACCATTTTTTACAAACTCTTCATCAAAAATAAGACTATTTTTACCCATAATAGTGCCTCAGACAGAAACACAGCCAATAATTCCTGGAACACATCCAAATATAGAAAACAATTTGAGATGAGACTCAAGTCCTACTGCCCTACTACATGGATTTAAAAACAATAGATTTAAAAGCTTGAAGCTCAAGTATATGGAACACGTTTGGGGTTTTTTTTGTTTTTTTAAATGAAACGCTTTAACAATAAGTTATGTCATGCTGAAAAATAAATGATAAAGAAAAGTGAGCATTGAAAATAATTTTAAAAATACTCGACTCTATTAATGTAGATATGTCTGAACATATTTATCATTTTATTCATATTTATTTATACTGCAATGTTTACCCGAATATTTTAGTAAATTTGGACGCTGTATTAGTAATTAGTAACTTTTAAATACTCTATGTCTATTATGGCCTATAAATTACACATCGAGAATGACTGTGATGTGATGAAATGATTAAATTACGATACTCCTAAATCTGGAATTAAAAAAGCAACGTGGTGAAGATTTGGGGCTGCAAATAATTCCTAATGTCTGTATAGGTTTGCTTACATAAAAGGTTTGGGAAGTCCTCATTGAGATTAAATAATGTTCCAGCATTAGCACAGTCTGGTATATTAACATATACTTTAAAATAAAGTCCTGTATGACATTGTTTTAATTTTGTTTTGTTTTTTCCACTAGACGGTGCCACCTCCTGGAGTTCTGACCCTCCAACCCACGCTGCCTTGTCGGAAGTAGCGTGGTCCCGTTAACTGACTTGTGCCCTTTTGTTATTGCTCATCATCTCACCCAGCCCTGCCCCCTGGACTCGCTCCACGCCTCCCCCTCCCCCCTCTCTCTCTCACAGGCACTGCATGATGGGCCTGGACCAGAATTGGTGCTCACTGGAGGCCAGCTTATCTCGGTGCCACCAGCATTATAGAGTTGCACACAGAGGAGGGGTGGCAGGTCCATCCAGAGGAGCTGTGTATGAACAGGAATAAAAAGGAAAGTCCTGGGGAAACATAACCAGCGTCTGGTTTGAAGGGAGTGAATGAATCCCAGTCGTGGATTGCCTGATCCAGGTATTTTTATGATAATAGAAACACGGAGGGGCGACCAGGACAGGCCAAATTTAACTCGTCTCGCTCGCACAGGCACTCTACATTTTGACTTTGGATCCAAGAAGACCGGACCGGACTGTTTTAAGTCTGGTCTTCCTGCCCATTGGATTCTCTCTCTCTCTCTCTCTCTCTCTCTCATTGTGTTCCACTCACCATCTAATAAGGATTCGACCCCATTCACGTACTTGGTTGATCATGTAGGCATGTTTGTTTGTATTATTTTGAGTTACTTATATTACAGGCCCCATAAAGCTCTGGGCCAATCACTGAAGAAATTCAAATATCTATGTGTAGCATGAAAGGTACCACAGCCACCAGAGATCCATGAAGAGCTCGAGTATTTCAGCAGTATTGTGTTCATTATTTGTCAGTGTTAGTCCAGCGTAGACCTTCTCATGTGCACCGAAGCGAACGGAAAATGAGGCGAAGATTATTTCATCATGTTGCGTTTTTCTGGGGACAGGAAAACATGATTTAGCTCAGACAAGCTGTCAATTGAGATTTTTTTTTAATCGTTGTAAATGAAGGGAAATTTAAAATACAGCATCATATAAATAAACATATCAGTCACCGACACAATCATGAAGACTTGCACCTCTAATCACCTGTACTTGAGAATCATCCGTTATTATAATTATAAAATGCACTCCATTTATGTTATGAAGGAAGTTTTGTTTACGTCTGTGGACTACCGAGCCAAACCTGCGTACCACGCTTTCTGCAGGATTTCTCAAAAGCTCATTCCAGCCTCATTGTCCCTGTACTGTGCTTCATGAACCACACCACTGTGGGGCCTGGGCCAGGGCCCCGTCCCAATCCTTATAATTGGCCCTCCCTCGTCTCCTTTTTGCCTCAATGCCATCGAGCTGATGGGACCTTAATAGGTGGATGCTGTGTGGTAGGATTACATCCAGAAAATGGCGAAGCAAGGGGGGGATTGGACTGTGCTATCTGAGACCATGAGAGTCTGAGTAAATTGAAAGTGTTTGCTCATGTGAAGGAAGGTGTGAGCCTGTGAGATTTGGGGAAATAGCAGAGCGTGTATAGTGTGAACAGAGACCCAGTTGTATGGGGCAGAGTGCCTTACTGGCAGGGGTGGATACAGCATGAAAAATGCGTTTTCCAACACAACTCATAGTCCTGACGTGGACTACACTGGAGGTTGAGCATTTTTACATGAAAACATTCAGCTGTCAGAGTTGTTGGGAATGTCTCTGAACGTAAATGTACATGTTAGTTTGCATGTGCTTGGTATTCTAGGAAACGTGCTACAGCTTTGACTTGGTTGGTTAATTCTTACTTTCTGTTTGTTGTATCATTCAAACTATGCAGCTTTTTTTTTAAATCACATTTTCTTGACGCATGAGTCAATTAGTACACCATGACATAATGCCAGGCAAGAAAATTAGTCAAGACGTTGCATCTATCATGCGAAGCGTAGATAATAACCAGCGTCATTAAAAGACATTCCAGCATAATTAAAAGTCATAATGAAGGACTCGCGTGAGTACTGAGGTCCAGAATGATTATATTTCTTCATACTGAGGAAAGAATGTGAAATCCGTTCCCCACAAACTCACTTATGATGGAAGTCTAAGAAAAGTAATTCAGTTCTCTCAGTAAGCTTGTGAGGTACGCAACAGTGCATGATGCTGCATCTGTGGCTGTTCCTGCTTCTTCTGTCGTCGTCGTTCCCCAACTCCCCAAAAAATACCAGTGGATGGACAGGTGGCGTGCAGCGGTGGCCTAGTGGTATAGGGCACTGGATCATTGATCCCAAGGTTGGAGGTTGAAGCCCCACTCACAGCAGGTTGTCGCCCCCCCCACACCCACACACACACACACACACACACACACACACACAGACACACCACCAGTGCAGCTAACTGGGCTATCAAAGGCCGGTCATGTCTCTCACTGTCTATGGTTAGAGGTTCATGTAAAAGAACCATTGATGACTTTCGACAAGAGTAGCTGCTAAGCCGTCGGCATGTTTCCGCTCTGTGATTGCCTGGCGAGCTGTCCAGGGGTGTACTCTGCCCTCGCCCGGAGTCGGCTGGGATGGGCACCAGCCTCCCCGCGACCCTAATTAGGATGAAGAGGTTACAGAAAATGATGAACCGTATCTTTCGTATCAAGTATTGATTACGCAGAAGATAATTATATATCGTTCAAAACTACACTTACTTTACCAAATCTTTTGTGACGTGTGCCTGCAGTCAGATTGTCACCTCTGGGCTGCTTGTCATTGAAATTTGTTCTATTTCAAATTGACAAATTCAATAGATTGCGAAACGTACAAATCATTCCACGCGTTCAGTAAAGGTTTAAAAGTTGGAGGGTTGCTTATACCGTGCAAGGTCCGCCACCAGGCAAAAACGAAAGATTACAACTTGGCATAGTTCTGATGAAATGCCCACCCCCACCCCCACCACCCCATCCCACCCTGCCGGTGTGTATATTGGATGAACATTACGCCCCACGTCAAAAGACAGGGACTTTTCAACATGATCCGGTTCATGGATCACCTCCAAAAATGCAGCTGTTTCTTTTCAGGCTGAGACTCCACCCCTCCAACACGTAGTTTTTCGGTGATCCTGATAACAGAAAAAATAAAGAAATAAATGCTTGTTAAAAAGTCGTTAAGAAATTTCTGGATGTTATCGGTTCTTGTTTGGCTTGTAACTCATTCCTCTACCAAGTTTGGTGAAAATCGGTTCAGTAATTTAGACGCTGGTGAACACATGACCTTTCCCTCCAAACAGTTACAGTTGAGGTAAATATATGTTTTCTCTTCATGTTTATTGTGTTTTCCCAGAGCTGGCCTTGGACTTCCATCATAAGCTCACTTTTAATAAAAAATAAATAAAAATTCTTCTGGGGCACCTGTTTGTTTCCCCCGTGTCGTCCAGAGATTCTGAGTTGGGATCCAGACGATTCCGCGGGCCTTGATTCGTTCATGATTGGGAGTCTGAGTGTGAAAGAATTGCCCGCACTGTCTGGGTGGGATGGACGTCATTCTGCTCTCTCTCTCTCTCTCGCTCTCGTTCTCCCTGTTAGTCAGCGACAGGAAGCGGTGCTGACCTTTGTGCTCACGTATGTGGAAGAAGGAGGATAGTGCTGTACTCCGAGTGTGTTCCACTGTTATCTGTGTGACGGGTTATTTGTGAAGGTGAGACTGGCTGGTTGACGTGACTTGGGTGAAACACGTGTCAGCCTTCACTCTCCCTGGTTGACGGCTGGTGGGTGGGATGAATACAGCAAGAATATTTTTTCCGTGTAGTAAAAAAGTGCCAAAATCTTTGCCTGTGGTAATCGCATAGCGCAGCCTCGGTAGATAGAAATGAAACGGGAAAGGCCAGTAGAGTACAGTATGACTTTCATGTGCTTTAATATGTTGCGTTCCGAGGGTACTGTACCGTATTCTTGCTAGATTCTGTATTCTTGAGTTGGCCTTTCTGGGGCGCATCAGTCAGTATAACTTGTGAAGTGAATTGTCCATTCTGAAATCCATCCTTTTCACCAGTAGGAACATGTAGTGTAAGAACATCTTTTAGTCTTTAGCTTCAGAGCAAGTGCGACTGACTGGATCACCGCGTCGTGTAGAAGAGTGGCTCGGGTTTTTTGTGTAAGGACTAATTTGTGCCATAAGAACGATTCTGGAAGACAAACATTTCTCTCGGCTCTGCCTTCATGTGCAGTATGTTCAGATGAAACTACAGCGAGTCTCTGCTGCTCTCCAACCCACACACAGCCTGAGAACTGTGCCAACAGACGTCCACACTCGAGAGCACGGAATGTACGAACAACTACGAAGCGATACGGAAATGCTTCAGTCCGATCGATACCCAAGCTGTGCTCAGTGCAATTACATATCAGAGACCTGAATCTTGAGTAAAAATGTGAAGAAGAAGAAAAAAACAAAATAAAAAAATAAAACATACATAATGTGCCACAGAGAAAATGCCCTCAAAGTGTTCATAAGGCGTCGATAGTTTTGTACCTGCGACTCACATTTGTACCAGTTACTGATCGACCGAGGGGTTGAAGCGTGTTAGATTTAATTGTTGTTTACATGTGGAGATATAAGAAGAGAAGGACAGAGCATCTATTGCACAGCTCAAGCTTTTCTTGATGAAGCTGTATCCTGCCTGCTGTGGGGGGAGAAAAAGAAGAAAAAACAAAAAACAAAAGCATTTTATATTCCTGAGGAAAATATTGAATCTGTGAAAGATGGCACATTCACGGAGCCCATTTCAGATCGATATTACTGTGTAGTGTTAGATGTGTATTTACCTTGTACAGCTGTACTCCTATAAATATGGTTTAATGTATTATTGATAGTTTCAAAGACTTAAGTGATCAAATATTTTTATGAAATGCAACAGTGCGAATATATTAAATTTTGCTAAACTCTTGTTTACCTGTATGATACTCTGAAATACTGTCAAATAAACTCTTGACATGGTGTAAAGTATTCATTTTATAGTACTCATTATACTCATGTCCGTTTCATGAGTGTGAGCGGTTGTTACAGGTACTCAACAACACAAATAAAACAAATGATCATAATGAAAGGCTTGTATTTTCTTAAGTTCCTGAAAGTGCTCAGAATGCTGTAGAAGGCTCGTGTTGTCGAAAATTGAGCTAAAATTAAAAATGAAGCCGCTTCGTGCCAGTAGCCTAAACATAGATGTATGTTTAGCTCTGCCAGTGGACGAACGCACCAGAAAAGAACGAGTAAAACAGCTAAAGTTGGTTCTTCTGTTATTCGAGGGGGTTTCTGTGGTGGCAACAATGTCTGAATAGTTAGCACCGACATCTCACACCAAGAAGGTTCTTTCTTATAGTTTCAGCCAGGGCCGTTTCTCGGCAGAGTTTGGAGGTTCTTCGTCTCCTTTAGTGGGTTTCCTCTGGGTACTCTGGTTTACTTCCACAGTCCAAAGACGTGCACATTAGGTCAGCTGGATAGTCTGAAATTCCCATATGTGAGAGTGAATGTCTGTTTCAGCCTTGATGGATTTGTGGGAGGATGGCTGGATAAATTCATTCATTCATTCATTCATTTTCTGTAACCGCCTAATCCTAATCACAGGGATGCTGGTACTCGTCCTAGCAGACTCCAGGCAAGGGCAGAGTTCAGCCTAGACAGCTCGCTAGGCCATCGCAGGTCAGAAACACGCTGACGGCTATGTAGCTACTCTTGTCGAAAGTCAGCAATAGTTTTTACATGAACCTCTCGTCCTTGACAGCGAGAGACATAGCCGGCCTTTGATAACCCAGTTTGCTGTACTGGGGGGGACAGGGCTTGGACCCCCAACCTTGGGATCCGTGATCCAGCACCTTTACAACCAGATCACCACTGCCCCGAGTCTGGATAAATAGGTGGATATTACTTGTAATTACAGTATTCAACCACTAGAGGTCAGGCGCTTAAAAACTTTCCACCTGTTAGGCGACACTGCTAAACAGTGCGTCAAGGTTCCCTTTAAAACATCTTCCTCCACAATTTGGAGAACAGTTTTCAGTGGCAAGCACAAGTAAATATGAATAGATTGAGAATTGATTACACCAATCTAAATAGCTCACTTAATGTTTTATCGGAATATCAGGAAAACCAAAATCAACAATCACAAAAGAGTCCATCAGAGGGACAGCACATGTAAGAGGTTTTGGAGACAAAGTCCGAGAGGCTAGATTGAGATGGTTTGGACATGTACAGAGGAGGGATAGTGAGTATATTGGTAGTAGGATGCTGAGGTTGGAACTACCAGGCAGAAGGCCCAGAGGAAGACCAAAGAGACGATTTATGGATGTGGTGAAGGAAGACATGAAGGTCGTTGGTGTAAGAGAAGATGATGCAGAGGATAGGGTGAGATGGAGGCAGATGATTCGCTGTGGCGACCCCTGAAGGGAAAAGTCGAAAGGAAAAGAAGAAGACAAACATTATTTTAAATCGTCCAGACAGAGAGAGAGAGAGAGAGAGAGAGAGAGAAATGAAAAGTTGAGCGACTGTGGGCCATCGAAATAAGCACTGTGACATAATACAAATATCCAGCAGGTGGCAGTAAAGCAAAAAATAAGGATGCCGGAAAACGACAAAGAAGAGGAAGCGTACAGGAAGTCACATGACCGGTGCGCTTTGGCGGTTCCAAGTGTTTGTGTTGTTTTGATGACGAGCTCACGCAGGAAAAACTGAAAATTGCTTAATTATGTCTGAAAAACGGAAACTTCCAGCCTGGATGGTCACATCTGATGATAAAAGTTGCAAAGAGCGGACGAGAAATTCCCTAAAAAGAAAATTGGAAATAAACACCAACAAACATGTACAGAAAAAGTGCACCAAAAGGTATAACTGTCGAAAGAAGCGTGACTCGAGCTGGTATGTTTTTCCTCTGAATGTTATTGAAAAGCAGAGCCGATGTGACGGGAGATGAAGCGGTGCGTTTGTGTTTGTTTGCAGAAAGCTGTACTGGATGAATGAAGGAGAACTGATCGAAACAGCACTCAGTGTCATCAAGAGAGAGAAAAAACAAGTGAGAGTCTCATGTTTCCATAGTGATCGATTCCAGATACTGTATGTGGGAGTCAATGTAAGATTTATTTATTTATTTATTTATGGTCGATCAGCTCAGCCTGTGTTTTGGGGAATCTGGTGTCCTTGCTGGATTGTTCAGGTTTGTGCTCCCCAATCCAGTCGGAATTTTTTCAGAAGTTTCTTCAAATCGTTTCATGCTGGTCTTATCTTAAACAGGACATTTATAAATATAAAAAATAAATGTAATTAGAATAGCTTATCTGGTACAGTAAAAGGTCACCGCTTCAAAATATTGTGTTGCTTTGTAGCTGGAAATGAAAGACACAGGCATTTTAAGCTGAGTTTTCTCAAAGCGACTTGTAACAGCCAAGTAAATGATAAAGGAGAAACAGCTGAGCAAAAAAAAAAAGTACAAAAGAGTCACTGTAATGATTCATTTTAATATTTTGTGTCCATCTCCCAGCATGATCCTGTCCCCAGCTTTGTCTGAGATCTTTTGACAAGCCCTTGCCACCCATAGTTGATTGATTGCTTTTAGTTAACCTTCTGTGTACTGCAGTTCTCGGAATGGCAGTTTTGATGTTAATCAGAAAGTTCGATTGATTACAGATGGACGGCTGTCAGCATGGAGTTCAGTGGATAAGCGAATTAGTTACACTTGATAATTACACGTTCTCCTGCTGAACTGCTTGTTCTCTCTTTCACTTGGATATTCTAAGTTTCACTCAGGAATTACAGCAATAATTATCAGTGAAAATATTTTTCAGTTCAGTTAATTTTCTGTAACCGCTTAATCCTAATTAGGGTCACGGGGAGGCTGGCACCCATCCAAGCCAACTCTGGGCAAGGGCAGAGTACACCCTGGACAGCTCGCCAGGCCATCACACACTGATGGCTTTGCAGCTCCTCTTGTTGAAAGTCAGCAATGGTTCTTTTACATGAACCTCCCACCATAGACAGTGAGAGACATGGACGGCCTTTGCTAGCCCAGTTACCTGCACTGGGGGGGGGACAGTGACAACTTTGTGGAGAGTGGGACTCGAACCCCCAACCTTGGGATCAGTGATCCAGTGCCCGATATCACTGGACCACCACTGTCCTGGAAAATATTTTTGTGTCTTAATTTTAGGCTGCCAAAGAACCCAATTGTAAATATTTCTGAAGGGAGAGACTTTACCTACTGTACAGGTTATTATAATAGCATGCTAACATCTGCATGACATTTGGCAACAATTAAAAAAAAATGTAAGATGGCATGGGGATTTAAAGTGATGTCATCAGCTGTCCAAGATTGTGCACCTCTTTCAAGCACCTAAATTAAATTGGATCATCTTTTCCTTTTTGAACCTTTCCAGCTCAGTAAGGGTTGTGTACATCATGTCTCTTGTATTGTCACATCCTATCTGTACAGTTGTTCACTTTCTTCGTCTTTATACATTTGAAAGACAGCTGCAGGAGATGGATGTCCTCCAATGAACACTGAAACAACAGTGATTCCAGAAACTGATCATGAAGAGATGACGGACTCAGAAATGTCAGAGCCAGATGTGGACATCGCTAATCAAGAGACAGTCCCATACAGCAAGTGTTTGGAGGAGAGACAGTGCAGTAGAGCGTCAGACAGCTCCGATAAGCAGCTTTAACGTCGTCAGCAGGGTTGGAGCATGAAGCCGAGTCTGAGGAGGACGAGCCTCAGAACGAACCTGATCAAGCCCTGCAGGTGCTGCGAGAGATCATTTTCAGCTGATTCTCAAATATAAATGCTGAAATGTGTTGGGAGGAACAGGTCGTTCAAGGACAGCAGCAGATTATTCTGTATTATTTCCACTCTGCAAAGCATTGCCATCCAGCTTGTTTTAGGATAACATTGGCAAAAATGTTTGCTCTTGAATTTGAGAAACTAAACCGAGGTGAAGGACGTAGAGAGGCGGAGACTCCTGAGAGCACTGTGAGATCACCGGGATCGCTCAGAGTGTGCTATTCATTTGCAATGTTTTTAAGGACTTAAGTGGACATTTAAACCACACCACAGTAGGTAAAATACCCCAGAATTCCTCAGTGTCGGGTGAAAAGATGCCACTGATCTCATTTACATTCACACCGGTTAGTAAAGACTATAATGAGGAACGAGTCCCACAGCTTTTCCAACCAGTTTTCTGTAAAAGTGAACCAAAAAAATATAAATTTGGCAGAGATATAATTGACATCTCCACTACGGCCCCTGCTGTGGTTGTAGATTTTTTGTTGTTGAGTCTCATCACAAACTGCAGTGCTGTCATGTTTTTAATGCACAAGCATTATCCACTCAGGATAATGCTTTTGAATCCCCTGAGCCAATCAGATGAGTGTTCCCGTGTCGCACTGGTACATACATGAGAAGATCTCTGCTTTACAAACTCAGGATGCTTGAATTAAATGACAAGGTCGAATTAAACCAGAATCATGTTTTTGTTTGCTTTTTTATATCTGTGTGGTGTATACGCTGTTAAGATCACCGAGTCGGACCTGCAGTGGTCTTTTCCAAGGACTATTCAGCAAGAACCACTTCAGTGAATAACTGTTTTACATTTACAGTCATCCCTTGCCACTTTGCGATTTGAGCATCGTGGTATTTTAATAAAATAAAAATATTCATAAATTCAAAATTCGCGCTGAAACTCGCATGTAAGCAAGCAGAAGGCAGGCTGCGTCCATTGTTTCCAAACGACAGACTGAAGTGCCCCTCCTCCCCAGTTCAGGCAGGGACCGCCCACCCAACTCAATCTCACAAGCTGATTGGCTTAGACGCGTGACGCTGTTGCCTCGCTCGCACATTCCCGTGGGATTTTTTTGTGATTTTGTGATCTGATAGTGTTTGTGAACATCCTGCACCGCGGAGAAGAGCTATTGTCAGAGGTGCGTACAGGAAAGTATTTATATATAAATTCTATTTAAATATTAATACATCACAGTATTTACATATACATAACTAACGTTTAATATATACTTCTTGTATTGTATAGACGCGAAAACATAGAAATGAGACAACATGGTGGAAATGAGAGGGGCGTTCCTACTTCGCGGTTTTTCGAATATTGCGGCCAGGTCTGGTCTATATTATACGCGATATTCAAGGGATGACTGTAAACCAACTTTCTTCCCCCTTGGTTCCTCATTTCCGTTAAAACGCTGCTTCTGCTTTAGTGATTTAATATCAGCTGCTAAAATTCTAGACCACAACAGCAGTCCTTACACAATTTAATAATAAATCTAAATCATTTAAAAAGTGTTTTGTTTGGCGTCACACTGTGTTGCTAATGCTGAACAACGACCTTGCTATGTTATGTGAGGAGTGAGAATGTTTATACATAAATATCAGATAAGTGTGCAGTGCAGGAATCTAACATAAACAGGATGCACGGATAAAACAAATAAAACAAGATTTTTATCAAGACTTACAATTGGGGCAAAGAATTCAAACCAACATGAGCTCAGACGTGTGTACAAATAAACATTCCTCGTCAAATCCTTCGGGTTTTGGACAAACAGAACAGGGCAGGGACATGCACCAAAGGCTGAGACAGGAGAGAGAAAGAAAAATGAGTCGCGCGCGTGTGTGTCTCTAAAACCTTTCATTCAGTAAGTGGCTGATAAAACAAATTTGTTTCCCCCGAGTTCCCGACTCCAGCTCATCTCAACACCACAGAACAGTCCCGAAATTATCTCCCTCCACAGAATTCTACCCAGGCTCCTACTCATCATTCAACAACTTCTAGTTCGATCTACATACCTGTCTAGACATCCACAATTTGTCGTGTTTTCCAGCCCTAGTTGCTCTTCAGATCATTCATTTTGGACTGAACTCGCGTACGAAAGATGGTTTGGTTGCTACGTCCTAAAGAAAGCGTCCATACGAAGTAAAAAGAAAAATCCAAAACAATCAATATGTCTGCACACATCCAGCCAATCAGGGCTGAACATGATCATAATACTGCTGTGATCTGTTGCATCTTACAGGATCCACTGGATTTAACAAAAAAATGTTTTTCAAGATGTAGTTTGAGTGATGGATAATGATACATAGGTCACATTTCACGTGGCATTGCTGATATACAAAAAAATCAATTATATCAAAAGAATCTGAAGATACTGCTGTGATGTCAAGACAGGTCAGTCTAAAACGTGAGCTTTCAACACTCAGGCTGGTTTCAGAACGAAAGTCCTGCTTCTCACAAGCACGATAACGACCAATCGAATAATAATTAAAAAAAAAAAAAAACAGGTTCTCAGAACATAACATCTCCAGAAGGTGCTGAATGTAGAATTTCTGTAGACGATCGACGCGGATGATACACTGACAAACACTCAACACTTTTGTATCAGCCTGAGTTACAGTTCTGTGCTCGTCTTAAATACCGCGCTGCCAGAGAAGTCAGGAGCAGCCGCTTCGTCGAGCGACTCGGTCGTTCAGTCCCGTGGTTGTTTGCGTGTTGGACGGAGGAGATCTTTGGGTGGCGGGGATCCGACACCAAGCTGCTAGAGTCCGCCGTTCTCTGACAGTAGAGGTGTTCGGCTGTTTGCATGGCCATGTAGGAGACTCTCCTAGCGTACGATAGAGGAGTAAAGTTACAACTCTACTGCAAAATGTAAACAAATGGTTTTTAATCAGTTCCTTAATTTGAAATTTTACACATGTAGATTTATGCTGCGCTGGTTAAGATGTATTGTTAAATTCAGGGTTGTTTTGGGGTGTTTTTTTGTGTTTTCTCTAAATAATATTTGGACCACAATGGGAAGGAGGGGGAACCAACCTTCAATTCAACTACAATTAATCAGTGGGAAAAACAATTCACTTTAAAAATAATTCATTTACATCAAATCGTGTGGAAATAGTACAACTCCCTTTTACCCCCAAAAAAACCCAAAAACCAGCACCTAATCTTCTCCAGTGACCCCGCCCCCTGCCCCCACCCCTTGAGTTCAAGGTTACATTTTTCAGTGTGTGTAGCTTCTGCAATAAAAATGGAATTTATTTTAAGGTTTTTAAACGCACCCTAACCAGGACTGCCAACAGTTATGGAGGGCAGTGGATGAGAGAGAGTTCCTTTTGGCTTTTTCCCTTTCTCAGCGGTCGCCACAGCGAATCATCCCATGTTTGATTTGGAATAGGTTTTTACGTCGGATGCCCTTCCTGACACAACCCTTTAGCGAGGGACAGAAACACGCTGACGCCTTCGCGGCTCCTCTTTACGAAAATCAACAATAGTTCTTTTACATGAACCTCTCACCATAGACGGTGAGAGACATGGCCCGCCTTTGATAACCCAGAGGGCAGTGTATGTACTTCTCATATACAGTAGGCCCCCGCCCATTCGCAGTTCAGCGGTTGCGGCCCCGCCTACTTACAAATTAGCGGCAAACCCAGAAGTTACTGGCACGTGATTCAAATTTAATCAATGGCTAAGAGCTTTTGTTTCTCCCTCCTGCTGATTGGTTGCAGATTGGGAGAGATTGGGGATTGTGCTTCATCACATCAGTCTTGGTCTGGAACCAAGATGGTCCTTGTCTTGTTGGAACACTCATTTCAAGGGCATTTCCTCTTTGGCATAAAGCAGCACAACCTCAAGTATGATGTATTCAAACTGATCCATGATCCCTAGGAGGTGATAAATATAGTAGGTCAAACACCATAGAATGAGAAACATCCCCAGACGATGCTTGTGCCACCAACCTTCACGGTCCTCACAGTGCACTGTGGCTTGAAGTCAGTTTTTGGGGCTCATTTGGTGAACTGTCTCCAGGCACTAGACTTGACAAAATGTTGCTCCATTTCTCTGTAGGCCAATCACGTGCTCTTTGGCAAATTGTAACCTCTTGAGCACATGCCTTTTGTTCAACAGTGGGACTTTGTGGGGACTTCTTGCCGATAGCTCAGCGTCACATAGGTGTCTTCTAATTGTAACAGAACTAGCAGGTAACTTTAGACCAGTGGTTCTTAACCTTGTTGGCGGTACTGAACCCCACCAGTTTCATATACTTATTCACCGAACCCTTTATTGAAAAATA
Source organism: Plotosus lineatus (assembly GCA_024760905.1). Lineage (NCBI taxonomy): Eukaryota > Metazoa > Chordata > Actinopteri > Siluriformes > Plotosidae > Plotosus > Plotosus lineatus. Next base: position 51,773,554 of record CM045733.1, read on the forward strand.
AAACGTGATTTTTTTTTTTTTTTCCAAATTCAAGACACAGGAACTGTATATGTTTTTACTGGGGCACCAAAATGAACCGTGCATTAACATCACTGTGTTCAAAGAACAAAACCAATACATGTACAATGCATAATGAACTCCCCCATCAAAACTACTTACTTTTTTTATGTGAGGTCTGCGTCTGGGTGCGCGAGTCTGTATGTGTGTATTTAAATTTTATTTACATCTCATGCATTATTTTTGAATGTTTAATTGTTATAAGCATTTATAGGGTTTAATATGTATTTATTGATATTATATACACATACTAGTCCTTCTCAAAAAATTAGCATATAGTGATAAAGTTCAATATTTTCTGTAATGTACTGATAAAAATTAAACTTTCATATATTTTAGATTCATTGGACCCCAACTGAAATATTTCCGGTCTTTTATTGTTTTAATACTGATGATTTTGACAAAAAAGTAAAGAAAAACCAAAAATCCCGATCTCAAAAAATTAGCATATTTCATCCAACCAATTAATAAAAGTGTTTTTAATACAAAAAGAAAGTCAACCTTCAAATAATTATGTTCAGTTATGCACTCAATACTTGGTCGGGAATCCTTTTGCAGAAATGACTGCTTCAATGCGGCGTGGCATGGAGCCAATCAGCCTGTGGCACTGCTGAGGTGTTATGGAGGCCCAGGATGCTTCGATAGCGGCCTTAAGCTCATCTACAGTGTTGGGTCTGGTGTCTCTCAACTTTCTCTTCACAATATCCCACAGATTCTCTATGGGGTTCAGGTCAGGGGAGTTGGCAGGCCAATTGAGCACAGTAATACCATGGTCAGTAAACCATTTAGCAGTGGTTTTGGCACTGTGAGCAGGTGCCAGGTCGTGCTGAAAAATGAAAATCTACATCTCCATAAAGCTTTTCAGCAGATGGAAGCATGAAGTGCTCCAAAATCTCCTGATAGCTAGCTGCATTGATCCTGCCCTTGATAAAACACAGTGGACCAACACCAGCAGGTGACATGGCACCCCAGACCATCACTGACTGTGGGTACTTGACACTGGACTTCAGGCATTGTGGCATTTCCTTCTCCCCAGTCTTCCTCCAGACTCTGGCACCTTGATTTCTGAATGACATGCAAAATTTGCTTTCATCCGAAAAAAGTACTTTGGACCACTGAGCAACAGTCCAGTGCTGCTTCTCTGTAGCCCAGGTCAGGCGCTTCTGCCACTGTTTCTGGTTCAAAAATGGCTTAACCTGGGGAATGCGGCACCTGAAGCCCAGTCCACTGCTTCCACAGGTCCCCCAAGGTCTGGAATCGGCCCTTCTCCACAATCTTCCTCAGGGTCCGGTCACCTCTTCTGGTTGTGCAGCGTTTTCTGCCACACTTTTTCCTTCCTACAGACGTCCCACTGAGGTGGCTTGATACAGCACTCTGGGAACAGCCTATTCGCTCAGAGATTTCTTTCTGTGTCTTACCCTCTTGCTTGAGGGTGTCAATGATGGCCTTCTGGACAGCAGTCAGGTCGGCAGTCTTACCCATGATTGCGGTTTTGAGTAATGAACCAGGCTGGGAGTTTTTAAAAGCCTCAGGAATCTTTTGCAGGTGTTTAGAGTTAATTGGTTGATTCAGATGATTAGGTTAATAGCTCGTTTAGACTACCTGAACATGATATGCTAATTTTTTGAGATAGGGATTTTGGGTTTTCATGAGCTGTATGCCAAAATCATCAGTATTAAAACAATAAAAGACCTGAAATATTTCACTTGGTGTGCAATGAATCTGAACTATATGAAAGTTTAATTTTTATCAGTACATTACAGAAAATAATGAACTTTATCACAATATGCTAATTTTTTGAGAAGGACTAGTATACATGTGCGTATCCTACATAGTGTTGATCCTACGTCGTAAATCATGCGGATAGGACGCTGACTAGCATCACGCTCAGTTATATATGTGAATCCATGTTGTACATATTCGTCTGACCACTTTCTTTTTTTGCTCAATGTTTATGGATTAAAACATTAAGAAATCACACAAAGTACCATCAAAACAGTCACAAGTCGACTACCGAGCACACCAAATTTCCTGCTGCACAGACTGGCCAAGGAATGTAGCGTGATCACCTGCAGTCAGTGATGGCCAAGCAAGGCGCGTCGTCCTGAATAAGGGTCGGGTGTGTGTCTTGACCTCTGCTGAACCCCTGAGACTGACTCACCGAACCTCCAAGGTTCGATCGAACATCCAGGGTAAGAACCACTGCTTTAGACCCTCTTCGATCTTCTTGGAGCTGATTGGTGGCTGAGTCCTTGCCATTTCGGCTCTTCTTCCATGCACTTGAACCGTAGTTTTTCCACTTTCTTCCACTTCTTTCAGGTTTAGGTTGACATTTTAAAACGTTTGTGATCATTTTAGCGGTGCAGCCTGTCATTGTCGGCACTTATTTCTCTGTTTTCCCCTCGCCAATCAAGGTTTTAATCAAAATACTGTAGGCTGTTCTCCTGAACAATGTCTGGAACGACCCATTTTCCTCAGAATTTCAGAGAGAAATACTCTATATCCAGTACGTTGAACATATGTAGCCTTCCTTCTTTAAATAAGGACAATAATTGGAACCTGTTTTTCAAAGAATAAATGATGTCACTAATTGAACGCCACACTGCTATTATTCTGAACACGCCCGTTTCGATTAGTGATTCAGTTACAAGGAATCAGCAGCAGGCACGCCATGACTGTCGAGTCTGCAGTGATTGATCAGGGTAGTGATGTCTGACTGTACTTACTGTACATTCATTATTCCTTAAGTTACTGAGATGAAGATTTTGTATTTTGAATTTTTAGAGAGAGAGAGAGCGAGAGAGAGAGAGAAATACCTGTTTGGGCTTATAGACTCCGAGTTTAAAGCGACAACAGACAACATCTACAAGGAAGCCAATCAGGTTGTGCAGCATTCCTAAGGGAGGGTGAAATATTATAAGGTATTATTCTGTGTAGAAAACAGCCAGTGAGTACAGAGATGGTTATACCTGTCGTGGAAAAGATGCCTCCGATGATGCCGCTTAACCGCACAAGGAACTGCCACAGTGGCATGTGCTGTTCTGTTACTCGGACCATGAGGGAGCTGAGGTCATACTTCATAAAAATTCCCGAGACACCATGGCTTCCAGCTGCGTGATTGATTACCCGTTCCTTCAACAACACAGATGAAGGATTTAGTGTTTGCTAATCTGATACAAAACAACTCAATCTGCAATATAAGTAAAGCGGGATGGGTGGAAACAGATTCAGTTTTATTGTTATCCGATATTATTGGATAAATAGCCACAGGGTTCGCATTTGTCAACCATCCGTCCCTGCTCCAATTTACTTTACAAATTAAGACAAAATGCTACAAGCCCTAAAAGCATTTTACTTGTACAACAATACATATTACATTTACCATTACAGTAACATTAACAGAAATTTAAAGTACTGTCCCACACAAGTAATACAGTAAATAAATACAGTCGGCCCCCAATTTACCAAGACCCCTCTGTACGAAATCCCCGGATTACGAAAAACATTTTCTTGAGTTTCCGTCCCCGAAATACGAAACAACCCCCTCTTACGAAAAGAAATTCTCATTGGCTGTCTCTCAACATCCCGCCCCGCTGGCCTCCCAGATAGAGACAGGAGGAAGCTTCACGCTTTAGTTTTTAGTTTAGTTTTTCAAGTTGTTTAATTCAGTAAATGTTTAATAAATGTGGGCGCATTTGAGCTCATCTGGAATTCCGATCCCTCAACGACTCAAATTAAAGTTGAGTTTGTCAAGCAGGGAACGTGTTTTGAATTCACGTCTTGTGGGCATGGCCTGCAGTGCACGCACGAGACAGACAGAGAGAGAGAGAGAGAGAGAGAGAGAGAGAGAGAGAAGGAATAACGCTTTAGTTTAGTTTTTTAAGTTGTTTTAATTCAGTAACTGTTTAGTAAATGTGGGTGCATTTGAGCTCATCTGGAATTCCGATCCCTCATGGAATCAAATTAAAGTTGAGTTTGTCAAGCAGGGAATGCGCTTTGAATTCCAGGTCTTGTGGGCGTGGCCCACAGCACGCAAGCGAGAGGATATATATATATATATATATATATATATAGATAGAGAGAGAGAGAGAGAGAGAGAGAGAGAGAAGGAATAACGCTTTAGTTTAGTTTTTTAAGTTGTTTTAATTCAGTAACTGTTTAGTAAATGTGGGTGCATTTGAGCTCATCTGGAATTCCGATCCCTCATGGAATCAAATTAAAGTTGAGTTTGTCAAGCAGGGAATGCGCTTTGAATTCCAGGTCTTGTGGGCGTGGCCCACAGCACGCAAGCGAGAGGATATATATATATATATATATATATATATATAGATAGAGAGAGAGAGAGAGAGAGAGAGACAAAGGGAGAGTGAGAGAGAGAGGTGTGTGTGTGTGTGTTCATAAAAATGTTTAATAATGGTTTAATTAATAAATATGTTACTAAAATGGTTTAATGGTTTAATAAATAATTTTCTTTTAACACATATTTCATACAAAATTGATGTACTTTTACCATTTTTAAAGGGTTTATGGGGTTTATCCAGTCCAAGGACTGGAGACTTGGAACGAATTAGGCATTTAACATGTAAGATGCGACCCCTACTTACGAAGTCCCCGCTATACGAAAAGGGCTCTGGAACGGATTAATTTCGTAAATTGGGGGCCGACTGTACCAGGAATTATCTAAATTGAGCTTATTTAGCTTTATCATAATGCATTCTGGAGAACTGACAGGTAAGACAGCTGTGCTTATTGTTTCAATACTGAGGCTCAGTTCATGTAAACACTTGTCGCACCATCAGCTGTAACAAGAACAACAGTGCGATCATACAGAGCACACAAATCTGAATCCTCACGATACCACAACCGCAGATGAAATACCCTCTCCCCTGTCAGTTAGAGTGAAAACCAACAGTCATGGGTCTGTTATCTCATGGGTGCTGAACAAGGCGGATAGCTCTGTTCTCTGAAAATGTGACAGCACGGCATGAGGTTGCATAAGCAGCAGTTTGAGTGGATGCTGTCAACCTGCTTGAGATGCCGCATCATAGCCTTCGCCCATTTTGGTTTGTAGCGGCCACATGATGGAAGAGCACACTGGGCAGTGGGAATTAATGAGACAAGAGGGGAAAATAAAAATGCACTTTTTATTGAAAAGTGGAGAGGATTAAAAAATACAGAGCTTAAGGCAGCTCAGGGAAAATCACAGCCTGTAGCTCTGTCGTTCACGAGCATGAAATTGGTATATTGAACTACAAGAACCACGGGATACTTGTATCACAGTTTAGGTGGCAAAAGATTTTTAATTTGTAGCTTACGAGATTTGATTTCCACATACTCAGACAAACTGTACTGTTTCTGTTGCAACCAATGTGGGAAAAAAACAAGTAAACCAAGATCTGAACAATTTTTTTTATTCTCCCCAAATTTTTAGTTGTATCCATTTCCCACCTATCAAGTCCTGCCTCCCTGTCACAAACCAGCACCGACAGTGTGGGGCACAAGAAGCCCGCAGGGCAGGTGATGCTGCCAGTTGCCTCTCTATGAACTTCCGTGCATTCACATTTAGAGGCAGCCTAACCCACTCGAAGGAAAAGCGACGTGCTCCCCTTGTGTATAAATGAGCTCGGACACTGAGTGACAGGGGAGTGTATGTCATCTGTCATGCCTGTGAGGGCTCGGCAAATTAGCTGCCATAGACTCCCGGGCACAGTTGGCTGCAGCACCAACCTGGATTTGAACGTGCAATCTCCAGGTTGATAGTGACTGGCAAAGCACCACTCAGGAGCCCCTGAACAAATACTTTAATTAATAGGGCTGAAACGAATTGGATTCGAGCGCAACTTGTTCTTGTTCTGCTGAATAAAGTTTAGAACTAGCTCAGAACTTTTAGTAGAACTTTATTTTTCTAATATCTCATCAAAGATTTTCTAGACCACCTTGGATACAGTATATCTGGTGTCATTTTCCTACCGAGGCTATGCAGACTGCTGGGTATTCAACTCGTTTAAGTAGGACTAAGATCTAATGTGTCACTGTTTAGGAACAGGAAAAGCAAGTTGAAAGTAGAAACATCAGACGCCTTTGTCGTTAGTTTTGCAACGGATTCCTGCCCACAGTCTTGTCCTGTTCACTCTGGTCCTGTTTTATGGGAAATTTTAAAAGACACCGGGTTTAAAATCTTATTGAAATTGATAAGTAAATTTACACAAGTCAGAATTTAAGTCAGGAAGTAAGTGCCACACATCTCACTTTTCCGGGGTTTGAGTACTGAGGATTATAATTGTACTGGTATTTAAGGTCAGAAACCTACCCGCTCTGTAACTGAATACTGATGAATATCGGCTGTTACTGTGTAGGTCTCCAGTTTAGTTGGTACAACGGTGATGAAGTACTGAAACATCTGATTATCTGGCAGAAACATTGGATTAAAAATAATACACAGACAAAATACTGTCAGCATATTTAAAGCACATAAAGTCAATAACTGATCATTTCTGCAATAACCAAAACACAAGAAATGAACGTAACAGTAAAGTAATGTAATTTCCTGGCAGGTGCTGCGGAGCATGCGTATGCTTGTGCTGTGAAACCTGTTTGGCAGGTAACTTACGATCTGTGCACACTTTCTCTGTGCCGTCCAGTGGGTTCAGAAGGCCTGGGATCTCCTCGCCAAATGAAAGATGGTCTATTCGGTGCGAGAAGTTGTAAGCTGTGGACAGAGAAGAACGTCTCTTTTAACACCGCAGTGAAGAGTCACACTGACGGCCAATTTGCATAGCAAATTTTCAATGGAAATAAATGACCTTTCAAAGCTGAACTTATCTTTAACTCATTTTCAAGTTCCTGACTTTAATGTAGACAGAAGCAAATTCACAGATAGTTAAAGCATTGGCACCGGGTCAGATCTGGATCTTTCCCATGACTAATGGTGTGTTCCATGTGCTGAGCAGTGGTGGCCTAGTGGTATAGGGCGTTGGATCGCTGAGTTTGGGGGTTCAAGTCCCACTCTCCCACTGTCCATGGTGTGAGGCATGTAAAAGAACCATTGCTGATTTTCGTCAAGGCAGCTGCAAAGCCATCGGCGTGTTTCTAATCGGGAGCCGGAATCCCCTGAGTGCAGTTCGTCCACAGTAACGTTCTGGCAACTCCTGCAGCGGCACTGGAACCCAGTCATATCGGCTTCTGCCCTTCCATTGGATCCTTCCGGTGGCGCCGAGAGGGTGGACTTGCTGCTTGGGTAACAGCCTGTCCTCCATACTTCCTACCCAGGCTCTGCACACTGGAGAGTCTCACCAGCCAGAGCGCAGCTTCATAGTCCTTCGAGCCTGACGGAGGCCTTCTACCATGTACTGTGCTGAGAAGTCAGATGAGGGCATTTCTGCGTGGAGTTTGCATGTTCTTCGTGTGCTTGCATGGGTTTCCTCAGGGAGCTCTGGTTTTCTTCCACAAAAAAAAAAAAGAAGAAGAAGAAGACATGCACACTCGGCTAACTGGCTGTTCCATGCTGCCCCTAGGTGTGGGTGCAATTGTGTCTTTTCTCTGCAATGGACTCATGAACTGTTCAAGGTGTATCAGAGTTGGCCAAGTTTCCCCTCCCACAACCTTCAGATTTAAGCAATCTGGTGAATGAATGAATCAGTTGCACACTCAGTACTCTCCAACATGCATCTGTGGACTATTGCTAGTGGGTTTTTATGCACAAAATACCACATAATGCATTGTTATCAACTAATCTTGCCAATATCCTATAACCTGTTGCTAGTACAGTACTTGGGTGTGACATCTTTCCAAGCTTCGACTTCTGAGGTAAACTAAACACAGTACAATTTCAAATATGCTAGAAAAACTATAGTTAATCAGTCAAAAGGGAACTTACTTTCATGGCTGACGAGTGCAGCTAAGTGAGCATGGCCTCTCGGATGTGGGATGGCTCTGCAACAGAGAATACACACTTGTGTAAAAAGATCATGTAATGTTGCACTGCAGCTCAGTTTTGATTGTGAAAGCAGGATGTTGTAACTCGGTTAAAAACAGTCAGAGAAGCTTGGGTTTGACCAATCGACAGTTCAGCAGGAACTAAATTTATTTTGGCCCAGGGTTCTAGCATTCTTCTTTGGTATACTATGGTCAAAGGCATGAAGACAACTGACAGTCACACCCATATGTTCCTTTCTGTTACACAACCTTCCACTCTTCTGGTAAAGCTCTCCACGAGATTTTGGAGAACAACTGTGAGGATGTGCGCTCATTCAGCTACAAGGGCATTGGTGATGTCAGGCATCAATATCAGGTGAGGAGGCCTAGGGTGTCATAAGCATAGTTCAACTCAAAGGTGTTCAGTACGATCGAGGTCAAGTCACTCCAACCTTGGAACCAAAATGTGAACAACAGATTAAGTCATGCACGTCGGAGGTGGAGTCTCCATGGATTGTACCACATGCCAAAGATGCTCTAGCTGGACAATTAGGGCACTTCAATGAACTACCTTTGAAAGTTATTAACTACTGCACAGCAGAAGCCATGCCTGATTTGAAACAATTTTGGAAATGTTCTGACCAAGCACTTAGCTGTCACAGATTGACAAAGTCAATCAGATCCTGAAACTTGATCATTTTTTTCATTTGCAACACATCAACTTTGAGAACTGACTGTCTGATACATTTATCCCAGCCCTTGAACACATGTTAAAGTAAAGAAACAATAGAGCTGTGCAATAAAACCAGTTTATCGCTTTAAACCAGTTCTAACATGTAAACAATACGTATTGCGATACTCTGCAGCAAAACCGTTTGTTTTTGGTTTTTTTGACATGCATTCGGAACAGTAAAACAAACGGCTATTCTCGCTAATTGAACCGGAAGTAATAAGATAAGATAAGATAAGATACAGCTTTATTAATCTCACAATGGAGAAATTCACTGTTACAGGCTCTTGAGGTACTATCAGTAGGGGGTGCAAAAATAGGTACAAGTACGAACATACACACATACATATATATTATATAAGTAAATAAATAAATAGATACATAAATAGTATAAATTACTAAACAATAAAAGAAAAGAAAAGAATGGAGCAACTTTATAGATTGGCCTATATTAAAGTGTAATGTATCTGAGTGCAGAGTAGATGGGTTGATATGGTTCACAGTCAGTGGGGTAGATGTGGCTGATTAAAGTGCACGGGGGTTTTATTGCACATAACCGGTATTTTCACAGACAGTTACAAAGTGGCGTTGTACAGTCTGATAGCGGTGGGAATGAACGACCTGCGGTAGCGCTCCTTCCTGCACTGAGGATGCCTCAGTCGTACACTGAAGGAGCTGCTTAGCTCCTCGACAGTCTGGTGCAGTGGGTGAGAGCTGTTGGACAGGATGGATGTGAGCTTTGCTACCATCCTCCTCTCACTCACCTCCTCCACAGAGTCCAGTGGGCAGCCGAGGACAGAGCTGGCCCTCCTGACCAGCTTGTTCAGTCTCTTTCTGTCCCGCTCTGTGCTGCCCGGGGCCCAGCAGATGGCAGCGTAGAGGATTGCAGAGGCTACCACAGAGTCATAAAATGTCCTGAGCAGAGGTCTGCATATGCCGAAGGACCTGAGTCTCCTCAGAAGGTGGAGGCGACTCTGGCCCTTCTTGTACAGGGCGTTGGTGTTGTGGGACCAGTCCAGTTTATTGTTAAGGTGAACACCCAGGTACTTGAAACTGTCCACTGTCTCAATGTCCTGTCCCTGGATGTTCACTAGTAAATGTGTGTGTGTGTGTGTTTGAGTGCTTCTCCTGAAGTCGACCACCATCTCCTTCGTCTTCCTAGTGTTCAAGCACAGGTGGTTGCGCTCACACCAGTCCACGAAGTCGACGATGACCGACCGGTACTCCAGCTCGTTCCCCTCTGACACACGGCCCACGATGGCGGAGTCGTCCGAGAACTTCTGGAGGTGGCAGCTGTTTGTGTTATATATGAAGTCCGAGGTATAGATGTTAAAAAGGAAGGGTGAGAGGGCGGTGCCCTGCGGGGCCCCTGTGCTACAGACTGCCACCTTTGACTTACAGCGCGCAGCCGCACGTACTGTGGACGGTTAGTAAGGTAGTCAATAATCCAGGCAGCAAGATGCCCGTCCACTCCCACCTCCTCCAGCTGGCGCCGCAGGCGCGCTGGCCTGATGGTGTTGAAGGCGCTGGAGAAGTCAAAGAACATGACCCTCACAGCGCTGCCGGCGATCTCCAGGTGGGTGAGTGCCCGCTGCAGAAGGTAGATGACGGCGTCTTCTACTCCGATGTTGGGCCTGTAGGCAAACTGCAGCGGGTCTAGGGTGGGGCTCACCATAGAGCGGAGGTGTTCAAGGAGGAGCCTTTCCATGATCTTAATGAGGTGGGAGGTCAGGGCGACAGGTCTGTAGTGGGCTGGTTCCTTCGCTTGTGCTGTTTTGGGAACCGGAACCACACAGGAGGTCTTCCAGAGGACTGGAACCTTCTCCAGGCTGAGGCTCAGGTTGTACAGGTAGCATAGTACCACACAGAGCTGGTCTGCGCAGGTCCTCAGCAGCCTGGGACTGATGCCATCAGGTCCTTCAGATTTCCTCTGATTTAGTCGCCTCAGCTGTCTCCTCACCTGGTCTGATGTGAGGGAGAGGGGGCTGGGGTGGGCTGCAGAGGGAGGGGATGTGTCTGTCGGGCTGTAGCATTCAAGTGAAGTTGGCCTGGGGAGGGGGAGGTGTCAGCTGGTCTGGAGGACGTGTGAAGAGGGGAGGGGAACGGGAGGGGTGCAGAGGGGAGGGGAGAATCAAACCTGTTGAAGTAGCAGTTTAGTTCATCCGCCCAGCGCTGGTCACCATCAGCTGTCCCTCTGACACTCTGCCCAAATCCAGACATGGTCTTTAGTCCTCTCCAGGCGTCCCATACGTTGTTCTGAGCCAGCTTCTCCTCCATCTTCTTCCCATAGTCCTTCTTTGCCCTCCTGATCCTCCACTGGAGCTCACGCTGGACCTTCTTCTGCTCCTCTCTGTCCCCCGAGATGAAAGCCCTCTTTTTCTGGTTCAGGAGGACTTTGAGCTCAGGGGTGACCCATGGGTGGTTGTTGGAGAAGCACCGTACTCTCTATGTTGGCACGGTGCTGTCCACGCAGAAGTTCATGTAGTCGGTGATACAGTGTGTGAGGCCGTCGATGTCATCACCAAAGGAGTTACAGAGCATGCTCCAGTCTGTGGTCTGGAAACAGTCCCTAAGCCTCTCGTTGGTCTCCTCGGTCCACACTTTCACAGACCTCTTCTGTGCAGGTTCCTTTCGCACCCTGGGTGTGTATTGGGGGAGCAGGTAGACCAGGTTGTGGTCTGAGCGTCCCAGTGGGGGAGGGGAGGAGCTGTAAGCGTCCTTCACATTTGCATACAGTAAGTCCAGTGTTTTATTGTCTCTTGTGGCGCACTTCACGTATTGCGTGAACGTCGGGAGAGAGGCGGAGAGAGGGGCGTGGTTAAAGTCCCCGCTGATCAGAATCATGGCGCGGGGGTGACGAGTCTGTGTCTAATTAACGGCGCTGTGTAGACGCTCACACGATGTGTAATGCTTTCATTTAAAAAAAAAAAAAAAACACAATCGTGTTTCCGTCCTCTTATCCACAGTCGTTCAGTGTGTGTGGAGAGCCCGGTATAATAAGAGCCATGCTGTGATTGGGCAGTGCGGATTGTAGGGAAGGCCTTCAGCCAATAGAATTTGACAGGATACAGAAATTCCCGCTAAAGACAAAACCACGGTTCATGCTGCAGATTGCTCAGAAATTTACTGACCTACTGCATCCAGATTTTCACTTAAACATTTATTTTAAAATCAGCAAAACATGGAAGCGGTCCCGTGAACCTGATCTCCAACAAGGCACATTAACCATGCATGTTTTTTTTGTTTGTTTTTTGCTTAACACATCCAATAAGATCTCTGTCAACTCCGGAAAAAATGACATCACACAAATTGCGGGCTCAGCCTGAGGCACAACATACTCCATATCGGTCCCAGATTCCGGTAAATTACATTCCACTTCTCTCCAGAATAATGATCACATTAATGTGATTTATATAATAAACGATATTGTATGTTATTATTGTAACGTTCTAAATTTTGAGCGACTTTCCTGAGCCATCAGTGTCACTGTAAGTGTTACACATGCGGCTTGTGCCCAGCAGGCCTATGGGCATCGCTATGATGGCATTAATATACTGTGTATACATATAATGTTAATATTGTTATACAGTGGTACCTCACGTCACGAAATTAATCAGTTCCAGAAGTGGTTTCGTAACCTGATTTTTTTTCGTAAGTTGAGTAGCATTTTACATGTAAAAGGCCTGATTCGTTCCAAGGCCCCCAATACTACCCTCTAAACCCATTAAAAATTATAAAAGTATACCTTTTTAAGGCCTCCTTCTGCTTCAATATCGTACCGATGGTAGACAGGTTTCGGCCATATTCCTTTGCGATTTCACTCAACCGCATGCCACGAGCCCGCTTCTTCTTTTCACTCGCACTGGGAATTATTTTCATTGGGAATCACACGTGTGTGTGTGTGTGTGTGTGTGTGTGTGTGTGTGTGCGCGCTCGCGTGTTGATCATGTCTTCTTAGCAGAGTTATAATCTTATATAATCCTAGCCTGAGCCAAAAAATAAAGTTGCAATGAGCACACTCTAAAAACTCATGAAACAACAGTAACTCTGTCCTTTACGCGTGTTAGAACTCCGTGACGAAAAATGTGTTGAAGGCACACGAAAAGCATCATGGGTCTTATGGAGATGCAGCTCCATAATAGCCAATGGGAGGGAGCTGCATTTCCGTGACGAACAATGGGTCGAAGGCACATGTAAAACAGTATGGGTATTATGGAGATGCAGCTCCATAATAGCCAATGGGAAACCAGCGAGGCGGGGTGTTGAGAGATGGGCCAATCGGAGAGCAACTTGAGCATTGTTTGAATTTTTCAGATGGCGCGTTTCGTAACATGAATTTTTTTCGTAGCCAGAGATGGAAATTTTAGGTAAATGTGTTTCGCAACTTGGATTTTTCATTTGTTGGGTCTTACATAAGGTGAGGTACCACTGTATATAAATATATCAATCTACTGCTCTTAGGGTCATAAGCCTGATGAGGTCTAGTTGTGCATGATACAGTTCTGCACATGCGTGGATGATGCTCCACCTTTAATCCCGCCTTAAAAATTTAATATGCGTGCATTAATGATTAAGGCTTCAGAATATGCTAATAAAAGCACTAGATGCACTTACACTGTTCTAATGTTTATGTGTATTTAATGTTTAAATAGCTTATCTTTCTCAATATGCAGTTCTATTTCAATGCTAATGTTTGTGCCAAAGTTAAAATTTTCATAAGTAGATTTTTTTCTGATGCTTAGAATTTTAATTTTAATTACTAAAAGCAACATTTATAATGTTGTTGATTTCTCTTTTTGAAATAAAGAATAAATACTGTCAAGAACAAGCTCACTTTTAATTTAGAATTCTTCTTGCACTATATCGCAATACATGCTAGAAATTGCAATATATCGCAATGCATAAAATCTAGGCAATACCCACCCCGAAGAAACAACCATCTATTAGTGGTGTTAACCTTGTGATTGATCTGTGTACACATGTATTTACTAAAGCAACAGCTATCGTAACAATCAGTGTCAATAACATTCTGTATCACACTAATAGAATCACTGAGAAGAAGAAAAACCATGATGTTCAAGAAAGTACTTGAAATGTGAACATGACCACAAGTGGTGGAGTGCTTGATTTTATATTAATATTTTAAGGTATTACAGCGCTATCAATGTGTTTGGCTTTAGATTTTAGCGTTTGATTTTCAGTTAATGAAAATGTGGCTATACACACACTATTTTTTTTTTTCCTTGATCAATTTTCGTGAATAATTTTTTAATCATAAAATTGGAACTGGTTTAATGACAAAATCTTAGAGCCTGACATGAATGCAGAAATCTTGAGGGAATTATTCTTATTGCTGTTTAGAAGTTTCAACAGTAAATGCAGGCATGATGGTGGGGGAAATTGCATACTTGCCGACCGTGATGTGGAAGTTTCCAGCCACTTTATTAACATAGAGATGTCCATGTATCCTGCAAGCATCGAGTGTCTGTGTGGGACTGTCTTCTCTAAGAAGGAAACAGGACAGTGATTTAGTGTACTCCTGAAACAGCACGATACAAATCTTCTCAACTGTCACCGGCATGTTTGTTTCCAGATCTGACGCTGTGTGAAGAATGCATTACAAAAAAAAAAAAGACTGGAAGGAGATGAGGTCTGACCTTGGGGGCAATGCTGTGGGGGCGCCTTTCATCGCATTTTTAAAGAGGATGTCTTGGAGGGAGTGCTCCTCACGTAGCCTGTTCTGAATCAGCAGGAGTGTCCTGGGAGAGGGAGGGGTAGAGAGAGAAACACTTTTCTGCCAAGTGCACAAATGAACAACTGTTGAGAGATTAGCACGTCATCATCTGGATTTTAGGATCGTTTTTATTTGTAGAGATGATGAGTAATAATACACAAACATGGACCACAGGAAAATAAACAACAGCAGGTGGACTGAATGCAGTCTTATGCAAAGTGGAGTTGGGCTGTTTCAGTCAGGGTTCTTTTTAAATTCTACACGAGACCCCTGCAAACAGACGACACCTACTATACTCTGTTGTGTCTTATTTATTGTCACACAGAGGAACTAGTTACAGCTCTACTAGTGATATTAGTGATTTGAAGTCTTATTAAAAAAAATTCTTATTGCTCAAAGTCATCCAGAACATATTTCAGTTCATACTGTAATAAAGGTAGTTAGCTTTTAACTGGTTAAATTCAGAATTATGCTCATAATTAACCAAGTTTGACTTTACGAGTTGTATTTTTATTCTTTCTCGTCTTCTTATTCGACTGCTTGTGAAATCTATTTTAGAACCTAGGTGGGTTTGTCAGGATCCTTTGTCCATCATAATCCGCCTTCTCTGTAAATTAGACGCTACATGTAGTAGTTAGATGTGCATTGTTCACATAATTGGTTTTCCTGAAGAATTATAGGATTCTATAGGCTGCTGAAAAATATAATTTGGATGCGAAATGTTTTCTGTACGGAGTATCGGGTTGATAATGTCCATCTAAAATGTTTTCTACAGAAAACCACAATGATCATCACTGATACTGTTGTTACTGCAGTTAATAAAATATACAACTAATGTTGCATGAGGAGTTGCATGTACGTTCATGATGATGATTTTCTTTCAGCTTTTTCCCTTTATCGGGGTCATATGCTTTCTTTTTTGAATGCCCATAATTATTTACCAGCGAGTGCTTGCAAGTTGTGTAAAAAATACCTCCTGTAAGGATTTATGCCGTATAGAAGAAATATTCAACATCGATTTTTTTTTTGTCATGTATAAGCTTGAGTGTATGTTGACTTGATTTTTTTTTTTTTTCAGGAAGATAAGAGAAATCTATGAATTTAACTAGTAAATAATGTCATTTTTTAGACTGATGGAAATACATGCAGAACAAATGTTACATTTTATAAACTGTTTCATCTGCAGTAACTAAAATCTTATTAGGAGTGGGTATTGCCTAGATTTTATGTATTGCGATATATTGCGATTTCTAGCATGTATTGCGATATGAATTGCGATATATTGCAAGAAGAATTCTGAATTAAATGTGAGCTTGTTCTTGACAGTATTTATTCTTTATTTCAAAAAGAGAAATCAACAACATTAAAAAACATTCATTTGAGTCATTAAAATAAAAATTCTAAGCATTACAAAAAAATCTACTTACTGAAATGTAACTTTGGCACAAACATTAACACTGAAATAGAACTGCATATTGAGCAGGATGAGCTATTTGATGAGAGATTTCCTTTTGGCTTTTTCCCTTTCTCAGGGGTCGCCACAGCGAATGATTCGCACGTTTGATTTGGCGTAGGTTTTTACGTTGGGTGCCCTTCCTGACACAACCCTTTATAGCAAGGGAGAGAAACACGCTGAAGGCTTTGTAGCTACCGGTACTCTTTACGAAAGTCAGCAATGGTTCTTTTACATGAACTTCTCACCATAGACAGTGAGAGACATGGCCCACCTTTGATAACCCAGTTAGCTGCACTGGGTGGGGGGGGGGGGCAATAACAACCTTATGGAGAGTGGGACTCGAACCCCCAACCTTAGGATCAGCAATCCAGCGCCCTACACCACCAGCCCACCACTGCCCAAAGATAAGTTACTTAAACATATTAAATAGACATAAACATTAGAATAGTGTAAGTGCATCTAATGCTTTTATTAGAATATTGTGAAGAGTTAATTATGAATGCATGCATATTAAATTTTTAAGGCGGGATTAAAGGTGGAACATCATCCGCGCATTTGCAGAACTGTACCATGCATGACTAGACCTCATCAGGCTTATGACCCTAAGAGCAGTAGATTGATATAGTTATATGTAACAATAGTAACATTACATGTACTGTATAAACAGTTTATTAATGCCATCATAGCGATGCCCATAGGCCTGCTGGGCACATGCCGCACGTGTAACACTTACAATGACGGCTCAGGAAAGTCACTCAAACTTTAGAACTTAAAAATAATAACATACAATATTGTTTATCATATAAATCACATTAATATGATCATTGTGAGAGAAGTGGAATGTAATTTACCGGAATCTGTGACCGATTTGGAGCATGTTGAGCCTGAGGCTGAGTTGTGTGACGTTATTTTTTTCAGAGACGACAGATATTATTGCCGGGTGAAGCAAAAATGCATGGTTAATGTGCCTTGTTGGAGATCAGGTTCATGGGACCGCGTCCCCCTTTTGTTCATTTTAAAATAAATGTTTATGCAAAAATCTAGATGCAGTAGGTCAGTAAATTTCAATTAGCAACATGAACCGTGGTTTTGTTTTTAGCGGGAATTTCCGTATCCTGTATAAAAATTTATTCTATTAGCTGAAGGCTTTCATGACAATCCACAATGCCCAATCACGGCATGGCTGTTATTATACCGGGCTCACCACACACTGAATGACGGAATAAGAGGACGGAAACACGATTGTGTCAGGATTACATGCCAGGACTGCTGCCGTCGACTTTTTTTTTTTCCAACAAAAGCATTAATTCTGGTTTAATTAGAGGGAATAACCGAAGTTTTTTTTTACTGTTCCGGTTTTCCGAATGTCAAAAAACCTGTTTTGCTTCAGAGTATCGCAATATGTATTGTTTGTATGTTAGAACCGGTTTATACCGATAAACCGGTTTTATTGCACAGCTCTACATCTTATAATGTACTGCAAGAGTTCTTTGTAGCAATATGAACTTTTTTTTTTCAAACTATTTTTAAGAGACAGTCTGGATTTTAACATTCAATAGACTGCATTAGAGGAAAGATGTATGTGTAGATACGGTTTAACAAACGGTAAGAGTCTACTGCTGTAACCTTTTGAATCACAAGCTCAAAAACTGTGACTTTTATTTTTGACCTGTGTGTGTGTGTGTGTGTGTGAGAGAGAGAGAGAGAGAGAATGAGTCATTTACCGATGCCAGAGTCTCTGTTGAGGAGAAAGCTCAAATATAACCTATAAAAAAGTCAGAAAACAAGTTACAGCCACTGACATAAGGTACTATTTCGACCAGCTTTTGTCCATAATTTTCATTCTCACCGGTTCATACTGCAAGCCATCAGATGACACCATAGTTTCAGCCAGGTCCAACACGTCTGCGCCCACAACTAAACACAGACAATTTCACACGATTGGTTCATTCTGTTTTCCAAAAAGTGCAAAAAGATCACACAGTGCACTTGAACATCTTTTCCATGATATACATTGGACATCAATCCATCAGTTTACACATCTACTCTCATGTGATTTTACTTAACGACACACAGAAAGAAGAATCTTATTAAAAATAAATATACTCACATTGACACCTCATGGCGACTGTGATATCTATATTTATCCTTAATTTGCTGGGAGAAAAGGTATAAAAGTAAATGTCATTCCTTTTAGTCTGCTGGTATATTACTGGTCATAGTTTCATGAAAGAACATGAAGCAAACCAGTGAAAACTTGATTACCTAGAAAAATCTGTATCCACTTCATATTCGTACTTCATCCACGTGTCTCGATAGACCAAAAACTCCAGGAAGGCCAGTGTAGCCATGGCAGTGAAGGCAACCAGAGACACTGAGGACATGAAAAACAACCTTCACCCAACTGTACTATTCAATTAATGCCTCAGCATGTGATTAAACCGCAGGTTCCCCTACATGGTGGTGCTGGAGGACCCACTTAGGCATTCTTGGGGTGGGGGCTGTACTATTATTATTATTATTAATTAATTATTTTAATACAACTGAGCAAATGAGGGTTAAAATCCTTGCTTGGTGGTATTGGAATTTGAACACCCAACCTTGGGGTTAATAATCCAGAATCTCAGCCACTGAGCCACCACTGCTCGTTCCCTACTCTAGGACATGCACTCGTCCTCCAGAACCAGAACCAAAACCAGGCTTTGAGGAACCTGTGGATGAAATGAATGAGAGTGAAAGCTCACCGGTTCCACCACTAGCTGTTGTCTCCACATAACTCTCAGGAACCTTGGGGAAAGCATCCAGCTCTTTGACTACATTTAGAGCTTTCTTTCGAGACAGTCTCCGCATTTTTGGACCAGTCCTGAATCTGTGAGAAATACTGGAGCAGGTCAGTAACGGTGCCAGCAGATCTGAGTACAATGTCCCTGAATGGAACCACAATGTTTATTAGCAGCTAGCGCGCATTACTCCTCCTGAACTCCAACTAGCGACTCTTTCTTTCTTCTTTTCAAGCTTATCCCTATCAACAAAGCTCCAGAGATTTTTAAACTCTTAGTCTGACACCCGAAAACAAAGAAAGATAAAAGAGAAACGTTAAAAACTCCCCAAAATTAGAGCCAAAGCTAAACAACCGGAATGAGCAGCTCTCGCTAGCAAACACCTGTAATTCCTCGCGCTAGTAAAGCTAGCGGGACTGAAACGGACCTACCTGTGAAATGTACCTTAAATAATCATGACTGACTTGAATTCGAACATTCCCACTGTGACCCCGGGATGAGGAATCATATAAACGGAGAGAAAGTGAAGAATGCTGGTTCCGAGAGACCCATTGACGCTGAAGTGGAGTCGTGACGAAGCCTTGCTGTTGCATCATGGGAGTTGTTGTACTTCCTGAACACCTGAATCGATTCCTTGGAGTCGTCCGGTAAAGTGAGTCGAATCTATTTTATTCCTTTGTTTTTCCATTCAGAACAGAACCGAGAAGGTTCTAGGATCGAGGCCCGGGCAAGAGCATCTCTGTGTGAGGTTTGAATGCTCTCTCTCTCTCCTCATGCCTGCTTGGGTTTCCTCTCACAGTCCAAACACATGCAAATCAGGCTAATAAGATCTGCCAAATTACCTCAAGATTCATTCATTCATTTTCTGGTTGTGATTGTGAGTGTTGCTAATGCAGCCGTGAGGGGGGTGGCACAAACCAGTGTCTCTCCCTCACGCCGGTCCCAAGCCCAGATAAATGCAGAGGGTTGCATCAGGAAGGGCATCCAGCGTAAAACAAATGCCAAATAAACTATGCGAATCACAAGAAAGAATGACATACCGGATCGGTCGAGGCCCGGGTTAACAACGACCGCCATCAGTGCCGTCAACCAACAGGGTGCTGATGGAAATTGGACTACTGTTGGTCGAAGACATCGAAGAAGGACAGGCGGGAGGCGTGTCCGTTGCCAGAGAGAGAAGAGGAAAGGCATGAGTCTAGGACTGAAAGTAGGGACTTTGAATGTTGGCAAAGTCAGAGAGGCTAGATTGAGATGGTTTGGACATGTACAGAGGAGGGATAGTGAGTATATTGGTAATAGGATGCTGAGGCTGGAACTACCAGGCAAAAGGCCTAGAGGATGTAGTGAAGGAGGACATGAAGGTCGTTGGTGTAAGAGAAGAAGATGCAAAGGATAGGGTGAGATGGAGGCAGATGATTCGCTGTGGCGACCCCTGAAGGGAAAAGCCGAAAGGAAAAGAAGAAAAGAAGAAGATTGTGAGTGTTGCTGCCCCAGTGGCGAAGTGGTCAGCGGGCCCACCTCACAGCAAGAAGACCTGGGTTCTATTCCTGGACTTGGGCGTCTCTGTGTGGCGTTTGCATGTTCTCCCAACGCTTGTGTGGGTTTCCTCCGGGTACTCTTGTTTCCTCCCGCAATCCAAAAACACGCACAGTGTGTTAATTGGCTGTTCCAAATCACTCCCCACCCTCACCCAGGTTCGGCCGAGATGGGCATCAACCTTCCTGTGTCCCTAATTAGGATTAAGCAGCTTTGAAAATTAATGTTGCCCCTACAACGGTCTGGTGAGCTGTTTGGGGTGTACCCCACTGTTTGCCCTGTTAAAATAGCAATTGGTACACATCCAAGTCAAAAAGTCAAGGTAGTGAAAATGGGTCAATGTGATAATACAGTACATATGCTACCCTACTTACGAACATTCGTTTTTACGAACATCCGGACGTACGAACAGTACGAAAGTGTTTGCACAAACAGCGAACAGAGTGGCTGTTAGGTTTTGCATCGC
Source organism: Plotosus lineatus (assembly GCA_024760905.1). NCBI lineage: Eukaryota > Metazoa > Chordata > Actinopteri > Siluriformes > Plotosidae > Plotosus > Plotosus lineatus. The sequence goes on from CM045733.1 coordinate 51,794,227, forward strand.
GCGCCTATTCTGCATGCCTACTCTGTGTAGTGCATCACTCTTTTCTGCCCACTCCGTCGTTTGTTTCCCAAGCGTTCAAACCTAGTCTCTAGTAGTGTTCCGAACTTTCTTGTGTTTTATTGAAAAAATATTTTGTGCATCCTTCATCCAATATGGTTTGTGAAAAGCGAAAAGATTGTAGTGAAAGACGAAATGTGAAAACGTGGCAAGCCATCTCATTTGAATAGAAGGTGGCGATAATAAGAAACTTGATGCCGGTGAGAAGATCGTGAATGTGGCACGGGCATACAACGGTATGTTCCCCTCTAAAGAACGCCCCGTAACGACCTACAAACAAATTCATCTCATGAACGGCCTTTCGGAACGTATCTCGTTCATAAGTTGGGTAGCGTCTGTACCTGTATCTTAAAGGCATACACGTAGTTAAATAGTGGTTGGCACGTCTGCCTCACAGAAAGAAAGTCCTGGGTTTGATTCCCAGCTCAGGCATTTCTGTGTGGAGCTTGCATGTTCTCCCCGTGCTCGCGTGGGTTTCGTCTGGGTACTCCCGTTTCCTCCTACAGTCCAAAAGCATGCATAGTGGGCTAATTGGCTGTTCCAAATCACCCCTAGGTGTGAGTGTGAGTGCGAATGGTTGTGTGAGTGTTTGCTCTGCGATAGCCTGGTAAGCTATACAGAGTGTACTCTGCCTTCGCCAAGAGTAGGCTGAGATGGGCACCAGCCTCCCCACGACCCCAACTGGGACTAAGAACTTCAGAAAATGAATGAATGTGGTGAACTACTCTAATACACATAATGTGGTTGTTACAAGAAATAAACAAACAAAAATAATTATTATTTTCGATTTATCAATTTGTCCTTATCACATACAAATTTAAATGGGAAAACTGTATAGATCATTTTTTTCCCCTACTGGTTATACAGGGTGACTCAAATAACGGAAATTTTTGAAGTGTGCATTGGCAGACATGAGCCAGTGGCTGCACTGTGAGACAGTGACCTTGAGCAAGTAAACACTTCGCCATTTAAGTAACCATGGATCAGTGCAACGGGCAACAGTGTGCGTTAGCCATAAAATGGTATAGTTTGGTAGATGGGCAGAGAGAGTTCTGACATTTGTATTATTTAGGACTTACACTTTGTTTTAGAATCAGTGGTGCTGAGGAAAAGACAGGAGGCAGAGTTGGAGGTTGCAGAGATGAAAATGTTGAGGTTCTCTTTGGGAGTAACGAGGATGGATGGGATCAGGAATGAGCACATCAGAGGGACAGCACATGTAAGACGTTTTGGAGACAAAGTCCGAGAGGCTAGATTGAGATGGTTTGGACATGTACAGAGGAGGGATAGTGAGTATATTGGTAGTAGGATGCTGAGGTTGGAATTACCAGGCAGAAGGCCCAGAGGAAGACCAAAGAGAAGATTTATAGATGTGGTGAAGAAGAACATGAAGGTAGTTGGTGTAAGAGAAGAAGATGCAGAGGATAGTGTGACATGGAGACAGATGATTCACTGTGGTGACCCCTGAAGGGAAAAGCCAAAAGGAAAAGAAGAAGAAGAGACATCATGGTGCTGTTCTATCAAAAACACACAATAAAATGTTGGATTCATAACTTTGAAGTGACTGGATCTGCCCTAAAGAAGAAGCCAATAGGATGACCAAGAAGTGCTCGTACTCCACAGAACATTGATGTTGTACGCGAGTCTGTCTTATGGAGCCCACGGCCCAATCCGTAAGCAAGCAGCTGCGGTTGAAATGTCCCAAAAGAGTGTTCGCAGAAATTCTTACTTTAGATTTGAAATTTCATCCATACAAGCCGCAGATAGTGCAACAACTGAGGGTCAAAGATTACCAGCTGGAATTAGAATTCTGTCAACAAATGATAAACATAAACAATGATGATGAATTTCTAAGTAAGTTATGGATGTCAGATGAGGTCCATTTTCATCTCACAGGTTACGTGAAGCATGAAGCAGAATTACCGTTACTGGCAGACACAAATCCAAATGAAGTTCATGAACGCCCTTTACACTCTAGCAAGGTGACAGTATGGTGTGCTGTTTCATTACATGGGATCATCGGACCTTAAATATATATATATTTTTAAATGAACAGGGGATCTCAATCACTGTCACTGCGAATCGTTACGTTGAGATGTTACAATCCTTTGTTACACCTGAATTGAACAATTTTCCACACGTTCAAGAAACCTGGTTCCAACAGGATGGAGCAACATCACACACTTGCACGGCAATCATCGGAGGCTGTTCAAGAATTGTTCGGTAACCGTGTGATCTCAAAATTCGGTAACGTTCCCTGGCCTCCTATCGCCAGATTTGTCTTTTTTTGGATTTTTTCTTGTGGAGCTATCTCAAGAGTAAAGTGTACACGACTCGACCAAGAACTCTGGATGAGATAAAACAGAGTTGATGAAAAAACATGATGAAATTCACAGTATTCCAGCTGAGATGTTACAGTGGCCAGTGAGGAATCTCAACAGCAGATTTCAAGAATGCATTCGTACAGGAGGACATCATTTACAGGAAGTAATAAAAAAACGAAAATTCAATCATGGCATGTTTTAAGATTTCACTTACTATAAATAAAATATTTTTCTTCAAGTGACTTGGTTTTATTGGATTGTTAAAAAGTTCCCATTTTGGGGTCACCTAAGTGAAAAGTTGAGACAATGATATAAAATACCGTCATAACCTGATCAATTTAATCAATTTACTGCAGGATTACTGAAATTAATGGACAAATTTGTCGTGGTCATGTGGGAATGAAAGTAACTTTTGAAGGAATTGAGACTTTTGGTTACAATAGCTTACAGGCACACAAAATTCAAATTTCATACTAAAACCCACACACAAGAATCATCCTGAAATATGATTATTGTTTTCAAGGTGCAATTTAAAACTAGAAGGTCCTGAGTTCAGTTCCTGGGCTCAGGTGTTTCTATGTGGTGTTTTCATATAAGACATGCACATTAGGACAAGTGGCTGTTCCAACTTGCCCATAGGTCAGTGCTTCTCAAAGAGTGTGATGCCAGGGTGGCACGTATGACCCTGGAGAACATGCTTTTTTGCCATATTGTACTCGAATTAAGTGTGATTGCGCATCCTCTACAGTAGATGGCAGTATCGCTTTCACTGTGTTTCTTATGGAGTAGGGAAAAAGCACCAGGCAAATGATATGAAGTGCAGTAAACACTATTTACAGTCGCGCACAGGGTGGTGGAGGGGGCGGGAAAGTTTTTTTTTTTTCTTCCTATAGGGGCATCACTGAAAATAATTGAGAAGCACTGCCTTAGGTGTATGTGAACAGTCGAGTATGTCTCGCCCTGTGATGGTCTGATGTGCTGTTAGGGATGTCAATGTCCCCATGACACAAACAGGATTAAGTAGTTTGGCAGATGATTGAGTGAGTGCGGGTTTACAAAGTGATATCAATTCTGTCTTACCACAGGGAGTTATTTATTTTAAACAACTCAGCTTGAACATTGATGCAAAGTACAAAGACAATCCATACTGTTCAATCTTAACTTTTATAGATGCTACGTCAATTAAAGAAGCACCACTTAAAACATGAAGTGGAACAAATTGGCATAAGTTTGAAATCAAAACAATGTGGAGCATGATTGCGCAAGACATAGAACTTTAATCAGACACATGAAACTGATTGAAATATTAAAAACATACTTTATACATAACCACACAAAGAGGAATACTAAAAAGTTGACGTCACTAAAACACATTTGGTAAACACACTTGCAGCATATTTTAGTTCAGGATAATGCCTCAAAGTAATATGTTATTGTAACTGGATTGATCTGAAGATCTGATAAAGAATTACTGAATCCCATCAGAAACATGGCGGGAAAAATTAAATATCAACTGCAGCAGCGTTCACATCCTACTAGTAGATCGCACAAGAGGACTGATTATGTCACTGAGAACTCAGGCTAATATATGCAAAATACAAGGAAACAACAAATATTCAGCAACATGTCCATAAACTGAGTAGATCTCTAGATATTGACAGAATCTGGACCTTCATCCAGCAGCACTGCCCTCTCGGGGCTGTTCGAGGTAGGAGTGTCTGGATTCTCTGTTGAAAGCTCCTCAGAACAACGGCTGATGGTTGGTGAGATAACATCGGGGCTGGTGTCACAGGATTCAGTGCTCTGTTCGGATGTGGCGGTGATGGTGGTGGCTACACTGGGAGGGACAGGGTCAAACTCGTCATCCTCCTCCTCCAGACTGGAAGCCTCATGGATGTCTTTGGAGGAGTAAAGAGATTAGAGTTAAGATAAACCCCAGAGAGAAATTGGGCCATAAAACTTATGATATGTGATGATCATATAACGAGGGAGAGCGAGCGAGAGAGAGCGCGACTATAACCACTTAATCCTAATTAGGGTTACAGGGAGGCTGGAGTCCATCTCAGCCAACTCTGGGCAAGGAGTACACCATGAACAGCTCACCATGCCATCACAGGGCAGAAACATGCTGATGGCACCCCAATGGCCTACTCTTTACGAACAACAGCAATGGGTCTTTTACATGAACCTCTCACCACACACAGTGAGAGACATGGCTGGCCTTTGATAGCCCAGTTAGCCCAGTTAGCTGCACTTGGGGGGACAACAATGACAACTCGGTGATACTGGGGCTTGAACCCCTGACCTTTGGATCAGTAAGCCAGCACCTTACAATCGGGCCACCATTGCCCATTTTATAATGAGAACAGCACAACTAATTACAGATCAACATTTACTACTTGACTGCATAAATAAAACCAGTAAACAAGAAAAGAGATTTTGACTTCTTATCAAAGTTCTGAATGACATCAAACCTCATATTTTCTCAGTGAATATTAATAAAAAAAATGATTTAACTCTGTTTCATATGAGCTCAGTCTGTGATCACACCAAATGTTCAACAGCTTTGAAACATGTCATTTCTGATGTGGAGTTTTATTAAAAATAAATTAATTAATACAAATAACTAGAAAAATTTGTGACCAGGTACAAAGGACATGAATGAATTCTAAGTTTCAGGTAAATAATGGAAGAATTTAGAAATTCATAAATCCTAGTGACACTGAAAGGAGCACCATATTCTGAAGAAATCATTAACTTGATTTTGATTGGCTTCTATGTTCATAAGTTCGCTGTCTGTATGCATCCCAATGCTGATTGGCCGTTTTGCATTATGACATTGATTGGCTGTTCACTCGAGCAGGAATTTGAAGTGTGTCAATATCTGGGAATGTAAACTATAATGGGTTTTACTTTGTTGAAATGTCAACAAATTGAAATTATTTGTGTTATTGAGTATTTTGGTTAATACTTTTATTGGTTTCTCCAGAGAAAATTAATTAAAATTTTACAAGATTAGCATAAAAATTAATTAATTATGAACATAAAAGAAACACAACCCGCAAAAATCTTATGGGAAGTTCTATTTTCAGGTAGTGCATAAATCTGTATATTTCATTTCACTTTTCTAAAAACATTTTATTCTTCATTGGGGTTGCAGGGAGGAGGATGCCCATACTGTCAGACTCCAATCGCCACGACTTGGGTTTCTCACTAGACCACTGAAGGGCAACATATACAACCATTCACACTCACACCTACAGCAGGTGCACTCGAGAATATCCAATTAGCCTACATATACCAGTACCCAATGAGCACGTCTTTGAATAGTGGGAATAAAGCTGAGTACCCAGAGGAAACTCATGCAAAAACAGGACAATACACAAAATCCACACAGAAATGCCCTCGCCCGAGACGAGACTTGAAACTAGAACCTTCTTGCTTGTTGGGCGGACATGCTAACCACTATGCCAACCTAAATCTGTATTTTATTTAACAATATTCGTTGTAAGAACAACTATTATTTAAAAAAATATATACATCAATGTGTTATTCTACACAAGTTAGCTTTATTGGTCTAAAACGGCACTTTGAGGACTACAGTACTTTAGTAGAACTGTAAGAAAAAAGTAGGACTCACTGTTAAAGGCCTCGGGATACTGTTTGGCAAGCTTGCCTTTTAATGTTCTGAAAAAGATTTAATAAATTTACATTCACATAAAAACTCTCCCTGATCATGCTGTGTGATGCCAAATGAAAAGCTACAGACATAACTTGTGAACACAGTACCTTATTCTTCGAAATACACTGTCCAAGTCCTTCTTCATTTCCACTAAAGTCCGAGTGTGGAGCAGAAAGCGGTCGTTCATCTGCTGCAACCGCACATTGGACAAGCCGTTAAAGTTAATGAGCATCTCGTTGGTCTTTTCAAAACGGTCCAGCCTTGACAGTGAAACACAAGTGTTTGGAATTACAGACTCCTCATGTTAAGAAGCATAATAATATAAAACTTTGAAATGTACTCACATGTGTCTCTGAGCCTGGATGATTGCATTTACATCCTCGGAGTTGACCATGCTCAGCATCCTGCTGCAGAAGATTCCAGAGGCAGTTGGATCCATTCTGCAGCTTTTATAAAACAAGTAGGAGAGTCTGCTTTATCTAACATGAAGTATATTCTAACTATAGCATTTCAGCAGGTGTGTTCCAAAACCTAGTCAGTTTTTACCACATCCCCTTCATTCACTGTAGAATTCCTTTAATAGATGAAACTTTTTTTCATTACTGGTTACTGGTGTGTTGACATGCTTCTGGCATCACTGGCCCTTGCATGTATCCGCTCTCTCTTAGCGAGGGCAGAATCCCTCCAGCACAGCTCACCGGCCATCATGGGGCAGAAACACGCTGACGGCTATGCAGCTACTCTTTATGAAAGTCAGCACTTGGTTCTTTTACATGCGTTTCAGCACAGACAGTGAGAGACATGGCTGGCCTTTGATAACCCAGTTAGCTGCACTGGGAGGACAGTGACAACCTTGTGGAGAGTGGGGCTTGAACCCACAACCTTAGGATCAGTGATCCAGCATCCTTTACCACCAGACCACCAGTGCCCTAAACTTTGTTTTTCCCCATTATTTTGGTCCCTATGCAAATCTGTTGCTTGGAATGTTTGTGTTTGGAGGCGCCAGTTTCGGTCATTATAGACAATAAATGGGTCACCTCAGGTCCTGGGAGAAGAACATCCTGAATTTTTTTGTAAATCTTCCAAATGTTGAACCCACCAACTGTCTAAGATTTGGCCTCACTACTTTTATTTCTCCCTCTATAGGCGTTTGAGCAAAGAGTTGACTAAAAAAGTAAATGATTAAACCATCTATACCTTCTTAAATTCCTGATAGTGATGAGAGGTGTCTCTTTTTTAAACAGCAAATAATCTGATGCAGGTGCCAAAAACAAACTCATTCCCTAGCAGGCATATTTATATCATTATCATTAGTATTAGTAGTAATATTACTACAACTATCACTATTATTGATATCAAGCCACAGATGTGTCAGTGCAGTAACATTTCCAAAATCACTGATGATTAGAAAAACCTCACAGCAGCCCTTGTAGACATGAGCAAATCTCTCTCTCTCTCTCTCTCACACACACACACACACACACACACTATGGCATACAGTACGTACTTAGAAGAAAATAATTGTATCCTTTCAACAACAAAATTGCAGAAGAAATAAATGTTTGTGTTATATCTCATATTGCTCTTAATTATTTATTTTTCGCAAATTTCGTGTGACAAATAAAGGATTATCTTATTTCATCTTATATACATCTGATAGACATTAAAACTACTTTTGGGATTACAGTAAATGGTATGAACTGTGAAGGAAAATCTTTATCCAACAATATGTTGAATATTCTGTATAATAAAGTAGGAATTGTGTGTACTGTACTGTACTTGTGTGTGCAGTTGACATGGCTGTAGGTAAACACTGTGAAGCAAAGAAACATAAAAGAAAATAAACTGCAAGTTCTACAAGCACAACAAAACTGCACATTTGTTTTGCATGCGAATTGGTTCGTTATCTAATTGAACACGTGTCTGTGTATTCGCAAAGTATCCATGTAAGCACAGAAAATATCTTTGGGATAAATCTGATAGACATTTAAGAATCAGCTCAAAAGAACCCATTAGCTACTGTGGCTAGGCAGCGAGCAATATTCAAAACACTGATATTACCTGGCTGGCTTCGTACCAAACCCAATCTGGTAATTATGTTCAAGGATGCTGTCAATGTTTAAAAAACAATCCCAGTAATCTGCAACCACCAATAATCACAATCGCCAACTTTGCGAAAAGATTAAATAAACGTATAGTCGTGTCCTTGTTGTCAAGCGGTCACGTGACTGGGGTCATATGACTGGGGTTAACAGTTTTAATGGTCTTTTTTTCCGAATGAGTGAGCTCTATGTTGTTGTTGTTGTCGTCTCGTTTTCCTAAAAGTTTGGATTACGACTGAATATATTATGAGAATCTTATGTTATTCTAGATCTAAAGTGTACAATATTTGGTTTATTTTGGATATTTCCGTTTCTGGTTGTCTCTTTAACAGCAGGTGGCGGTAGTGAGTTAGTCATGCAATGCTTTGACCCTCAGTGGCGTGTAAGAAGAAGTTGAGAAAGAGAAAGAGAGAGGGAGAGAGACGCACTACGCAAATTATTAAAGCGTTTTTTTAATTTTAGATTCAAGCATTTATTTCTAAGTCGTACTTTCCCTGGTGTGTATCTAAATATAACCCGTTAAAACCGACGTGTAAAATACCAACCTTTAACTAGCAAGTTATCGATTAAGTAGTTGCTAGTTGAGCTAGCCAAAAGCTAGCATACTCTCTGAGTGCTGCGTTATTTTGTAGTGGGGAAGTAAGTTAGCTGATATATTTGCTTTGGTCTTGTGTGTTTCTCCACATTATTAGTGTTTATAAGTTATTCTGAACGCGAGGCTTTTTCTTTAATTTATGATGTTTACATTTGTTTTTGCCTCTTTGTAGTTTTTTTAGTCAGGCCTCTTTGTTATTGCTAGGTCTAGTTTTCTAACTTGGCGGATGTGCTAGGAAATTCCAACTTGCTCTAAATTTACAATAAATCTCGATCACCTAGTGTGTTGTTTACAATATATTTTATTCTCTAGTGTTTTGAAAACCGGTCATGTCTGCTTTTGAATAATATAGATTATATTGTGATGTTGCATATACATGACTGCATACACACTTGTGGCTAAATCTTGTGTACATTGCTCTGCTTATTTTCCTGATAAAGGAAATTATCAGTCAGAATGGCAGCAGACTGGTTGGGAAGTATTGTTTCAATCAACTGTGGTCAGACTTTGGGAGTGTACCAAGGAGAAGTGTCCTCAGTTGACCAGACCAGTCAAACCATCTCCCTGAAACAGCCATTTCACAATGGCATTAAGTTTCCAGTGTGTGAGGTCACATTCAGGTAGGGGCTCAGGATCAACATGCCATGTCCAGTAATTACAAATGATTATATCTGAGACTCTTGTGTTATGAGATGTTGTGTTATGTTATTCTCGAGATAAAGTTGTTTCTTGATCTTGATAAAGGCTCTCGTTTTGTGTCTTCACAGTGCCATGGACATCAAAGAGCTCAAAATTTTGGAAATCCGTAATGGCTCCAATGGAGTCACAAAGCGGAGTGTGCCCGAGTCTGGCTCCTCCATAACTGGTTACACTGGACGCAAGGACAAAGGTTGGGGAGTCAATACAGCTCCTGTAAATGTGCCCAAAGCTGAGCCGAGACTTCAAAATGGAGGCATGTCCCCATCACAGCACCACTCCAAAAGTTATGTAGAGATGGCAGGCCAGAATAAAGGCTTCAGACAAAGACACAACTCGTGTAAGTATACAGTGAGCACTTCCCTGAAGTGTTATTTTAGATGCACAGGAGAACGATATTGGACAAATTATTGTGAAAAAACTCAATTTGAATTTGGTTTAATTATATTTGAGTGTAATCTGTGACTGCTGACTCAATTTAAATGAACAGAGTAGAATTTGACTTTACACTTGCTGCTCGGGGTAACATTTTCAACGTTCTTGGTAAAGGTTTATTCTCGTTGCCACAGAAATCTTTGACTTACACTTCTAAGGGTTGTGTGGCCTTACAGCCAGGTGAATGTATGTTCATATCCACTGGAGTTTTTCATTGGGGAATTTTTTTGCTGTCAGTTTGGATTTGTTTGCCTTCTTTATTGAATGGAAATGATTTTGTATAATTTAATAAAATTATACAATGCTAACTTTCTCACTGTCCAGCGGCTGTAATAAAATAATTATTACACTCAAGTTTGTAATACATATCTGATGGAGGAATTAATGCTGTAATAACTGTTAAATACTTCCTGCTTGAATAACAAACTATGTCGATTAATGCAGCATGCATGCGTGCCATGTGTAATTTGTGTTCTGTGTACTACATAGTACTGTTAGAAGAGACTGTGGAGGATGTCTGTGTTTTAGTAGGCTGTGTGCATGCACGCACTCTGGAGCAAGAGAGATAAAAGCATGTTTACCAATTGTTTCTTTGCCTTTTAGGGTCTTCGAGCAGTCGAGGAGCGAACCAGGCCACACCGAAGAAGAACGGCTCAAAGAATGGTCCAATGAAAAACAAGGATGATGAATGTTTTGGTGACGGCATGGATGATGTTCTCGACGAGGACTTTGACTTTGAAGGGAACTTGGCTCTTTTTGACAAAGCTGCTGTCTTCTCGCAGATCGACTCTTCAGATCGGCGAGGTAACGGTGCGCGGTCACGGGGCAATCCTGCAGAGCAGACACCCTCACGTTACCGTCATGATGAGAACATTCTGGAAAGTAAGCCCGTTGTTTACAGGCAGATCATTGTGCCTCAGTCGGGGGTAAAGGAATATAGCACTGGTAAGAATACCTCTAAAAGGGATGTATGATGTTTTTTCATTTCAATTTTTTATTTAAGAACATAATTTAAGTTTTTGTTTCTGTATGGTGTAGATAATAATTCAGTGATTTTAAATGTGTTGTGGACTGTTTTGTTGTGTTTCAAGATTCGGGGCTGGTGGTCCCCAGTATCTCGTATGAGTTGCACAAGCGCTTATTGAGTGTGGCTGAGAATTACGGTCTCTCTCTCGAGCGCAGGTTAGAGATGACTGGCGTGTGCGCGAGCCAAATGGCTCTCACACTGCTCGGAGGCCCAAACAGGTCAGTGTGTATAACAGTGTTGATGGATGTAGATGGAGTTAATTCATTTAAATGCTATATTTTTAATCAAAACAACTTCTTCAGCTGTTTTTTTTTCTTCTCCATTTCTTTTTTTTTTTTTTTAGTTTTTGCTAAATGCAGGGATCCCTCGCTACTTTGCGCTTCAATTCATGTGGCTTCAGTGCACCGCTTTTTTTTTTTCCAATAAATAAATATTCATCGAATTAAAAAATGGGGGGAAAGGTTAAGGAAGTGCCACAAAAACAAGGCCAATTATGCAAATAAACCTAAAAAAACAACCCAAAACCCCCATCAAAACTACTTGCATTATGTGAGGTGCCCAGCTGAGTGCATGCTCGTCTGTATGTGTGTGTATTTTTTTAATTTACATTCTATTTTTTAATGTTTAATTGTTATTATGGGCTGGTTTGGTTTGGCACATTGCAAAACAATGCACTGCTAAATCAAATCATTCTTTCTGCAAAAAATCTATTCATTTATGTAATATCAAACAAACAATTCCCAAATTAACCAGTTACAAAAAGGTCTTAATTCTATGTGAAGAAATTTATTTCAAAGAGAAACAATTGTACAGAAAATTTTAACTCGAAATGGAGTTCACTCATTCTCATATTTAAACATTAAGTGTCGCTAATCTTATCTATCTATCTTGTGCCTGAGTCGTAGGACAACCATTGGCGACCCGCCCTGAAGGATAACACCCTGGTTATCATCTTCATGGAGGTTTTTCTTGGCAGGGTTAGTGCAGTGGTTTGCCATTGCCTTCTGCACGATGCGAACCTGTGGGCAATTTAGAACGGCCAATTAACCTACTGTGCATATCTTTGGATTGTGGGAGGAAACCGGAGCACCCAGAGGAAACCCACGCAAGCACGGGGAGAACATGCAAACTCCACACAGAAACGCCCAGGCCTTCTTGCTGTGAGGCGTACGTGCTAACCACCGTGCCGCCACTAATCTTATAGCTGTGTTTAAATTTCAATCTTTTGTTATCATACACATATTCCTTAATATGTCCTGTTTTTGCTCTTTGTAACCATGGGAACCAATTAAAAAAAATATATATATATATTATTGGCGTCGGAGTCCCATCAGGCAGTTTGTTCACAGCAAGGTTCTGGCAACTCCTGCAGTGGCAGTGGAACCCAGTCGTATTGGATTCTGCCCTTCCATTGGATCCTTCCGGTGGTGCCGAGAGGGGGGACTTGCTGCTTGGGTAACAGCCTGTTCTCCATACTTCCTACTTAAGCTATGTGCACTGGAGAGTATCACCAGCCGGGATCCCAGCCAGAACGCAGCTCCATAGTCCTTCAAGACTGATGGAGGCCCAGTAAATAGTTATTATAAGCATTTGTAGCATTGAATATGTATTTATTGATATTATATAAACACATACATGTACGTATACGTCAGTCAGGGCGAGGTTGATCCTACTTCACGGAATCCAATGGTCGCGGGGAGGGGATCTCGGTTCCAATTAACCGCGGAAAGTGAGGGATCCCTGTATTGTTTTCGGAATTCTTTTTTAAGAAGTTCGATATTGTTCAATTTTCTGAATCATTAGGTCCTGAACACTAATTGAACCCAACCAAACTTTGATTTGTCTTTCTCTATGGAGTTAAATGCAAAATTGTTAAATTTTCCCCGTTCCTTAATGGTAATGAATCCTTTAAAAAATTCCCTCTTCTGGGTTGTGATCCGGATCATCACAATCGAATGGAGCGCTTCTGGGTCCTACCGAGCTTCTCCAAACAACGTAATGAAAATCCATTCATAGCTCGTTGTGTAAAATTGCTAACAAACCAGTACTACAACAACATAACATGCCATCCTTGGTGGATGTAATAACATGACTTCATATTTCAGATTGTTTTGTGTGCTGGTGGTGACGCTGGTTTTTTGACGGAGTAGTACTGATCTGTTTTTGTGGTAAATAAAGGACTGCGCTATTTATACGCATTTGTTTTATAGACTCACTCCTAAAAATTTGCACCAACGTCCGACGGTGGCCTTGCTGTGTGGGCCACATGTACAGGGGGCTCAGGGAATCAGCTGTGGTCGCCACCTGGCCAACCATGAAGTGGAGGTTGTCCTTTTCCTCCCGAATTTTGTGAAGATGCTTGAAGCCATCACTAGTGAACTCGCGCTATTTGGCAAAACGGGAGGCAAACAGGTTTCCGGTGTCAAAGGTAGCTGTGTAAACTAATATAATTACTGTAGCACTGTGCTTATATTGCACGCTGCAAAAGTTGACTGAATATTGTTCACTATTACAAATTGCAAATATTCAAATGTGGTGTCTTCTTTTATATGATCCAAGAAAATCATCAGCTTAATGTAATTAAAATAAAGTGTTCATGGTTTCCATTGGGTGTTATTTTTATCGTTATCTTTTCTCTGCGTTCACTCAGATTTACCCGATACCCCAGTGGACCTGGTCATAAACTGCCTTGACTCTCATGAAAACACTTTTCTGAGGGAGCAGCCATGGTACCGGGCAGCAGCTGACTGGGCCAATCAGAACCGTGCACCTGTGCTCAGTATAGATCCACCGGCGAGTGGGCAGGAGCAAGCTGTGGAGGCGAAGTGGTCCCTCTGCCTGGGCCTTCCACTCCCACTGCCTGAAAGAGCAGGTCGAGTCTACCTCTGTGACATTGGTGTCCCACGTGAAGTGTTTCAGGAAGTGGGCATCAGGTACCACTCACCCTTCGGCTGCAAGTTCGTCATCCCACTGCACACAGCATAAATGTACAATAACCCAGACTGTCCCAGGGTCAGGCACAGGGTGAGTGAGCCAGAACCTGCCTCAAACCCAAGCGTGATCTGATATCCGTGTAAGCAAGCTCCTTCTGTTGTGGTATGAGTTCAGCATCTTATTTATGTTACATGGTTTCAAGCTATACACAAATCCTGGATATGAAACTTGCGGAATAGAGGAGGAGGGACTAGAGAAGCCTACACCCGGTTTGGGGTTCTTTTATCTGCACAGAACCAGCCTCTGACACTTTCTGGATTCTTCATGGTCTTTACAGACTAACCATGTAGTTCATGCTGCAGGGTTCAGATCTGTGTGCACAAAGACGGGATATTACAGCTGATGAAATGCTGTGAAAGGTGCTGTGACGGCGCAGGACCTGAAGGATCCATTTATCTTCGGACTTGATTCTCTCACTTAAGCGGTCTATTCTGCTTAGATTCCCTTCAGTGCTCAAGAGATCAATGTATTGTCTTTAGTTCTTTCTTGTATCAGGAAAACTGTAGTGCGTGCGAGGGGTGGGTGGGTGGGTTGTTGTTTATATGTTTTCTGTTTTTCCAAGCTTGTGCCAAATGTGATCAAAGTCAGTACTGCTGTGTGGAGTCTAAAGTCCTGAGCTGTTTTATTTAAACGAGATATTCAAGGCCTTGTTTAGCTCGCTGTTGCTCAAGCAGATCGAATCCTTGCTGAAACTGCCCCACCCCCATGACCATACCGCCCTGATTTATTTCTTTGCCTGAATGATACACAAACACCAACATCTCTCCTGACTTATTCAAACAGTTAATTTTTTTACAGGAAATGTGGCACACCGGGTATAACGATTGGCCGATGCCACAAGAATAGAATCTTATTCGGAAACAGAGCTGTGCGTGTACTTTAATGTGGTTGCACATTTTTTCTGTGAGATTTATGACAAGTTACAAAGTGGAAAATTCAGATACACAAACCAGGATAAGCTGTTGACGTCCAAGATGTTTCCATTTGGAGATTTGAGCCTTTTAGTTTTTTGTTGAAAGAGAGCTGTTGTTTTGGATAATTTACAATTTGGATGCTTGAGGAAAAGAACTTGACGCATTGTTCAGTGTTAAATGTTTTAAATGGGTCAGTCTCATTGACTGAATGGGGCAGTGGTGGCCTGGTGGTAAAAGGTGCTGGATCGCTGATCCTAAGGTTGGGGGTTCGAGTCCCACTATCCACAAGGTTGTCACTGCCCATCCCCCCCAGTGCAGCTAACTGGGTTATCAAAGGCGGGCCATGTCTCTCACTGTCTATGGTGAGAGGTTCATGTAAAAGAGCCATTGCTGACTTTGGTAAAGAGAAGCTGCAAAGCCGTCAGCGTGTTTCTGTCCCTTACTAAAGGGTTGTGTCAGGAAGGGCATCCGATGTAAATAAAAACCTACGCTAAATCAAACGTGGCGACCCCTGAGAAAGGGAAAAAGCCGGAAGGAAATCTCATATCTCTCTCTCTCTGTCTCGTTGACCAAATTATTATTTTTTTTGTTTGTTTTCTGTTGTTTTTTGTCACCTTTATATATTTTTTTGTAGAATTCTTTGGTAATTTTATTACCTTTCTTTAATTTTTATATGGATTTCGTCTTTGTGGCTTTAGGCTTGTTTGTTTTGACGTGCACTGCCAGTGGAGAAATTTACAGATTGCTTGGCGATACACTGAGATCTTGTGGCAGTTTAACCTGATGCAAAACAGGAGCAGGAATCTTGTTTGTATTTACGATACTGCTTCTGAGACATGGAAGTAAAATCTCATTATTTAGACATGTAGGAACTATGTTTATTTCCCCCTTTGGCTCTGTAGTTTCAGTGTCTTTAGGATTAAATTGGCCATATATGGGTAAATCCCACTTTATTGTGAAATTGAATGAAAATGTTATACTGGTTGGTGGACAATGTTAGAATGACAGAAAACTGTCTACTAAGTGTGTCTTTGATGGATGACAATATGTTGGATATCAATGCCTATTCTCCATCATAGGTCTAGTAAACATTAATATCAGATTCAGAGGTAAAGCTGGTTGATTATTTGAGAAAGAAAGCTTTAAAATGAGAATTGCGTTTTTTAAATGTCACCGTCCTCGCCGATTATGTATTGCGAGTACTAATAAAATGCAAAGTATAATAAAGCGATAAGGCAGTTGTAAAACCATCTGTCAGGTGCCAAACATGTTGCCCAATCAGAATCTAGACATTCTTGAGAGAGCATCTGCACTTGCACTATCTTTAGAGACTCATTAGATATTTATTGTCCGTGTCACTTACCGCAGAGACACTTAAAACAGAATTAAAACGTGTAGCGTGGTTTTTCCCTGTGAATGACTTCTGTAACACTCAACAGCTTAGTCAACAGGGCTCAGAATTCTGCTTTGTTGTCGTCGTTCAGGGTGTCCAGCGACTCGAGTATGGTTAAGCAGTTCGGAAAACGACTGGGTGAATATTGACTCTATGCAGTGGTTCATCAAAGCAGAATCGGAAGGCAGTAGGATGTCGCACAGATGACCAGCTTTGAAGCCGCCTTTAACCTGAAACCTTTGGGTTCAGAGCTTCCCCTCATGTAGTTGTGAAATTTTGTT
The DNA here is from genome assembly GCA_024760905.1 of Plotosus lineatus. NCBI lineage: Eukaryota > Metazoa > Chordata > Actinopteri > Siluriformes > Plotosidae > Plotosus > Plotosus lineatus. Next base: position 51,810,727 of record CM045733.1, read on the forward strand.
TATAGGTTAAGCGCTTTGTAAGCAAGAAAGAAAAAAACCTGAAAAAGTCGTCTGAATATTCATAAAGAAAAGCGCTGATCGTTTTTTTAAATTTATTTATTGTTTTCTCTCCTTTCAATATTTTGGAGTTTTTGGAACCTGAAGCTTTAATGACCAGCTAGTTTTAATACTGGTCAGAGGCTTTAGAGCTTCGATTGCATCGGTGGGCAGTGGTGGCCTGGTGGTAAAGGTGCTGGACCACTGCTCTTTAGGTTGGTGGTTCAAGACCCACTCTCCACAGGTTGTCCCCCCCCCAGTGCAGCTAACTGGGTTATCAAAGGCCAGCCATGTCTCTCACTGTCTGTGGTGAGAGGTTCATGTTAAAAGAACCATTTCTGACTTTTGTCAAGAGTAGCTGTAAAGCTGTCGGGGTGTTTCCGCCCTGCGATGGCCTGGCAAGCTGTCCAGGGTGTACTCTGCCCTCACCCTGAGTTGGCTGGGATGGGCACCAGCTTCTCTGCAACCCTTACTAGGATTAGGCAGTTGCAAAAAATTAATGAATGAATTGCATTGGTGTTCATTATGAATTTGGTTCACGTCGAACTTTTTTGGGGGGTAATGTTAGCAGTATATATTTTACCTGATGCACGGAGTTCAACATATTATGTGCAGAGAAAATACACTTGTGTCATTCCGGGAATGTGACGTTTAAACCCCCCCCCCCAGAGATGTTTAAGTGTATTATCTCTGAAAACAGAACAAAAATTCGTCTTTCAAAAACTCGTCACACCCCTTTCTCTCCTTTACATTTTTTATTCGATAATTTGCAGTAAATAGCAAATATTTTGTTTTCCTTTTGCTTTCATGAATTGTAGTGAATAGTGGCTGTTTACTCATTACCTATGAAAAGCCAAAACAAGTCATAGTGTCTCCTCTTTGTTTCATTTATTTCTTATTTTTGTAATCATGTTCACAGTTAAGATGTAGAGCTATTTATAAATGCAAAACACTTCCTTTTTTTTCTTTTCATTAAAAGAATGCAATAATTGTGACAATTGACTTTCCTGGTTCATAGTTTGAAATTAAAGCAATTACAAATAGGATTGGGTTTATGACTGTGGCTTAGTTCATAAAATGATTATTTTATAAAATACATGTCACGATTGAGAAAGGTTTGGGTGTCAGTAAACTGCTGTTGACAAATCAGTTGAAATGTTTTGATGAGATTGAATAAAGTCTTGGCTGCAGTTGTATTTATGTAGTTTCTATGTGTGTATGTGTGTGTGTGTGTGTATATACATATATATATATATATATATATATATGAGTCCTAAAAAAATTAGCATATTGTGATAAAGTCCATTATTTTCTGTAATGTACTGATAAAAATTAAACTTTCATATAGTTCAGATTCATTGCACACCAAGTAAAATATTTCAGGTCTTTTAATACTGATGATTTCTAATTAAATTAAATGAACTTAATAATTGTTTTAATACTGATGATTTTGGCATACAGCTCATGAAAACCTAAAATTCCTATCTCAAAAAATTAGCATATCATGTTCAGGTAGTCTAAACGAGCTATTAACCTAATCATCTGAATCAACCAATTAACTCTAAACACCTGCAAAAGATTCCTGAGGCTTTTAAAAACTCCCAGCCTGGTTCATTACTCAAAACCGCAATCATAGTCAAGACTGCCGACCTGACTGCTGTCCAGAAGGCCATCATTGACACCCTCAAGCAAGAGGGTAAGACACACAAAGAAATCTCTGAGCGAATAGGCTGTTCCCAGAGTGCTGTATCGAGCCACCTCAGTGGGACGTCTGTGGGAAGGAAAAAGTGTGGCAGAAAACGTTGCACAACCAGAAGAGGTGACCGGACCCTGAGGAAGATTGTGGACAAGGGCCGATTCCAGACCTTGGGGGACCTGTGGAAGCAGTGGACTGGGCTACAGGTGCCGCATTCCCCAAGTCAAGCCACTTTTGAACCAGAAACAGCAGCAGAAGCGCCTGACCTGGGCTACAGAGAAGCAGCACTGGACTGTTGCTCAGTGGTCCAAAGTACTTTTTTAGGATGAAAGCAAATTTTGCATGTCATTCGGAAATCAAGGTGCCAGAGTCTGGAGGAAGACTGGGGAGAAGGAAATGCCAAAATGCCTGAAGTCCAGTGTTAAGTACCCACAGTCAGTGATGGTCTGGGGTGCCATGTCAGCTGCTGGTGTTGGTCCACTGTGTTTTATCAAGGGCAGGATCAATGCAGCTAGCTATCAGGAGATTTTGGAGCAGTTCATGCTTCCATCTGCTGAAAAGCTTTATGGAGGTGAAGATTTTCATTTTTCAGCACGACCTGGCTCTGCTCACAGTGCCAAAACCACTGCTAAATGGTTTACTGACCATGGTATTACTGTGCTCAATTGTCCTGCCAACTCTCCTGACCCGAACCCCATAGAGAATCTGTGGGATATTGTGAAGAGAAAGTTGAAAGACATCAGACCCAACACTGTGGATGAGCTTAAGGCCGCTATCGAAGCATCCTGGGCCTCCATAACACCTCAGCAGTGCCACAGGCTGATTGCCTCCATGCCACGCCGCATTGAAGCAGTCATTTCTGCAAAAGGATTCCCGACCAAGTATTGAGTGCATAACTGAACATAATTATTTGAAGGTTGACTTTTTTTTTTTTTTCTTTAATTGGACGGATGAAATATGCTAATTTTTTTAGATAGGAATTTTGGGTTTTCATGAGCTGTATGCCAAAATCATCAGTATTAAAACGAAAGACTGAAATATTTCAGTTGGTGTGCAATGAATCTAAAATATATGAAAGTTTAATTTGTATCAGTACATTACAGAAAATAATGAACTTTATCACAATATGCTAATTTTTTTAGAAGGACTAGTATATCTCGATGTGTCTGCCTCTCTGTCCATCTTTTATCTGAACTGATGCAGTGAGTCGCTGCTATTTAAACAGCCGTGTATAGCATCCCTTGTTCGTGACGATCTTCAGAGTAAAAGAGTGCAGTTTGCAGTTTGCCAGGCAGTATGAAAAGATCTGGGGAGTTGTACAAAAGGTCACATGATCTGATCAGTACAGCTTCATTCCAACGCAGTAATGATGTCATGATAAGAACAATGGCTCTGAAAAGATGTACCCAGCATGCACAGCAGCAACATAGCATAACAAGCTATGGAATAGTGTTATGATCAGAGGCTGCTCCAATTGGTCAAGTCAAGGCTCAGCAACATTGTGTGCTATAACTGATGTCAGCTGCTTCCCTGAATGGCCTGTTTATCTCTTCAGTGGATGCTTTCTTACCTGATGATACAGATATAACATTAGTGCTGAAATAATGAAAAAGAATGACAGAGCAGCTGGGCAGTAGTGGAGCTGGATTACTGATCCTAAGCTTGGAGGTTCAAACCCCACTGTCAACGGTTGTCACTGCTGTCCCCCCAGTGCAGCAAACTGGGTCATCAAAGGCTGACCTTGTCTCGCACTGTCTATAGTGTGAGACTGTCTATGGCGAGACAACAAGAGCAGCTGCATAGCCGTCAGTGTGTTTGTGCCCTGTGACGGCCTGGTGAATGTCCAAGGTGTACTCTGCCCTTGCCCAGAGTTGGTTGAGATGGACTCCAGCCTCCCTGTGACCATAATTGGGATTAAGCGGTTCAGAAAATTATTGAATGAAAGGGAGTGTGAGGAAACATTTTCGCAGATGAAGCAGCACTGTAGAATCCATACTTCAACTCCAGTGAATGGGATCTGCTCATGGAGACGAGACTTCACTCAGTGGTTTGATGTTCCCATCATCAGTGCAAAATCCCAGAGAGAAATTAATACATACACGCTTAGATGGAAATAAAAATGTATGGAAAATGATGGTTCACCAGCTCATAAAAACAGCTCCCTGGCAAAGGCATCCGAAAATCAAAGCTATAAGTGGTCAAACAACAAAGTCGTGACTTATTCCCTTTGGCCAGGCAGTACGTGTTGCTAATCTGTTTTGATCGAAGGTGTGAATGAATGCGTGAATGTTCATGGATCGTCTTCTCCTCGGGCTTCTCAATTGTGCCGTGAAACAACCACAGGATTCACAGCCTTCTAATTTTGATATGAGCAATTTAAAAAGGATTATAATCATAAATGATGGAGTCTGAGAATGGGAATAAAATGGTTTCAGTTTATGGAAATTCAGGGATTGAGGACAGAAAATGAAAGATCCAAATTCTGTGATACAGGAGGAAATGTGAAATGTTCACACTGCATTCTGGTCCGACGTCTCCACCTTGTGAGGAATTCATTGTTCTGGGGATGTACAGTATCTGTTATACATACATGCACATAGCCACCAGTCACAGCATTAGCACAGTGGATTGGCTCCCGTTATAGCCAGGGTGACCAGTGAAGCAGTTTTTGCTACAGCAGCTTTTCAGCGAGATCAGATCAGATGTACTCGCCTCTGTTCTCCACATTAATCACCAGGCTTGAGCTCACATGACACTCTTACCAGTTCTCTGCTCATACCACGTTTTGTAGGTACAGTATTTACTTCTGCACATAAGGAACAACACAAAAAGTTCTACTGTTTTGGAAGTGAATAGACTCAAATGTTGAGCCAGAAAATTGTGGTCCTTATGAAATTAATTTTTTCAATTTCAAACAAATAAATTTTAATAACTAATTACTTACCAACCTGTCAATCCTCATGTCATTTAAAATGTTAATGGATATTTGGTGTATATATATACATACACACACACACACACCCACACACTGTCTGTCTTCCTTTCGGCTTTTTCCCTTTTACTCAAGAGTCGCCACAGCGAATCATGTGATTCGCACGTTTGATTTGGCAGAGGTTTTTACGTCGGATGCCCTTCCTGTCACAACCCTTTAATAGCAAGGGACAGAAACACGCTGACGGCTTTGCAGCCTACTCTTTATGAAAGTCAGCAATGGTTCTTTTACATGCCTCTCACCATAGACAGTGAGAGACATGGCCCGCCTTTGATAACCCAGTTAGCCGCATTGGGGGATATATACACACACACACTAATCCTTCTAAAAAAAATTAGCAGATAGTGATAAAGTTCATTATTTTCTGTAATGTACTGATAAAAATGAGACTTTCATATATTTTAGATTCATTACACACATCTGAAGTAGTTCAAGCCTTTTATTGTTTTATTAAAAACCCCTATCTCAAAAAATTAGCATATTTCATCCAACCAATTAAAAAAAAAAAAAAAAAAAAGTGTTTTTAATACAAAAAAAGTCAACCTTCAAATAATTATGTTCAGTTATGCACTCAATACTTGGTCGGGAATCCTTTTGCAGAAATGACTGCTTCAATGCGGCGTGGCATGGAGGCAATCAGCCTGTGGCACTGCTGAGGTGTTATGGAGGCCCAGGATGCTTCGATAGCGGCCTTAAGCTCATCCACAGTGTTGGGTCTGGTGTCTCTTAACTTTCTCTTCACAATATCCCACAGATTCTCTATGGGGTTCAGGTCAGAAGAGTTGGCAGGCCAATTGAGCACAGTAATACCATGGTCAGTAAACCATTTACCAGTGGTTTTGGCACTGTGAGCAGGTGCCAGGTCATGCTGAAAAATGAAAATCTTCATGCTTCCATCTGCTGAAAAGCTTTATGGAGATGAAGTGCTCCAAAATCTGATAGCTAGCTGCATTGACCCGGCCCTTGATAAAACACAGTGGACCAACACCAGCAGCTGACATGGCACCCCAGACCATCACTGACTGTGGGTACTTGACACTGGACTTCAGGTATTTTGGCATTTCCTTCTCCCCAGTCTTCCTCCAGACTCTGGCACCTTGATTTCCGAATGACATGCAAAATTTGCCTTCATCCCAAAAAAGTACTTTGGACCACTGAGCAACAGTCCAGTGCTGCTTCTCTGTAGCCCAGGTCAGGCGCTTCTGCCGCTGTTTCTGGTTCAAAAGTGGCTTGACCTGGGGAATGCGGCACCTGTAGCCCAGTCCACTGCTTCCACAGGTCCCCCAAGGTCTGGAATCAGCCCTTCTCCACAATCTTCCTCTGGGTCCGGTCACCTCTTCTGGTTGTGCAGCGTTTTCTGCCACACTTTTTCCTTCCCACAGACGTCCCACTGAGGTGCCTTGATACAGCACTCTGGGAACAGCCTATTCGCTCAGAGATTTCTTTCTGTGTCTTACCCTCTTGCTTGAGGGTGTCAATGATGGCCTTCTGGACAGCAGTCAGGTCGGCAGTCTTACCCATGATTGTGGTTTTGAGTAATGAACCAGGCTGGGAGTTTTTAAAAGCCTCAGGAATCTTTTGCAGGTGTTTAGAGTTAATTGGTTGATTGAGATGATTAGGTTAATAGCTCGTTTAGACTACCTGAACATGATATGCTAATTATTTGAGATAGGAATTTTGGGTTTTCATGAGCTGTATGCCAAAATCATCAGTATTAAAACAATAAAACACCTGAAATATTTCAGTTGGTGTGCAATGAATCTAAAATATATCAAAGTTTAATTTTTATCAGTACATTACAGAAAATAATGAACTTTATCACAATATGCTAATTTTTTTTGAGGACTAGTACATGTCTATGTATGCATGCATATATAAATATATGTGTATATATATATATATATATATATATATATATATATATATATATATATATGTGTGTGTGTGTGTGTGTGGACAGATATAGATAGATAGATAGATGGATAGATAGAAGGATGGACAAGTATAGATAGCTAGATAGAAGGATGGACAGAGATAGATAGATAGATAGATAGAGAGAGAGAGATAGGAGGATGGACAGGGATAGCTAGATAGATAGCTAGATAGATAGACAGACAGGGACAGATAGATAGATAGATAGATAGAGAGAGAGAGAGAGAGAAGAGAGAGAGAGAGAGATAGGAGGATGGACAGGGACAGACAGATAGATAGATAGATAGATAGATAGATAGATAGATAGATAGGAGGATGGACAGAGATAGATAGATAGATAGATAGATAGAAAGGGACAGACAGATAGATAGATAGATAGATAGCTAGATAGATAGAGAGAGAGAGAGAGAGAGATAGGAGGATGGACAGGGACAGATAGATAGATATATAGACAGGGACAGACAGACAGATAGATAGAGAGAGAGATAGGAGGATGGACAGGGACAGATAGATAGATATATAGACAGGGACAGACAGACAGATAGATAGATAGAGAGAGAGAGAGAGAGAGAGAGGAGGATGGACAGGGACAGACAGACAGATAGATAGATAGATAGATAGATAGATAGATAGATAGATAGATTTGATTGTATCTGATGTTATGAATATTTCCAGATGTTTTCTGTCGAGTTGTTCAGGTTGAATGTTGAGATCTGCACCAAACCCAGCATCGTGTAGTACTGAACCCTATTTATTTTATAGTTTATTTTCCCGAGACATTCCCGCCATTGCACTTTTATCCAGGTCCCATGTTCGTATTCGGACTTTCTATCTTACTGTAGCGTAAATTCACTCGAGGGTTGGCATGGAGATGAGCGCGCGCCTATAATTGCGCATGCGCTCTTCTTAAAAAAAAGTGCGCTTCCTTTTTTGGACGTGTGAGTGTGTGAGTGTGTGTGTGTGAGAGAGTGTGAATGTATGTATGAAGAAATGAGTGTGAATGTGTGTGGGTGGATTCGCGGCCGCAGAGAGGCAGAAGCAGGTCTGTGGCGGGTTCTGTGTCTCGGTGCAGTTTGAGGAATGAGCAGAAACACGGCGACACCGCGGCCACGCTCTTTGTTTCAGAGCCGCTGAGCTGCAGCAGTTCGATTCCGGTTTCCGGGGAGCGCGCGCTGGCCCGAGTCTCACTCGAGCTTTTGTGTGCAGCCTGTTTGGAGGCTTCAGGTTGACTCTGGCTCTATTGTCTGTGTTGATGAAATTTGAGAGGAAGAGGAGCTCCTCGGGCGGCTGACTGTCTTCATCTGCACCACTGAACTCAGCAAGCAGGTCAGTGTGTGTTTATTCTGAACATCTGCAGGCCTGCTGATGATAAACACCTCGGAGAAGCGCTCCATCGTTTTCGCTTGTTCTCTGTAGTGTAAAATCCATGTAAATACTCATAAAGGAGCCGCAACAAGTTTCCATACACAGGAAATATCATCAGTCTGAAGAATAACTGATCTTCACACTGAAATATACTGTCGTCAGTGATGCATGTTCCACGTGGGTGCCATTATTTTGTGAACTGAACGGAATAGCTCCATCAGTGGTGTTTTCTAGTGATTCTTCTGAAATGACAACACGAGCATGTTCACTGCTGCCTGTGTATAGAAACTTGTCGCACGTCCTGCAGAACCTTAAACAATGTCTGGTCATGTCCAGTTCTTCCTTTAAGCTCTGCCTGTGTACAGCACCCTGAGCTTCCTTCTCCTGATCTCTGTCCTCATCCCTCCACAGCATCATTTATATACAGGACACAACGCAGGCATGTGAAGAACATTTTAAAATGGGCACATTGTGCTGGATTTTTAGTCTGTAGGAGGGCTTGGCCTCCACACAGCTGTCCTAGTTATGCTGTCTCAAGTGGCTGTATTGAGACTTCAGTGACCCTTTGAGACCAAGCCTATTAACTCTCGAGAGGTCCGCTGGGGTTTTATTAATGGTCTGGCATTCCCAGTAAATTTCTATAACATGTTCTTGTAAAATGGAATGTGATGAGTCCTGCCAGCTTTGAGTGGAGGCAGTGAGTGTGTTGCTCGGGTTGTGGACTGACCCCACCAGTTAACTGGAAGCAAGAGGATGTGATCGGATTGGGTCCTCATTGAAGAACTGGGAACCAAAAGTAGAATGGTTTTGAAAGTTCATGGATGTGACTGTAGTGGTTTTGTGATGAGCTGTACAATAGATCATCATATTCAGGGTCCCTGACATTGTTAGCTTGGCCATACCAATGCAAATCCAAAAAGAGAGAGCCAGACAGAGTGTCTTCTTCTTTTCCCCTTTTGTCTCAGGGGTCACCACACTGAATCATCTGATTCGCATGTTTGATTTGGCATTGGTTTTTACGTCGGATGCCCTTCCTGATACAACCCTTTTGCAAGGGACAGAAACACGCTGATGACTATGCAGCTATTCTTTACAAAAGTCAGCAATGGTTCTTCTACATGAACCTCTCACCATAGACAGTGAGAGACATGGCCGGCCTTTGATAACCCAGTTAGCTGCATTGGGGGGACAGTCACAACTTTGTGGAGATAAGGCAAGTCTGTTGGGTTTTTACACCCGAGCCACGTGGCTAATCAGGCCGGTGCTTATCCCCGGTTTCCATAGCGTGAAGCGACCAGGAGTTCAACTCCCCCTGGATGGGACGCTAGTCCATCGCAGGTTACCTTCCCAGTATATTTTTACTGGTGCCCATTTATACTGCTGGGTGAACAGAGGCACACTTGTGGTTGAGACCTTGCCCAGGTGTCTTAGCACAGTGAGGGCCTCAGTGGGATTCAAACTCACAACCTCCCGATCATGAGCGCAGCACCCTAACCACTACGCCACCGGCTCCATAACTTTGTGGAGAGTGGGACTCGAATCCCCAATCTTAGGATCAGCGATCCAGCAGCCTTTACCACCAGACCACCACTGTCCACACAGAGCCAGACAGAGCCATACAGAGTGTGAAATGACGTTCGTTAGAGCATACAAGAAGGTTAGGTGATGTTTTATAAAGGTCCTTCTTGGAAAAGACCATGATTTAAGAGTAGTTGTGTACAGTGATGCATTTTTATTGATGTATGAAATTTTAATTGAAATGCCTTATCTTGTATCACTTTGGTACAAGGTAACTGAATCTTTTACATGCCTGAACTCGGGTTGCTATCTGTGTTGTGCATGTTTGTTGCTCTGTCTGTGTGGTATTTGTGACATTAGGTGAAAATATGTATTGCGATTGCTTCTATGCGTTGAGTTCTATGCCTTCTATCTACATATATCTGTACCTGCTGCTAGCTATGTACTGGAATTTGTGTTATTGTGTAAACAAAATCCCACACATCTGTTCTTATTTTACTTTCTGACATGTCAGTGGAGGGCTGCTTATAGTAAGTACCTACCAAAATGGTGTCAGGATGGACAAACTGCTAAAACTGTTAATGATGTCTTGGCAGTGATAGAAAGGTGTCTGAATACACAGGGCATAGCGCATCTGTATGTAGTGTATACGAAAGTAATTATTGAATTGATATGAAGGATGACATGGAGAATGATTCAGATCAAGAGTTTAACAACACCCTCCAACATCTGATTAAATCCCTTTTATCCATTTTGCGAACCTGTGTTCACGCTTGAGTCTAGAAAGCGGAGAATAAATTCTGTTTGTTGCAGAAACTGTATCTGAAATCCTCAAAATTCAACTAAAATATTTTGGAATTTTTTTAAAGGTACAAAGCACTTGGATAAAATCTTAAATTAATTTCAGTTAATGCTGTTATAAAATGAATTGCGACCATTGAGCCAAAAAAGCTGGACTCCCTCCTCCCCATGTACCCGTTTAGTACAGTAGGCCCTTGAATATTCACAGTTTTGCACTCGCGCCCCCTCAGGTTTGCGGATTGCCGAGTAACTGTCACGTGATTCAAATTCAGCCAATAGCTGTTCTCCCTCCTGCTGATTGGTCGATATGATGTATATCTTCTTCTTCTTTCTTCTTTAACTTTCGGCTGCTCCCTTCAGGGGTCGCCACAGCAAATCATCCGCCTCCACCTCACCCTGTCCTCCGCATCTTCTTTTCTGACTCCAACGACCTTCATGTCTTCCTTCACCACATCCATAAATCTCTTCTTCGGTCTTCCTCGAGGCCTTCTGCCTGGTAGTTCCAACCTCGGCATCCTACTGCCAATATACTCACTATCCCTCCTCTGTACATGTCCAAACCATCTCAATCTAGCCTCTCTGACTTTGTCTCCAAAACATCTTACGTGGGCTGTCCCTCTGATATACTCATTTCTGATCCTATCCATCCTCGTTACTCCCAGGGAGAACCTCAACATTTTCATCTCCGCTACCTCCAGCTCTGCCTCCTGCCTTTTCCTCAGCGCCACTGTTTCTAAGCCATACAACATTGCTGGCCTCACCACCATCTTGTACACTTTTCCCTTCGTTCTTGCTGACACTCTCCTATCGCACATCACACCGGATACTTTTCTCCAACCATTCCAGCCTGCCTGCACACGCTTCTTCACCTCTTTTCCACACTCTCCATTGCTCTGGATTGTTGAGCCTAAGTACTTAAAATCCTCCACCTTCGTTATCTCTGCTCCTGTAACATCACCGTTCCTCCTGGGTCCTTCTCATTCACACACATGTATTCTGATTTTCTGAGGCTAACCTTCATTCCTCTCCTTTCCAGGGCATACCTCCACCTCTCTAGATTTTCCTGCACTTGTTCTCTGCTCTCACTACAGATCACGATGTCATCTGCAAACATCATAGTCCATGGAGATTCTTGTCTCACCTCGTCTGTCAGCCTGTCCATCACCATAGCAAACAAGAAGGGGCTCAGAACTGACCCTTGATGCAGTCCCACCTCCACCTTGAATTCGTCGGTCACACCGACAGCACACCTTACCACTGTCTTACATCTCTCATACATGTCCTGCACCACTCTAACATACTTCTCTGCCACTCCAGACTTCCTCATGCAATACCACAGTTCTTCTCTTGGCACCCTGTCATATGCTTTTTCCAGATCCACAAAGGCACAATGTAGCTCCCTCTGACCTTCTCTGTACTTCTCTATTAACATCCTCAAGGCAAGCATTGCATCTGTGGTGCTCTTTCTTGGCATGAAACCAAACCGTTGTTCACAAATGCTGACCTCTGCCCTTAGTCTAACTTTCACTATTCTTTCCCATAACTTCATCGTATGGCTCATCAACTTTATCCCTCTGTAGTTGCTGCAACTCTGCACGTCTCCCTTGTTCTTAAAAATGGGCACCAGCACACTTCTCCTCCACTCCTCCGGCATCTGCTCACTCTCTAGTACCGTGTTGAATGTTCTTGTCAGAAAATCTACTGCTACCTCTCCTAGACACTTCCATACCTCCACAGGTATATCATCAGGACCAACTGCCTTTCCATTCTTCATCCTCTTCAATGCCCTTCTCACTTCACCCTTACTGATCTTTGCTACATCCTGCTCCTCAATGGTTACCTCTTCTACTCTCATTTTCCTCATTCATCAGCTCTTCAAAGTACTCTTTCCATCTTCCCAGCACACTTCTGTCATTAGTCAATAGAGTTCACTCTCTGTCCTTTATCAATCTAACTTGCTGCACGTCCTTCCCATCTCTATTTCTCTGCTGTGCCAACCTGTATAGATCATTTTCTCCCTCTTTACTATCCAACCTATCATACAAGTCATCATATGCCCTCTGTTTGGCCTTAGCCACTGCTACTTTCGCCTTACGCTGTGTCTCCCTGTACTCCTGTTTACTCTCTTCGGTCCTCTCAATGTCCCACTTCTTCTTGGCTAACCTCTTCCTTTGTACACACTCCTGCACTTCCTCATTCCACCACCAAGTCTCCTTATCTACTTTCCTTCCAGAGGACACACCAAGTACTCTCCTACCTGTGTCCCTGATCACATTTGCTGTGGTTGTCCAGTCATTTGGAAGCACTTCCTGGCCACCCAAAGCCTGTTTCAACTCCTCCTTGAAGACAACACGACACTCTTCCTTTTTCAGCTTCCACCACTTTGTCTTCTGCTCTGCCTTTGCCTTTTTCACCTTTCTCACCATCAGAGTCATCCTGCACACCACCATCCTATGCTGTTTGGCAACACTCTCACCCACTATGACTTTGCAGTCACTGACTTCCTTCAAATTAAATCGCCTACACAAGATGTAGTCTACCTGTGTGCTCCTACCTCCGCTTTTATAAGTCACCCTATGCTCCTGTTTCTTCTCGAAGAAAGTATTCACCACAGCCATTTCCATCCTTTTTGCAAAATCTATCAACATCTGTCCTTCTGCGTTCCTGTCCTGGATACCAAACCTGCCCATCACTTCCTTGTCCCCTCTGTTGCCTGCACCAACATGTCCATTGAAGTCTGCACCAATGACCACTCTTTCACCTCTGGGGGTACTCTGCATCACTTCATCTAAGTCACTCCAGAATCTCTCCTTCTCTTCTCACTCACATCCTGCCTGTGGGGCATAAGCACTAACAACATTGAGCATTACACCTTCAATTTCTAACTTGAGACTCATCACTCTGTCTGACACTCTTTTCACTTTTAGAACATTCCTGACAAACTCCTCCTTCAAGATGACTCCGACTCCATTTCTCTTCCCATCCACACCGTGATAAAATAGCTTAAACCCTGCTCCTAAGCTTTTAGCTTTGCTACCTTTCCACCTGGTCTCCTGAACACACAGTATGTCCACCTTCCTCCTCTGCATCATGTCAACCAGCTCTCTACCTTTTCTTTGCATAGTTCCAACATTCAAACTCCCCACTCAGTCCTAGACTCATGCCTTTCCTCTTCTCTCTCTGCCTACGGACACGCCTCCCACCTCTCCGTCTTCGACGTCTTCAACCAACAGTAGTCCAATTTCCATCAGCACCCTGTTGATTGACAGCACTGATGGCGGTCGTTGTTAACCCGGGCCTCGACCGATCCGGTATGGAGGTAATACTTTTGATTTGCATTATAAATAATTGGCATTTGGTTTTACGTCGGATGCCCTTCCTGACACAACCCTCTGCATTTCTCCGGGCTTGGGACCGGCATGAGGGGGAGAGACACTGGTTAGTGCCCCCCCCCCCACCTCATGGCTGCATTGGTCGATATGATGTATATCGTATGTATATACGCCCCTTTATTCTCATTCACGCACACGTTGTCAATGTGCATTTTTTTTAGTGTGTTTTAATTACCATTTAAGCTCTATGATGCCACTCTCTGGCTAAGCGCTAGAAAAAGGTAATGACATTGGATGTCTCTTCTGAAGAAATAAGTGCCTGAAGAGGAATAATCATCCGAACTGTTGTAAAACACTGTAGTGTATAGTCTTTTTCAATTATTATTCAAGTACAGTACCTAAGTTAATGTTTAGAATGTTTGTGAGTGTGATTTTATGTACTGTGCTGTAGCATGTTTATCCAATTTATTACACTTCATGTTCTTTTTGTTATGGTCTGTGTTTTTGGAGGACTTTGATTTTGGCGGTTGTGCCTCTAACTCTGTTTTCTCTCCGGCATTGCTGAGCTGCTCACACCTGAATTCACTCCTCTCATCTACTCCTAATAAACACAAGCACGCTCACCTCTGCATCAGAGGATTAACTCATCACACCCTGTTTCCCTGTGTTCTCTAACTGTTTTCTCCCCGCTCCGGCTGAGGTGCGTGGCTGAGCTGCTCGGGCTGATTGCAGTAGCTCACACCTGAATTCACTCCTCTCATCTACTCCCTATAAACACAAACCGCACGCTCTCCTTTGTGCCAGAACATTGTCTCACATCATATCCCTGCTTCCCTGTATTCTCTCTGGCTCCTGGTTCCAGTGCTTAATGTTTGTGTTTCTCCTCGTCACCAGTACTGCAGATAAAGTGTGGCGCTCTGCTTAAGTGCTTCCTTTATGAATAATAAATTCACACTGCCATCTCACATTGCCTCTTGCATTCTGAGTCTGGCTGAAACTTCATTACATCACTTTTATGTTCTATATATATAAAATGGAGTAACGATTAAGTAAAAACTTTAATTTTGTAGTGTGATATTTATTGATATATACACAGTGGTAGCTCACTTTACGAAATTAATCCGTTCCAGTGCCTTTTTCGTAACCTGCATCTTTCGTAATTTGAACCGCATTTTACATGTAAAATGCATGATTCGGTCCAAGGCTCCCAATACTACCCCATAAACCCTTTTAAAAATTATAACAGTACACCAATTTTGTATGAAATATGTGTTAAAAGAAAATTATTTACCTTTTTTTTAAGTCTCTCGAACCACCCATGCGATGCTTTAAAGTCCGAGGGTTGCTGGTCAGAAGAACCCTCACCCCCACCCTCCTTCACGAGGTCCTTAAATATGGCAGTTGGTTTTTCCAAAATAATCATCTCAGTCACTGTATCTCCGCTTTTAAAGTTTTTATTTATTTATTTATTTATTTAAGGGACAATGTACAGGAACATTAAGCTCATAGAGACAGAGATGTACTGTACCAGATTATAGCTTATAGAAGTATCCTTCTGCTTCAATATTGTCCCGATTGTAGAGGGGTTTTGGCCATACTCCTTTGCAATTTCACTCAACCGAATCCCATTTTCATATTTTTTATCATCTCCTGTTTTACTTTTATTGATAACGGAGCCTGCTTCTTCTTTTCAGTCTCGGCGAGAATCACTTTCTTGGGGCTCATGATTAATAACGAAAAATAACACTGCAATAAGCACACTCAAAAAAACTCACGAACCAACAGTACAACTCTCCTTCACTCGCGTGTCGAACAATGGGTCGAATGCATACGAAAAGCATTATGGGTACAGTACTGTATTATGGAGATTCAGCTCCCTCCTAGCCAATGGGAGGCCAGCGGGGTGGGGTGTTGGGAGACAACCAATGGGAAAGCAACTCATGCATTGTCTGAATCTTTGAATGGTGCGTTTGAATTTAAGATGGCGCTTTCGTAACGTGAATTTGTTTTGTATCCAGAGACAAAAGTTTTCGGAAAATGCGTTTCGCAACCTGAATTTTTCGTTTGGTGAGACCTTCGTAAAGTGAGGTGCCACTGTATATATATATATATTTATTAATAAATATCACAGTACAAAATTAAAAAGTTTTTACTTAATTACTACATTTTACTACATTAATACTGTATTAATGAGTACGACTGTCTATAGAATGTGTTTGAGAACCATATTTTATGTATGTAATATGATACATAGGGTTTTACTTCCGATTGATCATTTGTGCGTGTAATATGATACATAGGGTTTTACTTCTGGGTACAGAACTCGTGAATTATCTTGATTCGCGGGAGGGGCCTGAACCGAACCCCTGCAAATAACGGGGGCCTACTGTATATATTGAAGCCCACACTTTTGCTTTAGTAAATAATTGTTATACTGTATTGGCAAATCTAATCATTTTCTTGTCTTGATTTTCTGGTAATATGATAACATGCATCATACAGAAGTGTAGTTTATTATATAAAACTGTAGTAAGTATAATGACGTTCTGTGTTTGTTTCAGTAGTCACATTTATTTATAGAAAAGCATATTTCATTTAAATACTAATTTAAGGCTTCTCCGTACCAAATTTCATTTTAATGCATGGTGTATTTTCACTGAGGGCAGTGGTGGCCTGGTGGTAAAAGGTGCTGGATCGGTGATCTTAAGGTTGGGGGTTTGAGTCCCACTCTCCACAGGGTTGTCACTGTCCTCCCTAGTGCAGTTAACTGGGTTATCAAAGGCGGGCCATGTCTCTCACTGTCTATGGTGAGAGGTTCATGTAAAAGAGCCATTGCTGACTTTCGTAAAGAGTAGCTGCAAAGCCATCAGCATGTTTCTGTTCCTTGCTAAAGGGTTGTGTCAGGAAGGGCATCCGACGTGAAAACCTATAACATATCAAATATGAGAATCATTAATATGACTTCTATGAAGATGGCAGATGATTCGTTGTGGCGACCCCTGAAAGGTAACTTTTATGCATTTCCACATTAAACCTTTAAACACGAATGCCATATTGCCTCCAAATAATTTTAGTAAGTGTACTAATGTTAGGGAAAAGGCCTCCTTTGTTCTCAGAATATGATGGAATATGTAAAAAAAATTCCCACTAGTCAAATGGGCACTTATTCAAATACTTGTATCCTTCTGTTGTTAAAAAAAGTACCAGTGTGATATTTTATTTGAAGCTTATTTGAATTAATGAACAAGAGATTGGTTTAGTTGCGCCGGCCTCAGAAGGTCACTTCCTCCTTCTCAGTACAGAGCGCACACTCTGACCTCGCTGGCACTTCGGCAAGTTCCAATCACACCCCACAGCCTGCACTATCCCACGCAGCAGGCTGTAGTACTACAGATCAGCTTTGTGCAGCAGTCTTAAGGATGGTATTGATATTGTAGTGAGGCTTGTGATTTTACTGGTATCTAAAGACACTCCTCTGAAAGGCTGCTCTTATTAAAAGCAAGGTATAGTTTAAGCACAGAGGTTTGTTTTCTTTTTTGTTTTTTTTAATTGTTCCACAGAAATTTTAATTTTTCATGTTTAGACACTCAGCCCTGTCATTTGCAACAGGGCGTCCCCTGCTCAGAATTATTTTTATTTACTCTGTCTCCTTTCCGTTATGCCTTGCAGTATACTGTGGTGTGCTATCCTTTTTTTAGGCTTTTATAGGCCCCAGTTTGTGGCATTTACAGTCGTGTAAAGCTGTCACTTTGCATACCTCATCCATACAGTACAAGTGCTTCTACCTTTCAAGTGTGCTTCTGCACACAGGTTTGGCTTTGATGCTTCCCTTGCTTGCAGTGGCTCTGGCATGCTTCTCTTATACATAGTCTCTTGATTAAGTCTTCAGTTGAAATCCTCCCTTGTAGGCAGAGTGTAAACAGGATGAATGTTGCATTTGGTGTGTGTCCCTCGGGCCTCCGACATTGGCAGCTGCATTCTCACAAGCACACGCCGCTCCCACAGAGGAAGAACTGTTCAGAAGGCCGAGTGTCGATGTGGCTGTAAACAAGCCTTCACACTGCATCAGTGTGACACGCTCACATCAAGCCTGTTATGTACCATGCACAGATACACTTAATTAAGATGCAAACGAAATGACTGCAAATACAATGTCTTGGATTTTATTCAAAAGTTGCATCAGCAATGTGAACCCAACAGTACTGGAAGAGTAGTGCTCGCAGGAGCGCGTCTCCAGAGTTGGTGCTATGCCTCACTAATTACAACTTGTATACAGTTATATGATGCAAAAGCATCAGGCACAGTGCAACTGGACTGCCAGAATTACGGGTTGTATAAAAATGGCAGCCAATCTACAAGAGTCTGAAATGGCACTGGTGAAATTAAGGCCAAAATATTCCCTCTTACCGTCTTATGATAGCGGTGATGAACATTGCTAAAACAGCCATCCACCATCTCTATCATATAGCTGTCAGAGTTACAGGGGAAGCTGGAGCCAATCCTGCTTGAGTTTATATGGGAGGAACATTAATCCCCGAATAGGGTGAAGACACACACACACACACACGCATGGCCACTCACATTCACATCTTCACTTTTTTGTGTCAAGTTAATTTTTCTGTGGTTATTTCTCATAGGAAAACATGGTTGTGGTCACAGTTCCAAAAGGGGGTTGCCATTTTTAAATCCACAATTCTATATCTGTCAATGGATTTTACAAAACTTTTCAATGCCCCAAAGCACTTACATCTAAGTTTTATTATAGTTTTTATTTACAGCAGTTTTCAGATTTTCTGATTTAATTGCAAGTTAAACGATTGCTGGAAGTCTTGGCAAAAACAGGCATGACATACATACCTAGTTTTAAGCTCTTTAAGATCCAAAACTTGGCATAACTATCCATTGGATTAATGATTTTACATGAAAGTGTGTCAGAAAGTCTGAGACCAAGATGAGTAGAACTTGGTGAATGATGGCGGTTTGACATCTGTGAGGTCTAATATCGTACTTGAAATGCATTAAATCTCAGGCAGAGACAGTTGTATGTCAGTATCGATCCTATTCTTTTCCAGATGTTTGCAGCTGTTTCACTAGTCTAGAGCTCAATTTCCTCAAAGGCAAACATCTGTAGCTGCTCAGGGTGGAGTAAGGTTAGCCAAGTCTTCTGTATTCTCTCTCTCTCTCCCCTCCCCCACACACTGAGATAATACATACCCAAGTAGCTTCCATACATGTTATTACAAAGCCAACTTTCTTCCTTTTTAGATGCTTTTTTTAGTTCCTCTTGTTTTGACTTCTTTTTTTTTTTTTTTTTTGCTCCTTTTTCCTGCCCACTGGATTGCTGGATGAAGTGTTGATGAGACCTGGACATTAAACAAAGCTGGTCAGTCTGCTTAGGCAAGAAGGAAGTGAAATCGGAGAGACTCCTGCTCAGTGAGAGTTGAGTAGAGTGAAACAGAAGTAGAGAAATCGAGAGTTTGGATGAGAATAATTACTGAGTCAGTGTACATGTATGCTGTGGACACAAATTGAACGGCTCCCTACGAGCTTCTGTTTCTACTACATAAAGCCTGACTCATTTCAACCTTTCATGTTTCTTTTCGTTCCGTAAGGTCCTGTCCAACTCAATGTGTTTCTTATAAAGCCTTTGGTATTTAAATGCATGTTGTTCTAGACATATAACAGATGTGATGCTGAAGTGATGTATATTATTAGTGCCTAGAAAGTAGAAGTATAGAAAATAGCACTAAAAGCAACATTGTTATTAAATCATAAAGGTATGATTTATTTATTTTTTTAACCGCCCAATCAGGACAACATGATCAATATTGCTTCACAGTGTGAACACACACTGGTACATCCTCTTATGTAGGTTTGTACCTAAACTGCCAGCAGTGTGAGAGTTTCATACAGAGGGTCTGTTCAATAATTTCTATGGACGTAAATTATTTCTTAAAATATTTATTATATTGTTTATTTATTTAGTTGTTTATATTTTTAAAAGTTACAGGAAGGAAAACTCTATTAAAAATTAAAAATGTTAAATATTAATTTAGTTTCTTCTCGCGAAATTACAGTGGTAAAAAAAAAAAATCAGTGAGGACTTTACGAAATTAATCCGTTCCAGCGCCTTTTTCGTAACCTGCATTTTTCGTATGTTGAACCGCATTTTACATGTAAAACCAGTGATTTGTTCCAGGGCTGCCAATACTACCCCATAAACCCTTTTAAAATTATAAAAGTACATCAATTTTTTTTTATGAAAAATGTGTTAAAAATAAAAGAAAACTATTTACCCTTTTTAAAATCTCTCGAACCACCCATGCAACGCTTTAAAGTCCGGGGGTTGCTGGTCCGATGAATCCTCACCCCCACCCTTCTTCACGAGGTCCTTAAATATGGCGGTTGCTTTTTCCGAAATAATCGCCTCCGTCACTGTATCTCTGCTTTTAAGGCCTCCTTCTGCTTCAATATCGTCCCGATTGTAGAGCGGTTTCAGCCATACTCCTTTGTGATTTCGCTCAACCGAATCCCACATTCATTTTTTCTATCATCTCCTGTTTTACTTTTATTGATAATGGAGCCTGTTTCTTCTTTTTAGTCTCACCACGAATCACTTTCTTGTGGGACTAATGATTAATAACGAAAAATAACGCTGCAATAAGCACACTCAAAAAAACTCACGAACCAACAGTACAACTCTCCTTCACTCGTGTGTCGAACAATGGGTCGAGGGCACAAGAAAAGCATTATGGGTACAGTACTGTATTATGGAGATTCAGCTCCCTCCTAGCCAATGGGAGACCGGCGGGGCGTTGGGAGACAACCAATGGGAAAGCAACTCGCACATTGTTTGAATGTTGTGTTTGAATTTTTAAGATGGCGCTTTTGTAACGTGAACTTGTTTCGTATCCAGAGACAAAAATTTTAGGAAAATGCGTTTCGTAACCTGAATTTTTCGTTTGGTGAGACTTTCGTAAAGTGAGGTACCACTGTATTTTAAATTTATTTACCTCAGGAAAGTGTACTGTTATGCAATTTCCCATTATATGTGAAGGGGAATTTTTGATTTAGTTTATTACATGGGAATACAAAAAGCACACTAAATCAGTTTTTTATGTATTTTGGATGTGTTTTGCGTGATAGTGGCAGGTGAGCTCTAAGGGTGGGTATTGCCTAGATTTTATGTATTGCGATATATTGTGATTTATAGCATGTATTGCGATACATTGCAAGAAGAATTTAAATTAAAAGTGAGCCTGTTCTTGACGGTATTTATTCTTTATTTCAAAAACAGAAATCAACAACATTAAAAACATTATTTTGTCTCCTGGTACATTCTTGGGATGATTGTTTCAGAAAACAACTTCCTATCAGGAATGGTTTACCTTCTATCCAGAGTTGATACTAAATCTCTGAATTCCGGAGAGTTTACGATAGAGAAAGGATGTAAATCCTTAATGATGAATCTCGTAATTTTGTCAGTGGTGAACTTTTCTTGTAACTTTCCCCAAACCAGCTGGTGAGGTCAAATGTTTTTATTGAGGACACGCTCTGACTTTGCGGAGACGAATTCAGTTTCAATAGTTTCAGTTTGTGACACGCATGTTGTCTGACAAAAACGTTTTGCGTGGTGTCGCTGCATGTGAGCGATCAGATTCGATGTACCCCCTGAAAATTTGATGTCACGTTTGCATGTTTTGCACACAGCAGTTGCTTTATCAGTTGTTGCATCCAGTGGTGTAATGGTAAAAAAAAATAAGTGGGTATAATGGTTGGGAGTTCGAGTCCCACTCTCCACAAGGTTGTCACCCCGGTGCAGCTAACTGGGTTATCAAAGGCGGGCCATGTCTCTCACTGTCTATGGTGAGAGGCATGTAACAGAACCATTGCTGACTTTCGTAAAGAGTAGCTGCAAAGCCGTCAGCGTGTTTCCGTCCCTTGCTAAAGGGTTGTGACGGGAAGGGCATCCGACGTAAAAACCCATGCCAAATCAAATGTGCGAATGAGATGATTCGCTGTGGCAACTCTCAAGAACGGGAAAAAGCCGAAAAGAAGAGACTGAGGTTGCTTCGGCACCCGAACGAGACCATAGGCCCGAGGTGCGCGGAACGCATGGGGAGAGTGTAGGAGGGGTCTGCCCTCCCACAGGGAATTAAAAAAAAAATTAAATGCTGTAGATGCCATTTGCCAACCATTTGCAGCATGTCATATCAAGAGTCAGGAGTCAGGATTTTCAATAGCCATTTGTGTTTTTTGCACACATAAGAATTCTTGTGCGGTTGTTCAAAGAGTCAAGTTACAAACAGAAAAGGATAATGATGATGATGATAATAATAATACAATAAATAAATTAATAGATAACAGCAATAATGAAATTGCACTCTATTCTATTTATATTGCACTATGCCCATTGTTTGGGAAAAAAAATGAATAGTTCTATGGGTAAACAAAATGGCAGCAACTTAGATGTTCTCCATTCACAAAGCAAGGTTTAAAGATAATATACAGTCAGTCAGTACACCAGGTTTATTTAACGAGAATCTGCTGTTCTTCTGCTGCGGTTCTTGTTGCTAGCCGCTGCGCTCCGGTCCTCCCTGAAGGTCATGTAGCCGGCTGGTGTAGTCTCCTCGAGCCATGTTTCCCAGAAACACAGCATGGAGCAGTCCTGTAGATCCCTCTGTGCTGCAATCCAAGCATGAAGCTGGTCCATCTTGTTTCGCAGAGACTGAACATTTCTGGTCATACTGCTTGAAAGTACTAACCTTCCACTGCTAACCAAGCGCCGGAGTGGTCGTTCAGCGCCTCCCCGCCTGCCGCGTCTCCGCCTGGGTTTGTTATCCGCATTGAGCTGTGGTAGCATATTAGCTCAGGATAGGAGTTGGGTGTGCTCAGTTCTAAATGTCCGAGGACTGTGCTCTCATAGCTATAGTGCGGCCGCACAGTCATAGACGAGTAATAGTGCAAAAAAGAAAATGAACAAGAAAAACATTTAAAACACAGAAAGAAACAATTTGACTCCGAGAACTCCACGACGGCGCTCTCTAGGAAGCGCCATCTTGACCAGGTGAAAATATAAATGAAATATGTAGTATAGAAACTAGAGACACAGCGTAAGGCAAAGGTAGCGGTGTCAAAGGCCAAACAAAGGGTGTGTGATGACTTGTATGCTCGGTTGGAAAGCAAAGAGGGAGAAAATTATTTATACAGGTTGGCACAGCAGAGAAATAGAGATGGGAAGGACGTGCGGACCGTTGAGAACCACGAAGTAGCAAAGATTAGTAAGGGTGAAGTGAGGAAGGCATTGAAGAGGATGAAGAATGGAAAGGCAGTTGGTCCTGATGACATACCAGTGGAGGTATAGAAGTCTCTAGGAGAGGAAGCAGTAGATTTCCTGACAAGAACATTCAACAAGAGAGTGAGAGGATGCCGGAGGAATGGAGGAGAAGTGTGATGGTACTCATTTTTAAGAACAAGGGAGACGTGCAGAGTTGTGGCAACTACAGAGGGATAAAGTTGATGAGCCATATGATGAAGTTATGGGAAAGAATGGTGGAAGCTAGACTAAGGGTAGAGGTCAGCATTTGTGAACAACAGTTTGGTTTCATGCCAAGAAAGAGCACCACAGAGGCGGTGTTTGTCTTGAGGATGTTAATTGAGAAGTACAGAGAAGGTCAGAAGGAGCTGCATTGTGCCTTTGTGGATCTGGAGAAAGCATATGACAGGGTACCGAGAGAAGAACTGTGGTATTGTATGAGGAAGTCTGGAGTGGCAGAGAAGTATGTTAGAGTGGTGCAGGACATGTATGAGAGATGTAAGACAGTGGTGAGGTGTGCTGTTGGTGTGACAGAAGAGTTCAAGGTGGAGGTAGGACTGCATCAAGGGTCAGCTCTCAGCCCCTTCTTGTTTGCTATGGTGATGGACAGGCTGACAGACCAGGATAGACAAGATTCCCCATGGACTATGATGTTTGCAGATGACATTGTGATCTGTAGTGAGAGCAGAGAACAAGTGCAGGAAATCTAGAGAGGTGGAAGTATGTCCTGGAAAGGAGAGGAATGAAGGTTAGCCTAGGTAAAACAGAATACACGTGTGTGAATGACAAGGACCCAAGAGGAACGATGAGGTTACAGGGAGCAGAGATAAAGACCTCCCCCCTCCCCGTTCTGCTTTATTGCTTCTCATGCCTGAAAGTAGTACAACTACAAAATGTATTCTACTGAGTCAAGTATTGCTAAATGTTTCCAGAATTAAAATTTGGGACATTTTGTTTTTAATATTTAATCAGCTATTGACAGTCAGAAAATGCAAAACTACCAAGTCATTAAAATAAAAATTCTAAGCATCAGAAAAAATCTACTTATGAAAATTTAATGTTTTAAACTTCGGCACAAACATTAACACTAAAATAGATTAGATTTTTTTTTATTGCTTTTGGAATGCATATTTCAGTTAGCTTTAATGTCAGAAATTATTATATTAAAAATAAATAAATGGTACAATTTCAAATTAGTCACATTTTCATTGATCAAGCAATATGCAAATCAGAACATGTGATACTAATTATTCAAATGTTTTATTTTGCTTTTGAATACACAAGTCTATATATTTTTTATAATGTTCAAATAAAATTTATATGATTCTGACTGTAGTGGAAAGAAGGCATGAGATGCAGTTATGAAACTTATTTTTTTTTATACCAGGCTTACCAAAAAGCTTTCCATCATTTGAAAAATTGAAGAAAAATGGTTAGATCATACCTGGAAAATATCTAAGAAACTATTATATTAAATAAACACATTAATAAAACATTTGAATATAAGAACTATTCACAAATAGCTTTGTAAGGTATACTTTCAAGGGAGATTAAGACATAAGAAAAAGTAAATGAAGCGCAATGAACAAAAGTTGAGCAACAATAATGTGTTTCCAAATGAGACTAAAATTGGTGACTGAATCAGCTGACCTGAACCTCGGAGGTTCATCCATCCATCAGTGAGGGTACTTTAGAAAGCTCTTACTATTAAATGCATGTTTGAGTCTTTTATACTTGCCGTTTGTTTTCTGAGCTCAGTGCTTTGCATACAAATGCAACCTTTTCCAGACTGTTCAGAGACATTGCTAATTCTCCTGCTGTGCTTATGACTGTGTGAGTAAATACCTCTAATCCTTTGCCTTTCTTGCTGAACACCTGTTGCTGAATCATGAACGTATTCCCTGAAGCAGAAAACAAAACCTGAGTCCCGTCAAGTTCGACGAATTAAAATGCAAGTCGTTATTCTCATGATTTGCACCCTGAAAACGAATGTTGCATCTGCCCTGGCAGCTGTTTTCTTCTAAACTAAAGCTAAAAGATTTTAAGAGGAAAATGTTTTAGTGACGTCATAATGGTTATTATTCTAAGTATTTAGAAACTTTCTAGATGTGGGGCATGGATAGCTAAAAGTCTGGATTCTGTTTCTGATTTCTTCTGTTTTCATGCATAGTGAGCTAAATTTTATTTTAAGTGGTAGACAATTGAGATGTATTTACTAACCCATAAAAACTATGATGTGCTATGTCAGCCCATGTTTCAGTAATTGGCTAATTATTTATGCTGCACATTTGTAGTTATTTAAAATATTTACATTGCTAGGTAGTTAAGTGCATTGACAATAGCAGGAACAAGGAAGAATATGATATCCTCATCACCTCTCCAAATGAGGTTATGCTTTTGGTGACACGTGTGTGTGTGTGTGTGTGTGTGTGTGAGTAGGAATGCACAAAGTTATGAATGTGCACTGCACAAGCCTTCAAAACATGTGAATGTGCACTGCCTGATTAATTGTAATGGACACGTCCATAAGGGAGAGAGGGAAGGGAGTAATATTCATACTTCATATCTCATTCACATGTAAGGATACACCATACAGTAGTTTTATTAAAATGAAGGTAAACAATAATCATGGCTATTGCTGGTGCTCATAGCTATTAACAAGATCACTCACTTTAGCATCAGTAGTAAGTCTGCTCAGCTTTGTAGGATACTGCAAATGATGTACAGGGATCCCTCAGTTTCCACAGTTAATTGGGACCGAGATCCCCACGCGACCTGCCCCCCCAACGTATACGTACATGTATATGTGTATATAATATCAATAAATACGTATTCAATGCTATAAATGCTTATAATAACAATTAAGCATTAAAAATAATGCACAAGATGTAAATAAGTACACACATACATACACACATACAGACGTGCACGCACGCATGCACTCAGATGCATACCTCACAACAATGTAAATAGTTTTGATGGGAGATTTTTTGTTTTGTGTTGGTTTGTTTTTTTTTTTTTTTTTTTCATAATAGGCCTTGTTTTTGTGCCATTTTCCTTAACGTTTCCTCCTATTCTTCCTGAATTTCCTTATTTTTTACTTGATTCATATTTATTTATTTATTTAAAAAAAAAAACCGCAATGCACTTGAAGCCGCATGAATTGAAGCGCTTTGTAGCGAGGAATCGCTGTACAGTCGGCCCCCAACTTACAAAGACCCCTGTGTACGAAATCCCCAGCTTATGAAAAACATTTTCCTGAGTTTCCGTCCCCGAGATACGAAACAACCCCCTCTTACGAAAAGAAATTCAAAATTCAAACGCCATGCAAATTGCGCTCTCTCATTGGCTGTCTCTCAACATTCTGCCCCGCTGGCCTCCCAGATAGAGACAGAAATAAGCGTCACTCTTTAGTTTTTAGTTTAGTTTTTTTAAGTTGTTTAATTCAGTAAATGTTTAATAAATGTGGGCGCATTTGAGCTCATCTGGAATTCCGATCCCTCAAGGAATCAAATTAAAGTTGAGTTTGTCAAGCAGGGAATGCGCTTTGAATTCACGTCTTGTGGGTGTGGCCCACAGCGCGTGCGGGCGAGAGAGAGAGAGAGAGAGAGAGAGGGGGAATAACGCTTTAGTTTTTAAGTTGTTTAATTCAGTAAATGTTTAAAAAATGTGGGCGCATTTGAGCTCATCTGGAATTCCGATCCCTCAAGGAATCAAATTAAAGTTGAGTTTGTCAAGCAGGGAATGCACTTTGAATTCCACGTCTTGTGCGCGTGGCCCACAGAGTGCGTGTGTGAGAGAGAGAGGTGTGTGTGTGTGTGTGTGTGTGTGTGTTAATAAAAAAATGTTTAATAATTGTTTAATTAATAAATATGTTAATAAAATGGTTTTATATGTTAATAAAATGTTTAAATGGTTAAATAAATAATTTTCTTTTACTTTCAACACATATTTCATACAAAATTGGGTACTTTTATCGTTTTAAAGGGTTTATGGGCTTTATCCAGTCCAAAGACTGGAACCTTGGAACGAATTAGGCGTTTAACATGCAAGGTGTGACCCCTACTTACGAAATCCCCGCATTATGAAAAGGGCTCTGGAACGGATTGATTTTGTAAGTTGGGGGCCGACTGTTATATTGATTTTCCAGATCTGATTGACTGCATGAGTCAATTTCCAATAAAGTTGTGTTTGTTCTGATAAATGAGCAACAGAGAAATCCATTTTAATATAGGTTTATACTTAATTAATTATGGGGAATTGAGTTTGTGAAGAGTAAGAATCAGAATGCTCCATGGCCAGGGGTTGTGTTATTTATGGCCTGTCTAATCTTGCCCTCACGCACTCTTTTTGGGGGAAGATTCATTCTACAACATGCCTTTAACTGCTTCCTCTTTCAGATCTCTGAACACTGATAGCATTAAAGGAATGCTGTTAAAAAAAAATAAAAAAAATAGCCAACCACCTATGTCTATTGCATGTCTATTATCTATCCATTATTTAACCTTTAAATCAAAGAGGAAACTATTCATACAGGATCGGTAAGCATGTACTGCGAGTGGAGTTTAATATTAACCTCACCAAGAAGTTCTGCTTTCTCCATAATGTTTGTGTGGTGGGTTGTTTTTTTGTCTTTTTTTTTTCCGTAGGATTATGTAAAAAGTTGTGTGTGGTTATTTAACAAAGGTGTTTTTTTTTTTTTTATAAATGCAATTTAATTATTTGTGGGCTTGATGGGCCTGGCAGATGTTTGCACTCTCCAGTTGTTTGATGGTGTGCTGATTGTACATCTCTTTATCCCTCAAAATAATTCCACTGCTTTGTGATGAAGGTAGGGAATCAAACTGGGAAGAAACCAGATCTGGAGACTTGCTTATTTTTTAAGTATTGGAAATTTTAGCATTTAAAAAATGTAATCCTGCAGTATTTTTGTGTTCGCTACATAAAAAGCATTAAAGTGGCAGATTTTATATGAACAATATTTTTCCAAAGAAAGCAGACTCTTAAGCAAGGGCACACTTTGAACAAAATGGGGAAAAAATTAAATGGTTTTTATGACATCTATTTGCAATCAGTGCAAAATAAATTGAAACACAAATAATATTTAAATATGCACTATATAGTCACGTTATAATTACTGTCAGCAGCAGCCTTTTTAAAGTGGTGTATATAGGTTTTTGTGATCATTTTGCAGTGCAATCGTATAAGTTGGTTCTCGTTCTGAGTTACACACAGTATGCCTTTGACTATTCGCGGTTTTGCACCCACGGTTTGAGTATTCACTGACTGCCGAGCAACCGGCACGTGATTCAAATTCAGCCAATGGCTGTCCTCCTTTCTCCTGATTGGTTGAACTTATGTCCCGCCCCTTTTTCTCATTTGCGCACAAGTTGTCAATAAGCCTCTTTTTTGTGTGTGTTTTAATTACCAGTTAAGCTCTATACCACTCAAACACTGTGCGTCTTCTCTGACTAAGCGATAGAAAAAACGCTGGATGTCTCTTCTGAAGAAATAAGATTTTCTCCTGAGAAACGATGGTTTTCGCTGAACTTTTGTATTAAAATCTTTTTCAATTATTATTCCAGGACAGTACCTAAGTTCATGTTTATGTTCTGTAGCATGTTTAACAAACGATACCACAAGGATAAACTTTATTACAGTACTCTTCATGTCCTTTTACATTGAAAGTTGGCGTGACGTCTACAAGATGGCGCTGCCCAGAGGGCGCCGTCGTGGAGTTTTCAGAGTCCAATTGTTTCTTTGTTCGTTTTAATTTGTTGTTTTGTTTGTTCATGGTTTGCACTATGCTCATCTACGACCGGTCGACTCTACTACAGCTATAAGATCGGAGTATCTTCGGGCGTGTGTAACTAGGCACGCTCAACTGGGCTTGTTAGCCGGGCTGCGGCTAGCAGAGCTAATATGCAAGCCGCACCCCAGCTGACACGAAGCCCAGGTGGGAAGGGGCCGAACGACGACTCCAGTGCTTGGGATTACAGGGGATGAAGGCCGTGTAGCCGGCTGGTACAATCGCCTTGAACCATGTTTCACAGAAACACAGTCCTGTAGATCCCACTGCGCTGCAATCTGAGCATGAAGCTCGCCCATCTTGTTTCGCAGGGACTGAACATTTTCAAGCAGTATGGCCGGAAGTGCTAACCAAGCCTCTGAGAACTTTGTCTGGGTTTATTGTTAGCCAGGGTGCGGTTAGCATTGAGCTCCCATAGTAGCTCACGATAGAAGTTGTTGCGTGCTTAATTGCCCGAAGCTGAAGCTGCTCATAGCTGTGGTAGGGTTGACCGATCATAGATGAGCATAGTGCAAAATATGAACAAAACAAACAAATAAAACAAATTAAAACTAAGAAAGAAACAATTTGACTCTGAGAACTCCACGACATTGCCCTCTAGGCAGCGCCATCTTGGAGACGTCACTCCAAGACGTCACTCCAAGTTCAATGTAAAAGGACATGAAGCGTAATAAAATTTATCCTTTTGGTATCATTTGTTAAACATGCTACAGAACATAAAATCTCACACACAAACTTTCTATGAATTAACTTAGGTACTGTATTGGAATAAGAATTGAAAAAGACTTAAAAACGAGTGCTTTACAACAGTATATGCTGTATAATGTTTATATTTTATCATCAATAAAAATAAGAGTAAAATTTGAAAAGTTTTTCTTAATCATTACTATATTTTACTACATTAATACTGTATTAATGAGTAAGACTGTCTATAGAATGTGTTTAAGAAGCATATTTTAACGCATGTAATAGATACATAGTATTTTACTTTTGGCTGCTCAGTCGCACATGTGACGTGATACATGGGGTTTTACTTCCGGGTACAGAACGCACGGATTATCTCGATTCGCGGGAGGGCTTGGAACCGAACTCCCACGAATGTCGAGGGCCTACTGTGCATACACTCCTGACTTCAGTCTGTTCCTTAAAGTTGCCAGCAGGGAGTAGTACTATTACCTGTCAGGTATTAATTTTAAAAGAAATATATTTCAATAAAAGCTAAGCTAACATCCAAGCCTGAGACGCATAATTGTTTCGTACACTACAAGGGAACCTAAGAAGAGCAAACTGAAATAAGATATTTATTGATTTTTGTTTTAATACATATTTTAAGCATGATGAGCTGAGCATGACCTTTTGGTAGCAGAGCATAAGCATGCTTTGTGATAGTGTCTCTTAAAGCAGTCAGTCTTCGTAAATGCTGCATAGATGCAGAAGAAAAGCCGAGTAAAATTAGATTTTATGGCATACTTTATTTATTTCTAATTTCTTTTATTTTTTTTTAACTGGATGGCCATATTGAGTAGTTTCTATGTATATTTTGTGATGGCATTTTTTTTTTTTTTAATTTCCGAAGGGGTGGGGGTATGTGTGTGTGTGTGTGTGTGTGTGTGTGTGTGTGTGTGTGTGTGAGAGAGAGAGAGAGAAGAGAGAGAGAGCGCTTTACTTGCACACTACCAAAAACAAATTGCTGTTTGGGTGAAAGAATTATGCACTCAGGATAATAATTATTTATTGTATGAAATGAAATATGATATTGAGGATGCATTTGGGCAAGGGGTTGGTCTCAGCTGATCACACTCTACAAGGCCCAATAATTTGACTATCTGTTGCCAGTGTTGCAAGGACAAGGATTATTTAATGGATTTCAACCAATCAGAAGGGAGATAATGTTTTTAGAGACACGCCCCGACTTACGTTTTTAATTGGTTCTGGTTCCAGCTGAACACATGTTGAAAGTGAACGTAAGTTGTTACAGTGACGTGTGACGTATGACGCTCATACTGTACTATACATCCATAAATACCATTACCGTATCTCATAAAACACCCCTAGATCAATTATTATAAACATAACATTGTAAAATAATGTCAAATATATCAAATAATATCAACATTAATTTCAGATAAGTTACTTATTTATACCGAGTCGCTTTACATGAAGCTTAAAACGCCTACAATATGTGAGGCGCTCAATACCGAAGTAGTGTACTTGCAAAAGTAGTGTACTTGTTGTGGGTTATACGAACTTCCGGTCTATCAAATGCGCAAGGGTGCCGTTGAACTTGTTTAGAACAGCCTGCACTGTGAATCGCCAACAGAGCGGAGAGTTCTCTTTCCTGGATTCGGTTTTCATTCATTTTACAACTCTCTTTGCTTAACTGAGTATGCATGGTAGATCGTGCCGATCCGAGCAGATAGTGAATTCATCTCTGTGTATGAGACTTGCACCCATGCTAGTAGGCTTATGCTTCTGACCAACCATATTTGCTTAGGGTTACAAAAGTCCGCAAAACAGTGTAAACACAAAGATCACAGAGATGACGTCTTAACACAAGGGAAACACGCTATATAACTGATATATACACGCTATATAACTGATATATATAACTGAACTGGGAAGAAGGAGGGGCACGTTCAGTCTGTCGTTTGTAAACAATGGACGCAGCGTCATTACATCTTTGCGTCATTACGTCAGCGTACTACGTTGGTACGTCTAAACTCAAAATTTGACTTAAAAAAAAAAAAACAAACAAAAAACAACATAAAACGGATGAACGTAAGTTGAGGAGCATCTGTACTGTTCAACTCTTTGTCTTACTCCTAATAAAAGGGTGTTGTTTTTTAAGTATGTTCATGAAAAAAGTTTTTCTTTAACTTAACTCATCAGTTTTCCTGTGCGGTGTGAGCACAGTTTTCTAGTGAGCTCTGAATGTCCATCTTGTTTGACATGACATAAAAGGATATGGAGAATTAAAACTTTGTAGGTGTGGTTCTTGTTGTCCTATAGCGCCATTCTGCCCTCTTATTGAAGTTAACTTCCTAGATCAAGTCACCTGAAGGCACCATCCTGACTCCTTCCTTTTCTGTTTTTTTTTTTTTTTTTTTTTTTTGTAAAGGTCAGTTACTATACCAATTTTCAGATCTTTGTACCTGCTTGTGTATGCTGATATGCATCACATCCCAGTGTGCAGACCAAATAAACACACAATACCACAAAGATCTGCCACGAGAAATCAGTTTTTCCTCACAGCTTGTTCTTATGTGAGTTTTTGATCAAGATATGGAGCCTGTGTACAACTGGGTTCCTCTGATCATGCTGGAGTGGACGCACACAGAAGCACTTGTGTGATCTGAGTGAATGAGGAGAAAAGCGTTGGCTCTTCTGGAATTTTCCATTAATTTTTTCGTGCGGATGAATCAAGTGTCATTCGGCAGCATGGTCTGGTTGTATGCTTCCTTTCTTGGACAGGCCAGTCATGAAAAGTACTCTTGTGCTAGATTAGGCTCTGAACATGCATTCCTCAAGAGAAATAATTTTTTCTATGGTGTACAAGTCTGGGCACATCCTGTGCTGTTACAAAGACGAGAATGAAGCTTTGAATGATTTACTGTTGAAATACATGAAAATTAAAATGTCAAGCTGATATTTCACAGAACGTTCAGTTTGCGTTGTTTTGCAGAGTGGAAGCATCCTGCTTTTTGTTGTGGCGTACAATTGCTTAATTTCAAAGGTTTTTCATGCAGTTGCATCATTTTCCTTCTCTGCAGTGATGTCTGTGTGTCTCTGCACATTGATTGTTTTCAGGTTAAAGAGCTTTCAGAGACAGATAACTGTTCAAACAGCTCGAAGGAAAATCTTCCTTGCACGACTCTCATACGATTATTTATAGCCAACGGGAGATTTTCAGTGGGGTTGACATTTTGAGTTTAAAAAGTTTCTAACTATTTTGACTTTGGATAACTTTTTTTTCCTTTCTGCCCTACCCACTTTCAGGTACATATTACTGGTGTGCACGAGATTTAAGCCCATCCTCCCTCTCTGTCAGAGCAGAGCACTGCAGCAACATTTAGGTTTTTTAGACCAGTGGTCTCCAACCATTTTTGTACCAGGAACCGGTTTTATGTCTGAAAATGTTTCTGCGGACTGAGTGGAGTCCACTCTGTCGCCCTGTTTTGGTGGGTGTCCCTGCCTCACAAAGATATGTGATTGGAAAAACCCCGCCTCACAAAGATATGTGATTTGGAAACAGAAGAAGGGCTATCGGTGCTTCTGTGGCAATGTCAAAAACAGTTGCTTTTCAAAATAAGATCCGGAAGCTCTAATAATAAATCTATAATTTGTACCATGAAAGATTTTGTTTGCGTACCAGTATCAAATGTTCCACGGAGCGGTATCGGTGGGGACCCCTGCTTTAGACTGCCTCTGGCCTCCTTCCCCACTCGGCCACTGACCTGTGCTCTCATCATTTCGGGTCTCAGTGCACTTACATGATCATGATCCTTCTTTTTTTTTTGGTGGAAAAATTACTCTTAAACAGCACAACTGAGTTTAAGAACGTTTTTACATTTCAGCTTATTTGGAGTAGTTTTTGATGCACAGACATCATCCCTCTCTGACTTTGTGTCGATTGGCCTGGAAATTAGTATGTGACCTTAAAACAAGAACGTGTAAAGGTTCATGGTTCAAATCTCAGACAAGAGATTTCTGCATGAAACTTTACACGTTCTTCCCTGTGCTTGCGTTGGTTTCCTTTCAGTACTCTGTCTTTCCACAGTCCAATGACATGCACATTAGGTCGACTAGCTATTCTAAGTTTCTCATAGACTTTACATTTTATGGAATTTGACAGATGCTTTGGCAGAACTTAAACTACTGTTAAAAAGTTTTCGATCACTTAAAACATTTCTTAAAACATCAGTCTCAACTTCAACCATGAAGAGGCTTCTGGATGTTGACTTTGAGTTGCAAAGAAAAATCCATATCTGAGACTGGTCAATAAAAGAAAGCGATTAAGATGGACAAAGGAATACAGACATCGGATTGATGGAAAAATGGTGCAGTGGACATACGAAAAAACCGAGACGACGCGTTAGGTGTTTGGCTCACGAAGAACATCTGTCAGGCATAGAATGTAAAAAGATGTAATGTTGGAGGAGTGCTTGACTCCATTTGTCAAGCATGGTGGGGAAATTTGATGGTCTGGGGTGCTTTGGTGATTATAAAGTGGGAGATTTTCGAGTGAATAAAGTGATCTTCAGCAAGGAAGGTTGACACTTCATTTTGCAACATCATGCCATACCCTCTGACCGATGCTTGGTTTCCTCTTACAGTAGAAAAATGACCCAAAACACATCTGGAAACTATGCAAGAGCAAGTTATACAAGAAACAGTCAGCTGGTATTCTTTCAATAATCGAGTGGCAAGCACAGTACCAGGATCTCAACTCTATTGAGCTGTCATAAAGTACAGTATGTTGCTATGTGCTATACTTTCTTACATAATGTGTGTGGGTGTGTGTGTACTATGTGAGAGTAAACGTATGTCATCTTCCTTACTCTAATGGAATGTCACAGATGGTGAACTGGCAGTTGGAGCTGAAAGTTCTGTCATTTGAGGCTGAAAAGCTGCCCAAGAACTAGCCTGTTAAACACGCCTCCTGTCCTCATTATCTCTGGCTGTAATGCTAAGTGATGAGCTGTTCTCACGCAGAGACCCAGCTTGCTGAATAAATTTCACTGGTACATGAGATGAAGAACTCTGATTCGAGAAAGATTTGCTTTGAGGAAAGGATGGTGCTTTTTGTAATATTTGTACAATTGCATGTTGTATAATTGTGTATTTTTGTTGATCTTTAAAGTTTTCTGACTTGTTAGATGCAGGTTATTTCTTTCCTGTGTAACTTCGGACAGGTGGTAATCAAAGGAAAAAATCAAGACCGGCTTTGAGATTCTCAAGCCTATGAGCGGGGAAAGTGTACAATTTTCAGATGTTCACAGTGGTGGAGCATGGAGCATCTTTTCATTTGTGTCCTTAGTTATTTGGTGCTTCACCTCAGATCTTTTAAAAATCCTTCTTTTTTTCTTTTTCCTTCGCCGTGTTCTTTTCTGAGGCCTGACAAAGCATTTCAGACAGCTGCCTGCGAACTGTCTGAGCATTCACATCATCTGAAATAACACGTCTTTCTCCAGGCCTGACAGCAGGCGTCCTGTTGCTTAATGATTTGTACTGTTCCTGTCCAGTCGATGTAAAATTAGGGCATCGGAACAGCAGAGGAAAGGAATGTTTTTGAAGGGAAGTGGCTTATGTGCCCTAACTGTAAAGGCCGCTGTGTACGGTAGCTGTGGTTGGTGCCTCAAGACCACACCCATCACATAATGTTCATCGTGCATTAACAACAGAAACGTTGCTCTGAGTAACAGAGGAAGTGAGCTCACATTGTAAAATTAATAGCAAAACACAATCACAGACTGTCTGTGGACTTGTTTATGTTTCATGTTGGTCCAATGGATATACCGTATATTATAAATTTCTGTCATATCTCTATCATTCAAAATATAATTGAGAAAAATTATAATGAATGTTAGTGGTAGTAATAGTATATGTGTTGGTGGTTTGTATTTGTATGGTATTGTGCCAGTTAGTGTGTTTCTATTTGTATCTCATTATCTATGACTCTTAGTATTTGTCTGTGTCAGTATGTGTCTCAGTCTCTTCAGGTGTTTCTATTCTTGTCTCCTTGTCTCTGTTTATCCTTTTCTCTTTCATATCTCACCTTTCACACTCTCTCTCTCTCTCTCTCTCTCTCTGTGTGTGTGTGTGTGTGTGCAAACGAGATAAAAAAAAAACAAAAAAAACCTCATAGGCACTTTACTGTTACTATCATAAAGTAAGCGTTTAATGTCGTAAAAATGGGAAGTACAGCGTGGGGCACATAACACTGAACAGGAAGTATGAAAAAGCTGAAATTTAAAGAGCCTGTTTATTATCCATGTGCTGCATCGAACAGCTCAAACCTTAATCAGCAGTTTTTTGATGAATGTTTCTGAAATGAGGACCCTAACACCAAGTGTGTATGTGTGGGTCTGATCACAAAACTGGTACTGAAATATTTGACATTGACCTTTTTTTTTTTTTTACATTTTTTTTTTTTGTGGGTTTAGAAAAGTAGTTTTTTTCCTTTTTTTAATGTATGAGGCCAATCTGCACTAAAATATGATTGATGCAGGATAATATTCCTTAGAGAAGCAGCATCATCAAATTATCAGTAGGACGACGCAAATAGTCAGTATGTAACATGGATAGAATGAATGGCCTTCTATACACTAATAATAGCTTTAGCTTGTAATTGTGTAAAATTGTGTAATAAGTGGCTTTGTTCCAATTGATATTTCTTGACATGTTCAACTTTTCTTTATTATCTAAGCTCAATAAAAACCAGATTCCTGAGCCACCTCAACTGACTCCTCTCAATGCGGAGAAGCAGCAGTTCTATGCCGAATTCCTCCTGGATGGTTGAGCTTCTCAGCATATCTCTAAGGGAGAGAACCATCACCCAGCAAAGGAAGCTCGTTTCACCCGCTTGTATCTGCGATCTTGTTCTTTCGGTGCCTACTCAAATCTTGTGACCATAGATGAGGGTTAGAATGTAGATCGATGGGTTAATTGAGAACTTTGATTTGTGGCTCAGCTCCCTCTTCATCGTGACAGACTTCTCTGCTCTACAGCAGAGGCTCCAGTGATCCGCTTATCAATCGCCCGCTCCATTCTTCCCTCACCCGTGAACAAGACCCTGAGATACTTGAATTCATCTACTTGGCAGGACCTTATTCTAGACCCGGAGGCGGCATTCCACACTTTTCCGGTTGAGAACTATGGCCTTGAACTTGGAGATGCTGATTCTCATCCTGGCCACTTTGCACTCTGCTGTGAATCGCTGCAATGAGAGCTCGAGGTCCAGGATTGATGAAGCCAAAAGGACATCATCCACAAAAAGAAGAGATTAGAGCCGATGGCGCCTAGAAATTCCGTCCATAAAATTTATGAACAGAATTGGTGACAAAGGACAGTCTTCGTGGAATCCAACCCTCACCGGAAAAGAATTTGAGCTGCTGTTACCAATATGGGACAAGCTCTGGCTCCGGTGATACAGAGACCGAATGGCTTGTAGCAATGGGTCTGGTACACCACATTCCCAGAGCATACCCCACAAGTTAGCCTGAGGGACACAGTCTTCTGTAAATCTATGAAAAGCATGTGGATCAATTTGGGCAAACGCCAATGCCCCTTTAGGATCCTGTAGACCATATAAAGTTGGTCGAAAGTGCTGCGGACTGGAAAACCCCCCATATTGTTCCTCTTGAATCTGAGGTTTAACTATTGGTCAGATCCTCCACCTCCTGTACCCCTGCAGAGACTTACCCGGGTAGGCTGAGGAATGTGATTCCACGGTAATTGGAACACACCCTCTGGTCCCCCTTTTTAAATAGGGGGACTACCACCCCCACTTCGCCAATCCAGAGGTATGGCCCCGATGACCACACGATGTTGCAAAGACGTGTCAACCAAGACAGTCCTACAACATCAAGAGCCCGGTGATATTCAGGGCGGATGTCATCTACCCCTGGAGCCTGACCTCCTGAGGAGCTGTTTGACTCCCTCAGTAACCTCAGCTCCAGTGATGGGCAGACTCTCACCCAAACCCCAGGGTCTTCCTCTTCCATGGAGTGGAATATTTGTGGAGAACTGCTTCCCCCTCCTGAGGCATCGGATCGTGGTCCAGAACCTTTTTCAGGCCAATCGATAATCGTTTTCTGGGCCCTCACTGAACTCCTCCCACGCTTGAGATTTTGCATCAGTGACAGCTCGAGTTGCAGCACGTTTGGTCTGCCGGTACCTATCTGCTGCCTCGGGAGTCTCAAAGGTCAATATGACCCGATAGGTCTCCTTTTTTAGCTGGATGGTGGCCCCCTTCACTGTAGGTGTCCATCACCGGGTTTGGGGGTTACTGCCACAGGCGCCGATGGACTTCTAGCCCCATCTGTGGGCTACTGCCTATACAATGGAGGCATGAAACATGGCCCATTCGGATTCCATGTCACCCGCCTCCTTCGGGACATGGTTTCACTGTACCTCTGCCGGAGGTGGGAGTTAAAGGCTTCCCTAACAGTGGACTCCACCAAACATTCCCAGGAGAACCTAACTACTTGAAATACTTATAATTTCTAACACTGTGTCTAATAACTGTACATATTTTGATATGATATCTCCCAGATTTTTGTGCATTAATTCATAAATAAAGTTGGACATGGAAATATGTATTTAAGCTTAAAGGTGGGTAGTTTTAAAATGTACCAGTTTATTTTAAAATCCAGAAGAGATGTGGAATGCAGTCCAGTTCACCCTGGTCTGGAAAACCTGCTCACAGGTGCCAGAAGTTGGTTCCCTCCATGCAACACTGATGTACAGCAGTTCTCAGAAACAGTGGCTGTACATCTAAATATTAGTTCAGTGATTCAAAGGAAAACAAAATCTTAAACCATTTTTCAGTTTATACAGTCAATGTTTGCATTTGTAAAGAAGAAAGTGGACACTGCTATTTTTTTGAACATTTGTGTTTTTCACTTTTCAATTTCTTTGACGGAATAAAAAATTTGATATATTTTTCTTCATGTTTTGATTTGGAATAGAATGTGTCGTGTTCCCAATGCATTTATGTGGTTGGAAATAAAAGGTATTACATATAAGGATTTTGATCTTTATTCAATTTTTTAAAAGTACTCCTATTATTTTGAACTTAACTGTGTGTGTCTGTGTGTGTGTGTGTGTGTGTGTGTGTGTGTGTGTGTGTGTAGTAAGCTGGCACACTGCCTGTGATGGCGATGATCCTTCCACACTTTTTCACCCATGTTTAAATTAAACTTCATGCTATGCTTAATGACACCCACCGTTCCACACTGCTCTTATAAGCGCCAGTTCCTGTCTGAGGCATCGGAAAATTTACAACCGAAACTTCCTCTTCGAAAGTGTTTGTGCTTCCTGTCATTACCCTACTCATGCTTTTATGCTTGCTCACATCTGAACGATTGATTTGATCCTCGGTGGAATGCAGTGGCTTCAGATAGGGTTCGTGTGAGATTAATGTTTGTTTATTTGTTTGCTTGCTTTTTGTTTTTTGTTTTTTTGCATTTGAACGTATTGTGGGAGGCTCTGAGACACTTTTGTCTGTAATGAGGGTATGATAAAAGAGGTCATGCTGGTAGGTTTCAGTTTGCAGGTCTTCTCATTTCCATCTTGAACAGTTATCCTGTGTTTTATATAACTTTATTTTAATGAAATATATCTTTTAAAACATCAACTCTGTTTTGTAGTTTTTGGATACACTTGATGGTGGATGGTGTAGCTACATTGCCGATGGTGTTTCTCAACCTACTGGGACACTGACAGGATTTACTCCTTTCCTCTCCCGGTCTTTCCTTCTGTCCTTCACGCAACTTGAATATGTCTGCCATACAGGTGAGAGCTTTGATAAGTAATTGTAATTTAAAAATAACTCATCATAAACATTAAATTATTCGGTACAGTAGGCCCCTGATAAATGGAATCAGAACCCAGGTTGAGTATCAAATTAGTACCAGCACAAAAGGGTGGACCTGATAACAAACAAATAAAATAAATTGGATCTGATTTGTTTTTATAAACAGCTTTTTTATTCGAATTGATTTTACTATATTAATAGTTGATGGTAGAATTATTATATTCGGAACAATACAAGGGTTTTACTTTGTGTGTTTGTACTAGAGTTTTTTGTTTGTTTATTTTGTTCAGTTCATCAGTTCATTTTCTGTAACCGCTTCATCCTAATTAGGGTCGCGGGGAGGCTGGTGCCCATCCCAGCCAACTCGGGGCGAGGGCAGAGTACGCCCTGAACAGCTCGCCAGGCCATCACAGGGCGGAAACACGCTGACGGCTTTGCAGCCTACTCTTGTCGAAAGTCAGCAATGGTTCTTTTACATAGACAGTGAGAGACATGGCCGGCCTTTGATAACCCAGTTAGCTGCACTGGTGGGGGACAGTGACAACCTTGTGGAGAGTGGGACTCGAACCCCCAACCTTTGGATCAGCGATCCGGTGCCTTATACCACTAGACCACCACTGCTCCTTTGAGTGCCCTTACCACTGCACTGTTTATTTTGTTTTCTGCTGCAGTTTTATTCAGAACTTCAGTTTAATTTAACTACTTTTCATGGTAAACATTAGAACGGGATCCTTGGCACTGGTACCACTGCATGTGTCAGTATAAGAAAAGCAAATACATGTGCTGTAAATTGATCGTGCTGCTTATTTTACCTCAATAAAAAAGTGCGTGTGCAAGATGGTTCTTAGGAATATTAAGTGTATTTGTAAAAGACAAAACATGAATTCATAAAAAGCATACAGGAATGTATAAATTTGTTAATAGGAAGTCATCAAATACCAATATCAACTTTGAAGCTTTTCTTTAATTAATCTCTAAAATGGCAGTCGATCATTGTTTAATTTGTAAATAGAATAAAATGGTGGGTGTGGGTGTGGGTGGGGGGTGTTGCGTTTCAATATTTCATGTTTGCTGACTGTGCAGCATTGCATCATGTCCCCCTTCATTAGACGATCTGGCCTCCAGGCACTGAATGTGTGGCCAGGTACAACTTTGCTGGCACAAACGACCTTGATCTACCATTGTGTAAAGGAGACGTTCTCACCATTTTGGGAGTCACTAAGGTGAGTGTCATTCCTATTCTCATTCCTGCCTAAATGACAGAGTATCAATGCTTCGAACCCCTCAGTGTTCTCCCTTATAGGACCATCGACTGGTGTTTCTGACTAAAGCTCACACAATTGGTTGTTATTTTATTGTAATAGGACCCAAATTGGTACAAAGCCAAAAACATAGTGGGACAAGAGGGGAACATCCCTGCAAACTATGTCCAGAAGCGAGAAGGGGTGAAGTCTGGTGGGAAGCTCAGCCTCATGCCGTAAGTACTGAATGTATATGTTGATGCCATTTCACTTATCAGATACACACCTCATGTGGAGCAAGGGTTAAAAAAATGGAAAATATTAGCAAGGGAAGGTCCTTACTGTGTTTAAACAAATCAAAATGAGTGTCAGAGACAAGCGGTTGTAATAATACAGTACTTGGGTTTTTGGAATATGAACACCATGTAATGCTATAGCTCATGTTAAAGATTATCTAGAGGATTTTTTAATTTTTTGTGTGTTCATATGT
The DNA here is from genome assembly GCA_024760905.1 of Plotosus lineatus. Classification (NCBI taxonomy): domain Eukaryota; kingdom Metazoa; phylum Chordata; class Actinopteri; order Siluriformes; family Plotosidae; genus Plotosus; species Plotosus lineatus. Next base: position 51,851,792 of record CM045733.1, read on the forward strand.
TTCGATCTTGTTCTATTGATTATGAGCTATAACAATAATAAGGTATAAATGTAATATATTTTGATGATGTTGTGTCAGGCCACTTGTTACAGGCTTTGTTAATGCACATATGATTTTTTTTTTTTTTTTTTTTTTTTTTTTTTTAGGTCAGAGTATATTTTCAGTGTCTGTAATGAGTCGGAATTTCCGGCTTTTGTCGGATTTCCACAGAATTGTCGGATAAAGTCGGATTTTTGTTATTTTATGCCGTTTTGCGGTTTTCCGTCGGATTTTTAAAAATATCACCCGTAACCATGCTTGTTTGACATGTTTTGTATGTAAGTAACCGTGCTTGGTACCCTGGGCCCGTGCGCTCGCATGCACTCGTACACGGTTTTCAGTGGGAGGCTGGTAACTGTTGGAACGGCTCTCTGAACTCTCACTATGTTCTCTCATAAGACGCTGATTTACGTTATTTAGCGCCATATTGAAAAAAGAAGCAAAAGCTGAAGGAAGTTACAAAGGAACTAGCGGCAAGTAAGAAACCAAAGGAAACCAAAAAGCGGCCTTTGGCTGATAGTGAAACTAGGGATGCTAAAAAGCAAAAATCTGCAGAAAAATGAATATTCTCATGGTTACTGGAATAGTTGCCAAAACAGATTTGCCAATTATATTTTCTTGTTAGAATTTGAGATTATTTTGTTACTTATTACATCTTTTATGAATTTATTGCTACTCCTATTGCGTGCATGTATTTTCTTGTTTCAGAAGTTTTCACTGACACATACTTGTAAAAAAAGAAGTTGTGAAAATATTATATTTGTGCCAAGAATTGTGAACATAATGTTGTTAGCTGTTAAGCGAGATGTCCAGAAATTTTGTAAAATTGTTTAAAATGTTTAACATTTCAGATAATTTTGTTTTTTGTGCCAAACAAGTTAGTTGTTATGACATTGATGCAACATAGTATTATAAACTGAATCTCCACTTGAAATACACAATACTGGAATAACTGTAAATTATGATTATTTTATTTTTTTTGCATTCGACAAAAACAATGCATAGTTTGATAAATAACACGTCAAGTAAAATACTTACCGAAAATATGGAATATTCTTTACATTTATACAGTGTATATTGAATAAAATGTCTTGGGGGTAGTGGTGGTCTAGTGGTATAGGGTGCTGGATCGCTGATCCAAAGGTTGGGGGTTCGAATCCCACTCTCCACAAAGTTGTCACTGCCCCCCCCCCAGTGCGGCTAACTGGGTTATCAGAGGTGGGCCATGTCTCTCACTGTCTATGGTGTAAAAGAACCATTGCTGGCTTTCATAAAGAGTAGGCTGCAAAGTTGTCAGCGTTGTGACAGGGTTGTGACAGGAAGGGCATCCGACCTAAAAACCTCTGCCAAATCAAACATGCGAATCAAGATGATTCGCTGTGGCGACTCCCGAGTAAAAGGGAAAAAGCCGAAAGGAAGACAGACCGACAGAATTGAATAAAATGTCTTGACTTAATTTAAAATTTCTGGTAGATGACTCTCATGTTAATTTCCACGGACATGCTGTCTGAATCTTTTATAAATCATTATACTTAGCAGTCAATCACAAATTCTCAAATTCTTGGCCTCCGATACTAAGAGAATGCATCTCAAAGCTCCCATTTTGAAAAAATTTTTTGAGCCTGTCGGCCCGCGGCAATGCTACACGCTACGACGGCTTAGCCGTCTTAGTTTGGTGCTGTGCTCCAAACACCTCCGACCTCCGCCTGAAGTAGGATTTTTTTTCTAACACCTGTTACAGGCACTGGTTTTATTAAATTTTCCACTTCTTAATGACATTGCAAACCTATTTTTGATTGATCCTGCTCAACTGTAGTGATTCGCAACACTGCTGCAAAGTGCTATGATTCCACCCCAGATATTAAAAAAAAAAAATCACAGCTCACTACATTATAATTTAAATTTGTATATACAGTTTTTATCTTGGGGATGTTGTGGTGTGTTGTAACCGGTGTGTTATTTCTGTGTTTTTATACTGACCCTAAGACCTGGGGCAAGCCAAGACTTTACTATGGTACTGATATGATACTTGTAAGAACATACTATGAACTGCTGCAATGTAATCAAGACACAAAGAGTGTAGCTGTCTGAGGAGACAATCAGTGGTGGTCGTGTGATGGGGACGGCGATATCTGATGGGTGGGAATTGGATACGATTAAAAATTAGGGAGAAAATGGAGCAAGATGCCATTTGTCTGGATAGGTTCACTTCCTGAAGCTTGTTACACAACCCAGAAACATCATGCAATTACACAGTGTGATTGGCTTAAATTCCTTTCTATTCAAATATGTAATGCATTGCACAGCATAAATAGTTTATTTTGGCAGCTAAAAAAACAACAGATACCTTCTGCATACGGCACATGGAATTCTGTTTACATTGTTAAAGTTGATTTTATTCATTTATTTTTTTAAGTATCATCATCATCATCATTTTCTGTAACCGCTTCATCCTAATTAGGGTTGCGGGGAGGCTGGTGCCCATCCCAGCCAACTCGGGGCGAGGGCAGAGTACACCCTGGACAGCTCGCCAGGCCATCGCAGGGCGGAAACACGCTGACGGCTTTGCAGCTACTCTTGTCGAAAGTCAGCAATGGTTCTTTTACATGCCTCACACCATAGACAGTGAGAGACATGGCCGGCCTTTGATAACCCAGTTAGCTGCACTGGGGGGGACAGTGACAACCTTGTGGAGAGTGGGACTCGAACCCCCAACCTTTGGATCAGCGATCCGGTGCCTTATACCACTAGACCACCACTGCCCCTTTTTTATTAAGTATTGAAGTTTTATTTTATGGCTTGAAACAAGTACCAGTTTCGAGTGGAGGATAGAGTAGAAGTTCTCATCACTCGGACATTCATTACCATTACTGAAGTTATATACTGGAACGGGAAATATTACCACAGTGTTCCTACATGTACACATACAGATAGACCAGTACTTCGCCAATAGTGGGAGGCGTGTATGACCCTGGGAACATGCTTTTCTGGAATAGTGTATAAGAGTTACGTGTAATTGCACCTCCACTCCAGTAGTTGGCAGTGGCGCTTGCGCTCATTATCGTGCTATGGTGTAACGATTCTTCGCACAAGCAAATGATATGAAGTGCAGTAAGCAACCTCGTATTTTTTAAAGTTCAGGCAGATTGGTGCACTTTAAATATTTTCTATTACAGATTAAAAACAATGTTAATGAAGTTTTTCTTTATTGCAAGTTGAACTATAGTTCTTATTTTTTTTTTATTTTTAATGTTCATAAAGATGCAATGTTATGCAGAGGTGTACTGATAACAATTTTATAGACAAATAATACTATTTATAGTCGCTCGCGGAGCGGTGCGGGGACGTGAAATGTTTTGTTTTTTTTCTTCCTAGCGGGGGCGCCACAGAAAATAATTGAGAAGCACCGAGTGAGACAGACACAATACTTGACACACACCAAAAATATCAGTTATGCCAATGTCTCGTGTAGTCTGGTGTTCAGCTTGAGTACCGCATAGAGCTCCGCGAAAAATCTTGTTTTCGTTTGCTTTTCGTTATCTTTTAACAAACCACAAAAACTGGAAGAAATGCTGGCCCCTAATACAGCTTATTGGTTTTTCATTTGTTGTAGTGGGAGCTCACCCATATCCATCATGTTAAAAAAATCAAAATAAACACTTATAAAGGGTTTAAGTTGACTCAGTTATGCATCTGTTTGGCTCCGCACCTGTTGCGATGAGAGCTTGCCAGTTTTAAGAAATGATAATAATGATGACGATAAATCACAATCTTATTTTGGTTTTCTTTTTATTCTGCATAATTATACAGCTCTTGGGTTTAACACCTGCAACGGGACATTGTCTGCTTCATTCATTTGTTCATTCATTCATTCATTTTCTGAATCACTTAATCCTAATCAGGGTCACGGGGAGGCTGGCACCAATCTCTGCCAACTCTGGGCGATGGCTGAGTACACCCTGGACAGCTTGCCAGTCCATCGCAGGGCAGAAACACGCTGATGACTAAGCAGTCAACTCTTTACGAAAGTCGTCTGTTTCAGTCATGCTTGGGGGGGGGGGAGAAAAGAAAAATATGAACCAGAAAAATCTTTTGTTGTATCTTTATATTTATTTATTTATTCATTCATTTGTACAGGTGCCCATGGAATACTTAAACAATTATGCACCTTGGGCTTTCGGTTATGTCTCTAAAATATCCCCCGAGTCTTGGCTGTATAATTTATCTTGTGTTCCATTCTATTATATTATAGACGAGAGCATGGTTTGTGTGTTAATGTCTGAAATCATGTGACCAAAAACATAATGAAAATCATATTGATGTTGTACTATACCCCGATAAAGTCATGACGAATTTTGATGTCATCAATTTATGATATGTTACAATGCTTTTCATTCAGTCCAGTCTTAGCACTGCCCTATTGTATTGTGTCAGTAGCTTGTTAAATATAGAAGGTCATGCAGAATACAGATGTACCATATTTAGCCCGGATGAGTTATTTTTGGAACATGCATTCATGATATCATCAACGTCCTCTTATTATAGTCATACTCGTGACACATCTTCCTGAGTGTGTCCAGAACCCACGCTTGTTGCCTCATAGATATCAGCAGTTGGCACTTTAAATGCAGGATGAAACTGACAATCTAATAAATAACCTTGATCAGATTAAATAGGGAAATGGAAAAAAAATCCCAGCCACTCGATACTTCTGATATGCAAAGCTCTACGCGGATATCGAGACGGGCTCGACGGAAAGTGTACAACCGTCATTCTTCAATTACTGCCTGCTGTTACACCATGTCAGCATAAACCAACTTCAACTTCTGCAAAAAAGTTCTTTATCAAAATATGAACTGTTCTAAAGCAGGGTATGTTCAGTTGTATTGTTGTACAGGTCTACCCTTTACATTCGCAGTCATAGCTTTCTCAGTGCTTATTCTTGCAGGGTTTTTTCTCAAGTTGAATGTTGTGTTTTCTCTATAACAAGCTATACTGTATTTACTTATTTTTAGTAACTTCATGAAAATTGAGGGAATTTTTAGCTTCCTTGATGCACACAAGTGAGAACAGGAACAAACCAGTTTTGCAGACATTCCACAACTAATAATTGTAATTATAAATGGATAAAAGGTATGATGTCTCGTATTTAATGCTTTAAACCATAAAATTGATGGAAAATAGTAATAAACACATAACAAACATTAATATATTAAATTTGGTAAATGTTTGAGGAAAATGTTTAAAACATTTTATTCTTTTAGTAATCAGGTGCTGTATTGATGTAGATAGGGTTAATTGTGAGCCACTCCACCAGTAGGCTCTTGTATCCAAAAAAATGAAAAATGAGATTTTTTTTTTTTACACAGGCCCAAAGCTGCAAAATGCAGCAAAAAGTTTGTCAATACCTTGAAGACTGACCGAGCTATGCCATTCCTTGTGTCAGCATTCAACTAAAAAGTTCACAAAACATTTTAGAGAAAAATGAGCACAAAGATTGCCCTTCTTCCAAGAGCATTAGCCCTTAGCACCCAAACATTTTTATGCCATATAAACTTTTAGAAAACATGTCTAGGAAAAGTTTTAGGAAGAGATAAGAGAAATCGTCCTCATTTTAATGTGACCGGCCCTTTTTAAACCTGTCAATCACCGTGGGCACCCCCAAAAATAAACAAAAAACAGTGTGAGTGCGTATGGAAAAGCAGTGTGTCACGTATCAGCCGACCTTGTCCTTGACCATTGACCTCACTTTAAAAAAAGGGTTTCTGAGTCATATTCCTATATTTGCCTCACATATGCTGAGCTGGGTATACTTGTACACCTTGGGAAGAAGAAGTATTTCATAGAAACACATGGCCACTGTGACCCTGACCATTGACCTCACTTTAAAAAAAAACAAAAAAAAAAACCTTGGTCACATTTTCTATGGTTGGCCTGACACATACAACATTAGCTATGGCCAGATCCCTCACTTAAACCTCAAGATAATGGCTCACGATCAAATTTCAAGTTATTTTTGGTGAGTTGATGCCACCTAATACGGGTAACTATAATCTTTCACTTTCATCCACATCTTTTAACTTGAAGCAAATTATCAGACCGTTAGAAAGACACAATGTAATAATTGTTATAATGATTATCAATGACACTGGTATAGCAGTTAGCAATCAGTGAGAACAATGAACTGGGTTCAACAAATATGAGTACAGTCGGCCCCCAATTTACAAAGACCCCTTTGTACGAAATCTCCAGATTACGAAAAACATTTTCTTGAGTTTCCGTCCCCGAAATATGAAACAACCCCCTCTTACGAAAAGAAATTCAAAATTCAAACGCGCCAATCAAAATTTCACACGACACGCGAGTTGCTCTCTCATTGGCTGTCTCTCAACATCCTGCCCCGCTGGCCTCCCAGATGGAGACAGAAGGAAGCTTCACTCTTTAGTTTTTAATTTTTTAAGTTGTTTAATTCAGTAAAAGTTTAATAAATGCGGGCGCATTTGAGCTCATCTGGAATTCCGATCCCTCAAGGCATCAAATTAAAGTCGAGTTTGTCAAGCAGGGAATGCGCTTTGAAGTCCATGTCTTGTGGGCGTGGTCTGCAGTGCGCGCACGAGAGAAGGAGATAGAGAGAGAGAGAGATGCGTATGTGTGAATAAAAAATGTGTAATAATGGTTTAAATAATAAATGTTATTAAAATAGTTAAATATGTTAATAAAATGGTTTAATGGTTTAATAAATAATATTATTTTACTTTTAACACACATTTCATACAAAATTGGTGTAGTTTTTTTTTCATTTTTAAAGGGTTTAAGGGGTTTGTCCAGTCCAAGGACTGGAGCCTTGGAACGAATTAGGCGTTTAACATGTAAGGTGCGACCCCTACTTACGAAATCCCCGCAATACGAAAATGCCTCTGGAACGGGTTAAATGGGGGGTCGACTGTATGCTGACATTTTTTAAGTGAAAAAAATTTCGTAATTTTTTTCAGGTTTTCTTGTTCATAATACAGGGATCCCTCACTTTCCACGGTTAATTGGGACCAAGACCCCCCGCGATCGCCAAATTCCGCGATGTAGGATCGACCACTCCTGGCTGATCTATACGTACATGTATATTTGTATATAATGTCAATAAATACATATTCAATGCTATAAATGCTTATAATAACATTTAAGCATTCAAAAATAATACATAAGATGTAAATAAAATATAAATACACACACACACACACACATACAGACGCGCACGCACAAAGATGTGCACTTCACATAAAAATGTAAGTAGTTTTGATGGGTTTTTTTTTTTTTCTTATATAATTGGCCTTGTTTTGTGTCATTTCCGTAACTTTTCCCCCATATTCTTCCTTAATTTCCTTCTTTTTTTAATTTGATGATTTTTTTTTATTTATTTATTTATTTATTTTTAAACCGAGATACACTGAAGCCGCATGAATTGAAGCGCGAAGTAGCGAGGTGAGGGATCCCTGTATTTCAGTAAATGTATTACAGTCGGCCCCCTACTTACGAAATTAATCCGTTACAGAGCCGGCTTTTGTAACGCGGGAGTTTCGTAAGTAAGGGGCACATTTTACATGTTAAATACCTGATTCGTTCCAAAGCTCCCAAGACTACCCCATAAACCCTTTAAAAATGATGAGTACATCAATTTTGTATGAAATATGTGTTAAAAGTAAAAGAAAATTATTCATTAAACTATTTAAATATTTTACTAACATATTAAACCATTTTATGAACATATTTATTAATTAATCCATTATTAAACATTTTTCATTAACGCGCGCACACACACACACTTGTCTCACTTTATTTCTCTCTCTCTCTCTCGCTCTCTCACACACACAACACAAAATGTTTATTGTGGCACTGCGGGCCACGCCCACGAGCAGGATGCCATTTTAAGATGTGGAATTCAAAACGCATTCCCTGCTTGACAGATCGGAGGTCCAAACTCAACTTTAACTTGATTCCTTGAGGGATCAGAGGTCCACATTTATTAAACACACACTGAATTAAACAACTTAAACTAAAGAGTTAAGCCTCCTTCTGTCTCTATCTTTCTCGCACGCGCACGTGTGCACGCACACACTCTCTCTTTCTCACACACACATGCACACACACACACACACACACACACACACACACACGCGCGCGCGCACCTGTCTATCTCTCTCTCTCACACACACACACACACAAAACTCGGGCCACGTCCACACTCAAAGCGCAGCTGACGGAACAATTCTGTTTAAATGGACTGGATGTTGTATTTAAAGCTAAGATCAGAGGTCTTCTCCCACGGAGCACTCTGTTTTAATATCGTGTTGAAATAATCCCCTCTGTCACTGTATTTCCGCTTTAAGGTCTCCTTCTGGTTCAATATCGTCCCGATTGTAGAGGGGTTTCGGCGATCATGAAATATAACGCTCCATGATCAATCTCGAAACAAGCCAACAGTCAACTCTCCTTCACGCATGTGACAAACAGGAACTATGGTACAGGAAGTATGGGTCATGTTCGCTGCATCATTCCTCCTAGCCAATGGGAGGCCAGCGGGGCGGAATGTTGGGAGACAGCTAATGAGAGGGCAACTCGTTTATTGTGTGAAATTTTGATTGGCGCGTTTGAATTTTGAATGGCGCATCTTGCACTTTTTGTAATAGGAGGTTGTTTTCGTATCCCGGGGACGAAAACTTAGGAAAATGTTTTTCGTAACCTGGAATTTTCGAACCCAGGGGTAAGTAGGGGGAGATTGTATTTTCTTCTTATAGATGTTTTTTTTTTTTTAACTGCTAAATATAACCACAATTCTGCTTGAAATATTTAAATAAAATAAATATTTCCTTTAAAGGACTTTTATTTTGACCCAAATCAGTTGAAGATCTGAGATCTTTCAGTCATGTTAATTACGCTCACTAAAATCTTGCAGTACGTTTAGTAAAATTTAAAATGATGCAATAGCCTTGGTTTATCATATTATCTTCTGAATGTAGTATAGTATCCAGTACTGCTCATCTTGTGAAAATGTTTTCTGCTCTTCGTTACTCAGATGGTTCCATGGTAAGATAACACGTGAACAGGCTGAGAGACTGCTTTACCCTCCTGAGACTGGACTGTTCCTGGTGCGTGAGAGCACCAACTATCCTGGAGACTATACGCTATGTGTGAGTTCTGAGGGCAAAGTGGAGCACTACCGCATCATCTACCACAATGGGAAACTTACCATCGACGAGGAGGGGTACTTTGAGAACCTCATGCAGCTTGTAGAGGTGAGGATCACAAAACTGACTGGGGTTATATGATTTAACTTTGATTACACAGCTCATTTAAATATTTGATTAGACAATAACTGTATTTAGTTATTTCTTTACAACAGACTGTTATTGACAGCATCATTAGCAGAAGTCATAAAAGCTTTACACATTTAAACTCAATGGTTTGTTTATTGGTTGTGTAAAAAGCAGTTGTATGAAATTTACAAATAAAACAAATTAAAATGAACAAAAACAATTTGACTCTGAGAACTCCGCGACGTCGCTCTCTGGGCAGTGCCATCTTGGAGACGTCACTCCAACTTCAATGTAAAAGGTCATGAAAAGCACTGTAATAAAGTTTATCCTTTTGGTGTCGTTTGTTAAACATGCTACAGAACATAAAATCTCACGCATAAACATGAACTTAGGTTCTGTACTGGAATAATAATTGAAAAAGATTTTAATACAACAGTTCAGAAAAAAACGTCATTTTTCAGGAGAAAGTCTTATTTCTTCAGAAGAGACATCCAGCGTTTTCTATCGCTTAGCCAGAGAAGACGCACAGCGTTTGAGTGGTATCATAAAGCTGAACTTGTAATTAAAACACGCACAAAAAAGAGGCTCATTGACAACTTGTACGCGAATGAGGGAAAAGGGACGGGACATCAGCTCAACCAATCAGGAGAAAGGAGGACAGCCATTGGCTGAATTTGAATCACGTGCCGGTTGCACGGCAGTCAGCGAATACTCAAACCATGGGTGCAAAACCACGAATAGTCAAGGGCCTACTGTAACACAACAAAAAAGAATTCCAAAAAGGGTGAAATATAAATATTTTATTTTGTCGTCATTTGTATTATTAAAGCTTGAACTAGTGCTTTGATTTGAATATTGAATCATTTTAATAGAGTAGTCTGTCCTGAGGAAGTGATGTGCATGTTGAACTTTTGGTACGATCTATATTCTCTTAAACAGACCAGTGTGGCATACTGTTAGATTTTACATAACATTGATAAAGGAGGTGTCCCTAAAAGATATTTACGTACATCTCCCCGTTCACGTCGCTTCGTGGGGTGGTTTTAAAAGTGACTGGCCCTCCAGGTAGCTTTTGATGCTGCCGCCGTTGGTTCAGGATAGAGAATGTCTGCATGCAGTGAATGTGAAGTCTTTACTTTCAAAAATGAAAACAAAAAGCCCTGTACTAGCCAGTCCTGTCACGCATGTCGACAGTATACCTCCCAAAACCTGCCAGACTTTTGTTGCACACACGTGCTGTGTAGATCGCGAGATTTGAAACATCTGCATGTCTGAGGCGACACTTCGAACAGTATGCACTCAGAGATGTACATGATGTAGTTACTATAATCTTTATTTTAGTTTTCACATGAGCTACAAACCACGACTACCCCAAACAGACTTTGTCCTACATCACCTATTTATTTCTTTATTCATTTATTTATTTATGTAAATGATGTCTACAGACAGACTGGATTCAAATAGCCAAAACAGGAAGCAGCCCACATTTGATATGGGTACAGAAATAGAGAGAGCTTTTTTTTTTTTTTTTTTTTTTTAAACAGTCAGGAAATGCGCACATATGCATATTTTAAGATACCACACAGGGCTTTCTTCTGAAATTACTATATTTAAGCTGGTTCACGAGCTGCTGCTGGTTCCTTCCTCATTGTTTCTGAGGCCTGCTAATTTCTGAGCTTTGTGATTGGCTACATTTTGTACACTGTGGACTGAAGCTGACTGGCAAAATTTAAAGTTGTAAGTATTTCACCTGCCTTTTTTAAATACTAGATATATAAAACAACTTATTTGCTACTTTTTATTTATTTATTTGTTTGTTTGTTTATTTGCTGATCTGCATGCTGATCTGCTGGTTGTAGGTTAACTTAAGTGTAGGCCAGACTCTTGATCTCTTGTCTCCTCTCTCGCTCTCTCTCTCACTCTCTCTCTCTATCTCTGTGTGTTTCTTTAACTCCAACAATTCTTGAATTTGTTTAAATTTTTATATATTCTTGGATGGTCTGTCTGGACTTTATTTTTCTCTGTTGTCACACACACACACACACACACACACACACACACACAGTTTCTGTTGTCCACAATAACTGAAATCTATGTCTAGACAGGTTTCAGGGTGTTATTTTTATTATATTTATTTATTTTTTTATGTTGTCAATGCTCCTTTTGTTAAATTGATGACTACTGAACCATGTGACTGTTTTTACCTTTGACAGTTTGAATTACACCACCGGGTACTCCATCCTCAGTCTGTTCAGGAACAAACATTAACCAAGACAGGACATGACCATAACAAGAGACTTTATTGTTCTGCGAGTCCTGCTTTACCGAAATATGCAGAATCCAACAGTCAAACTGAAAGATCTCGTGGCACAGGATTCATTGCATGCAAATTGTGTAGTTTAGCATTAGTTCGACCTATTTAGCTATCATTTACATCACTAATGCATTGCTGTGGTGATCACGACACTGTTTGTGCCCTATCTGAGCTATAAGTCGTGGGTTTGGAGTGTTTGTATGTGTGGGAGAAATTTGTTTTGGATGGTGTGCAAGTAAAGCTCTCACTCTCTCTCTCACACACACACACACACACACACATACACATACATGGCTTTGCCTCACCTGTTGTCTGCACTTCGGTTCCTGGAAAAGTTGATAAAAGGAAGTGACGAGGAGGAAGATCGGCCATCTAAGTAGCATGATTGTTATATTTCTGTTGCAATGGATACGCTATCTCCAGTTCTGTCCTTTAAAGACCTTTGACACGCACACTAATGGTATTTTGAGGACACATGGCTACACACTTTATTGCAGTAGTCCAGGCAGTGTACATACAGTGAAGTCCGGAGGTCTGAGAGCATGAGTGAAATTACTGCTAATTTGCAGTATTTTCTGATTTAATACGAAGATTTTCGTGATAAGTTTTTAATTTTATAGTCAACAGCCTAAGACTCATAGTATTCATTATGTCACATTTTTGCCTTGATGAAAAATAATCCACGTTATCCGGTGCACGGTCAGGCTTTTGTACCCTAATATAGGGATTCAATGACCGACTCTGGTGATGTACTGCAAGAAAGACTTGTAGCGTACTGTTGCAAATAATGAATTTCTTTTCTTATTTTCTAGTTGATGAATTTGGTCACTGCTAGTTTGCAGAAGATCTATAATGCATTTTTTAAACAGTTCTAAATGTGTTGATGTTGTGTGCAGCACTACACAAAAGATGCAGACGGACTTTGTACCAGACTCATCAAACCCAAGCTTATGGAGGGAACTGTGGCAGCACAGGATGAGTTTGTCAGAAGTAAGAGCACAGACCATCCTCCAGTCTTCTTTTATTATTTGCAGTTTCTTGTGTAGTTTGAAAAATCATCCTCCAGTCTTCTTTTATTATTTGCAGTTTCTTGTGTAGTTTGAAAAATCATTTTCATCTCAATTTGTCTTATGAAATATTCCAGAACATGCACATGTCTATGATTTTCTGTATACATGTGTAGCATGTTATAAAGCAATACATAGCAGAATATTAGTGACGGTAATAATAAAATAAGCATGAGGTGTACAGTAAGTGTTATATTAAATACATACCATGGCAATGCTTCGGTAAGGACTAGCTTGCCTCAGGTCCAGTAGTTCTGAGATTTTTCTGAAAAGAAAAACATTTCCTTGTTTTAGATGAAGCACAAAATCCAACATGTAAGTAAAAATCAACATAAAAAGGGAAACAAATGAGCACTTTGAGAGCACAAACCTCTGCCAAACCATTAAAAATGCCCAACCTACTATGCCTGCTGTAATATCAAACTTTCAAAAAAAATTTTTTTTCTTCCAAAATATATTAATTATCCTAAGCCCCACCTCAGGTAGAAATTGAAAGAAAATTTGCACACATTTCTTTTGGTAATATTGATTTAAAAAAACACTCAAACCAAAGGTAAAACATAGCATTCTTGTTGCAGTTAAAAAGAGTAAATCAAACATCATGGTCAGTATCCTGTGCTGTATTATATAATATTGGTAAACTCACTGCAGCAGAATAACTATCTATATAAACAGTAACTTAAAGAAAAATATTCTCAGAACAAAATTCTGATGTTTTGGTGATTATTTAGAACAGGGATCGGCAACCCACGGCTCTGAAGCCGCATGTGGCTCTTTCACCTCTCTGATGCGGCCCCGTGGCTTTTCAAAATAATGGATGTGTATTTTACGGTGGCCGATGGGTGCACCACAAACGTGCTTCATATACAAAAACCACTGCATCACCAAAAACAACTGCAAAAAGAAAATGCTGCTTATTTACTCACCACGGAAGCACTCCGGGCTCCCAGGGACAGAGAGTTAAACCAGCTTTCACCTGAATGATGGGAGAATCTGCCTAAGGCAGTCTTGCAACGGTTGTGTACCCGCAGGTACCCAGCGGGTAACCTTGAAAAAATGCTCTTTTTAGGGTTGAAAATTATATACAGTAGATGAAAATTAAGTCACGGGTGCGGGCGGATATTTCTTTGGTGCGGGCGGGGTGATTTTGTGTGTGTGTGGTGTGTGTTCTTGTGGACATGGCTTTCGTTATATTAATCAGCTACATTGAGAGTCTCAGTGTTTTTGATCTGCTGTGTTGGTGGATTTCCAAACCCTTGTGCTCATGGCAAGCAGTGTTCTTGCCATCCCAGCAGCAGCGTGGCGAGCGAGAGAGATTTTTCCGCCACCGGGGTTTGTAATCCAGGAACGTAAATCACAGCTGAAGTAAGAGACGGTGGATGAGATTTGGTTTATGCACAGCAATCTCTGAATTAAATAACTCTCCTCCCGGGGACAAAATAAAAGACTGGGTCTGGTTCAGTCTCCACTTTGAGAATTGGGCGGTCCGTGCAGCATTAAGCATTAATATTATTTAAAAGAATGTTGAGCAGACGACTTCTTGAAATAAGTCTTCGTATGCAGAAAACTATCAATTTGCTGTCGTTTTTGTAAATTAGAACTATGACAAAACAACATTTAATATAAAGAAAAAGATATTAAAGATATATTATATAGATATTCTTTTTCTTTATAAAAATACAACAGGGACTCAAACACATTCATTCATTTTCTGAACCACTTAATTCGAATTAGGGTCGTGGGGAGGGTGGTGCCCATCCCAGCTGACTTCGGGCGAGGGCAGAGTACACCCTGGACAGTTCGCCAGGCCATCACAGGGCAGGAACATGTTGATGGCTATACAGCTCCTCTTATTGAAAGTCAACAATAGTTCTTTTACATGAACCTCTCACCATCGACAGTGAGAGACATGGCCAGCCTTTGATAACCCAGTTAGCTGCACTGGGGGGGACAGTGACAACTCATGGAGGGTGGGGCTTGAACCCCCAACTTTAGGATAAGTGATCCAGCAGCTTTGCCACCAGGCTACCACTACCTCAGTGCTTAGACACTGGAAATTTTCAACAAACGAACATTTTATTCAACATCTTTTTTTGAATCTAAATGTTTTTGTTGCAAGCAGAATTGTAATTTAATTGTCTCTGCAGTCATTCAAATCAATGCTACACATTGCTTTTTATATTAACATGAAGGAAAGAGGGGGGAAACATTATATACAGTGTTATTTGATTTTAAATGTCAAAAAAGGATTTGTGGCTCCCATTGTTTTCTTTACTGTGAAAAATGGGTCCAAATGGCTCTTTGAATGGAAAAGGTTGCCGACCCCTGATTTAGAGGGATAAGCCAGAACAGGTCAGGATTCCTTGTGTGTCCTGTGATGGGTACAATGAGGTTTGACTAAGTGCAGAGCGCTGAGCTACATGTTGCATTATGCGCTTGAAGGGTGGACTGTTGCATCGCTTCAAACAAACACTAGTAAAGCGCAAAATTTCTTAGTTGTGGTATTTTTAGCTCAGTGTTGGTATTTGTAGTTACACTACTTGTTTTGATTGCACAGGTGGATGGTCACTGAACCTCAAGGAACTGAAACTCATTCAAACGATTGGAAAGGGTGAATTTGGAGGTTAGTTTGACATTGGTCTACCTAAGTACATTCAGAGTATTCTGGTAGTATGCAAATTAAGAGCATTTTGAACCTTTCAGGCTTGTCGAACACAGAAGCTGTCCATTGCTCATTTTAGTGCTGAGCAATATTCCAAGTTAATATTTTCCTCTTAGAAAATTATTGTTCACTTACTGCCTTGAATCTGATGCAATGCTTGAGCATTTTTGTTTAGATATATAGCAATGTGTCCAAAGATAAGATTGTAAAAACTGAAAGTATGTTTATTATCATGTGAATGACATTGCATGTTTTGCGCAGATGTCAAGGAAGGAGATTACAGAGGCACTAAAGTAGCCGTGAAGTGCATCAAACATGACGCCACAGCACAGGCCTTCATCGCAGAGGCCTCAGTCATGACGTAAGTGCTCAGCTCTTTCATAACATGCTTATGAAATTTCCGTGCTCCGGTCGGAGCTTGATTTGACACATACGCGTGAGTGTATAGTATGTGCATGTTGTGCATGTATGTAAGATGATGATGATGATTATGTTAAATGATTTAAAGGGACAATTCATTTTATTGTTGTTGTTTACGTGCAGGCCATTGTGTTTAGAGAGCACATGATTGCTCCTCCCCAGCTCTCTATGTGCATACTGTCCAGCAGAATCTATGAATTCTGTTGTTGCTCCCTTCAAAATTTGTCTCAAACTTTTCCTGATACAGAGAGCCCTCACTTTTCGTGATTAATTGGGACCGTGACCCCCTGCGACCGGTGAATTCCACAAAGTAGGATCAATCCCCCTGACTGATGTCTACGTAAATGTATATGTGTATATAATATCAATAAATACCTGTTCAATGCTATAAATGCTTATAATAACAATTAAACATTCAAAAATAATTAATAAAATGTAAATGAAATATAAATACACACACATACAGACGCGCTCGCACACATACATGCGCACCTGACATAAAAATGTTTGTAGTTTTGATGGGGGGGTTTTGGGTTGTTTTTTGTTTTTTGTTGTTTGTTTTTTGCATAATTGGCCTTGTTTTGCAGAATTTTCCTTAACTTTTTCCCCTATTTTTCCTTAATTTCCTTATTTTATTTTTTAGTTCGATGAATATTTAAAAAAAAAAATAACAAAACAGTGATGCACTGAAGCCACATGAATTGAAGCACGAAGTAGCGAGGGATTCCTGTATTCTCTTTCCTTTCAACCTACAAGATATCTGAGGCTGGTTCTGGTCTGCTACAATGAAATCCTTCATTCATGAATTTTCTGTAACCGCTTACTCTTAATCAGGGTCGCACGGAGGCTGGCACCCATCCCAGCCGACTACGGGCAAGGGCAGAGTATATCCTGGACAGCTCGCCAGGCCATCATAGGGCGGAAACACGCCGATGGCTATGTAACCTACTCTTGTCGAAAGTCAGCAATGGTTCTTTTACATGGCACCCACCATAGACGGTGAGAGACATGGCTTTGATAACCCGGTGAAAAGTGACAAGCCATGGAGAGTGAGGCTTGAACCCCACACCCTTGGGATCAGTGATCCAGCAGCTTTATTACCAGGCCACCACTGCCCTGCAATGAAATCACTATGCAAAAACCAACTGAATAGGTAAAAAGAAACTAATACATAACAACTTTAGAGAATTAAAAACCCTTTTGTTTCAGATTAGTTTATGATCTGTTTTCTAGTGTGTTACAATATTGACTTTTTTGTAGGTTTGTTTTTTCCATACAATAATGTGGCACGGTAGAAGATTCAATGACATTGCATTGAATTATGAATTAGTACCTGTAGCAGAGGCTTCTGGGAAGGGTGAATTTACTCCTGAACTCTGTTACTGTGTCATGATTTTTATTAAACGAACGTGGTGTACTATGGCAGTGGTGTCCCAATGGTAAAGTGCTGGATTACTGATCCTGAGGTTGGGGGTTCAGGCACTACCATCAACGGTTGTCACTGCTGTCCAATAGTGCAGCTAACTGGGTTATCAAAGACTGGCCATGTCTCTCACGCTCTGTGGTGGGAGGCGTGTAAAAGAACCATTGCTGACTTTCGTCAAGAGTAGGGTGCATAGACGTCGGCTTGTTTCTGCCCTGCGATGGCCTGGTGAGCTGTCCAGGGTATACTCTTCCCTCATTCAGAGTCAGCTGAGATGAGCACCAGCCTCCCCGCGACCCTAATTAGGATTGAGTGGTTCAGAAAATGAATGAATTTGGTACACTGTTAAATCTGGTCCATGCCTCGATATGACTCACTTAGTGACTATTGTTTTATAGGCAAATGCGTCACAATAATCTGGTGCAACTGTTGGGAGTGATTGTGGAGGAGAAAGGCAGCTTGTTCATCGTGACTGAGTACATGGCTAAGGTCAGTGACTTGAACAGAATTGAACTAACACTGGTTAAAACATCGTATTGTTGCATTCTCCAATCTGATTGTTCAAAAGTTCTGAATTAATTTCTTGTACCAGCAGCTCGGACAATAATACAGCTGGAATTTTAGTTACAGGTTTATATTGCTGAGCTCATGCTAGAAAACTCAAAAACTTTGAATGGCGGATATGCTACAGTTTAAAGTGGCTCTTTGCTGTTGCACAGGGGAAGTAAACATTTATATTCTCAAAACAAAATAACTCACCAGAAACATTAATAAACGAATTCTGGGTGGGCAAACTAATTGGTTGCTGGACACCAATATCTACTGAGAAGCCATTCAACAAAACAAAAGAATCAAAACCTGGCACATATGCTACATCAGTGATCGAGTCCCGTCAACAGATGGGCTTTAAAACTCTTAAACATGTTAATGATGTTAATCCAAGCACAGTCCAGGACACAGCAGGGTCAAATATTTCAAAGAGGTTCACGTTAAGGTTCTTCCTGACAGATGTTTCATGTCCATGTTCAGGAACTCATTCAATCATTTTCTAATCCGCCTATTCCTAATGAGGGGCACGGGGAGGCTGACACCCATCTCTGTTGACTCAGGGAAATGGTGGGGTATAACCATTTGTAATCACACTCGCAGCTATGGGCAATTTGGAACAGTCTACTCTGCATGTTTTCATGACTAAGAAGGAACCAACGTACCCGGACGAAACCCATGCAAGCACGGGGAGAACATACAAATTCTCAACAGAAACACTTGAACCCGGGAATCAAACCCAGCACCCCCTGGCTGTAAGACAAAGATGCTAATCACTGTGCCATTGTGCTACCTGTTCAAGAACTCCAGGCGAATTAGCTATCTCAGATTTTTTTTTAATAAACAGGCCTCTCTGTAACATTTTCTTGTTTATAAGGATAATTATACTCCTCCTTCTATAACTTGCTGAATTATTTTGGATTTGAAAATTTTGGATCTGGAAGGACTTGTTTGTTTGTTTGTTTATTTTTATTCATATTTATAAATTTGTTTGAGTAGTGTGATGTGTATCCTGATTTTAATGTAAATTGCTATAACATTGCTATCATGCTTGTCTGTTTTCAGATGACGCACACATTTCCAGAGTTTATTGTAGTTATTGTTTGATGATTACAGTCATGTTTATGTG
Source organism: Plotosus lineatus (assembly GCA_024760905.1). Lineage (NCBI taxonomy): Eukaryota > Metazoa > Chordata > Actinopteri > Siluriformes > Plotosidae > Plotosus > Plotosus lineatus. Next base: position 51,870,700 of record CM045733.1, read on the forward strand.
TAACATTTGAGAATAGAAGTTACTCATGAGTGACACAATGGTCGTGTTTATTTACTGTTTTTAAAAGTATAGAAAGGAAGGCTTCATTAATACAGAATTATGTGCATCTGCAGGGAAGCCTAGTGGACTATCTCCGCTCCAGGGGGCGTACTGTTATTGGAGGAGACTGCTTGCTCAAGTTCTCCATGTGAGTTTTTGAATCTGGTCTGCTAAAAGTTTAGGCAATGTTCCAATGGCTGTTCAACACATTCTTTACCCATAACATCTGTAGTGCAGGCCAAGCAGGGGATTATTGATTAATAAGTCCTGCATCACATAATCACTTAGAATCCCCTGCTTGGCCTGCAGCTGCCCCCCCATACAAGTACTGTATTATACATTTCGTTGTGTAGGGAAGTACCAAATGGTTGACTCTAAATCACCTTTTGCTCTGGAAGGTTAAGGATTATTTTGGGTGTAGATCAGTGGCATTTCGAAGCTGTTCTTCTTTTCGGCTATTTCCCTTTTTCATGGGTCGCCACAGCGCATCATTATGCCCTTCCTGACACAAACCCTTTAGCAAGGGACAGAAACACGCTGACGGCTTTGCAGCTACTCTTTACGAAAGTCAGCAATGGTTCTTTTACATGAACCGCTCACCAAAGACCGTGAGAGACATGGCCCGCCTTTCATAACCCAGTTAGCTGCACCGGGGTGACAACCTTGTGGAGAGTGGGACTCGAACTCCCAACCATAGGATCAGCGATCCAGCACCTTTTACCACCAGGCCACCGCTACCTCCCTGGCATTTTGAAACCGTTATGATCCATAAAATGTTGTTGTTGTTTTTTTAATAGCTTTAATATAAATAAAAGTAAATGTTTACAAACAAGAGCACTTGGAGAGTTAATTTCCAATGCCAAATTGTCCTTGTTTAGAGAATATTGCATAATTCTGTAAATAAAAAAAACACAAACAAAAAACATGCACACCAATTGGAAAATCTCATTCGAAGAGGTAATAAACAAATTTAAGAACTACCACTTGAGTTTTCGTAAGTGGAATGTCATGTCAAGCATTCTTCCTTTTGAAGAGAGTGGCGGGGGAATTTTTATTTATTTGAAGTTCCATGACATTCGAGTCACAAAATGTGTGGTGTAATTCAGTCAGCTTGACTTGACAAGAAATTTTAAAATGGAATGAAGAAATTCAAGTCGATAATTGTCACAATTGGCTTCTGTGCAGGGACGTGTGTGAAGCCATGGCATATCTGGAGGCTAACAACTTTGTCCATAGAGATCTGGCAGCTCGGAATGTTTTGGTCTCCGAGGACAACATTGCTAAAGTTAGTGATTTCGGTTTAACCAAGGAGGCATCATCAACCCAGGACACGGCCAAACTACCCATCAAGTGGACGTCTCCGGAAGCTCTGAGGGAAAAGGTAGTGTGTTGGGGAGTGTGGCCTTAATGGCCTTTTTTCACTAAGGCCGCACAGATATTAGTTCAGTCCCTTGTCATCTCAAGGTTTGACGACTGCAACTCCACTCCTGACAAGTCTGACCTTTGAGTGTTATTTGACGTCTTAATTTGATCCAGAATGCAGTTGAACAGCTCGTTTTCAACCTTTCTTTTATATATACAGGGATCACATTCCATGGTTAATGGGGACCGAGAACCCACCCCCCCCAACAATTTCTGCGAAGTAGGAGCGACCCCCATGACTGACGTATACATACATATGTGTATATAATATCAATAAATGCATACTCTACGCCATAAATGCTTATATAACAATTAAACATTCAGAAATGATGCATAAGATGTAAATAAAATATAAATACACACAGATGTGCACCTCACATAAAAATGTAAGTAGTTTTATTAGGGGGGGTTTGTGGTGTTTTTTTTTTTTTTTTTTTTTTTAATTTTTTGGTTTGTTTGGGTTTTGTTTTTGCATAATTAGCCTTGTTTTGTGGCATTTCCCTGAATTTTTCCCCTATTTTTCCTTAATTTCCTTATTTTTTATTTTTCCATGAATATTTTTGGAAAACCCACGATGCACTGAAGTATGAAGTAGCGAGGGATCACTGTCTATCATTTCACCTGTTGCTGCTCGCATTGGTTTCAAAACACTTATGCTTGCTTAAAAAGCCAAAAATAATCCTACACTTATCAGACCCCACCCGACACCACTTACTCTGATCCTCCAGCCCTGCTCGACTGGTCCCTCCTTTTATCAAGGGACAAGGAAAACATTTATCTTGTTTGTTTTGGCACTGAGGTGGTGGAATTACCTTCCTCTAGAAGGTACGGACAGCTGAGTCACAAGTTTTGTCAAACAGTAACTGAAAACCTAACCTTTTCCACAAGTACTTGGATTAGCACTGTTTATTCCTTAAAAGAAAAAAAAACCCTCATCCTCTACCCGAGGTCTGACTGATGGTATATTCAGACTGTAAATCTGTTGGGCTTTTCACACCTGAGCCCAGTGGCTCAACAGGCCGGTGCTTATACCCAGTTTCTGTAGCATGAAGCAATTCGGAGTTCAACTCCTCCTGGATGGGGTGCTAGTCCATCGTAGGTTACCTTCCCAGTATATTTTTACTGGTACCCATTTATACTGCTGGGTGAACAGAGACACACTTGTGTTTAAGACCTTGCCCAGGGGTCTTAGCACTGTGCGGGTCGAACTGGGATTTGAACACACAACCTCCTGATCATGAGCACAGCACCCTAACCACTACACCACCGGCCCCATGATATTCAGACCGTGTCTTAGTGTTTCAGAATTAGAATGTATTCACTGATGTAATTTAACACTGGATAAAGACAGCTGCCAAAATGCTGTAAATGTAATGAGTGAGTGAGTGGGTGGGTTGGTTGGTTGGTTGGTTGGCGGGCGAACCCACAGTTAAATTCTATCATTCCTGTGCACGTCTGAACAGAAATTCTCCACCAAATCAGATGTATGGAGTTATGGAATCTTGCTCTGGGAGATCTATTCCTTTGGCCGTGTACCATACCCAAGAATTGTGAGTATTCAAAGTTCTTTAGTCCAGTCTTTCTTTTCAGAGAGAAAAAATGTCTTCGATGTTTACAGTTTTTGAATGACATGGAAAAACTTATTTGCATATATTATTTATTTATTTATATATATTTTTGGCTTACTAACTTGATAAGATTTGAAAATGAGAGGCAAATGCTGCAGACTCAACACCATTAGGTCCTGTAATAACTAAAGGTGGGTGACCGTATCATGCCAGTGTTTTGACATGAATGTCAAATTATTGTTGCACTGGCGAATTATGTTCAGAGTGGCACCACATCATACTGCTCTGCGATGAATTCTTTTTCTATACCAGTATGTACCATCTTTTTGCAAATGGGTGTCAGTGCATTGGACTCAATGTTTTGGTGGATCTCTGAAGGCATGCACATTATGGCAACGAGTGTGGTCTAAAATAATAAATATTCTCACACATACATATACACACAAAAGAACATCCAACATTTGTCAGTTTGCAACTTGAGCAGAGAAAAGCGACAAGACATGAGGACAAAACGTATTAGAAAACATCCCTCCCAGCGCTCAAGTAGCGCAACAGCCATCAAAAGTTCTCCCGGAGGTTGGGATGGAGGAATGGCTTGGTTTTGTTATGCTCTTTCAACAACATTACTCAATCGTGGGAAACTGTGAACACGTGCATCTGGCTGAATAGTGTTTTCCTCTCAATGTATCATGACCTGAACAAGCGCAGCAGTCTTTGCCGGTCATGGTTGGTAGCAGTTGGAATAGATTTCCAACAGGTAGGTGAATAAATTCAGGCAGAGAAATTGGGTGAAAAAAATACATGTTCAACAAATTCTTCTGTATGTCACACTTCAACTGCTGCTGGATGACTTATTCCCAACAGCTCCCTTTCACACATGCCAAGTAAACACACACAGTTTATAAATGTGTTTGACTTTAATAGTAACTATGTAATTTATTTATGTATTTATTTTTTGGTAAAGCGTTAACATGCACAAATTTAACCGCTACACCTTGCAAATGTCTCTTTCTGGTCACAGCCTCTGAAAGATGTCGTGCCACGTGTGGAAAAGGGCTACAAGATGGACTCCCCAGACGGTTGTCCTCCTGTCGTGTACGACGTCATGAAGCAGTGCTGGACTTTGGAGCCAGCGATACGACCCAGCTTTAAAGCGCTGAGAGAGAGCCTGCAGGTTATTAAAAAAAATGAGCTCCACCTGTGAAAGCAAGGACACAGAGAGAGATTAACTCTGTGAAAGAGAGAGAGAGAGAGACAGAGAGACAAAGACAAAGGGACTGTACAGAACTTTACACACACACACACATGTGCAAACTCTCTCCGAATAGTCATCTGTCATTATACGCTTGACAATGATGAGATGTTCATGAAAAAAATAAGTATGGCCAAATTGTTTCACTGATCCTTATATTATTATTATTTTTTTCGTTTTATATGCTGTGCCTTCATGGTTTATTTTAAAGAATCAGAGAGGCTGGCCTTCTCTTGTTCTCATGTGCCCCCCACCCTTTTTTTTTTTTTTTAAATTAACGTCTCCAGACTCTTATAATCGATTTGTCTTGATGTTTCCATCACTGTCTTTCTGTCTCCCCTCTCTTCACTTTGCTAAGTCATGTTCACAGCAGACCATCTTCGAGTCCGATTCATCTCTACACCATGTGTGCAGGTGACCTTGGGTTGATGTGGACATACAGCGGTTCATCCGTGTGCTCCTCTGTGGGTGTTGTATTTCTAGAGCACTGGACTCTAACTTTCCCTGAGCTGTTGCTGTTATTTAGATTTTATTATTCAGCATTACAACCCTTAGATGGTTTTTTGATGTTGTTTTGTTTTGCATTTTGATTTAAAAAAAAAAAAAAAAAAAGTCTCATTCGTATCCCAAAAAAAAGAATGCACTTGAAGTATGGGTAAATTCACATAGGTAAAATTGGGGGTTGGGATGAGACAGGTGTGCTGATTTACCTTTGGGATCTATGGAAAGTGGTGCATTTTGTAAGTGAAGTGTAAGAAGAAAACAAATATAAAGTTGTCTGCCTTTAAATATTTTTATTCTGTGATGCTTTTGTCCTGCAGTTGAAAATATAAAATGGATATATATCCAGAACTAACCCTAATAATGTCAGGTCGAATTCAAGCATAGTTAAACATTCATTTGCTGAATCGCTTGGCCCTGCTATGGCCGCGGGATGGATGGGATCTCTCTCGGCTGACTCCAGGAGAAAGCAGGGCAAACCCTGAACAGCTTGCCTGTCCATCACTGGGCAAACACACCGACAACTATTCATACTTGTGCTTACACGGAAATGCAATTTGGAATAGCCAGTTAATCTAATGTGCATGTCTTTTGGTCTGTGGAAGGATGCTGGAATATCTGGAGGGTGGTGTTGCTCAACATGAACCATCGTACACAAAAACCTGTCACAAAAGTTTGAAAAGAAGAAAGTTCATCAGATCTGATGGTGCAAAACCTGGACACGTGTAATGGATAGGCTGTTGATGCTTTAAATAAAGGGAGGCCACTAATGCCTTTTGAGAGGAAAAACACTTGTGAATGGGTTTAAATATTAGATTAAATTTATATCTCGCTAATATTAACCACTATTAAGTAAGTCCCTCCTTTACACTCCCAGATAATTGTATATTCAAGGTCCATTTAGGAACTGTTGATACTGTGGCTAGTCAAAACAGATACTCGCACTCCTGTCGATAGGTAAACAACATGGAACACGTGTGACGTGATTAATCACAACAGCCAGTGAAAACTTAAATTGATATATAGTTGAGTACTGCAGTACTTTTTTTTAGAAAATGAACTGAAACTGTTCACGGCAAAATAAATAATAAAATTTAAGTGACAAATGTTTTGATGGGAAATTACAGTTGTGATGAAAATGTATTTCAAACATGATCTGATTAGAAATGCATCACTTTTACTCCTTTTATTTGCCTTTAGGTATTATAATAATTTTGTAACAAGGTAATTTGGTAAATTGATTTTTGCAATAATTATTGTCAAAATTGTTTAATTTTAAAACCATCCATATAACTTAAGAGAAAAGATTCTCAGTGGTCTTACAGCCAGTAACAAATAACAGTTATTCACTGAAGACAAGGTGGATGCCACTAAATACTCGCCAAAGCGAAACATTGAGGGGAGTATTCAATTCAGTGACATCCACTGAGCCTGAGGTGAATTAATGTTTCAGTGTATATTTCAGGTCAACATTACTAAAGATGAACATAAAATTTTGATTTAATGTGGGCTTTTTACACCCGAGCCATAGTGGCTCATCAGGCCGGGGCTTATCCCCGGTTTCCATAGCGTGAAGCGACCAGGAGTTCAACTCCTCCTGGATAGGACGCTAATCCATCGCAAGTTACCTTCCCAGTATATTTTACTGGTACCCATTTTTACTACTGGGTGAACAAAGGCACACTTGTGGTTAAGACCTTGCCCAGGAGTCTTAGTGCAGTGGGGGTCTAACTGGGATTCAAACACACAACCTCCTGATCATGAGCCCGGCACCCTAACCACTAACGCCACCGGCCTCACATTTGATTTAAATTGCTATGTAGTTTATTTTGACATATTTACCTATTTCTGATGTAGGTCAGCTCTATGTAGCTAATGGCAGAAACATAAGTAAACTTTGCTCAGAACAGGTGTGTTTTCAAACTAAAACATTTTTAGTACATACTACATAGTAACAAACAAACAAAAAAAACCCAAGCTGATTATGGATAATTCTTCCATTTGAAATCATGATCATAATGACTCTGTTTGCTCTGAGTGGGAAAAGCTGTGTGTTATTTTGATTCAAGTATTGTCTACATGGAATAATGTTCAATAACCCATGGACAGCAGCACAACCAGAATTGTTTCAAATCTGTTGACATCACAAAATATTTATTTTATGAACATAATATAATTGACACAACATTAAGTTTACAAATTAGTTGTGATTGAGATAATTAGAATAATAATAAACCTATCCAGCTGAAAGTAATGCTAACTCTGCTATTAAGTACTGTACTTCTTTTCCTTTCGGCTGTTCCCTTCAGGGGTCGCCACAGCGAACCATCCGCCTCCATCTCACCCTGTCCTCTGTATCTTCTACTCTTACTCCAACTACCTTCATGTCCTCCTTCACCACATTCATAAATCTTCTCTTTGGTCTTCCTCTAGCCTTTCTGCCTGGTAGTTCCAACCTCAGCATCCTACTACCAATATACTCACTATCCCTCCTCTGTACATGTCCAAACCGTCTCAATCTAGCCTCTCTCACTATGTCTCCAAAACCTCTTACATGTGCTGTCCCTCTGATATACTAATTTCTGATCCTATCCATCCTCGTTACTACCAGAGAGAACCTCAACATTTTCATCTCTGCTACCTCCAGCTCTGCCTCCTGTCTTTTCCCCAGGGCCACTGTTTCTAAACCATACAACATCGCTGGCCTCATCAGTGTCTTGTATACTCTTCCTTTCGTTCTTGCCGATACATTCCTATCACACATCACACCGGACACTTTTCTCCAACCATTCCAACCTGCCTGCACACGCTTCTTCACCTCTTTTCCACACTCTCCATTGCTCTGGACTGTTGAGCCTAAGTACTTAAAATCCTCCATCTTCTTTATCTCTGCCCCCTGTAATGTCACTGTTCCTCTTGGAAACATGCCTCCCGCCCCTCCTTCTTCGACCAACAGTAGTCCAATTTCCACCAGTACCCTGTTGGTTAATAGCACTGATGTTGGTCGTTGTTAACCTGGGCCTCGACCAATCCGGTATGAAATTTGTATTTACGGTTTGCATGTTTTCTGGAAAAAGTTTTCTGCCGGAAGCCCTTCCTCTCGCAACCCTCTGCATTTATCCGGGCTTGGAACCGACGTGAGGGCGGACACTTGTTTGTGCTCCCCCACGGCTGTATTCTGCTTTAAGTACCAAAACTCAATAATAAATAACGGAGGGTCAGAATTTCTATCATTGTAATGAAAAAAACAATCACAGACTCTGAAAGAGCACCACAAACACAGTGTTTGCCTTGAGGATGTTATAGAGAAGTACAGAGAAGCTCAGAAGGAGCTGCATTGTGCCTTTGTGGATCTGGAGAAAGCATATGACAGGGTGCCAAGAGAAGACCTGTGGTACTGCATGAGGAAGTCTGGAGATGGGACTGCATCAAGGGTCAGCTCTGAGTCCCTTCTTGTTTGCTATGGTGATGGACAGGCTGACAGACGAGGTGAGACAAGATTCCCCATGGACTATGGTGTTTGCAGATGACCTTGTGATCTGTAGTGAGAGCAAAGAACAAGTGCAGGAAAATCTAGAGAGGTGGAGGTATGCCCTGGAAAGGAGAGGAATGAAGGGTAGCCTCAGTAAAACAGAATACATGTGTGTAAATGAGAAGGACCCAAGAGGAACAGTGAGTTTACAGGGAGCAGAGATAACGAAGGTGGGGGGTTTTAAGTACTTAGCCTCAACGATCCAGAGCAATGGAGAGTGTGGAAAAGAGGTGAAGAAGCATGTGCAGGCAGGTTTGAATGGTTGGAGAAAAGTTTCCGGCGTGATGAAAAGACAAATGTACAAGACTGTGGTGAGGCCAGCGATGTTGTATGGTTTAGAAACGGTGGTACTGAGGAAAAGACAGGAGGCAGAGCAGAGATGAAAATGTTGAGATTCTCTTTGGGAGTAACGAGGATCAGGAATGAGTACATCAGAGGGACAACACATGTAAGAGGTTTTGGGGACAAAGTCAGAGAGGCTAGATTGAGATGGTTTGGACATGTACAGCGGAGGGATAGTGAGTATACAGTGTTGGTAATAGGATGCTGAGATTGGAACTACCAGGCAGAAGGCCTAGAGGAAGACCAAAGAGAAGATGTGATGAAGGAGGACATGAAGGTCGTTGAAGTAAGAGTAGAAGATGCAGAGGATAGGGTGAGCAGATTATTCGCTGTGACGACCCCTGAAGGGAACAGCCGAAAGGAAAAGAAGACGACGACGACCCTGGCTATGCTTCATGGACCCACTTTAAGAACCACTGACCTGTAGAATTCCAGTATTGTGGAACTGGTGTTACTCATTTGTGGTTATGTTGGAAAATTAATACCCAAGCTACACTAATGAGGCTTGGAAGAAAGTAAGAATCTTTTCATACCTGAAGTCTGTCTTCCTTTCGGCTTTTTCCCTTTTACTCAGGAGTCGCCACAGCGAATCATCTGATTCGCACTTTGATTTGGCAGAGGTTTTTTACGTCGGATGCCCTTCCTGTCACAACCCTTTTAGCAAGGGACAGAAACACGCTGACGACTTTGCAGCTACTCTTTACGAAAATCAGCAATGGTTCTTTTACATGCCTCTCACCATAGACAGTGAGAGACATGGCCCGCCTTTGATAACCCAGTTAGCCGCATTGGGGGGGACAGTGACAACCCTGTGGAGAGTGGGACTCGAACCCCCAACCTTTGGATCAGCGATCCAGTGCCCTATACCACTAGACCACCACTGCCCCCTCTTTGAAAAAAATGCTTTTTCTCCAGTAAGATTTTCATGTGTTTGTTTTGTTTGAGAGAAAATGACAAGATGAAGTGACGAAGGAAAATTTTTTATCTGTGCCTCCTGTGTCACGGACACCTGAGCTCTTGTTTTTCTGCTTTTCTCCTGTACTATGTTTGGAACACCATACATCTAATCTGACATTGGAGTAACACGATCCAGAGAAGAAAACTGATGATGTTGCAGTCCAGTGGAAAAATGGACCCCTTTATAACCGTGTGTTACTGATTCTGTTCTGAAGCTACAACAAAACAGACTAGATCAGAGGACAGATATTATTCCAAATAAAATATTTTCTTTATTTTGATAAGATAGGAAATGGTGGAGTATTTTTTTTGTTGTTCTGCTCTGACTCTTTCCTCGTGTAGCTTTAAGGTATTTGAAATATCAGGATTTTGGTTGAGATCTTGTCATCTTTGTGTAATTCAGTTCTCCAGGCTGTGTGTCTCATGAATAAATGTTTTATAATCAGTGTCCGGGACAGTAGCGAATCAGTCCATGAATAAGCTTTTGTTTAAAGAGTGAAGATCCGATCGGTGCAGGAGAGAAAATGGTGCCGCTTCTCCCTCAGTTGGCTTCGAGCCATATATCAGGTAACATGCTAAATACAAGTAGTGACACCGTGGATTATCACCAGCAGAGACACTTTATTTTCATGAACCTCCATAACAATGTAGGAACACAAAACCACTGCACCCTCAAGTCCATGTGAGAGATACTGTTCTCGAAAATCAATTAACACCATCTGACCAATCCCAATCTAGACCACTACACCACTGTGGTGTAAGGTGGCATAATAGTTTCGTATATAAAGTTATTAAAATATAGCTCTGAGAACATGCATATTTTATACATTAGTAACTATACCTTGAAAGTGAGGTAGCTATTGCTGAGTAATTCAGACAGAACATCCATTGGACTGTTTAGCAATATCCACCAAGCCTGATCTCATTGTTTTCGGACATATTACAAGGGTACATTGGTAAACCAAACATTTTTAAGCTTTTATTGAAAAAAAACCCTTATTTTTTCCAATTTAGTCATAGCCAATTCCTAGATGTAAATAATACCTTCCTGCCATATGAACGCCAAACAACCAACCAAAGAAAGCGAGGGCAAGAATGTGATTTGCCCGAAGGCCTGTGATGCTAACTAGCCACCAAAATGCATTTTTCAAATTCCTGTATGTACTCAGGTGTGGCATAAGACAGTGGTCCCCAACCTTTTTATCACCACGGACCGGTCAACACTTGGCAAATTTACCGTGGACCGGGGGTTGGGGGTGTCATAGCTTGTTTGTATTGTAAATATAACATTTATATAAAATAGTATTATTATTATTAATAATAATATAATAACAATAATAATAAGCATTCCATGAATGTTATTTTTCAACAGCTGAAATAAAGTTGGTTGGGAAATAGAGCTTGAATTTTTCTTTAAAAAAACACAGGTGATGGTGCAGCAGCTGGGAGAATGAAGGCTCAGGCTCAGTCTCACCCAAAATCACTGCTATTGTTTGAAACATGTCCAGCACACCTCTGTTCATGTGCCGTCCCCTTTTGGGGGTACATTTTAGCGCTCAAATAACCGAGAGAATCCGGTCATTTGTAGCCGGTCAAATAAAATACTTTTTCAAAATTAAAAATCGTTCAGACTCAGATAATAATTAAAATGGAAATAATGAATTATTTCTTCTGCGGACCGGTACTGGTCCGCGGACCGGTGGTTGGAGACCACTGGCATAAGACACTAAGAGGACAACGTATGCATGAACTCAAAGACGTCGGATTGATTAGTGATTGCTTTAAGTGACAGTTAAGCGAGCATATGCTATTTCTCCCTGACAGCCTGGCCAATCACATGGGCCCCCAGCCATAAATCAACTTGAGCTTGAACTTGTCAACTGTTAAATTACTCAAGAGCATTTCTACATTTTAAAAGCATTACAGAGCATGATGCTGACACTGTGGCTAGAATGCGTACACCACAGCAAGACAGTCCTGGGTTTGAGTCTCATGCCTGGCGAGGGTGTTTCTGTGTGGAGTTTGCTCGGGTTTACTCTGGGTACTCCAGTTTCCTGCTGCGCTCCAGAGGCATGCACACTAGGCTCACTGGCTGTTCCAAATTGCCCCTAATAAAGTGTGCAAATGGTTTTGTATGTGCTAGCCCTCTAATGAACTGGCAAGCTGTTCAGGGTGTACCCTGCCTTCAGTCAGAGTCAACTCATGACGCTAGAAGTACAAGGCAGATTGATGTGAAATGCTAAAGGCATGATGGCGCACTTCATTACATTACAACTTTTTAAACTTTTGGGCTTTTTTATTTTGAAAAACACAAAAGACGTGCAGTATTATGTCGTTCTTTGGGAGGTTTTTGGGAAGGCATACTGAAAATTATAGACCTCACAACCCAAGTTTTCAATGTGTAAAATAAAAGATTAATGAGGAAGACGAGTGAGTGGTGGCCTCGTGGTAGTGTGCTGGATATAAAATAAGACAAATGCAGGAATAAAACAAACAAATATTCAAACAAAAAAGAAACAAGCTAGGTACTTATTGTTGAGCAACTACTCGGATCTGTTCGAATTTGTTTCAGCTGGTAGTGAGGCTTTGCATCCAGCTGCAACACTTTTTGGATTTTTGCCCATTTTCTCCCTAATTCAGTCATATCCAAATCCTACCCATCACGTATTGCCTTCCCCTTCACACAACCATCACAGACCAGGGAGAGGCGGAAGCATGCACGCTCCCTCTGTAACATGCAATGGTAGCCACTCGCCTCTTTTCGAACTGCTGCGCATGAGTAGCTGGGGGGTGGTCTAACACACTCGGAGGGAAAACACTATCTGCCCCCTCATACGAGTGAGCTCATAGACGCCCATGACTGGCTGGCGATCGTTGTGAGTACTGTACAGAGCACAGTGTATGTCTTCCCACCGTCCCATAAGTGACTCAGCTAATTGGCTCCCATGGACTCCCAGCAACAGACGGCTGAGGCATTCAACTGGATTCAAACTTGCGATCTCCGGATTAATAGTCGATGCGTCACACGAGATCCCCAAGCTGCAACACTCCTTAATACTCCTTGGGAACGAGTAAATCTTGAATTGTTCAGACATGTATGATGTTATTGTGTCTGATCATGCATGTTCTTAATTAACCCAGCACTGTGTCTTTATTAGGCAAAGCCTTATTTACTGCAGTTACACACATGTGTGTGTGTGTGTGTGTGTGTTTATGTGTGTGTGTGTGTGTGTGTGTGTGTGTGTCTAACTGCAATTTAATACTGTACTTAGTTTTCCATAAAAACAAACAAGATGCACAGTTTGAATCTAATCAGCAGGATGCTAGATAAATAAAGTGATCAAAAATCAACAGTTATTATTGAACGCCTGGAGGGAACTGAGTGCAACACTAAGAACTGAGTACAATATATAAAAAGCATGAATCTAGGGTAAATGTCGGGATAAAATTTCAGGGATGAATGATGCTCTTTCACAACAAATCCATTGTCAGTTCATGTGAGCTTAAAAATTATTAATTTATATATTACTATATTCATATTAATATCATCCACATCAATGTCTTAGAAATACACTAATATGGATAAACACTACAAACACTGTATATGAAAATATGAAAATATGGAACTTGAAGTTGTGCATCAAATCAGAATTTTTGACTTTTCTTTTTCATCCACCTTTAGCGAGACATCATGACAGACAGACACAAAGTCCAGCCGCTGAATATACTGTGAAGTGGTTGGCTGAAAAAGTACGAAGTACAAAGTACTTCGAAGTAAGTATAGAAGATGAATGAATGGAAATCCGAGCACAAGCCTCAGGCTATGTGGGTATCACTACGTGCTCCATGCATGGGAACAGAGCCTGAGCAGTGGTGGGTCTGGGTCACTGCTTAAAAGGTCATTGGTTCAAGCCCCACTGAACTGAAACTGTTGGGCTCTTGAGCATGGCCCTTAACCCTCAACTGCATAGTTGTATAGAAGATGTATGTAAGTTGTTCAGGATGTACAGAGACAAAATGATTGCAAATTTTTCTCTGTGTTGGAGGTAACTGTGTCCGTAAAACTGTGACTGTGGCTTTAGTTCTGTTTCAAGTGTATGAAGTTTACCTAACCTGCTTCTGTAATGCGTAAAATACTTTCTATGTTTTTCTATAATATATACTATAACATCAGAGACGTGATCTGCTGGACTGACATAGTTTGAACACCTGGCCTCTCTGTCAACAACCTGGAGATTTTTGATTCCGGGATTTCTAAACACTATGCTATTGCTTTTGGAGTCATACATGGATACACACCCATCAGCTCCACTAAACCTCAATACTTCATGTGATTTAACTAAAGGGGGGAATTTTATATATATATATATATATATATATATATATATATATATATATATACTGCATACAGGGGGTGGACAAAATAATGGAAACATTTAACATTTTGGCATCATAATGTTTGTTTTCCTTTCGGCTTTTTCCCTTTTACTCGGGAGTCGCCACAGCGAATCATCTGATTCACACGTTTTGATTTTGGCAGAGGTTTTTACGTCGGATGCCCTTCCTGTCACAACCCTTTTTAGTAAGGGACAGAAACACGCTGACGACTTTGCAGCTCCTCTTTACGAAAGTCAGCAATGGTTCTTTTACATGCCTCTCACCATAGACAGTGAGGGACATGGCCCGCCTTTGATAACCCAGTTAGCTGCACTGGGGGGACAGTGACAACCTTGTGGAGAGTGGGACTCGAACCCCCAACCTTTGGATCAGCGATCCAGCGCCCTATACCACTAGACCACCACTGCCCACATTTTGGCATCATAATCTTTGAACATAATTTAAACAATCAAAACTTGGCATATGTATTGATTCATACAATTTGTGAATTGTTTCCAAAGGAATTTTAATCCATTCTTCAGTTCGAATACCCTCCAACTCTTTTAGAGACGAAGGCTGACTTGTGCTTTGCTGAGGACGTTTTCCCCTCTCTTTCAAAGGCAGTCATTACTTTTGAGACAGTAGCTCATGAAACACAGAACATTTGGGCAGTTTTTGTTACACTAGCGTCGACCATACGAACACCAACAATTTGGCCTCTTTTAAAATCTGAGAGGTCTGCCATTATGGGGTGTGATTAATGTTTTCAATATCTGTTTAATGTTTTCAATATCTGAAAAAGGGGGGGAAAAAAAACATTTATTTTACATCAACTTATCAAATAACAAAATTATTATATAAAAAAATAATCACTTATGCCAAGGTTTGATTATTTAAATTATGTTCAAAGATTATGATGCCAATTTTTTAGGTGTTTCCATTATTTTATCCAGCCCTGTTTGTCCATAGTGATAGAAGCTTTGCCTCTGCTCAGATATTCATGATATCCTTAAACCTCTGGAATCCAGCTGTAAGGATCTGGTCAATCTTACAAAGTGAAGGAGAACTAAAGTAAAAGTCAGTGGTCAGTCTTGGTTTAATGACAGCACTTGCATTCTCAGACAGAAATGACTGGGAACTCTGGGATGAGGTGGATTCCATCCTGAGCAGCTCGCCAGACCATCACAGAGCCAACACACACACAGACAGAGCTAGGGGCAGTTAGGAATAGCCACTTAGCCTAATGTGCATCTCTTTGGTCTGTTTCACACACAGATGCCCTCACCGAGCCCTGGAGTCTCAGCATATTGCTAATGCTTCCTCAAGACATGGAGTGCTTTTTAACACCATAAATCATTTCTTCTTTTTATTCTAATTTATACTGTTTTATTAACCTCCCTCCATTTTCTCCCCTAATTTGGTCTTATCAAATTCCCACCATTTAAATATTGCCTTCCCCATCACACAACCTCCAACAACCAGCAAGGTATGTTTCCGCTGTGACATGCGATGCTTACACCCGCCGAACACACTTGAAGGGAAAGTGCTAATCGCTCCCCGTGTACGAATGAGCCCAAAAACGCCCATGATTGGCTCATGATCCACAACGAGCCACACATACAGTCCCATAGCTCCTCTTTCTGTCAAAAGTTCTGGAGGGGTGGGGTGTGTGTGTGTGTGTGTGTGTGTGTGTGTGTGTGTGTGTGTGTGGGGGCTCTGCATTTTCTTTCATATAAAGAAAGTGCAAACTTTGTGGTATGTTTCAATCTGTTTTTTTAAAAACTTCATGGTACTGAATCTGCTTTAACAAAGATATTTTATTAACTTTGGCATCAGGGTTATTACGTAATTTTAGTTTTAGTTGATATTAGTGTCGCATGTAATAAGACTGACCGTGGGATTCTGTTGAATATAAAGATGGGATTCAAGGCCTTACTTTAACAAACTTCAACTTTTACATTAAAAGTAGATCCAGAACTGTTTACATAAAGGGTTCTTTCCCTAAGCCAACACCTCTCACACAAGGTGTTCTACAAGGCTCCATTTCCCCCTCTTTTATTCGTCCTTTATCCGCTCGCCCTTGAGTACATCTTTTCTTACCATGGTGTCACGTACTGCTGCTATACTGATGATCTCAAGTTGCATTATGTTTATTATATCTCTGTCTATGTTTATTCTCTTCACCATTATTTGTATTGTTGGCCTTTTTTTTAACAGTATTAGGTGCAACATCTGTTGTTTTTAAATGTGCTATCAAAATAAATGTGGCTTGACTTCATAAAACTAGGAATTGCCTCAGGCCTCAGGATGTCACTGAATTGAATAGTCCCTATTCCATGACGTCTACCTCACCTTCTGTATGTGTTAATTATACCAAGATAATGAACCAAACACACTGCATCATGTCTCTGTATTATATATTAAGATAGATAGATAGATAGATAGATAGATAGATAGATAGATAGATAGATAGATAGATACATGGATAGTGAATTGGATCGAAGTGGTACATCAGGTTTGGATAAAAAGAGGGAGAGGGAGCGCACAGGAGACAGACAGGACAGAATGAATTGATATAAAAAGAGGGCATGAGTGAGTGAGTGAGTGAGTGAGAGAGAGAGAGAGAGAGAGAGAGGAGGCAAAGAGCACACGGTCACATGTGCTCAGACTTGGCTGTCCATGGTTTTGAAACAGGATTCCCTTTGGAAGTTTCACGTAGATGGACACTTTATTTTCTGAATTGAATCAGAGTATTAAATAATATTTTAATTTATTTCTGGTTTGTGCAGATTTGTGTTGAGGAAAGGGACAGCAATGGCGTTCATGGTAAAACATATGATAGGTGGACAGCTGAAGGATCTTACTGGGGGTCTCGGAGAAGAGAAAGCCATAGGAGAGAATTCCCAGGCCACGGCTCAGGGGATGACCCAGGAGGAGTTTGAGGAGTATCAGCAGCAGCTGGCAGAGGAAAAGTAAGAATTACATTTCGTGCATATTTTTTATTTCTTGTTATTTCTAGTTATTATTGAGAAAACACTCACAGTGTTTCTAGACTACACCTTATCAGAAGGAGCATCTTCTGCTTAAAGTTGACAGGTATGAAACCAGACCTACTTATAAGCATTAAAAAAATTAAGGTCTTAAAATTCTGGTTTAAATGAAGAGTCCGTTATATTTTAAAATTCCATTAAAAAAGTATTAAATTACATTCGCTTGACCTTTAAAGCTAGTTTGGTATAATCATTTCAGGTAACTATTTGGTTTCTACCATCCTGCACTATAAAAATAACCATCACCTCTATCTCCTGTAATGTTAGAAGGTATAAAGTTTTAAATTACAGACAAGTGTACCTCCAGTCAATAATGTACAGTGACCTTAAGAACATACATGCATATTTATCTTGCTCAGAATCGAAACCAGCTTGCACTTCAACATTCTCTACACCATGTATTCATTCATTCTTTGTGTGAGGCACAGTTTGGAAGTAAATTTATACTGTTATTCCTCTTCAAAAATGCTCAACTTGCTTAATCTTTCTGTCATGTGCATTTTGTGAATGGAATATTACTTGCAGATCTGACACATTTGTACACAACATTCATAGTCATTTCATTCATCTTCAGTAACTGTGTCAGCCTGATCAAGGTCACAGTGAGTCTGGAGGAATGCAGGCAGCAGGGTGGGAGTACACGTTGGTTGGGATGCCAGGCCATTGCAAATAAACACCCACACGCTTTGGAAGGAAGTATTGAACTAAGGAAAGAAGAGAGAAAGGAAGGAGAGAGAATGAGAAAGTAGGAAATAAGTATGGAAAGAAAGGAAACAAGAAAGAATGAAGGTTGGGAAAAGATGAAATAAACAAGGAATGAGAAAAGGAAGGAAGTAAAAGAAAAGGAAAGAGAAAAAAAAGAATGAAAAAACAGAGAAAGCAGAAATAAGTAATGCAAAAATTCAGAGTTTGACTGCAAAAGGAGATGATAAGCATATCCTTTCAGATGTGAGAAATGTTTTCCCCTTGCTTGTATATACTGTGATTAAATTAAAAAAAAAAAGCACAGATATATCAGGTTTTGTTTTTAAAGTGTTTTTTATGAATATAAATATTTATAAATGTATAATCACAGCCTGATATAGGTTCAAGCCTCACCCCTCAAATAAAAAACGCAAAGAAAGAAAAGGGAAGGGAAGTGAAAGAAGTTTTCCAATACAGACTTAAGTTGTTGAACGAGCTTTCACCAGAACAGTTGGTTTGTTAATCAAATATTCCAACATGAACATTTCACAATATAAATATGATGGATAGATGAATGTGAGAAAAGGGATGTAGGATTTTCAGTCTACATTACTGCATTTTTTTCAGGATTGAACGAGAAGCCAGCTTTGCACAGAAGAAAGCAGAGAGAGCCACAGTCAGGAGCCACTTCAGGGAAAAATACAAGCTGCCCAAGGTAGGTTACATGGAACAGATCCCAGCTCTAGTATGTTATACTGTATTTCCCATAGCTTTTCTTATATGGTACCCATATGGTTTATAATGGTGTGTTTTGGGTGTACTTGCTTGGGTTTGTCTCTTTCTAGAGTGAACTGGATGAAGCACAAATTGAGGCAGCTGCCAAAGATGTAGAGTTGCCTTCAGAGCTCGCAAAGATGATTGCAGAGGACAAGCAAGAGGAAGCACACAAACAATCTGTCCTGGGTCATCTCAGCAGCTTACAGGATGTTGATATCAACCAGCTGAAAGACAAAGCACAGGCCACAATTGGAGACCTCAAAGAGACAGCAGAGAAATGTGAAGTCATGTGATTGAGGCTCTTAAACACATTAATAAGACAGCTTTTCTAAGATACTTCTATCAGCTCTCCTAAAAATAATCTATTTCATCCTTATTTAAGTCTCAAGAGCACATTCCGTAAGCCTAATTTTTGTATATTGTTAAAAATAATTATTTACATATCTTATTGTTGCTGTTAATGATGATGACGGTGATAATGAGCATGATAAAGTGTAGGAGTTTATCGACATCACACATTGTTAATACAAATAAACGCCGGAACTAACAGCACGAGTTTATGTATATTTGGGAATAATATTCGTGATGCACTTTTCGTGCAACTCGGAAAGCGGTTCGTGTTAATTATTAAGTCTATACTTATCGATATGTAGTACTGTAATAAAACCCCTTTAAAGAAAACTGTGTGTGTGTATATATATATATATATATATATATATATATATATATATATATATATATATATTAGATATAATTACATAAACAAAAATATTAATGGACAAGGAAGCGGACCTCTTCTATAGACAGATCCCTAAAGTGGTAAGTAAACAAATACTTAAGTGTTCGTCATTTAGCAGAGTTTACATGACGGTTGGGACAGTACTTTGATAATTTAATAAATATTAGCGTACTACAAACAACAACTTAAAGCTTACTGATTACAAATGCATTAGGATTCATGCAGGAGGGAGCAGTTCATCCACTGTATTAAAAGGTAAACCGTCTAATATTGTACAGCAGGAACGTGACTGATGAGGGTGCCATTACTTACACAAATCGAGGAGTCTGTAAGAAGTCATTTATTTGGGACATGTTGTTTTATTCTGATGTTCTTGTTCAGGTGTTCCCAACCGGTCCAAGAAAAGCCCCTATCTTGCACATTTTAGTGTTTTACGTGTCACTAACACACCCGATTTAACGAATAAACTAAGTAACAATGCACTCGGGGGAATGAGCAGGGGAAACACTAAAATCTGCAGTACAGGTGGCCCTCGAGGACCAGGGCTGGAAACCTCTGTTCTCGTTCTCATATAAATCAATAGGCTATTGCAGCGTGTCGCCGCTAGATGACGATATTTACTGACAAATCAGCTTTCTTGCATTTTTAATAAGTAAAATAATACTAATGCTAATTTTTTGAGAAGGACTGGTATATATATATATATATATATACACACACACACATACCTGTCAACCCTAGGCCGTTGGCGATCTTACAAATGGCTACTTATGCCCTTACAAAATAGCAACTAATCTTACGCGTCTTATTATCGCGTGCAATATGAAACAAAAATTAAACTCTATTTTTAATATAATATGAATTTATTGGTAATGTTGTAACATATAACCTGGTGCAATCAAATAAAAGAGTAATATCTTCAGCTGCATGATTAAGAAAATTTAACAGTGATCTTTATTATAACTATATGTAGCACTTTTGGCACTTTCAATCATTTCTTTTGATGGCTTCACTTCATGGCACTTGAGCTCGCAATTCAGTTTGACTTGAATGATGGCGGAAGTGAAAGTGCGGTCACGTGGTCGGAAAGAGCAGACGATAGCAGACGATAAACGCAACGCGCGATTCTCGCGAGAAAACGGCTACAGACCAATTCGGCGTATCGTCTCTTTACCGAAACGGTGACACAAAAAACGGAGTTAAAAAAAAAAGACGAAATGATCGAAAAACGTACAGATTTCGGACGTACGGCGTACACATTTAAAAATCAGTGCTCACTTGTACAAATTACGCCAAAACCGTACAACTTGACAGGTATGCACACACACACACCTATACAGGGATCCCTCTATTTCCGCTGTTAATTGGGACCAAGATCCCCTGCGATAACTGAAATCTGTAAAGTAGGATCCCCCCCCCCCCCCCCGACGTATATGTGTATATAATAACAATAAATACATATTCAATGCTATAAATGATTATAATAACAATTAAACATTAAAAAATATTGCATAAGGTTTAAATAAAATATAAATACACACACAAAGACATGCACCTCACAAAAATGTAAGTAGTATTGATGGGAGATTTTGGGTTGTTTTTTGTTCGTGTTTGTCTAGGTTTTTTTTTTTTTTTTTTCCCATAATTCGCCTTGTTTTTGTTGCATTTTCCTTAACTTTTTACCCTTTTCTTTCATTCCCTTATTTTTTATTTCAAAAATATTTTTTTTTAAATGCGCGAAGTAGCGAGGGATCCCTGTTTATACACGTTTACTCAAAACTCACTGGGTAGGTGTTGTGTGGGGTATTTGTTTATGCACGTGTACATGCAAACCAGTACTAATTTAAGTACTGTCCTGCCAAAAAAGTTAGGCTTTCACTTGTTTAAAGACACCCAGTGACTCAGCTGTCTGGACATCTAGAGGACGTTTTTAGAACACCAGCATACCCACTGATTTTCTTGGGTCATTCCAAATGTCTTAACAAAGGAAATAAGGGTATACAGTATGGTGGTGTTCTGATTTATATTTTTGGAAGGAGTCTCCAGTGTCACATGGTCATAAGATTTTACTTCACATAAAGCTTTCAGGACAAAGATTTTTTTTTTTTTTGAGAAAATGTAATTTCGTTTTTCATCTCTCACCTCATTAGTTTCTGTGAAAATCATATTGAAGTTGCATCGTTTCGCCACTTTATGGCGCTGTTTTCTTAATAATAAGAAGACCTATATTGTTAGAGGTTTCTGTAATTCTAAGCAAAATAACACAATTTAAGCAAGGTTTCACAACACAAACTGTAAACATAAACATCACATAATTTATAATATAAAAATGATAATCACTGTAGTATGTTTAAGGTGAATGAAAAAATTGTGGACATGTTATTGTAAAAGTTTATTTTTGGGAGATGAAATTCACTATCCTTTGTGTCTGATTTTTAAGTCTGCATTATCTGTTTTGTTTTATGCAAATTTACTTTTTGTCCATCCTTTTTAATCCTCATTCCTACAGAAGAAACTTTAACAGATCATTGGTGCCATGCAATTTCTTTTTGTTTGTTTACAGGAGCTCCATGCACATCTTAATGGTTCTGTCAGCTTTGCTACAATGGAGAAACTCATCTCCCGAAAGCCACATCTGAATATCAAGTCAAGCAGGACGGCCATCTGCAGTGGACAGCGGCGTACTCTGGCTGAGTGTGTGCTCACTTATTTCGTAAATAATACAACAGTATCCTATTAGTACAGCTTTGGTAAGATAGTACTACATATAAACTCAGGAAGACACAATGTACAATCCAGTTCGAGATGTTCATATTATTAAAATCGAAAGCTTGAGGTGATCCCTTCACAAATCAAACAAGATAAAGCAGCTTACAGAAGCTGTAATCCACAGGTGAGAGCAACAGTTTATGTTCTCTCTGTTTTCTGGTTGAGGATGAAAATATAAATGTACAAAAAAATATATATAAGTACAAATAAATAAAATGAATATAAAGTAAGTTTACTAATATTCTGTATTTATTTAGAAAAAAAACATATTTTCAAGAAATGATTCAACTCATTTCACCAGTAGAGTGAGAAGTAAGCATGTCAGACATTCTTGATCAATGTAAATGAGTAAAAGATTTTATCACCTCAGGATATTATAAGATTAGTCAGGACACTGTTGGGTTTCAGTCTGTAGATTAGTGTTTGCTTCCTCCTCCGTTCTGTGGATGTGGTGTTCTTCAGATCAATGCTCAATGCACAACATTAACTGCTGGATGAGTATAAAAAGCTAATTTTTTACACAAGTTTTGATTTGTTTGCATATTTTTAGATGTAACTTATCAACCGACTACTGGCCTCTTTTTTCTTTATCATTACTGTATTTGGAGAGTGAACTGAGAAATATGTAGGAAAGGTGGTTCTTTGAGCAGCCAAAAAAAAAGTTTAAATAGTATAAAGAACAAGAGTTCATTGGAGATCATGAACATCAGCCAAGCCCAGCAAGCTGTAATCTCCACTATAAACCAAAATATAAAAAATAATCACAATATTAAAGAATCCTTAAAAAGGGATTCACAGATTCCCCCCCCCTCCAAATAATGGCATCTTCCTTGTCCAAAACCTGGAAGAAACATTATGGCAGTCCCAATGAGTGGTCCACTCAGAACATTTTGCAAATAACAGAAAGAACACAGCACCCCCTGTTGGGCCCACTATAATATGACACGTCCAAAAAATAATTTTGATAATGTTTAAAAAAAAAATTAATGGATCCAGAATTTAATCCAAATCACTTTTAAAGTCTTCCTTGTGTGAAACCCCATTTATTTTTAAAATTTCATTAAAACACATAATTCTACCAGCAACAAGCTAGGGGTGAAAATGATATCATGTAATGAAGAGAGCTGATGAGCTGCACCAGTCTATCGACCTGCTCACAGGGTGTAAATAAGCACTTGTTTCCTTTCACAGGTGCTTCCAGGTTTTCAAATTGATCCATCAGCTGGTTGACTCTGAGGAAGACATTTTGATGGTAAATTAAGGTTGATTTTAGAATTTCAGTGTCAGTCCCCTGGTGAAATATTTGCTATAATTTTTCTTTAAATGAAACAGGTTTCCAAAGCTGTTATTAAGGAATTTGCAGCAGATGGGGTGAAGTACTTGGAGCTACGCAGCACTCCAAGGGAAGAATCCAAAACAGGTACAGTGCTTGTTAATAGAGCTCCAAATATGTAGCAAGTGTAAGTTATGTCATAGTAATGTAGTGAAGTGGATGTAAAATATTTCCTGATAAAATTTGCCTTTTCTCATTAAGGTCTATCTAAAAAAACATATATTCAGACAATTCTTGAAGCCATCCATCAGTGTAAGCAAGAGGAAGTGGATATCCATGTCAGGTTTGTATGTTTTTTTCTAAAACTTCTGCAGATTCCCCTGACTTGTGGCGTATGTTAAAATTTGTTTCTGTTGAACAGGTTTCTTGTGGCTGTTGACCGTAGAAATGGTCCTGAGGTTGCTATGGAGACAGTGAAGCTAGCTGAGGACTTCATGTTGTCTAGTGATGGTGTGGTGGTGGGACTGGACCTTAGTGGTGACCCGACAGTTAGTACAGACACCTAATTGGATAGCATGAATTCCAAGATTACCACAGTGGTGCTTATTTATGAATGTTAAATAGAAGCAAGTGCAGATTTGAGCAACTAGATCTGGAATTATATTTAATTATAGCTTTATTTTAAAATATATTTAAACCAAGTTAATAAAATAAGTCAATTCCTATTTTATTAAAAAGGGGGTGAAAGAAATGTAAGGATGAAATACCAAACCATTAAAATTAATTAAATACCATCGGATTACATTAATGTGGAATGTTTTGTAAGATATTGAATATTTATGTCTGTACCTCTGGTTCATGTTTACAAACCACATGTTTAGTGTAAACTATATTATGTCTAAGATAGTTTTAGGTCCCCTTGAGATTTTTGCTCATTACATTTACATGCACAAAATATTCAATGTTTTTCATATATACACGCACACAGCCCTCTATAATTATTGGTGCCCCAGTTAAGATGTGTTCTTTAGGTTCTCATAAATTCAGATTTATTTTTTTGTTTGTTTGTTTTTTTTTTTTAAATAATATCAAACCACAATGAAAAACAAAGAGGAAAGTCCAACCTCAAGTGCACTTATTCAGTGGGGAAAAAAGAAAATTCTACATTAAGAATTTTTTCTTTTTTACATCAAATCATGTGTGCCACAATTATTAGCACCCCTGATGTTAATACTTTGTATAACACCCTCCTGCCAACAAACCAGCACCTAATGTTCAACTCTAATGTTTCACAAGATGAGAGAATACAGAAAGAGGGATCTTGTACTAGTCCTCTGTGCACTTCTTATTTTCCTTTCGCTGTACCCTTCAGGGGTCGCCACAGTGAATCATTTGCCTCCATCTCACCCTATCCTCTGCATCTTCTTCTCTTACACCTACTACCTTCATGTCCTCCTTCACCACATCCATAAATCTTCTGTTTGGTCTTCCTCTAGACCAGTGGTTCTTAACCTTGTTGGAGGTACTGAACCCCACCAGTTTCATATGCACATTCACCGAACCCTTCATCAGTGAAAAATAAAAATATGATTTTTTTTTTTTACAAATTCAAGAAATAGGTACTGTTGTGTTCTTGTATTCCCCATCTCTATGCAGTTTCACAAAGTGTTCCTTTAGTTTTGCTGGTGTGAGACTAGAGTTGCTCAACTTGGCATTGCAAATCATTCAGATAGGATGCTGAGTCCCATCACGTTTCGTGATGCATGTGAATCCATGTTGTACGTATTCGTCCGACCACTTTCTTTATTTGCTCGACATAGTATGGATTAAAATATTCCGAAAAAAATCTCACGACTTCACACATTGACGACTGAGCGCGCTAAATTCCTCGCGGCACTGATTGACCAAGCAATGTAATGTGATCATCTGCAGCCAGTGATGGCCAAGCGGGGCGTGTCATCACTAATTGACATGATGAGTCGGGTGTGTCCTGACCTCCGTGGCAGAGGCTCCGCCGAACCCCTGAGACCGACTCACTGAACCCCTAGGGTTCGATCTAACCCAGGTTGGGAACCACTGCTCTAGACCTTCTGCCAACCTCAGCATCCTACTAGCAATATATCCACTATCCCTCCTCAGTACATGTCCAAACCATCTCAATTGAGCCTCTCTGACTTTGTCTACAAAACCTCTTACATGTGCTATCTTACATGTGCTATACTCATTAACCATTCCTCTCCTCCACTTCTCCACCCAGGACCATTTCTCTATGCACAATCTCTCTAAATCATCCACTGACCTGGTCCTCTCCTCTGCACTCTCCTCTTCAGCTCACTCCACAAGTTTTCAATGGGGTTGAGGTCTGGGGACTGAGATGGCCATGGGCGGAGCTTGATTCTGTTCTTGGTGAACCATTTCTGTATAGAGTTGGCCACATGCTTAGGGTTATTATCTTGCTGAAAAACCCAGTGTCAACCCATCCTCAGCTTTCGGGCAGAAAACACCATTTTTGTTTAAAATGTCCTGGTATTTCAAAGCGTTCATGATATCCATGCACTCAAACAAGGTTCCCAGGACCTCTGGAAGAGAAACAGGCCCACAGCATCAGCGGATCTCCCCCATACTTCCCAGTGAGCAGGGGGTGCTTTTGTGTGTCTCATATGACCACAGCACACAGGGTTCCAGTTGAAGTCCCAGTACCGCTACGTGAACTCCTGATGTTTGCATTTATGATTGTGAGAGAGAAAAATTTTTTTCCATGCATGCCTCCCAAACAGCTTGTTGGCATGTAGATGGCGCCTGATGGTTGTTTTGGAGACTTTGTGATCCTAGGATGTTGCCAGTTGTTGAAATGTTTTTACTGACCTTTGGAGAACTTTTTGTTTCTCTCACCATCCTCCTCACTGTTCATATTGGCAAAATATACACGCATCCTCATGCAGAATTTTTTACCAGTGTTCCAGTTGTTTTAAACTTCTTAATGATTCCTCTGACAGTAGATATGGACAGGTCAGGCGAGCGGCTAATTTTTTGTAGCCATTGCCTGACTTGTGAAGGTCAACACACCTGCCTTACTTGAATGATGTGTTCCTCTGTCTTTCCCATGTTGAAGAGTGGATAAGAGAAATGGCCTCTGTGTCATGTCATATTTATACCCCAGGGAAACAGGAAGTGATAAATTACTAATTAAAGGTTCCTAGACACGCTGATAAACTTTTTAAACTACTTTAGAAATGACAGAAATACTTCAATTATGTTTATTTCTTAGGACTTGTTTGGGGTGTTAATAATTATGGCACATATAATTTTATGAAAAATTATTAATTCTTTGTCAGGGATTTTTTTCTTTTCAAAAATTACTTGAGTTGAAGGTTACATTTTTCAGTGGGGGAGAGAGTGTACGCTTCTGCATTAAAAATGGAATTTATTTTAAGGATTTTAACACAACCAGGAGCGCCAATAATTATGGATGACAGTATATATATATATATATATATATATATATATACATACAAAAATAAAAGGACAGGACAAAGACTTTCTATTGAAACTCCATTTATCACTACAGATCTGTTTCGAGGGGTGGTGAAACCATCCTCTCTCTTCAGGTGATTATAGAAGAATATATATAGATTCTTCTATAATCACCTGAAGAGAGAGGATGGTTTCACCGCCCCTCGAAACAGATCTGTAGTGATAAATGGAGTTTCAATAGAAAGTCTTTGTCATCATCATCATCATCATCTTCTTCCGCTTAGTCCAGGGTCGGGTCGCGGGGGCAGCAACCTTAGCAAAGAGGTCCAGATATCCCTCTCCCGAGCTACTTCCTCCAACTCTCCCGGGGGGACACCGAGGCGGTCCCAGACAAGCCGAGAGACATAGTCCCTCCAGCGTGTTCTAGGTCGACCCCGGGGTCTCTTCCCGGTTGGACATGCCCGAAACACCACACCAGGGAGGCGTCCGGGGGGGCATTCTGACCAGATGCCCGAGCCACCTCAACTGGCCCCTCTCAATGCGGAGGAGCAGCGGATCTACTCCGAGCTCTCCCCGGATGGCGGAGCTTCTCACCCTATCTCTAAGGGAGAACCCTGCCACCCGGCGAAGGAAGCTCATTTCAGCCGCTTGTATCCGTGATCTTGTTCTTTCGGTCATTACCCAAAGCTCGTGACCATAGGTGAGGGTTGGAACGTAGATCGACTGGTAAATTGAGAGCTTCGCCTTGCGGCTCAGCTCCTTTTTCACCACGACGGACCGGTACAGGCACCGCTTAACAGCGGAGGGTGCAGCGGTCCGGCTGTCGATCTCTCGCTCCATCCTTCCCTCACTAAACAAGACCCCAAGATACTTAAACTCCTCCACTTGGGGCAGGACCTCATTCCCGACCCGGAGGGTGCATTCCACCATTGTCCGACTGAGAACCATGGCCTCGGACTTGGAGGTACTGATCTTCATCCCGGCTGCTTCGCACTCAGCCGCGAATCGCTCCAATGAGAGCTGGAGGGCCCGACTTGATGAAGCCAAAAGGACAACATCATCCGCAAAAAGCAGAGACGATATCCGATGGCCACCAAACCAGAACCCCTCATCGCCTCGACTGCGCCTAGAAATTCTGTCCATAAAAATTATGAACAGAATCGGTGACAAAGGACAGCCTTGGCGGACTCCAACTCCCACTGGAAACGAATCCGACCTGCTGTTACCAATACGGACCAAACTCTGGCTCCGGTGATACAGCGACCGAATAGCTCGTAGCAACGTATCCGGAACGCCGTATTCTCGGAGCACGCCCCACAAGATCTTTCGAGGGACACGGTCGAAAGCCTTCTCCAAATCCACAAAGCACATGTGGACAGATTGGGCAAACTCCCATGCCCCCTCCAGAATGCTGTGGAGCGTATAGAGTTGGTCAAGAGTGCTGCGGCCAGGACGAAAACCACATTGTTCCTCCTGAATCCGAGGTTCGACTATCGGTCGGATCCTCCTCTCTAGTACCCCTGCATAGACTTTCCCAGGTAGGCTGAGGAGTGTAAGTCCCCGATAATTGGAACACACCCTCCGGTCCCCCTTCTTAAAAATTGGGACCACCACCCCAGTTTGCCAATCCAGAGGTACAGCCCCCGATGACCACGCGATGTTGCAGAGACGTGTCAACCAAGACAGTCCTACAACATCCAGAGCCCTGAGATATTCCGGGCGGATCTCGTCCAACCACGGAGCTCGACCACCGAGGAGCTTTTTGACAACCTCAGTGACCTCCACTCCAGTGATGGGCGGACCTCACCCGAACCCCAGGGTCTTCCTCTCCCACGGAGGGCGTGTTGGTGGGATTGAGAAGGTCCTCAAAGTATTCCCTCCACCTCTCAACAACATCCCCAGTCAAGGTAAGCAGCTCCCCACCTCCACCGTAAACAGTGTTTGTGAAGAACTGCTTCCCCCTCCTGAGGCGTCGGATGGTGGCCCAGAACCTTTTTGAGGCCAACCGATAATCACTCTCCAGGCCCTCACCGAACTCCTCCCACGCCCGAGATTTTGCATCTGCGACAGCCTCGGCTGCAGCACGCTTGGCCTGCCGGGTACCGTTTGCTGCCTCAGGAGTCCCACAGGCTAATAAAACCCGATAGGCCTCCTTCTTCAGCTGGACGGCCCCCTTCACTGCAGGTGTCCACCACCGGGTTCGGGATTGCCGCCCACGACAAGCACCGGCGACCTTACGGCCACAGCTATGGGCTGCCGCCTCAGCAATGGAGACATGAAACATGGCCCATTCGGATTCCATGTCCCTCGCCTCCTCCGGAACGTGGTTGTAGCTCTGCCGGAGGTGGGAGTTAAAGGCCTCTCGGACAGGGGGCTCCGCCAAACGTTCCCAGCAGACCCTGATTACACGCTTGGGCCTGCCAGGTCTGGAAGGCAACCTCCCACACCACCGAAGCCAACTCACCACCAGGTAGTGATCGGTAGACAGCTCAGCTCCTCTCTTCACCCGAGTGTCCAGAACATATGGTCGCAAGTCCGATGACACGACTACAAAGTCAATCATCGAGCTGCGACCTAGGGTGTCCTGGTGCCAAGTGCACTTATGGACACCCTTATGTTCGAACATGGTGTTCGTGATAGACAAACTGTGACGAGCACAGAAGTCCAACAACGACACACCATTCGGATTCAGACTGGAGAGGCCGTACCTACCGATCACACCCTTCCAGGTCACACTATCGTTGCCCACATGGGCGTTGAAGTCTCCCAAGACAACGGCGAGTCTCCCGAGGGAGCGTTCTCCAACACCCCCAAAGACTCCAAAAGGGTGGGTACTCTGAACTGTCATTTGGTGCATAAGCACAAATAACAGTCAGGACCCGTCCCCACCCGAAGACGGAGGGAAGCTACCCTTTCGTCAACCGGGAGAACCCCAACATTTGGGCACCGAGACGGGGGCAACAAGAATACCCACACCCGGCTCGCCGCCTCTCCCCATGAGCAACTCCAGAATAGAAGAAGGTCCAGCCTCTTTCGAGATGGATGGTTCCAGAGCCCAAGCTATGCGTTGAGGTGAGCCCGACTATATCTAGTCGGTATCTCTCCACCTCACGCACCAAATCAGGCTCCTTTCCCGCCAGAGAGGTGACATTCCACGTCCCGAAGGTCAGAGTAAGTAGCCGAGGATCAGTCCGACAGAACCCATGCCTTTGGCTGCCACCCAACTCACACTGCACCCGACCCCTAAAACTCCTCCCACGGGTGGTGGGTCCATGGGAGGGCGGACCCATGTCTCCTTTTCGGGCTGGGCCCGGCCAGGCTCCATGGGCATAAGCCCGACCACCAGGCGCTCGCCTTCGAGCCCCTCCCCTGGGCCTGGCTCCAGGAGGGAACCCCGGTGACCCGCGTCCGGGCAAGGGAGACTGATTCCTATGTTGTCTCGTGTCTTAGGGGTTTGTTTTGAATCGCACTTTGTCTGGACCTTCACCCCTTCCTCAAGAAGACCTCAAGAAAGTCTTTGTCCTGTCCTTTTATTTTTGTTTGTTTATTTGCTCTACCAAAAAGTATTGAGCACTCTCCTACGGAAGGATCTACTCAGAAAATCCTATATATATATATATATATATATATATATATATATATATATTTGTTAAATAATCCTCTGGAAATTTTGTTTCAGGAACTATTCAGCAACATCTGCATCACCTTTGGCATATTACCTCAAGATAGTCAACCAGTCATAGCACACCATTCCTATGTAGTAAAATATGCATTATTATTAATTATAAATCTAAGTGAGTACGTCAAAAGACTAAAGGTTATAAAAAATGTTTTGTTTGTGATTATGCAGCTGTTTAACCACAAAATGTAACATTGTATAAATTATAGATTGTACTAAATGCAGAATGACTGCAGAGACTACCATTACTTGTTGAAATTGTACCATTACAACCTCAGCACCAGCCAGTTGTCACTGTTGCATTCATTGATTCGAATTTCCATCATTCCTTTATGTAAATGGCTCGTAAAAGTGCAGTCAATTCTCATCTTATACTGTACACTCTTTGTGAAATAAGGCAAGTGTCTCCTCACAGTCTGTTCGCCATCCATTCTGTCTGTGCTGAAAATATATCTGGTATTTGTACATGGCCATGGCGCTGTAAATAGGAAACAACAAAGTGACTGGATGTGAGCCACACGACACTGTTCCAGCTAAAAGAAGAAAGGGGATATGTGCTTGTGCGACACAAACATGCCTTGTTACTGATTGGCTGAAGGAAAGTTCGGAGTGTAGTTTTTAGTGTAGGTGCCCTGGCAACTCATAGTCATTTACTTTTGTGGGGCAAAGCTTCTGAAGGCACACTGAAGAGAGGTGTGTATATCAACAGTCTTTCCCCAAAATTAATAACAATAAATCTCTTTAAGTCAACAGTATAACTGTGTTTCAGTTGCAGGGTGTGTTTACTTTTTCATTTCATTGACATGGCTGTTGAATGTGTTTTGTTTTGGTGTTTAAAAGGTAGGCCATGGAAAAGAGCTGCTTCCTGCTCTTCAGAAGGCTCGGAACTGTGGGCTCAAACTGGCACTGCATATGTCTGAGGTATGTTCATATCAACACTATTCCACACTATTCATGTACAGTTATGAGTATTGTACTGTACTATACTATTATATAAATAACCAAACTTAATAATAATAACCTACATTATTAATATTTGTCTCTTGTTTAGGTTCCTTCTCAGAAGGATGAGTCAGAGTTGCTGTTGAATTTACCTCCAGACAGAATTGGCCATGGAACATTTCTACATCCTGAAGCAGGGGGATCGGACAGCCTTGTGGATAAAGTCTGTAGGCTGAACATCCCTTTGGGTGAGTATTGTCATACTATGGTTGTCTTTTCATTTTGTGTTGCTGTATTACTAACAATTCATTGTTTCCTTTCCAGAATTGTGCCTGACCTCTAATGTCAAAGGTCAGACAGTACCTTCATACGACAAGCATCATTTTCGGTACTGGTATGAGCGCCAGCACCCTTGTGTACTTTGTGTAAGTGTCTTTTCTCAGCTTGTGGTGATTCGTGCGAACAGGTTTGAACCAGAATTACTTCATCCTCCTCTTTTTCCTCTTTGTCCATTCAGACAGATGATAAGGGGGTGTTTTGCACTGATCTCTCTCAGGAGTACCACTTGGCTGCATCTACATTCGATCTAAGTCAGGATGCTGTCTGGACTCTTTCACAGCAAGCAATTCAGTGTAGTTTTGCCCCAGAGGCTTTAAAGCAGAAGCTAGAGCAGAGGTGGGCTGAGTTACGACCTCAAATTCTTCAGTGACATGATGTTCAGTGTCAGGCATTTCTCGCTTTAATCTACGTCCGTGTTGCAGGGGGTAGAGAATGAGCTTGAGATATTGGAAGCACTTGATTTAGCTGTTGGCTCCAACTTGTTCAAGCCCAGTCACCAACCTGACCCTCATACCTGAGATGCAAGGATTTAGAATTGTATTTTGAATTCACATTGCTCAACTGCTTATTCATGTTTTCCTGCATCATCACTGTTTTTAAAGCATTATACCCATGAAAGATTTACTTTGCTTTACTGTCACACTGACTAATATGGGATTTCAACATTGTGCTGTTTAGCCATTTACTATTACTGTCATTATAGCCATTTAATTACTATACTGTACCTCCAAAAGATGCGCGGAGAAGCAAGTGTTAATTTCAGTCCCGTTTTATTTGTATTGCTCTGTTTACAAATGGTATTGTCACAAAGCAGCTTTACCTAGTAAACATTATTTACAAATGAATTTAAACATTTTTCTACAACCCCTACACATCCTGAATGAGCATCGACTGCAGCGATGGTGGCAAGGAAAAACTACCTCAGTTGATTTGAGGGAGAAATCTTGAGAGGAACCAGGCCCAAAAGTTGACCCCATTTTCATTTGTTTGGAACCATCAGCATAAAACCCATATATGAGAGATTTCATTACAGTCCAAAATGTAGTCCGGTTGGTTATACAACAACTGTAAGTCCTAAATAATTGTAAGAAGAGTGTTTATATCACCACCAGTGAAAATTCATCTAATGATCTAGCTCTCCTGAACAATCTCAAATATGTGTATTAAATGAAATTAAAAACTTGTAGGCTGTAAATTATTATAAATCCAATTCAATTTAATTAAAACACAGGCTGTGAAACTATTTAAATAAGGGAGCATCTATATTTGGACCTACCTTACTCAGATAGAATTTACTTTAAAAAATTATACCGGTGGAAAACTGTTTTTTAGTAAATAATACTGCTCTTAATACTCTATTTCCTCACTTGTAATTACATGTAGTTGCCTAAATTCTTGTAAAAAACGACATAAATGGTTCTGTGTACAATGAGGGATTTAAGCCGCAGTCAAACTAATTGTTTGTGCTAAAAAAGTTTGGCAAATGAAGCTGATTTTGATATAAACTGATAAATAAAGCTGATTCTTATTTTGATATGATTTCCGTGTTTTATGAGATTACCAGCAGGGGGCAGATGCACAACTCACTGCACTGGAACACAGCCCTGATTTCAGAGACAGCCCTTTGGAATATTTCACTATTTAATTCCTTTTCTCCTATTTTGATGAAACTCTTTTACCAGCTTGTATAAAGCCCGTTTCTGAGCCAGTGTGGGTGTGGAAAGGCAGAAGAATCACTTTCATACCCTGGGTGTGGTCACATCACAGTGAGAATTGGTCGGCCATCCGGACCAACCAGTTTTCTACTTATCTACTGGGAAGTGATATGGCTTTGCTCTTGAATGAGATTAGTGATACAGATGCAAATCATTGGAATTTGCTGAAATTAATACCCTGACCAGAACTAAGGCTCAAATCGACTCTTTTATGGTGGCTGCAAAAAATCATGAAAAGCTCCTAATGTCCCTCATCCCAAATCTGATTAATGATTAAACTCTTCAGACACTTTAACATATGATTTAGGTTATATAAGGCTATACTGTATGTGTTAAAAATTGTTAAATTTAAATCTGTGTGTTTTTTCAAGTCATATTTCATTTTGCATTTCACCTGTTTGCAGCTAAACCTGTATTGATTTTTAACCCTGTCAGTCTCTATTTAGCCTGGGGCAAAAAAGCTCCCAGTCCACAGCTGCCTTTAGTCGCTGCAGCTCGATGTGAACCCCCCAGTGCCTCTTGCTCTCTTTTATCACTCCAGTCTGTCCAGGGCTTAAAAGAGTTAGCTGTGTGATCACACTGTTTAAGGGCAGTCATTTGAGTCAAGAGGGGGTAAGTTTTATGTTTACTCAATTGATAATACTTTTCATACTGTCTATTATTTATGTTTCCATTGTATACTGGAGTATACTGCTTACTCAAGGTGTGGATATTTGTGCCTAAACTACTAGTATCTCTGAGGCTGATGCATGGCGAACTAATTGGGCATTTTGTGGGTGTTGTCAGATATAATCAAGTACAGGACAAACACAACTTTTTATGTGAGGATACTGGATCACAAAATGATCGCGACCCATATGTGCAGTTGAAGGGTTTCGAATCACTCTGAAGTTCATCATTTTCTGTAACCGTTTCATCCTAATTAGGGTCGCGGGGAGGCTGGTGCCCATCACAGCCAACTCAGGGCGAGGGCAGAGTACACCCTGGACAGCTCGCCAGGCCATCGCAGGGCGGAAACACGCTGACGGCTTTGCAGCCTACTCTTGTCGAAAGTCAGCAATGGTTCTTTTACATGCCTCACACCATAGACAGTGAGAGACATGGCCCGCCTTTGATAACCCAGTTAGCTGCACTGGGGGGGGACAGTGACAACCTTGTGGAGAGTGGGACTCGAACCCCCAACCTTTGGATCAGCGATCCGGCGCCTTATACCACTAGACCACCACTGCCCCTCACTCTGAAGTATTGAACTTATTACATGGTTATTTAAAGTAATATTATAGTAGGCCCTTGACTGTTCGCGGTTTTGCACTCACGGTTAGAGTATTTGCGGACTGCCAAGCAACTGACACGTCACTCAAATTCAGCCATTGGCTGTCCTCCTTCCTGCTGATAGGTTGAGTTGATGAAACTCTCCTTTTTCCTCATTCGTGCACAAGTTTTCAATGAGCCTCTTTTTTTTAGTGTGTTTTAATTACCAGTTAAGCTGTATGATGCCACTCGAACGCTGTGCGTCTTCTCTGGCTAAGCGAGAGAAAAGGTAATGGCATTGGATGTCTCTTCTGAAGAAATAAGACTTTCTCCTGAAGAAACGACAGTTTCCTCTGAAGTGCCTGAAGAGAAATAATCATCTGAAAGCACTCTAGTATTAAAGTCTTTTTCAATCATTATTCCAGTACAATACCTAAGTTAATGTTTAGAATGTTTGTGAGTGTAATTTTATGTACTGTGGTGGAGCATGTTTATCGTTTTGTTTATCCAATTTATTACATTTCATGTTTTTTATGTGCTTTTTGTTATGGTCTGTGTTTTGAGGGGGACTTTGATTTTGACGGCTGTGTTCTCTAACTGTCCACTCCGGCTGAGGGGCGTGGCTAATAATTATTTGCTGGATAATAAATTATTAGCTGGCATGGCTCGATAATAAAGAAAAGTTGAACATGTCAAGAACAATCAATTGGCACAGTGTAACTAATTACACAATTATTAGCTAAAGCTATTACTGTATGAGTGAATAGAAGGCCAGTATTTTGTCCATGTTAAATACTGACTTTTTTTGAGTCGTCTACTGATAATTTGATTATGCTGCTTCTCCAAGGAATATTATCCTGTATGAACCAGGCTTTACTGTATATTGGTCTCATACATTAAAAGATGGGCAAACCTTTTTTTTTTTTTTTTTTCAAAGTCTGCAGAAAATGTAAAACATCGATGTCACACATTTCAGTACCAGTTTCTTGATCAGACATATATTTATACATGCTGTGTGTGTGTGTGTGTGTGTGTGTGTGTGTGTGTGTGTGTGTATATATATATATATATATATATATATATATATATATATATATATATATATAAAATGCAGCCATGAGGCTGGGGGGGCACTAACCAGTGTCTCTCCCCCTAATGCTGGTCCCAAACCCGGATAAATGCAGAGGGTTGCGACAGGAAGGGCATCCGGCGTAAAACTTCTGCCACATTTCCAATGCAAATGATCAAAATAAAATTAATACCGGATCGGTCAAGGCCCGGGTTAACAACGACCGCCATCAGTGCTGTCAACCAACAGGGTGCTGATGGAAATTGGACTACTGTTGGTCGAAGACGTCGAAGAAGGAGAGGCGGGAGGCGTGTCCGTAGGCAGAGAGAGACGAGGAAATGCGTGAGCCTAGGACTGAGAGTAGGGACTTTGAATGTTGGAACTATGCAAGGAAAAGATAGAGAGCTGGCCGACATGATGCAGAGGAGGAAGGTAGACATACTGTGTGTTCAGGAGACCAGGTGGAAAGGTAGCAAGACTAGAAGCTTAGGAGCAGGGTTTAAGCTGTTTTATCACGGTGTGGATGGGAAGAGAAATGGAGTAGGAGTCATCTTGAAGGAGGGGTTTGTCAGGAATGTTCTAGAAGTGTAAAGAGTGTCAGACAGAGTGATGAGTCTCATGTTAGAAATTGAAGGCGTGATGGTCAATGTTGTTAGTGCTTATGCCCCACAGGCAGGATGTGAGCTATTAAGAGAAGGAGAGATTCTGGAGTGAGTTAGATGAAATGATGCAGAGTACCCCCAGAGGTGAAAGAGTGGTCATTGGGGCAGACTTCAATGGACATGTTGGTGCAGGCAACAGAGGGGACGTGGAAGTGATGGGCAGGTTTGTTATCCAGGACAGGAACACAGAAGGACAGATGTTGATCGATTTTGCAAAAAGGATAGAAATGGCTGTGGTGAATACTTTCTACAAGAAGAAACAGGAGCATAGGGTGACTTATGAAAGTGGAGGTAAGAGCACACAGGTAGACAACATCTTGTGTAGGCGATGTAATTTGAAGGAAGTCAGTAACTGCAAAGTAGTAGTGGGTGAGAGTGTTGCCAAACAGCATAGTATGGTGGTGTGCAGGATGACACTGATGGTGAGGAAGATGAAAAAGGCAAAGGCAGAGCAGAAGACAAAGTGGTGGAAGCTGAAAAGTGTCATGTTGCTTCAAGGAGGAGTTGAAACAGGCTTTGGGTAGTCAGGAAGTGCTTCCAGATCACTGGACAAACACAGCCAATGTGATCAGGGAGACCGGTAGGAGAGTACTTGGTGTGTCCTCTGGAAGGAAAGTAGATAAGGAAACTTGGTGGTGGAATGAGGAAGTGCAGGAGTGTGTACAAAGGAAGAGGTTAGCCAAGAAGAAGTGGGACATTGAGAGGACCGAAGAGAGTAAACAGGAGTATAGGGAGACACAGCGTAAGGCGAAAGTAGCAGTGGATAAAGCCAAAAAGAGAGCGTATGATGACTTGTATGATAGGTTGGACAGTAAGCAGGGAGAAAA
Organism: Plotosus lineatus; assembly: GCA_024760905.1. NCBI lineage: Eukaryota > Metazoa > Chordata > Actinopteri > Siluriformes > Plotosidae > Plotosus > Plotosus lineatus. Next base: position 51,907,940 of record CM045733.1, read on the forward strand.
TGATTTATACAGGTGAGCACAGCAGAGAAATAGAGATGGGAAAGACGTGCAGCAAGTTAGAGTGATAAAGGACAGAGAGGGAAATGTATTGACTGATGACAGAAGTGTGCTGGGAAGATGGAAAGAGTACTTTGAAGAGCTGATGAATGAGGAAAATGAGAGGAAAAAAGAGTAGACGGGGTGACCGTTGAGGACCAGGAAGTAGCAAAGATTAGTAAGGGTGAAGTGAGGAGGGCATTGAAGAGGATGAAGAGTGGAAAGGCAGTTGGTCCTGATGACATACCAGTTGAGGTATGGAAGTGTCTAGGAGAGGTGGCAGTAGACTTTCTGACAAGAATATTCAACAAGGTCTTAGAAAGTGAGCAGATGCCGGAGGAATGGAGGAGAAGTGTGCTTGTGCCCATTTTTAAGAACAAGGGAGATGTACAGAGTTGTGGCAACTGCATAGGGATAAAGTTGATGAGCCATACAATGAAGTTATGGGAAAGAATAGTGGAAGCTAGACTAAGGGCAGAAGTCAGCATTTGTGAACAACAGTTTGGTTTCATGCCAAGAAAGAGCACCACAGATGCAGTGTTTGCCTTGAGGATGTTAAAAGAGAAGTACAGAGAAGGTCAGAAGGAGCTGCATTGTGCCTTTGTGGATCTGGAAAAAGCATATGACAGAGTGCCAAGAGAAGAACTGTGGTATTGCATGAGGAAGTCTGGAGTGGCAGAGAAGTATGTTAGAGTGGTGCAGGACATGTATGAGAGATGTAAGACAGTGGTGAGGTGTGCTGTCGGTGTGACCGACGAATTCAAGGTGGAGGTGGGACTGCATCAAGGGTCAGCTCTGAGCCCCTTCCTGTTTGTTCTGGTGATGGACAGGCTGACAGACGAGGTGAGACAAGAATCTCCATGGACTATGATGTTTGCAGATGACATTGCTATCTGTAGTGAGAGCAGAGAACAAGTGCAGGAAAATCTAGAGAGGTGGAGGTATGCCCTGGAAAGGAGAGGAATGAAGGTTAGCCTCAGAAAATCAGAATACATGTGTATGAATGAGAAGGACCCAGGAGGAACGGTGATGTTACAGGGAGCAGAGATAACGAAGGTGGAGGATTTTAAGTACTTAGGCTCAACAATCCAAAGCAATGGAGAGTGTGGAAAAGAGGTGAAGAAGCGTGTGCAGGCAGGCTGGAATGGTTGGAGAAAAGTGTCCGGTGTGATGTGCGATAGGAGAGTGTCAGCAAGAATGAAGGTTGAAGGTTGGTGAAAAGTGTACAAGACGGTGGTGAGGCCAGCGATGTTGTATGGCTTAGAAACAGTGGCGCTGAGGAAAAGGCAGGAGGCAGAGCTGGAGGTAGCAGAGATGAAAATGTTGAGGTTCTCTCTGGGAGTAACGAGGATGGATAGGATCAGAAATGAGTATATCAGAGGGACAGCCAACGTAAGATGTTTTGGAGACAAAGTCAGAGAGGCTCGATTGAGATGGTTTGGACATGTACTGAGGAGGGATAGTGAGTATATTGGCAGTAGGATGCTGAGGTTGGAACTACCAGGCAGAAGGCCTCGAGGAAGACCAAAGAAGATATTTATGGATGTGGTGAAGGAAGACATGAAGGTCGTTGGAGTCAGAAAAGAAGATGCGGAGGACAGGGTGAGGTGGAGGCGGATGATTTGCTGTGGCGACCCCTGAAGGGAGCAGCCGAAAGTAAAAGAAGAAGAAGAAGATATACCCCCAGTGCAGCTAAGTGGGTTATCAACGGCCAGCCATGTCTCTCACTGTTTATGGTGAGAGGCTTGTAACAGTACCATTGCTGACTTTTGTAAAGAGTAGGCAGAAAAGCCGTCAGTGTTTTTCTGTCTCTTACTAAAAGGTTGTGTCAGGAAGGGCATCCAACGTAAAACCTATGCCAAATCAAATGTGCGAATCAGATGATGATTCGCTGTGGCGACCCTTGGAGAAAAAAAAAAAGGAAAAGAAGCTATATATACAGTCGGCCCCCAACTTATGAAATTAATCCGTTCCAGAGCCCTTTTCGTATTGCGGGGATTTTGTCAGTTGGGGTCGCATCTTACA